>CATNEN010000028.1:0-600000 GCA_950097015.1 Macrostomum hystrix
CAACGAATACAAAAAGCGGTTTACTAAATATCGCAACTACTAAAATCACAAACTCAAAACTCACCTCATTAAATGTGTTTGTAAAATTATTTTTTTTATAATCATCGTAAACTTCATCAAAAAAACTAAAAATATAACCTCACTTTTGCGCTTCGCAGGATTATTACTCGTACATCATATACAGCTGAGAGCAATGATAAGGAAGGAAACATTATCTGTGAACACGGCTGTAAAAATTTCAGAGCCCTGACGTGTCGCGTCTCGGAGTTGTAGACCCTCCGAGTCCCCCCCACTCTGATATCTCCCATTTTAAAAGTACTTTTCGTCACCTCACTGAATCTGGTGGTCAAAAGAAGCTGAAAACTCAGATCTGGAAGGAAACATTATCTGTGAACACGGCTGTAAAATTTCAGAGCCCTGACTAGTCGCGTCTCGGAGTTGTAGACCCTCGAGTCCCCCCCACTCTGATATCTCCCATTTTAAAAGTACTTTTCGTCACTCACTGAATCTGGTGGTCAGACGAGGCTAAAAACTCAGATCTGGAAGGAAACATTATCTGTGAACACGGCTGTAAAATTTCAGAGCCCTGACTAGTCGCGTCTCGGAGTTGTAGACCCTCGAGTCCCCCCCACTCTGATATCTCCCATTTTAAAAGTACTTTTCGTCACCTCACTGAATCTGGTGGTCAGACGAGGCTAAAAAACTCAGATCTGGAGGAAACATTATCTGTGAACACGGCTGTAAAATTTCAGAGCCCTGACTATTCGCGTCTCGGAGTTGTAGACCCTCGAGTCCCCCCCACTCTGATATCTCCCATTTTAAAAGTACTTTTCGTCACCTCACTGAATCTGGTGGTCAAAAGAAGCTGAAAACTCAGATCTGGAAGGAAACATTATCTGTGAACACGGCTGTAAAATTTCAGAGCCCTGACTAGTCGCGTCTCGGAGTTGTAGACCCTCGAGTCCCCCCCACTCTGATATCTCCCATTTTAAAGTACTTTTCGTCACCTCACTGAATCTGGTGGTCAGACGAGGCTAAAACTTAGATCTGGAAGGAAACATTATCTGTAAACACGGCTGTAAAATTTCAGAGCCCTGACTATTCGCGTCTCGAGTTGTAGACCCTCGAGTCCCCCCCACTCTGATATCTCCCATTTTAAAAGTACTTTTCGTCACCTCACTGAATCTGGTGGTCAAAAGAAGCTGAAAACTCAGATCTGGAAGGAAACATTATCTGTAAACACGGCTGTAAAATTTCAGAGCCCTGACTATTCGCGTCTCGGAGTTGTAGACCCTCGAGTCCCCCCCCACTCTGATATCTCCCATTTTAAAAGTACTTTTCGTCACCTCACTGAATCTGGTGGTCAAAAGAAGCTGAAACCTCAGATCTGGAAGGAAACATTATCTGTAAACACGGCTGTAAAATTTCAGAGCCCTGACTATTCGCGTCTCGGAGTTGTAGACCCTCGAGTCCCCCCCACTCTGATATCTCCCATTTTAAAAGTACTTTTCGTCACCTCACTGAATCTGGTGGTCAAAAGAAGCTGAAAACTCAGATCTGGAAGGAAACATTATCTGTGAACACGGCTGTAAAATTTCAGAGCCCTGACTAGTCGCGTCTCGGAGTTGTAGACCCTCGAGTCCCCCCCACTCTGATATCTCCCATTTTAAAAGTACTTTTCGTCACCTCACTGAATCTGGTGGTCAAAGAAAGCTGAAAACTCAGATCTGGAAGGAAACATTATCTGTGAACACGGCTGTAAAATTTCAGAGCCCTGACTAGTCACGTCTCGGAGTTGTAGACCCTCGAGTCCCCCCCACTCTGATATCTCCCATTTTAAAAGTACTTTTCGTCACCTCACTGAATCTGGTGGTCAAAGAAGCTGAAAACTCAGATCTGAAGGAAACATTATCTGTGAACACGGCTGTAAAATTTCAGAGCCCTGACTAGTCGCGTCTCGGAGTTGTAGACCCTCGAGTCCCCCCCACTCTGATATCTCCCATTTTAAAAGTACTTTTCGTCACCTCACTGAATCTGGTGGTCAGACGAGGCTAAAAACTCAGATCTGGAAGGAAACATTATCTGTGAACACGGCTGTAAAATTTCAGAGCCCTGACTATTCGCGTCTCGGAGTTGTAGACCCTCGAGTCCCCCCCACTCTGATATCTCCCATTTTTAAAAGTACTTTTCGTCACCTCACTGAATCTGGTGGTCAAAAGAAGCTGAAAACTCAGATCTGGAAGGAAACATTATCTGTGAACACGGCTGTAAAATTTCAGAGCCCTGACTAGTCGCGTCTCGGAGTTGTAGACCCTCGAGTCCCCCCCACTCTGATATCTCCCATTTTAAAAGTACTTTTCGTCACCTCACTGAATCTGGTGGTCAGACGAGGCTAAAAACTTAGATCTGGAAGGAAACATTATCTGTAAACACGGCTGTAAAATTTCAGAGCCCTGACTATTCGCGTCTCGGAGGTTGTAGACCCTCGAGTCCCCCCCACTCTGATATCTCCCATTTAAAAGTACTTTTCGTCACCCTCACTGAATCTGGTGGTCAAAAGAAGCTGAAAAACTCAGATCTGGAAGGAAACATTATCTGTAAACACGGCTGTAAAATTTCAGAGCCCTGACTATTCGCGTCTCGGAGTTGTAGACCCTCGAGTCCCCCCCACTCTGATATCTCCCATTTTAAAAGTACTTTTCGTCACCTCACTGAATCTGGTGGTCAAAAGAAGCCTGAAAACTCAGATCTGGAAGGAAACATTATCTGTAAACACGGCTGTAAAATTTCAGAGCCCTGACTATTCGCGTCTCGGAGTTGTAGACCCTCGAGTCCCCCCCACTCTGATATCTCCCATTTTAAAGTACTTTTCGTCACCTCACTGAATCTGGTGGTCAAAAGAAGCTGAAAACTCAGATCTGGAAGGAAACATTATCTGTGAACACGGCTGTAAAATTTCAGAGCCCTGACTAGTCGCGTCTCGGAGTTGTAGACCCTCGAGTCCCCCCCACTCTGATATCTCCCATTTTAAAAGTACTTTTCGTCACCTCACTGAATCTGGTGGTCAAAAGAAGCTGAAAACTCAGATCTGGAAGGAAACATTATCTGTGAACACGGCTGTAAAATTTCAGAGCCCTGACTAGTCACGTCTCGGAGTTGTAGGACCCTCGAGTCCCCCCACTCTGATATCTCCCATTTTAAAAGTACTTTTCGTCACCTCACTGAATCTGGTGGTCAGACGAGGCTAAAAACTCAGATCTGGAAGGAAACATTATCTGTAAACACGGCTGTAAAATTTCAGAGCCCTGACTATTCGCGTCTCGGAGTTGTAGACCCTCGAGTCCCCCCCACTCTGATATCTCCCATTTTAAAAGTACTTTCGTCACCTCACTGAATCTGGTGGTCAAAAGAAGCTGAAAACTCAGATCTGGAAGGAAACATTATCTGTGAACACGGCTGTAAAATTTCAGAGCCCTGACTAGTCGCGTCTCGGAGTTGTAGACCCTCGAGTCCCCCCCACTCTGATATCTCCCATTTTAAAAGTACTTTTCGTCCACCTCACTGAATCTGGTGGTCAGACGAGGCTAAAACTTAGATCTGGAAGGAAACATTATCTGTAAACACGGCTGTAAAATTTCAGAGCCCTGACTATTCGCGTCTCGGAGTTGTAGACCCTCGAGTCCCCCCCACTCTGATATCTCCCATTTTAAAAGTACTTTTCGTCACCTCACTGAATCTGGTGGTCAAAAGAAGCTGAAAACTCAGATCTGGAAGGAAACATTATCTGTAAACACGGCTGTAAATTTTCAGAGCCCTGACTATTCGCGTCTCGGAGTTGTAGACCCCTCGAGTCCCCCCCACTCTGATATCTCCCATTTTAAAAGTACTTTTCGTCACCTCACTGAATCTGGTGGTCAAAAGAAGCTGAAAAACTCAGATCTGGAAGGATAACATTATCTGTGAACACGGCTGTAAAATTTCAGAGCCCTGACTAGTCGCGTCTCGGAGTTGTAGACCCTCGAGTCCCCCCACTCTGATATCTCCCATTTTAAAAGTACTTTTCGTCACCTCACTGAATCTGGTGGTCAGACGAGGCTAAAAACTCAGATCTGGAAGGAAACATTATCTGTAAACACGGCTGTAAAATTTCAGAGCCCTGACTAGTCGCGTCTCGGAGTTGTAGACCCTCGAGTCCCCCCCACTCTGATATCTCCCATTTTAAAAGTACTTTTCGTCACCTCACTGAATCTGGTGGTCAAAAGAAGCTGAAAACTCAGATCTGGAAGGAAACATTATCTGTGAACACGGCTGTAAAATTTCAGAGCCCTGACTAGTCGCGTCTCGGAGTTGTAGACCCTCGAGTCCCCCCCCACTCTGATATCTCCCATTTTAAAAGTACTTTTCGTCACCTCACTGAATCTGGTGGTCAAAAGAAGCTGAAAACTCAGATCTGGAAGGAAACATTATCTGTAAACACGGCTGTAAAATTTCAGAGCCCTGACTATTCGCGTCTCGGAGTTGTAGACCCTCGAGTCCCCCCCACTCTGATATCTCCCATTTTAAAAGTACTTTTCGTCACCTCACTGAATCTGGTGGTCAAAAGAAGCTGAAAACTCAGATCTGGAAGGAAACATTATCTGTAAACACGGCTGTAAAATTTCAGAGCCCTGACTATTCGCGTCTCGGAGTTGTAGACCCTCGAGTCCCCCCACTCTGATATCTCCCATTTTAAAAGTACTTTTCGTCACCTCACTGAATCTGGTGGTCAGACGAGGCTAAAAACTCAGATCTGGAAGGAAACATTATCTGTAAACACGGCTGTAAAATTTCAGAGCCCTGACTAGTCGCGTCTCGGAGTTGTAGACCTCGAGTCCCCCCACTCTGATATCTCCATTTTAAAAAGTACTTTTCGTCACCTCACTGAATCTGGTGGTCAAAGAAGCTGAAAACTCAGATCTGGAAGGAAACATTATCTGTAAACACGGCTGTAAAATTTCAGAGCCCTGACTATTCGCGTCTCGGAGTTGTAGACCCTCGAGTCCCCCCACTCTGATATCTCCCATTTTAAAGTACTTTTCGTCACCTCACTGAATCTGGTGGTCAAAAGAAGCTGAAAACTCAGATCTGGAAGGAAACATTATCTGTAAACACGGCTGTAAAATTTCAGAGCCCTGACTATTCGCGTCTCGGAGTTGTAGACCCTCGAGTCCCCCCCACTCTGATATCTCCCATTTTAAAAGTACTTTTCGTCACCTCACTGAATCTGGTGGTCAAAAGAAGCTGAAAACTCAGATCTGGAAGGAAACATTATCTGTAAACACGGCTGTAAAATTTCAGAGCCCTGACTATTCGCGTCTCGGAGTTGTAGACCCTCGAGTCCCCCCCACTCTGATATCTCCCATTTTAAAAGTACTTTTCGTCACCTCACTGAATCTGGTGGTCAAAAAGAAGCTGAAAACTCAGATCTGGAAGGAAACATTATCTGTAAACACGCTGTAAATTTCAGAGCCCTGACTATTCGCGTCTCGGAGTTGTATACCCTCGAGTCCCCCCCACTCTGATATCTCCATTTTAAAAGTACTTTTCGTCACCTCACTGAATCTGGTGGTCAAAAGAAGCTGAAAACTCAGATCTGGAAGGAAACATTATCTGTGAACACGGCTGTAAAATTTCAGAGCCCTGACTATTCGCGTCTCGGAGTTGTAGACCCTCGAGTCCCCCCCACTCTGATATCTCCCATTTTAAAAGTACTTTTCGTCACCTCACTGAATCTGGTGGTCAAAAGAAGCTGAAAACTCAGATCTGGAAGGAAACATTATCTGTGAACACGGCTGTAAAATTTCAGAGCCCTGACTAGTCGCGTCTCGGAGTTGTAGACCCTCGAGTCCCCCCCACTCTGATATCTCCCATTTTAAAAGTACTTTTCGTCACCTCACTGAATCTGGTGGTCAGACGAGGCTGAAAACTCAGATCTGGAAGGAAACATTATCTGTAAACACGGCTGTAAAATTTCAGAGCCCTGACTATTCGCGTCTCGGAGTTGTAGACCCTCGAGTCCCCCCCACTCTGATATCTCCCATTTTAAAAGTACTTTTCGTCACCTCACTGAATCTGGTGGTCAGACGAGGCTAAAAACTCAGATCTGGAAGGAAACATTATCTGTAAACACGGCTGTAAAATTTCAGAGCCCTGACTATTCGCGTCTCGGAGTTGTAGACCCCTCGAGTCCCCCCCACTCTGATATCTCCCATTTTAAAAGTACTTTTCGTCACCTCACTGAATCTGGTGGTCAAAAGAAGCTGAAAACTCAGATCTGGAAGGAAACATTATCTGTAAACACGGCTGTAAAATTTCAGAGCCCTGACTATTCGCGTCTCGGAGTTGTAGACCCTCGAGTCCCCCCCACTCTGATATCTCCCATTTTAAAAGTACTTTTCGTCACCTCACTGAATCTGGTGGTCAAAGAAGCTGAAAACTCAGATCTGGAAGGAAACATTATCTGTAAACACGGCTGTAAAATTTCAGAGCCCTGACTATTCGCGTCTCGGAGTTGTAGACCCTCGAGTCCCCCCCACTCTGATATCTCCCATTTTAAAGTACTTTTCGTCACCTCACTGAATCTGGTGGTCAAAAGAAGCTGAAAACTCAGATCTGGAAGGAAACATTATCTGTGAACACGGCTGTAAAATTTCAGAGCCCTGACTAGTCGCGTCTCGGAGTTGTAGACCCTCGAGTCCCCCCCACTCTGATATCTCCCATTTTAAAAGTACTTTTCGTCACCTCACTGAATCTGGTGGTCAAAAGAAGCTGAAAACTCAGATCTGGAAGGAAACATTATCTGTGAACACGGCTGTAAAATTTCAGAGCCCTGACTAGTCACGTCTCGGAGTTGTAGACCCTCGAGTCCCCCCCACTCTGATATCTCCCATTTTAAAAGTACTTTTCGTCACCTCACTGAATCTGGTGGTCAGACGAGGCTAAAAAACTCAGATCTGGAAGGAAACATTATCTGTAAACACGGCTGTAAAATTTCAGAGCCCTGACTATTCGCGTCTCGGAGTTGTAGACCCTCGAGTCCCCCCCACTCTGATATCTCCCATTTTAAAAGTACTTTTCGTCACCTCACTGAATCTGGTGGTCAAAAGAAGCTGAAAACTCAGATCTGGAAGGAAACATTATCTGTGAACACGGCTGTAAAATTTCAGAGCCCTGACTAGTCGCGTCTCGGAGTTGTAGACCCTCGAGTCCCCCCCACTCTGATATCTCCCATTTTAAAAGTACTTTTCGTCACCTCACTGAATCTGGTGGTCAGACGAGGCTAAAAACTTAGATCTGGAAGGAAACATTATCTGTAAACACGGCTGTAAAATTTCAGAGCCCTGACTATTCGCGTCTCGGAGTTGTAGACCCTCGAGTCCCCCCCCACTCTGATATCTCCCATTTTAAAAGTACTTTTCGTCACCTCACTGAATCTGGTGGTCAAAAGAAGCTGAAAACTCAGATCTGGAAGGAAACATTATCTGTAAACACGGCTGTAAAATTTCAGAGCCCTGACTATTCGCGTCTCGGAGTTGTAGACCCTCGAGTCCCCCCCACTCTGATATCTCCCATTTTAAAAGTACTTTTCGTCACCTCACTGAATCTGGTGGTCAAAAGAAGCTGAAAACTCAGATCTGGAAGGAAACATTATCTGTGAACACGGCTGTAAAATTTCAGAGCCCTGACTAGTCGCGTCTCGGAGTTGTAGACCCTCGAGTCCCCCCACTCTGATATCTCCCATTTTAAAAGTACTTTTCGTCACCTCACTGAATCTGGTGGTCAGACGAGGCTAAAAACTCAGATCTGGAAGGAAACATTATCTGTAAACACGGCTGTAAAATTTCAGAGCCCTGACTAGTCGCGTCTCGGAGTTGTAGACCCTCGAGTCCCCCCACTCTGATATCTCCCATTTTAAAAGTACTTTTCGTCACCTCACTGAATCTGGTGGTCAAAAGAAGCTGAAAACTCAGATCTGGAAGGAAACATTATCTGTGAACACGGCTGTAAAATTTCAGAGCCCTGACTAGTCGCGTCTCGGAGTTGTAGACCCTCGAGTCCCCCCACTCTGATATCTCCCATTTTAAAAGTACTTTTCGTCACCTCACTGAATCTGGTGGTCAAAAGAAGCTGAAAACTCAGATCTGGAAGGAAACATTATCTGTAAACACGGCTGTAAAATTTCAGAGCCCTGACTATTCGCGTCTCGGAGTTGTAGACCCTCGAGTCCCCCCCACTCTGATATCTCCCATTTTAAAAGTACTTTTCGTCACCTCACTGAATCTGGTGGTCAAAAGAAGCTGAAAACTCAGATCTGGAAGGAAACATTATCTGTAAACACGGCTGTAAAATTTCAGAGCCCTGACTATTCGCGTCTCGGAGTTGTAGACCCTCGAGTCCCCCCACTCTGATATCTCCCATTTTAAAAGTACTTTTCGTCACCTCACTGAATCTGGTGGTCAGACGAGGCTAAAAACTCAGATCTGGAAGGAAACATTATCTGTAAACACGGCTGTAAAATTTCAGAGCCCTGACTAGTCGCGTCTCGGAGTTGTAGACCCTCGAGTCCCCCCCACTCTGATATCTCCCATTTTAAAAGTACTTTTCGTCACCTCACTGAATCTGGTGGTCAAAAGAAGCTGAAAACTCAGATCTGGAAGGAAACATTATCTGTGAACACGGCTGTAAAATTTCAGAGCCCTGACTAGTCGCGTCTCGGAGTTGTAGACCCTCGAGTCCCCCCCACTCTGATATCTCCCATTTTAAAAGTACTTTTCGTCACCTCACTGAATCTGGTGGTCAGACGAGGCTAAAAACTTAGATCTGGAAGGAAACATTATCTGTAAACACGGCTGTAAAATTTCAGAGCCCTGACTATTCGCGTCTCGGAGTTGTAGACCCTCGAGTCCCCCCCACTCTGATATCTCCAATTTTAAAAGTACTTTTCGTCACCTCACTGAATCTGGTGGTCAAAAGAAGCTGAAAACTCAGATCTGGAAGGAAACATTATCTGTAAACACGGCTGTAAAATTTCAGAGCCCTGACTATTCGCGTCTCGGAGTTGTAGACCCTCGAGTCCCCCCCACTCTGATATCTCCCATTTTAAAAGTACTTTTCGTCACCTCACTGAATCTGGTGGTCAAAAGAAGCTGAAAACTCAGATCTGGAAGGAAACATTATCTGTAAACACGGCTGTAAAATTTCAGAGCCCTGACTATTCGCGTCTCGGAGTTGTAGACCCTCGAGTCCCCCCCACTCTGATATCTCCCATTTTAAAAGTACTTTTCGTCACCTCACTGAATCTGGTGGTCAAAAGAAGCTGAAAACTCAGATCTGGAAGGAAACATTATCTGTAAACACGGCTGTAAAATTTCAGAGCCCTGACTAGTCGCGTCTCGGAGTTGTAGACCCTCGAGTCCCCCCCACTCTTATATCTCCCATTTTAAAAGTACTTTTCGTCACCTCACTGAATCTGGTGGTCAAAAGAAGCTGAAAACTCAGATCTGGAAGGAAACATTATCTGTGAACACGGCTGTAAAATTTCAGAGCCCTGACTAGTCGCGTCTCGGAGTTGTAGACCCTCGAGTCCCCCCCACTCTGATATCTCCCATTTTAAAAGTACTTTTCGTCACCTCACTGAATCTGGTGGTCAAAGAAGCTGAAAACTCAGATCTGGAAGGAAACATTATCTGTGAACACGGCTGTAAAATTTCAGAGCCCTGACTAGTCACGTCTCGGAGTTGTAGACCCTCGAGTCCCCCCCACTCTGATATCTCCCATTTTAAAAGTACTTTTCGTCACCTCACTGAATCTGGTGGTCAAAAGAAGCTGAAAACTCAGATCTGGAAGGAAACATTATCTGTAAACACGGCTGTAAAATTTCAGAGCCCTGACTATTCGCGTCTCGGAGTTGTAGACCCTCGAGTCCCCCCCACTCTGATATCTCCCATTTTAAAAGTACTTTTCGTCACCTCACTGAATCTGGTGGTCAAAAGAAGCTGAAAACTCAGATCTGGAAGGAAACATTATCTGTAAACACGGCTGTAAAATTTCAGAGCCCTGACTATTCGCGTCTCGGAGTTGTATACCCTCGAGTCCCCCCCACTCTGATATCTCCCATTTTAAAAGTACTTTTCGTCACCTCACTGAATCTGGTGGTCAAAAGAAGCTGAAAACTCAGATCTGGAAGGAAACATTATCTGTGAACACGGCTGTAAAATTTCAGAGCCCTGACTATTCGCGTCTCGGAGTTGTAGACCCTCGAGTCCCCCCCACTCTGATATCTCCCATTTTAAAAGTACTTTTCGTCACCTCACTGAATCTGGTGGTCAAAAGAAGCTGAAAACTCAGATCTGGAAGGAAACATTATCTGTGAACACGGCTGTAAAATTTCAGAGCCCTGACTAGTCGCGTCTCGGAGTTGTAGACCCTCGAGTCCCCCCCACTCTGATATCTCCCATTTTAAAAGTACTTTTCGTCACCTCACTGAATCTGGTGGTCAGACGAGGCTAAAAACTCAGATCTGGAAGGAAACATTATCTGTAAACACGGCTGTAAAATTTCAGAGCCCTGACTATTCGCGTCTCGGAGTTGTAGACCCTCGAGTCCCCCCCACTCTGATATCTCCCATTTTAAAAGTACTTTTCGTCACCTCACTGAATCTGGTGGTCAGACGAGGCTAAAAACTTAGATCTGGAAGGAAACATTATCTGTAAACACGGCTGTAAAATTTCAGAGCCCTGACTATTCGCGTCTCGGAGTTGTAGACCCTCGAGTCCCCCCCACTCTGATATCTCCCATTTTAAAAGTACTTTTCGTCACCTCACTGAATCTGGTGGTCAAAAGAAGCTGAAAACTCAGATCTGGAAGGAAACATTATCTGTAAACACGGCTGTAAAATTTCAGAGCCCTGACTATTCGCGTCTCGGAGTTGTAGACCCTCGAGTCCCCCCCACTCTGATATCTCCCATTTTAAAAGTACTTTTCGTCACCTCACTGAATCTGGTGGTCAAAAGAAGCTGAAAACTCAGATCTGGAAGGAAACATTATCTGTAAACACGGCTGTAAAATTTCAGAGCCCTGACTATTCGCGTCTCGGAGTTGTAGACCCTCGAGTCCCCCCCCACTCTGATATCTCCCATTTTAAAAGTACTTTTCGTCACCTCACTGAATCTGGTGGTCAAAAGAAGCTGAAAACTCAGATCTGGAAGGAAACATTATCTGTAAACACGGCTGTAAAATTTCAGAGCCCTGACTATTCGCGTCTCGGAGTTGTAGACCCTCGAGTCCCCCCCACTCTGATATCTCCCATTTTAAAAGTACTTTTCGTCACCTCACTGAATCTGGTGGTCAAAAGAAGCTGAAAACTCAGATCTGGAAGGAAACATTATCTGTGAACACGGCTGTAAAAT
Organism: Macrostomum hystrix; assembly: GCA_950097015.1. Taxonomy (NCBI): domain Eukaryota; kingdom Metazoa; phylum Platyhelminthes; family Macrostomidae; genus Macrostomum; species Macrostomum hystrix. The sequence continues at coordinate 11,448 of CATNEN010000028.1, forward strand.
TTCAGAGCCCTGACTAGTCACGTCTCGGAGTTGTAGACCCTCGAGTCCCCCCACTCTGATATCTCCCATTTTAAAAGTACTTTTCGTCACCTCACTGAATCTGGTGGTCAGACGAGGCTAAAAACTCAGATCTGGAAGGAAACATTATCTGTAAACACGGCTGTAAAATTTCAGAGCCCTGACTATTCGCGTCTCGGAGTTGTAGACCCTCGAGTCCCCCCCACTCTGATATCTCCCATTTTAAAAGTACTTTTCGTCACCTCACTGAATCTGGTGGTCAAAAGAAGCTGAAAACTCAGATCTGGAAGGAAACATTATCTGTGAACACGGCTGTAAAATTTCAGAGCCCTGACTAGTCGCGTCTCGGAGTTGTAGACCCTCGAGTCCCCCCCACTCTGATATCTCCCATTTTAAAAGTACTTTTCGTCACCTCACTGAATCTGGTGGTCAGACGAGGCTAAAAACTTAGATCTGGAAGGAAACATTATCTGTAAACACGGCTGTAAAATTTCAGAGCCCTGACTATTCGCGTCTCGGAGTTGTAGACCCTCGAGTCCCCCCCACTCTGATATCTCCCATTTTAAAAGTACTTTTCGTCACCTCACTGAATCTGGTGGTCAAAAGAAGCTGAAAACTCAGATCTGGAAGGAAACATTATCTGTAAACACGGCTGTAAAATTTCAGAGCCCTGACTATTCGCGTCTCGGAGTTGTAGACCCTCGAGTCCCCCCCACTCTGATATCTCCCATTTTAAAAGTACTTTTCGTCACCTCACTGAATCTGGTGGTCAAAAGAAGCTGAAAACTCAGATCTGGAAGGAAACATTATCTGTAAACACGGCTGTAAAATTTCAGAGCCCTGACTATTCGCGTCTCGGAGTTGTAGACCCTCGAGTCCCCCCCACTCTGATATCTCCCATTTTAAAAGTACTTTTCGTCACCTCACTGAATCTGGTGGTCAAAAGAAGCTGAAAACTCAGATCTGGAAGGAAACATTATCTGTGAACACGGCTGTAAAATTTCAGAGCCCTGACTAGTCGCGTCTCGGAGTTGTAGACCCTCGAGTCCCCCCACTCTGATATCTCCCATTTTAAAAGTACTTTTCGTCACCTCACTGAATCTGGTGGTCAGACGAGGCTAAAAACTCAGATCTGGAAGGAAACATTATCTGTAAACACGGCTGTAAAATTTCAGAGCCCTGACTAGTCGCGTCTCGGAGTTGTAGACCCTCGAGTCCCCCCCACTCTGATATCTCCCATTTTAAAAGTACTTTTCGTCACCTCACTGAATCTGGTGGTCAAAAGAAGCTGAAAACTCAGATCTGGAAGGAAACATTATCTGTGAACACGGCTGTAAAATTTCAGAGCCCTGACTAGTCGCGTCTCGGAGTTGTAGACCCTCGAGTCCCCCCCACTCTGATATCTCCCATTTTAAAAGTACTTTTCGTCACCTCACTGAATCTGGTGGTCAAAAGAAGCTGAAAACTCAGATCTGGAAGGAAACATTATCTGTAAACACGGCTGTAAAATTTCAGAGCCCTGACTATTCGCGTCTCGGAGTTGTAGACCCTCGAGTCCCCCCCCACTCTGATATCTCCCATTTTAAAAGTACTTTTCGTCACCTCACTGAATCTGGTGGTCAAAAGAAGCTGAAAACTCAGATCTGGAAGGAAACATTATCTGTAAACACGGCTGTAAAATTTCAGAGCCCTGACTATTCGCGTCTCGGAGTTGTAGACCCTCGAGTCCCCCCACTCTGATATCTCCCATTTTAAAAGTACTTTTCGTCACCTCACTGAATCTGGTGGTCAGACGAGGCTAAAAACTCAGATCTGGAAGGAAACATTATCTGTAAACACGGCTGTAAAATTTCAGAGCCCTGACTAGTCGCGTCTCGGAGTTGTAGACCCTCGAGTCCCCCCCACTCTGATATCTCCCATTTTAAAAGTACTTTTCGTCACCTCACTGAATCTGGTGGTCAGACGAGGCTAAAAACTCAGATCTGGAAGGAAACATTATCTGTAAACACGGCTGTAAAATTTCAGAGCCCTGACTAGTCGCGTCTCGGAGTTGTAGACCCTCGAGTCCCCCCCACTCTGATATCTCCCATTTTAAAAGTACTTTTCGTCACCTCACTGAATCTGGTGGTCAAAAGAAGCTGAAAACTCAGATCTGGAAGGAAACATTATCTGTGAACACGGCTGTAAAATTTCAGAGCCCTGACTAGTCGCGTCTCGGAGTTGTAGACCCTCGAGTCCCCCCCACTCTGATATCTCCCATTTTAAAAGTACTTTTCGTCACCTCACTGAATCTGGTGGTCAGACGAGGCTAAAAACTTAGATCTGGAAGGAAACATTATCTGTAAACACGGCTGTAAAATTTCAGAGCCCTGACTATTCGCGTCTCGGAGTTGTAGACCCTCGAGTCCCCCCCACTCTGATATCTCCAATTTTAAAAGTACTTTTCGTCACCTCACTGAATCTGGTGGTCAAAAGAAGCTGAAAACTCAGATCTGGAAGGAAACATTATCTGTAAACACGGCTGTAAAATTTCAGAGCCCTGACTATTCGCGTCTCGGAGTTGTAGACCCTCGAGTCCCCCCCACTCTGATATCTCCCATTTTAAAAGTACTTTTCGTCACCTCACTGAATCTGGTGGTCAAAAGAAGCTGAAAACTCAGATCTGGAAGGAAACATTATCTGTAAACACGGCTGTAAAATTTCAGAGCCCTGACTATTCGCGTCTCGGAGTTGTAGACCCTCGAGTCCCCCCCACTCTGATATCTCCCATTTTAAAAGTACTTTTCGTCACCTCACTGAATCTGGTGGTCAAAAGAAGCTGAAAACTCAGATCTGGAAGGAAACATTATCTGTAAACACGGCTGTAAAATTTCAGAGCCCTGACTATTCGCGTCTCGGAGTTGTATACCCTCGAGTCCCCCCCACTCTGATATCTCCCATTTTAAAAGTACTTTTCGTCACCTCACTGAATCTGGTGGTCAGACGAGGCTAAAAACTCAGATCTGGAAGGAAACATTATCTGTGAACACGGCTGTAAAATTTCAGAGCCCTGACTAGTCGCGTCTCGGAGTTGTAGACCCTCGAGTCCCCCCCACTCTGATATCTCCCATTTTAAAAGTACTTTTCGTCACCTCACTGAATCTGGTGGTCAGACGAGGCTAAAAACTTAGATCTGGAAGGAAACATTATCTGTAAACACGGCTGTAAAATTTCAGAGCCCTGACTATTCGCGTCTCGGAGTTGTAGACCCTCGAGTCCCCCCCACTCTGATATCTCCAATTTTAAAAGTACTTTTCGTCACCTCACTGAATCTGGTGGTCAAAAGAAGCTGAAAACTCAGATCTGGAAGGAAACATTATCTGTAAACACGGCTGTAAAATTTCAGAGCCCTGACTATTCGCGTCTCGGAGTTGTAGACCCTCGAGTCCCCCCCACTCTGATATCTCCCATTTTAAAAGTACTTTTCGTCACCTCACTGAATCTGGTGGTCAAAAGAAGCTGAAAACTCAGATCTGGAAGGAAACATTATCTGTAAACACGGCTGTAAAATTTCAGAGCCCTGACTATTCGCGTCTCGGAGTTGTAGACCCTCGAGTCCCCCCCACTCTGATATCTCCCATTTTAAAAGTACTTTTCGTCACCTCACTGAATCTGGTGGTCAAAAGAAGCTGAAAACTCAGATCTGGAAGGAAACATTATCTGTAAACACGGCTGTAAAATTTCAGAGCCCTGACTAGTCGCGTCTCGGAGTTGTAGACCCTCGAGTCCCCCCCACTCTTATATCTCCCATTTTAAAAGTACTTTTCGTCACCTCACTGAATCTGGTGGTCAAAAGAAGCTGAAAACTCAGATCTGGAAGGAAACATTATCTGTGAACACGGCTGTAAAATTTCAGAGCCCTGACTAGTCGCGTCTCGGAGTTGTAGACCCTCGAGTCCCCCCCACTCTGATATCTCCCATTTTAAAAGTACTTTTCGTCACCTCACTGAATCTGGTGGTCAAAAGAAGCTGAAAACTCAGATCTGGAAGGAAACATTATCTGTGAACACGGCTGTAAAATTTCAGAGCCCTGACTAGTCGCGTCTCGGAGTTGTAGACCCTCGAGTCCCCCCACTCTGATATCTCCCATTTTAAAAGTACTTTTCGTCACCTCACTGAATCTGGTGGTCAGACGAGGCTAAAAACTCAGATCTGGAAGGAAACATTATCTGTAAACACGGCTGTAAAATTTCAGAGCCCTGACTATTCGCGTCTCGGAGTTGTAGACCCTCGAGTCCCCCCCACTCTGATATCTCCCATTTTAAAAGTACTTTTCGTCACCTCACTGAATCTGGTGGTCAAAAGAAGCTGAAAACTCAGATCTGGAAGGAAACATTATCTGTAAACACGGCTGTAAAATTTCAGAGCCCTGACTATTCGCGTCTCGGAGTTGTATACCCTCGAGTCCCCCCCACTCTGATATCTCCCATTTTAAAAGTACTTTTCGTCACCTCACTGAATCTGGTGGTCAAAAGAAGCTGAAAACTCAGATCTGGAAGGAAACATTATCTGTGAACACGGCTGTAAAATTTCAGAGCCCTGACTATTCGCGTCTCGGAGTTGTAGACCCTCGAGTCCCCCCCACTCTGATATCTCCCATTTTAAAAGTACTTTTCGTCACCTCACTGAATCTGGTGGTCAAAAGAAGCTGAAAACTCAGATCTGGAAGGAAACATTATCTGTGAACACGGCTGTAAAATTTCAGAGCCCTGACTAGTCGCGTCTCGGAGTTGTAGACCCTCGAGTCCCCCCCACTCTGATATCTCCCATTTTAAAAGTACTTTTCGTCACCTCACTGAATCTGGTGGTCAGACGAGGCTAAAAACTCAGATCTGGAAGGAAACATTATCTGTAAACACGGCTGTAAAATTTCAGAGCCCTGACTATTCGCGTCTCGGAGTTGTAGACCCTCGAGTCCCCCCCACTCTGATATCTCCCATTTTAAAAGTACTTTTCGTCACCTCACTGAATCTGGTGGTCAGACGAGGCTAAAAACTCAGATCTGGAAGGAAACATTATCTGTAAACACGGCTGTAAAATTTCAGAGCCCTGACTAGTCGCGTCTCGGAGTTGTAGACCCTCGAGTCCCCCCCACTCTGATATCTCCCATTTTAAAAGTACTTTTCGTCACCTCACTGAATCTGGTGGTCAAAAGAAGCTGAAAACTCAGATCTGGAAGGAAACATTATCTGTGAACACGGCTGTAAAATTTCAGAGCCCTGACTAGTCGCGTCTCGGAGTTGTAGACCCTCGAGTCCCCCCCACTCTGATATCTCCCATTTTAAAAGTACTTTTCGTCACCTCACTGAATCTGGTGGTCAAAAGAAGCTGAAAACTCAGATCTGGAAGGAAACATTATCTGTGAACACGGCTGTAAAATTTCAGAGCCCTGACTAGTCACGTCTCGGAGTTGTAGACCCTCGAGTCCCCCCCACTCTGATATCTCCCATTTTAAAAGTACTTTTCGTCACCTCACTGAATCTGGTGGTCAGACGAGGCTAAAAACTCAGATCTGGAAGGAAACATTATCTGTAAACACGGCTGTAAAATTTCAGAGCCCTGACTAGTCGCGTCTCGGAGTTGTAGACCCTCGAGTCCCCCCCACTCTGATATTTCCCATTTTAAAAGTGGGCACAACACAACACCCTCACTCTGAGATGCCTGCGTATTTTTAGCGTTGAGTTGCGCAACATGTAGGGATGTAATGCGCAATTGGTAATACAGGGTAATATTTTTGCCTTGTCGTGCACATGGGTCTCAATTTTTGCATGTTGGATCTGATTTTTGCTATTTGTTTTTTTATTATTTGAAGTACTAATGCCCTCTTATGTTTGTCGGCTTTTGAGGCTTTAGCGTTTGAAGTTGAGTGTTGAGATTTCAAGCCTCGTGTTTTATAGTCTTCGCATTATTAAAAGCCTTCGTATTTTATAGTGACGATTGCGTATCCTCTATTGCATTTAGTTCTTAGTGCTTTGTCCTTACGTTTTATCGCTAATGCCTGACAAAATAAGTGTTCTGGGGTGTGTACCGTGCTCTGTTTTACACTAGTAGCTGGAATATCCAATCAGCTGCTTTATCTGCTTCTTGCTTGCTATCTCATATCCCTATCCGAACAACCCATGCATAAATTTTCGAGTATAAAGCCTTGAGGAAAGCAGATTTCAATCGTCTGCTAGTATATTCATATATTTTTAACCATGATTTTCAGTCTTCGCATCATTGCTTTACTTTCAATTTTCTTTATTTCCAAAGCAACCCACAATCGACGCATTTCTTTTTTTGAACTGTCGCCTGAATATTTTGAAGACTATAGTGATGAGTGCCTTGGCAAATCATTTCGCTGTCCCTATGGTGCTTGCGGGCAAATTCTGAGCAAGCTTTCAGCAAAGAACACTATTGAAAACCGTCGAGTTGTCTGGCTTTATTATCAGCGTAAAATTGTCGGTAAGTCAAAATCTTCTGTTTCGAAAAGAAAGAAAACTGCTAATCATAAATCTGCTGTGGTAAGATCCACTCGAGTTGCTGTTGCTGCTTCTGTTGTGCCTGGCCGTGGTGCTGTTGCTGCTTCTGTTGTGCCTGCTCGTCGTGCTGTTGCTGCTTCTGTTGTGCCTGCCCGGGGTGCTGTTGCTGCTTCTGTTGTGCCTGCTCGTCGTGCTGTTGCTGCTTCTGTTGTGCCTGCCCGGGGTGCTGTTGCTGCTTCTGTTGTGCCTGCCCGGGGTGCTGTTGCTGCTTCTGTTGTGCCTGCTCGTCGTGCTGTTGCTGCTTCTGTTGTGCCTGCCCGGGGTGCTGTTGCTGCTTCTGTTTTGCCTGCTCGTCGTGCTGTTGCTGCTTCTGTTGTGCCTGCTCGTCGTGCTGTTGCTGCTTCTGTTGTGCCTGCCCGTCGTGCTGTTGCTGCTTCTGTTGTGCCTGCCCGGGGTGCTGTTGCTGCTTCTGTTGTGCCTGCTCGTCGTGCTGTTGCTGCTTCTGTTGTGCCTGCCCGGGGGTGCTGTTGCTGCTTCTGTTGTGCCTGCTCGTCGTGCTGTTGCTGCTTCTGTTGTGCCTGCCCGGGGTGCTGTTGCTGCTTCTGTTGTGCCTGCTCGTCGTGCTGTTGCTGCTTCTGTTGTGCCTGCTCGTCGTGCTGTTGCTGCTTCTGTTGAGCCTGCCCGTCGTGCTGTTGCTGCTTCTGTTGTGCCTGCCCGGGGTGCTGTTGCTGCTTCTGTTGTGCCTGCTCGTCGTGCTGTTGCTGCTTCTGTTGTGCCTGCCCGGGGTGCTGTTGCTGCTTCTGTTGTGCCTGCTCGTCGTGCTGTTGCTGCTTCTGTTGTGCCTGCCCGGGGTGCTGTTGCTGCTTCTGTTGTGCCTGCTCGTCGTGCTGTTGCTGCCTCTGTTGTGCCTGCCCGGGGTGCTGTTGCTGCTTCTGTTGTGCCTGCTCGTCGTGCTGTTGCTGCTTCTGTTGTGCCTGCCCGGGGTGCTGTTGCTGCTTCTGTTGTGCCTGCCCGTGGTGCTGTTGCTGCTTCTGTTGTGCCTGCCCGTGGTGCTGTTGCTGCTTCTGTTGTGCCTGCCCGTCGTGCTGTTGCTGCTTATGTGGGGCCTGCTCATGGAAGTAATGACGCTTGTGGTGATGATATGAGTGATTCTAGGAGTGGTGATGCTGGGAGTGATGATGCTGGGAGTGAGGATGCTGGGAGTGATGATGGTTGGAGTGATGATGCTGGGAGTGAGGATGCTGGGAGTGATGATGCTGGGAGTGAGGATGCTGGGAGTGATGATGCTGGGAGTGAGGATGCTGGGAGTGATGATGGTTGGAGTGATGATGCTGGGAGTGATGATTCAGAAGTAAGGGACTGTACTAATGCTGAAGTTGCTGTTGATTTCGAGAGTGGTGCAAGCGGATCAATAACTAATTTAGTTTTTCATTTTCGAATAGCTTGGAGCCAGTGGAAAAATAACTTTTTTATCAGGCGGGGAGAAAAAATGCATTCGATATGTCAGAGAACCGCTTTTTGGTGGCTAAACTGCATTCGTGAAAATTATCGACAATATTGCTCTTCGAATGTGGAAGCAAGTAACTGTGTTCTTAAATTTAAGAATCGATATCTGAACTTTCCAAATCTCAGAGCACAAAAGCCAAAATATTTCGTAAAACAGGTCGCATTATGCCAGCATCCCGCATGCAAAATAGTACACGATTTTAGAATTATAGATTTTCCAACTGAAAATGAGCCTGTGGTGGTAGTTGTTAATTCTAAAGGTGAGAAGAATCATAATCATCCAACGATGTCTAGAATGACGCCATTAGAATCAGAAAGGATAGCAAAACTACTTGAAACTGAAGCACCAACTGATGTACATGATAGACTACTCTCGGAAATGACAGATAAAGAGATAAAGGAAAATGACTTTTCTCGATCAAAAAATTTGGATGCCATTCGGCGGGTAAACGCGAAGCGGTTGGTTGCCGCAGAAGAACGGCTGCATAAAAATGTTGAAGTCGAAATTGCTGCTTTGCAACGAATACTGAGCGAAACAGACACAGAGAGTAAGAGTATACGCGGATACATTCAAGCTGTGTCTCGCCATCCATTTCATGTACATCTGTACCTCGAAAGACAGCTTAGACTTGTTACAAGTAGGCCGCAGTGTGTTTTACATCTAGATGCCACTGGAAGCATTTTCAAGAGAATGAATTTCGCAGGTAGCCAAATATTTCTTTACTCGCTGACAATGCCCTCCGATAACGGTCAGACGCGTGGTGTGCCTGTGGCCGAAATGATAACAAGTGAGCATAGGACCAAATCAATCCAACACTTTTTGTTTTCTGTCCGCGCAGATTTGGGCACACTAGCAAGCAGTACTATTATGTCGCATGACTATTTACCCGCTGTCATCGTCACGGACTTCTCTTGGGCTATGTTACACTCGGTATGCCAGTCATTTGGCACCAGCTTAGAGCAATACCTTATTGATACGCATTGTGCGTTACGCATGGGGAAACAAATCAAGTACACGATTCCATTCATTTGCACAAATCACGTAATCCGTGCGTTCATTAATGGCATACAACTAAAGTCTAAAACTGCGGAAGGTAAAGCTATGCGGGAATTATTTATTAGCGCATTTGTCTTTTTATTACATCAGGAGACTTTTGAAGCGTTTGAAACTACCTTGAGTCTCACTGTAGATACATTTTTAGGGCAGCGAGATCCGAAAGAATTAAGATCAGCGATTAACAATTGGGAAACTGAGCCCGTGGACGAAGAATATTCGCTCTACAACGACGATGAAATAAATAACGATAAGGAAGAGCAGGCCGAAAGTTCTCGATTTGTTTCTCTGCGCGAAGGCTCTCCGTACATTTTTCTTTTCAAGTCCCGACAGGCAAGTATTGATGCAACCGACGAGCCAGCCGGGCCATTTAAAAGCTATTACTCACCAAAACTGCTGGTTTACTTGCTGAAGCACTGGTGTAGTTTAGCTCCATTGTTCTGCCATTTCATCGGGAGTATCAAGAGCTTCAGAAAGAATAAAAGTTGGTTTTCAAACTCTTACGTAGAATCGTACTTTTCAGACGTTAAATCTCGAAAAACAAGGTTCGGCAAGGCTTCCAGGGTGAACGTGTCGAGTTTTATTTGCGGACGGTTAAAATATTTAAAAACAAGATTAACAGCTTTCGACATAATCAACAAAGTAGGGAAAGCAACGTTATCTGGAAGGAAGAGAAAGCACGAAGATATTTCCTTTTCTCGCGAGGAGTGGCGAAGGGCCGAGCGGGTTAGTCGTTCAAAGTACAAGCGACAGAGAACAGAATCAGCGACAAAGAATAGAAAGCAGCAAGGCACAGCAGAACGGGAACAGGTGTGGTGCACCCGCGCTGGAGACTTCCTAACTGAGTTTGATAGAGAATCATTGGAACCCGGAAAGTGGCTTTCTGTCGGAATAGTAAATTCATTCATACATCTACTTTGCGTATGCAACCCAAGCAGCAAAGCGGGCCACCTACCATCCAGCTTCTTTAGCTGCATTCGCAAAGGAGATTCGAGCGCTGCGATTGACATGCTAAGAGCGACAGTTTCAAACAAATGCACCCGTTTAATCTGTCCGATTCTTCAGAACGACCACTTCTACTTAGTCTATATTGACACAACACGCAAAGAACTAGCTGTCCTAGACACAAAACCTATCTCAGATAAGTCGATACCAAAACATTTTATAAAACTATGGCAAAACCTAATCAAAAGCACCACCAGTATTCGCGAAGACATGCCAGAAATTTTAGGTACGTATAAAAATAAATCAATGTTGAGATCATTGCAGTTTGATGGTCATAGCTGTGGTGTATTTGTCTGTCTGTACGCGAAAGTTCTAGTAACATCCGTTGATACCGAGTTCCGAGCTTTGTGCTTTCCAACAACGGAGGGATTTCTTAACAGAGCTCGAATCTGCATCTGGAAAGACTTGGAAAGAGAAAATGAAGAATCCACCAACTCGTGCGTTCGCTGTCATGAAGCTGAACCCAGTGCGACTGGAACTTGGCTGCAATGTGATCTTTGTGATTCATGGCTGCACCATGAGTGTGCATCGAAAGATATGCACCAGCGCCACGCGTCCAACGGCTACGTCTGCTGCTGTGCCGAGTACGCAGCAACGCGATAGCTGGATGGATGCACCAAGAAGTGCAGCGAAAAAATGTACTCACACTAATTACTAAAAGCTACTTGCTTAAAAATAAAATGTCAATTCTGTAGTTTTTGTTATAACAACAAGTCAATTCTGTAAACAATTATGGCACCGCTTTGCAATGTAAAACTGTGAATAATCTAAGCTGCAAAATATTATAAGACATATGCAAAATAGTGGCCTTTGTGTGACACAGAAACACTAATACGAACAAAAACCTTAAAAAATAAACAAAAATCTTCTAACACCGAACTTAAAATATATTAAAGACTTTGTGAAAAACTCTGCCTTAGCCAGTCCCAAGCCTGGTTTCAAAAAGAGGAGGGCTCACGAAAAATTTACCAAAAGCAAATCTTAAATTATATTCAGTAAAATCAAAAAAAAAACTACAAAAAATACAGACTACAAAAACAATAGCTCCTTCGAAACCTCATTTTTCAGCTTCTTTTGACCACCAGATTCAGTGAGGTGACGAAAAGTACTTTTAAAATGGGAGATATCAGAGTGGGGGGGACTCGAGGGTCTACAACTCCGAGACGCGAATAGTCAGGGCTCTGAAATTTTACAGCCGTGTTTACAGATAATGTTTCCTTCCAGATCTGAGTTTTCAGCTTCTTTTGACCACCAGATTCAGTGAGGTGACGAAAAGTACTTTTAAAATGGGAGATATCAGAGTGGGGGGGACTCGAGGGTCTACAACTCCGAGACGCGAATAGTCAGGGCTCTGAAATTTTACAGCCGTGTTTACAGATAATGTTTCCTTCCAGATCTGAGTTTTCAGCTTCTTTTGACCACCAGATTCAGTGAGGTGACGAAAAGTACTTTTAAAATGGGAGATATCAGAGTGGGGGGGAATCGAGGGTCTACAACTCCGAGACGCGACTAGTCAGGGCTCTGAAATTTTACAGCCGTGTTCACAGATAATGTTTCCTTCCAGATCTGAGTTTTCAGCTTCTTTTGACCACCAGATTCAGTGAGGTGACGAAAAGTACTTTTAAAATGGGAGATATCAGAGTGGGGGGGACTCGAGGGTCTACAACTCCGAGACGCGACTAGTCAGGGCTCTGAAATTTTACAGCCGTGTTTACAGATAATGTTTCCTTCCAGATCTGAGTTTTTAGCCTCGTCTGACCACCAGATTCAGTGAGGTGACGAAAAGTACTTTTAAAATGGGAGATATCAGAGTGGGGGGACTCGAGGGTCTACAACTCCGAGACGCGACTAGTCAGGGCTCTGAAATTTTACAGCCGTGTTCACAGATAATGTTTCCTTCCAGATCTGAGTTTTCAGCTTCTTTTGACCACCAGATTCAGTGAGGTGACGAAAAGTACTTTTAAAATGGGAGATATCAGAGTGGGGGGGACTCGAGGGTCTACAACTCCGAGACGCGAATAGTCAGGGCTCTGAAATTTTACAGCCGTGTTCACAGATAATGTTTCCTTCCAGATCTGAGTTTTCAGCTTCTTTTGACCACCAGATTCAGTGAGGTGACGAAAAGTACTTTTAAAATGGGAGATATCAGAGTGGGGGGGACTCGAGGGTCTACAACTCCGAGACGCGACTAGTCAGGGCTCTGAAATTTTACAGCCGTGTTCACAGATAATGTTTCCTTCCAGATCTGAGTTTTCAGCTTCTTTTGACCACCAGATTCAGTGAGGTGACGAAAAGTACTTTTAAAATGGGAGATATCAGAGTGGGGGGGACTCGAGGGTCTACAACTCCGAGACGCGAATAGTCAGGGCTCTGAAATTTTACAGCCGTGTTTACAGATAATGTTTCCTTCCAGATCTGAGTTTTTAGCCTCGTCTGACCACCAGATTCAGTGAGGTGACGAAAAGTACTTTTAAAATGGGAGATATCAGAGTGGGGGGGACTCGAGGGTCTACAACTCCGAGACGTGACTAGTCAGGGCTCTGAAATTTTACAGCCGTGTTCACAGATAATGTTTCCTTCCAGATCTGAGTTTTCAGCTTCTTTTGACCACCAGATTCAGTGAGGTGACGAAAAGTACTTTTAAAATGGGAGATATCAGAGTGGGGGGGACTCGAGGGTCTACAACTCCGAGACGCGACTAGTCAGGGCTCTGAAATTTTACAGCCGTGTTCACAGATAATGTTTCCTTCCAGATCTGAGTTTTCAGCTTCTTTTGACCACCAGATTCAGTGAGGTGACGAAAAGTACTTTTAAAATGGGAGATATCAGAGTGGGGGGGACTCGAGGGTCTACAACTCCGAGACGCGAATAGTCAGGGCTCTGAAATTTTACAGCCGTGTTTACAGATAATGTTTCCTTCCAGATCTGAGTTTTCAGCTTCTTTTGACCACCAGATTCAGTGAGGTGACGAAAAGTACTTTTAAAATGGGAGATATCAGAGTGGGGGGGACTCGAGGGTCTACAACTCCGAGACGCGAATAGTCAGGGCTCTGAAATTTTACAGCCGTGTTTACAGATAATGTTTCCTTCCAGATCTGAGTTTTCAGCTTCTTTTGACCACCAGATTCAGTGAGGTGACGAAAAGTACTTTTAAAATGGGAGATATCAGAGTGGGGGGGACTCGAGGGTCTACAACTCCGAGACGCGAATAGTCAGGGCTCTGAAATTTTACAGCCGTGTTTACAGATAATGTTTCCTTCCAGATCTGAGTTTTCAGCTTCTTTTGACCACCAGATTCAGTGAGGTGACGAAAAGTACTTTTAAAATGGGAGATATCAGAGTGGGGGGGACTCGAGGGTCTACAACTCCGAGACGCGAATAGTCAGGGCTCTGAAATTTTACAGCCGTGTTTACAGATAATGTTTCCTTCCAGATCTAAGTTTTTAGCCTCGTCTGACCACCAGATTCAGTGAGGTGACGAAAAGTACTTTTAAAATGGGAGATATCAGAGTGGGGGGGACTCGAGGGTCTACAACTCCGAGACGTGACTAGTCAGGGCTCTGAAATTTTACAGCCGTGTTCACAGATAATGTTTCCTTCCAGATCTGAGTTTTCAGCTTCTTTTGACCACCAGATTCAGTGAGGTGACGAAAAGTACTTTTAAAATGGGAGATATAAGAGTGGGGGGGACTCGAGGGTCTACAACTCCGAGACGCGACTAGTCAGGGCTCTGAAATTTTACAGCCGTGTTTACAGATAATGTTTCCTTCCAGATCTGAGTTTTCAGCTTCTTTTGACCACCAGATTCAGTGAGGTGACGAAAAGTACTTTTAAAATGGGAGATATCAGAGTGGGGGGGACTCGAGGGTCTACAACTCCGAGACGCGAATAGTCAGGGCTCTGAAATTTTACAGCCGTGTTTACAGATAATGTTTCCTTCCAGATCTGAGTTTTCAGCTTCTTTTGACCACCAGATTCAGTGAGGTGACGAAAAGTACTTTTAAAATGGGAGATATCAGAGTGGGGGGGACTCGAGGGTCTACAACTCCGAGACGCGAATAGTCAGGGCTCTGAAATTTTACAGCCGTGTTTACAGATAATGTTTCCTTCCAGATCTGAGTTTTCAGCTTCTTTTGACCACCAGATTCAGTGAGGTGACGAAAAGTACTTTTAAAATGGGAGATATCAGAGTGGGGGGGACTCGAGGGTCTACAACTCCGAGACGCGAATAGTCAGGGCTCTGAAATTTTACAGCCGTGTTTACAGATAATGTTTCCTTCCAGATCTGAGTTTTCAGCTTCTTTTGACCACCAGATTCAGTGAGGTGACGAAAAGTACTTTTAAAATGGGAGATATCAGAGTGGGGGGGACTCGAGGGTCTACAACTCCGAGACGCGACTAGTCAGGGCTCTGAAATTTTACAGCCGTGTTCACAGATAATGTTTCCTTCCAGATCTGAGTTTTCAGCTTCTTTTGACCACCAGATTCAGTGAGGTGACGAAAAGTACTTTTAAAATGGGAGATATCAGAGTGGGGGGGACTCGAGGGTCTACAACTCCGAGACGCGACTAGTCAGGGCTCTGAAATTTTACAGCCGTGTTTACAGATAATGTTTCCTTCCAGATCTGAGTTTTTAGCCTCGTCTGACCACCAGATTCAGTGAGGTGACGAAAAGTACTTTTAAAATGGGAGATATCAGAGTGGGGGGACTCGAGGGTCTACAACTCCGAGACGCGACTAGTCAGGGCTCTGAAATTTTACAGCCGTGTTCACAGATAATGTTTCCTTCCAGATCTGAGTTTTCAGCTTCTTTTGACCACCAGATTCAGTGAGGTGACGAAAAGTACTTTTAAAATGGGAGATATCAGAGTGGGGGGGACTCGAGGGTCTACAACTCCGAGACGCGAATAGTCAGGGCTCTGAAATTTTACAGCCGTGTTTACAGATAATGTTTCCTTCCAGATCTGAGTTTTCAGCTTCTTTTGACCACCAGATTCAGTGAGGTGACGAAAAGTACTTTTAAAATGGGAGATATCAGAGTGGGGGGGACTCGAGGGTCTACAACTCCGAGACGCGAATAGTCAGGGCTCTGAAATTTTACAGCCGTGTTTACAGATAATGTTTCCTTCCAGATCTGAGTTTTCAGCTTCTTTTGACCACCAGATTCAGTGAGGTGACGAAAAGTACTTTTAAAATGGGAGATATCAGAGTGGGGGGGACTCGAGGGTCTACAACTCCGAGACGCGAATAGTCAGGGCTCTGAAATTTTACAGCCGTGTTTACAGATAATGTTTCCTTCCAGATCTGAGTTTTCAGCTTCTTTTGACCACCAGATTCAGTGAGGTGACGAAAAGTACTTTTAAAATGGGAGATATCAGAGTGGGGGGGACTCGAGGGTCTACAACTCCGAGACGCGACTAGTCAGGGCTCTGAAATTTTACAGCCGTGTTCACAGATAATGTTTCCTTCCAGATCTGAGTTTTCAGCTTCTTTTGACCACCAGATTCAGTGAGGTGACGAAAAGTACTTTTAAAATGGGAGATATCAGAGTGGGGGGGACTCGAGGGTCTACAACTCCGAGACGCGACTAGTCAGGGCTCTGAAATTTTACAGCCGTGTTTACAGATAATGTTTCCTTCCAGATCTGAGTTTTTAGCCTCGTCTGACCACCAGATTCAGTGAGGTGACGAAAAGTACTTTTAAAATGGGAGATATCAGAGTGGGGGGACTCGAGGGTCTACAACTCCGAGACGCGACTAGTCAGGGCTCTGAAATTTTACAGCCGTGTTCACAGATAATGTTTCCTTCCAGATCTGAGTTTTCAGCTTCTTTTGACCACCAGATTCAGTGAGGTGACGAAAAGTACTTTTAAAATGGGAGATATCAGAGTGGGGGGGACTCGAGGGTCTACAACTCCGAGACGCGACTAGTCAGGGCTCTGAAATTTTACAGCCGTGTTCACAGATAATGTTTCCTTCCAGATCTGAGTTTTTAGCCTCGTCTGACCACCAGATTCAGTGAGGTGACGAAAAGTACTTTTAAAATGGGAGATATCAGAGTGGGGGGGACTCGAGGGTCTACAACTCCGAGACGCGACTAGTCAGGGCTCTGAAATTTTACAGCCGTGTTCACAGATAATGTTTCCTTCCAGATCTGAGTTTTCAGCTTCTTTTGACCACCAGATTCAGTGAGGTGACGAAAAGTACTTTTAAAATGGGAGATATCAGAGTGGGGGGGACTCGAGGGTCTACAACTCCGAGACGCGACTAGTCAGGGCTCTGAAATTTTACAGCCGTGTTTACAGATAATGTTTCCTTCCAGATCTGAGTTTTTAGCCTCGTCTGACCACCAGATTCAGTGAGGTGACGAAAAGTACTTTTAAAATGGGAGATATCAGAGTGGGGGGACTCGAGGGTCTACAACTCCGAGACGCGACTAGTCAGGGCTCTGAAATTTTACAGCCGTGTTCACAGATAATGTTTCCTTCCAGATCTGAGTTTTCAGCTTCTTTTGACCACCAGATTCAGTGAGGTGACGAAAAGTACTTTTAAAATGGGAGATATCAGAGTGGGGGGGACTCGAGGGTCTACAACTCCGAGACGCGAATAGTCAGGGCTCTGAAATTTTACAGCCGTGTTTACAGATAATGTTTCCTTCCAGATCTGAGTTTTCAGCTTCTTTTGACCACCAGATTCAGTGAGGTGACGAAAAGTACTTTTAAAATGGGAGATATCAGAGTGGGGGGGACTCGAGGGTCTACAACTCCGAGACGCGAATAGTCAGGGCTCTGAAATTTTACAGCCGTGTTTACAGATAATGTTTCCTTCCAGATCTGAGTTTTCAGCTTCTTTTGACCACCAGATTCAGTGAGGTGACGAAAAGTACTTTTAAAATGGGAGATATCAGAGTGGGGGGGACTCGAGGGTCTACAACTCCGAGACGCGAATAGTCAGGGCTCTGAAATTTTACAGCCGTGTTCACAGATAATGTTTCCTTCCAGATCTGAGTTTTCAGCTTCTTTTGACCACCAGATTCAGTGAGGTGACGAAAAGTACTTTTAAAATGGGAGATATCAGAGTGGGGGGGACTCGAGGGTCTACAACTCCGAGACGCGACTAGTCAGGGCTCTGAAATTTTACAGCCGTGTTCACAGATAATGTTTCCTTCCAGATCTGAGTTTTCAGCTTCTTTTGACCACCAGATTCAGTGAGGTGACGAAAAGTACTTTTAAAATGGGAGATATCAGAGTGGGGGGGACTCGAGGGTCTACAACTCCGAGACGCGACTAGTCAGGGCTCTGAAATTTTACAGCCGTGTTCACAGATAATGTTTCCTTCCAGATCTGAGTTTTTAGCCTCGTCTGACCACCAGATTCAGTGAGGTGACGAAAAGTACTTTTAAAATGGGAGATATCAGAGTGGGGGGGACTCGAGGGTCTACAACTCCGAGACGCGACTAGTCAGGGCTCTGAAGTTTTACAGCCGTGTTCACAGATAATGTTTCCTTCCAGATCTGAGTTTTCAGCTTCTTTTGACCACCAGATTCAGTGAGGTGACGAAAAGTACTTTTAAAATGGGAGATATCAGAGTGGGGGGGACTCGAGGGTCTACAACTCCGAGACGCGACTAGTCAGGGCTCTGAAATTTTACAGCCGTGTTTACAGATAATGTTTCCTTCCAGATCTGAGTTTTCAGCTTCTTTTGACCACCAGATTCAGTGAGGTGACGAAAAGTACTTTTAAAATGGGAGATATCAGAGTGGGGGGGACTCGAGGGTCTACAACTCCGAGACGCGAATAGTCAGGGCTCTGAAATTTTACAGCCGTGTTTACAGATAATGTTTCCTTCCAGATCTGAGTTTTCAAGTTCTTTTGACCACCAGATTCAGTGAGGTGACGAAAAGTACTTTTAAAATGGGAGATATCAGAGTGGGGGGGACTCGAGGGTCTACAACTCCGAGACGCGAATAGTCAGGGCTCTGAAATTTTACAGCCGTGTTTACAGATAATGTTTCCTTCCAGATCTGAGTTTTCAGCTTCTTTTGACCACCAGATTCAGTGAGGTGACGAAAAGTACTTTTAAAATGGGAGATATCAGAGTGGGGGGGACTCGAGGGTCTACAACTCCGAGACGCGACTAGTCAGGGCTCTGAAATTTTACAGCCGTGTTCACAGATAATGTTTCCTTCCAGATCTGAGTTTTCAGCTTCTTTTGACCACCAGATTCAGTGAGGTGACGAAAAGTACTTTTAAAATGGGAGATATCAGAGTGGGGGGGACTCGAGGGTCTACAACTCCGAGACGCGACTAGTCAGGGCTCTGAAATTTTACAGCCGTGTTTACAGATAATGTTTCCTTCCAGATCTGAGTTTTTAGCCTCGTCTGACCACCAGATTCAGTGAGGTGACGAAAAGTACTTTTAAAATGGGAGATATCAGAGTGGGGGGACTCGAGGGTCTACAACTCCGAGACGCGACTAGTCAGGGCTCTGAAATTTTACAGCCGTGTTCACAGATAATGTTTCCTTCCAGATCTGAGTTTTCAGCTTCTTTTGACCACCAGATTCAGTGAGGTGACGAAAAGTACTTTTAAAATGGGAGATATCAGAGTGGGGGGGACTCGAGGGTCTACAACTCCGAGACGCGAATAGTCAGGGCTCTGAAATTTTACAGCCGTGTTTACAGATAATGTTTCCTTCCAGATCTGAGTTTTCAGCTTCTTTTGACCACCAGATTCAGTGAGGTGACGAAAAGTACTTTTAAAATGGGAGATATCAGAGTGGGGGGGACTCGAGGGTCTACAACTCCGAGACGCGAATAGTCAGGGCTCTGAAATTTTACAGCCGTGTTTACAGATAATGTTTCCTTCCAGATCTGAGTTTTCAGCTTCTTTTGACCACCAGATTCAGTGAGGTGACGAAAAGTACTTTTAAAATGGGAGATATCAGAGTGGGGGGGACTCGAGGGTCTACAACTCCGAGACGCGAATAGTCAGGGCTCTGAAATTTTACAGCCGTGTTTACAGATAATGTTTCCTTCCAGATCTGAGTTTTCAGCTTCTTTTGACCACCAGATTCAGTGAGGTGACGAAAAGTACTTTTAAAATGGGAGATATCAGAGTGGGGGGGACTCGAGGGTCTACAACTCCGAGACGCGACTAGTCAGGGCTCTGAAATTTTACAGCCGTGTTCACAGATAATGTTTCCTTCCAGATCTGAGTTTTCAGCTTCTTTTGACCACCAGATTCAGTGAGGTGACGAAAAGTACTTTTAAAATGGGAGATATCAGAGTGGGGGGGACTCGAGGGTCTACAACTCCGAGACGCGACTAGTCAGGGCTCTGAAATTTTACAGCCGTGTTTACAGATAATGTTTCCTTCCAGATCTGAGTTTTTAGCCTCGTCTGACCACCAGATTCAGTGAGGTGACGAAAAGTACTTTTAAAATGGGAGATATCAGAGTGGGGGGACTCGAGGGTCTACAACTCCGAGACGCGACTAGTCAGGGCTCTGAAATTTTACAGCCGTGTTCACAGATAATGTTTCCTTCCAGATCTGAGTTTTCAGCTTCTTTTGACCACCAGATTCAGTGAGGTGACGAAAAGTACTTTTAAAATGGGAGATATCAGAGTGGGGGGGACTCGAGGGTCTACAACTCCGAGACGCGACTAGTCAGGGCTCTGAAATTTTACAGCCGTGTTCACAGATAATGTTTCCTTCCAGATCTGAGTTTTCAGCTTCTTTTGACCACCAGATTCAGTGAGGTGACGAAAAGTACTTTTAAAATGGGAGATATCAGAGTGGGGGGGACTCGAGGGTCTACAACTCCGAGACGCGACTAGTCAGGGCTCTGAAATTTTACAGCCGTGTTTACAGATAATGTTTCCTTCCAGATCTGAGTTTTTAGCCTCGTCTGACCACCAGATTCAGTGAGGTGACGAAAAGTACTTTTAAAATGGGAGATATCAGAGTGGGGGGACTCGAGGGTCTACAACTCCGAGACGCGACTAGTCAGGGCTCTGAAATTTTACAGCCGTGTTCACAGATAATGTTTCCTTCCAGATCTGAGTTTTCAGCTTCTTTTGACCACCAGATTCAGTGAGGTGACGAAAAGTACTTTTAAAATGGGAGATATCAGAGTGGGGGGGACTCGAGGGTCTACAACTCCGAGACGCGAATAGTCAGGGCTCTGAAATTTTACAGCCGTGTTTACAGATAATGTTTCCTTCCAGATCTGAGTTTTTAGCCTCGTCTGACCACCAGATTCAGTGAGGTGACGAAAAGTACTTTTAAAATGGGAGATATCAGAGTGGGGGGGACTCGAGGGTCTACAACTCCGAGACGTGACTAGTCAGGGCTCTGAAATTTTACAGCCGTGTTCACAGATAATGTTTCCTTCCAGATCTGAGTTTTCAGCTTCTTTTGACCACCAGATTCAGTGAGGTGACGAAAAGTACTTTTAAAATGGGAGATATCAGAGTGGGGGGGACTCGAGGGTCTACAACTCCGAGACGCGACTAGTCAGGGCTCTGAAATTTTACAGCCGTGTTCACAGATAATGTTTCCTTCCAGATCTGAGTTTTCAGCTTCTTTTGACCACCAGATTCAGTGAGGTGACGAAAAGTACTTTTAAAATGGGAGATATCAGAGTGGGGGGGACTCGAGGGTCTACAACTCCGAGACGCGAATAGTCAGGGCTCTGAAATTTTACAGCCGTGTTTACAGATAATGTTTCCTTCCAGATCTGAGTTTTCAGCTTCTTTTGACCACCAGATTCAGTGAGGTGACGAAAAGTACTTTTAAAATGGGAGATATCAGAGTGGGGGGGACTCGAGGGTCTACAACTCCGAGACGCGAATAGTCAGGGCTCTGAAATTTTACAGCCGTGTTTACAGATAATGTTTCCTTCCAGATCTGAGTTTTCAGCTTCTTTTGACCACCAGATTCAGTGAGGTGACGAAAAGTACTTTTAAAATGGGAGATATCAGAGTGGGGGGGACTCGAGGGTCTACAACTCCGAGACGCGAATAGTCAGGGCTCTGAAATTTTACAGCCGTGTTTACAGATAATGTTTCCTTCCAGATCTAAGTTTTTAGCCTCGTCTGACCACCAGATTCAGTGAGGTGACGAAAAGTACTTTTAAAATGGGAGATATCAGAGTGGGGGGGACTCGAGGGTCTACAACTCCGAGACGCGACTAGTCAGGGCTCTGAAATTTTACAGCCGTGTTCACAGATAATGTTTCCTTCCAGATCTGAGTTTTCAGCTTCTTTTGACCACCAGATTCAGTGAGGTGACGAAAAGTACTTTTAAAATGGGAGATATCAGAGTGGGGGGGACTCGAGGGTCTACAACTCCGAGACGCGAATAGTCAGGGCTCTGAAATTTTACAGCCGTGTTCACAGATAATGTTTCCTTCCAGATCTGAGTTTTTAGCCTCGTCTGACCACCAGATTCAGTGAGGTGACGAAAAGTACTTTTAAAATGGGAGATATCAGAGTGGGGGGGACTCGAGGGTCTACAACTCCGAGACGCGACTAGTCAGGGCTCTGAAATTTTACAGCCGTGTTCACAGATAATGTTTCCTTCCAGATCTGAGTTTTCAGCTTCTTTTGACCACCAGATTCAGTGAGGTGACGAAAAGTACTTTTAAAATGGGAGATATCAGAGTGGGGGGGACTCGAGGGTCTACAACTCCGAGACGTGACTAGTCAGGGCTCTGAAATTTTACAGCCGTGTTCACAGATAATGTTTCCTTCCAGATCTGAGTTTTCAGCTTCTTTTGACCACCAGATTCAGTGAGGTGACGAAAAGTACTTTTAAAATGGGAGATATCAGAGTGGGGGGGACTCGAGGGTCTACAACTCCGAGACGCGACTAGTCAGGGCTCTGAAATTTTACAGCCGTGTTCACAGATAATGTTTCCTTCCAGATCTGAGTTTTCAGCTTCTTTTGACCACCAGATTCAGTGAGGTGACGAAAAGTACTTTTAAAATGGGAGATATCAGAGTGGGGGGGACTCGAGGGTCTACAACTCCGAGACGCGAATAGTCAGGGCTCTGAAATTTTACAGCCGTGTTTACAGATAATGTTTCCTTCCAGATCTGAGTTTTCAGCTTCTTTTGACCACCAGATTCAGTGAGGTGACGAAAAGTACTTTTAAAATGGGAGATATCAGAGTGGGGGGGACTCGAGGGTCTACAACTCCGAGACGCGAATAGTCAGGGCTCTGAAATTTTACAGCCGTGTTTACAGATAATGTTTCCTTCCAGATCTGAGTTTTCAGCTTCTTTTGACCACCAGATTCAGTGAGGTGACGAAAAGTACTTTTAAAATGGGAGATATCAGAGTGGGGGGGACTCGAGGGTCTACAACTCCGAGACGCGAATAGTCAGGGCTCTGAAATTTTACAGCCGTGTTTACAGATAATGTTTCCTTCCAGATCTAAGTTTTTAGCCTCGTCTGACCACCAGATTCAGTGAGGTGACGAAAAGTACTTTTAAAATGGGAGATATCAGAGTGGGGGGGACTCGAGGGTCTACAACTCCGAGACGCGACTAGTCAGGGCTCTGAAATTTTACAGCCGTGTTCACAGATAATGTTTCCTTCCAGATCTGAGTTTTCAGCTTCTTTTGACCACCAGATTCAGTGAGGTGACGAAAAGTACTTTTAAAATGGGAGATATCAGAGTGGGGGGGACTCGAGGGTCTACAACTCCGAGACGCGAATAGTCAGGGCTCTGAAATTTTACAGCCGTGTTCACAGATAATGTTTCCTTCCAGATCTGAGTTTTTAGCCTCGTCTGACCACCAGATTCAGTGAGGTGACGAAAAGTACTTTTAAAATGGGAGATATCAGAGTGGGGGGGACTCGAGGGTCTACAACTCCGAGACGCGACTAGTCAGGGCTCTGAAATTTTACAGCCGTGTTCACAGATAATGTTTCCTTCCAGATCTGAGTTTTCAGCTTCTTTTGACCACCAGATTCAGTGAGGTGACGAAAAGTACTTTTAAAATGGGAGATATCAGAGTGGGGGGGACTCGAGGGTCTACAACTCCGAGACGCGACACGTCAGGGCTCTGAAATTTTACAGCCGTGTTCACAGATAATGTTTCCTTCCTTATCATTGCTCTCAGCTGTATATGATGTACGAGTAATAATCCTGCGAAGCGCAAAAGTGAGGTTATATTTTTAGTTTTTTTGATGAAGTTTACGATGATTATAAAAAAAATAAATTTTACAAACACATTTAATGAGGTGAGTTTTGAGTTGTGATTTTAGTAGTTGCGATATTTAGTAAACCGCTTTTTGTATTCGTTTACTCAGTTGGTTGAGCAAATTTGTTTTATTCTATGAAAAAATGTATTAAAAAACGTTTTGTGAAAGTAAACCATTTTTTGTGTGTTGTGCGCAAGTCCGTCGATATTTATTAATTTTATTCTCAATAATGATATTTTCGGACCGATATATAAGTATTTCATCTGTTAGAAGTCTTTTTATTAGTTGCTTGTCGATTTTTTGTTGGCTATAACATAATTTTTTTCTGGTACTGGTTCTGGTACTGGTTCTGGTACTGGAAGTATAGACGTAGCTAAGGAGTAGGCCTACAGTACATCCAAAAATTGTATTGTCAGCAAATATATTTTATTTGTTGCATGTATCATCAACCGAACAAGAATATGCATTTTTTTAACTTCAAACCTAAGCTACAAATTTTATATTTTAGATATCATGATAAATCAAAAGCCAAGTTATAGAAAACTGTTTTGTCTTTCTACATAGTATCTGCTTTTGCAATTTTGTCAAATTGTTATTCATGTTTTTCATCTAAAACCAAACAATGATTTTCATGTATATTCAAACCAAACAGAGAATTTGATGTTCAGTTTTTTAATTTGAGTGAGTTGTTTAATATTATTTTAAGGAGTGATCTATCATGAATTAGGTCATTTGAAAGAATTTTTATGCTCTATAAATAACTACATTTATGGTAATTTAATTGGAAAGCAACCACATATAATCTTAGTCTAAAGTACATGCTGAAAAAATGCTGTCAAAAAGTATGCTTTTGTGATAAAAATTTCTACTGAAACATCCATATCTTTCAGGGGGTTGGTGGCAGAGCGGTTAACGCGTTTGCCACTCGCACCACAGTCCCTAAGTTCGATTCCATGGCGAGGCCACATTTATTTGGGGCGCAGCTGCTGAGAGAAGGTTGGGGGGCTTGTCATGCAATTTACGCCCTTGAGGGCCAACCTCCAAGGCACAGTGAGAGTGTACACTGCCTGACGATGAGAAAGTCAGGGCAGATGTACACACCTGTGTGAGCGTATGCCTGCGTACAGTATCTGTGTGCGTGTGTGCTCAGGAGTCAGCGAAATGGGCAGAATTGCCTCCTTGCTGGCTGCGGGTCTAGTGTCACCAAACTATGTGTCATTGCCCGCAGCCCTCCTGCAATTATTATTATTATTATCCATATCTTTCTTTCTTTTTAATGCTTCATTGCATGTCATGCCTTAGCTTGTAAATAATTTCATTGACATTCAAAATAGTTGTTCTGTGAAATACAATAGCTTGTTTCTGTCTTGCACAAGACCAAGGAAGGAGTCAAAATTCTTGTTCGGTTTTGAAGATGATGTTTGGTTGATGATACATTACCCTAGCCATATTATTGCTGACAACAAAGCCAAAAGCTGAACAAAAACTTTCATTTTATTAGATATCATTAGTTTTTTTCAGAAATATTTTTTAATTATAATAGTCTTATTCAATTTCTGTTATATTATTAGAGTTGTTAAGCACCTAAACAAAAAAATGTTTCTATAATGTTTATATGTATATATAAGAATACATATTTTTATAATTTTTTAATAATAATTTTATAATTCTTTCAGACTAATAAATTTTAAAATCATGGGAAAGCACAAGTCAAAGAAGCATGCCACTGAAGAAGCTGAAGCTGAGGAGGTTGTAGCTACTGAAGAGGCTCCAGCTGAGGCAGAGGAAGCTACAGAAGGCACTGAGGCAAAGGGTCGCAGGCCACAGGTGGGTCAAATTGACTAGCATTGACTTTTTGGTTAGCTATGGTTAGCCTCTTTTACTCAAGACAGTTTAATCAAGACAGTAGAAATAAACAATCCTTATTTCTAACGCTGTAGCCTACTTCAGGCTATTAATCCCATGGTTTAACCTGGGGCTGAGGGATATGACCTCATGGTCTAGCCAAGGACTGGAGAATCAACCATAAAAGGTGTGCTAAAAGTTCTTCTGGAAAAGCAGCTGAATGTGTGTAGTGTATCAGCACTATATAATTAGGTCTAACCCACCCTCTACCCAACAGGTGAAGAGGTCCTACGAGGAACAGTTGCACTACGTGACACCAATTTCCAATCCCATGGCGCCAAAGAAGACCAACAAGAAGCTGCTCAAACTGATTCGCAAGGCCAAGCGAAGCAAGCGAGTACACCAGGGTGTGAAGCTCATCCCGAAGCTCATTGTCAAGAAGCGACAATCCGGCATTGTTGTGATCGCCGGTGACGTCACCCCAATCGATGTGGTGTCTCACCTGCCCCTGCTACTAGAAGAGCACAGCATTCCCTATTGCTATTCGCCATCCAAACGTGAAATCGGCGCCGCCTGCGGCTCCAGGCGCGGCATCGCCCTGGTGTTTGTCCAGCGGCACGACGACTTCGGCGACCTGTTCGATAAGATGCGCGACCGACTGCTGGAGCTGCCGCTGCCGATCTCTTGAAGGCTGAATTTGGCACCTTTTGACTGACATCGTGTTTTATCACTGGGCTTGGGGTATTATTAGTGTGTTAGAATAATTAATGTGCATTTTTATCTGGGTCAATGGGTGGATTAAAGTCCAAAAGTTGTTTTCATTGTTTGTCTGCTTGTACATACTCTCCGTTATGTGTTCTTTAAAAGTTAAATAAGTTTTCGCAGCTTTTAACAGCAGTACTGCAGTTTGTCAATTAAATCTATAAAACTAAGCTGACGCAAGCTCCGGCCATTCTAAGGAGTCCTGGCTTTATCGCACGAATGTGCCATGCGTCCGTTTTTTAAAATGCTGCATTTCTGGAATTGTGCCTTGTTCTTCCTTCACTTTTAAAGGACATTTCTTAGGTTGCATGACACCCACTGCCCTTCACATTCAACCCTTCGCCTTTCCCATCGACCCTTATCTCACCCCTGCAATTCCCTTCGACCCTTCACTCAGCCCTGCAATTCCCATCGACCCTTCTTTCACCCGACCCCAGCACTTCCCTTCGACCCTTCTCTCACCCCTGCACTTCCCTTCGACCCTTCTCTCACCCCTGCACTTCCCATCGACCCTTATCTCACCCCTGCAATTCCCTTCGACCCTTCACTCAGCCCTGCACTTCCCTTCGACCCTTCTCTCACCCCTGCACTTCCCTTCGACCCTTCACTCAACCCTGCACTTCCCTTCGACCCTTCACTCAGCCCTGCACTTCCCTTCGACCCTTCTTTCACCCGACCCCTGCACTTCCCTTCGACCCTTCACTCAGCCCTGCACTTCCCTTCGACCCTTCACTCAACCCTGCACTTCCCTTCGACCCTTCACTCAACCCTGCACTTCCCTTCGACCCTTCACTCAACCCTGCACTTCCCTTCGACCCTTCACTCAACCCTGCACTTCCCTTCGACCCTTCACTCAGCCCTGCACTTCCCTTCGACCCTTCACTCAACCCTGCACTTCCCTTCGACCCTTCACTCAGCCCTGCACTTCCCTTCGACCCTTCTTTCACCCGACCCCTGCACTTCCCTTCGACCCTTCACTCAGCCCTGCACTTCCCTTCGACCCTTCTTTCACCCCAGCACTTCCCTTCGACCCTTCTCTCACCCCAGCACTTCCCTTCGACCCTTCTTTCACCCCAGCACTTCCCTTCGACCCTTCTCTCACCCCAGCACTTCCCTTCGACCCTTCTCTCACCCCAGCACTTCCCTTCGACCCTTCTCTCACCCCAGCACTTCCCTTCGACCCTTCTCTCACCCCAGCACTTCCCTTCGACCCTTCTCTCACCCCTGCACTTCCCTTCGGCCCTTCTCTCACCCCAGCACTTCCCTTCGACCCTTCTTTCACCCCAGCACTTCCCTTCGACCCTTCTCTCACCCCAGCACTTCCCTTCGACCCTTCTCTCACCCCAGCACTTCCCTTCGACCCTTCTCTCACCCCAGCACTTCCCTTCGACCCTTCTCTCACCCCAGCACTTCCCTTCGACCCTTCTCTCACCCCAGCACTTCCCTTCGACCCTTCTCTCACCCCCTGCATTTACCTTCGACCCTTCCCTCACATTCAGTCATTCCCCTCAGCTCAGGTATATAAAAACGCATCTAAAACTGTAAATTATCGGCTCCGCAGTGCACTAGACTAAGCCAAAGGCAATGTCAGACGAAGTGAACCCGAAGGCCTATCCTCTAGCCGACGCCGTGCTAACAGAGAAAATCCTGGAACTGGTGAAACAGGCAGTCAGTTACAAGCAGTTAAAGAAGGGCGCCAACGAGGCAACGAAGGCTTTGAACCGCGGCCTAGCCGAATTCATTGTGATGGCCGCCGATGCCGAACCATTGGAGATCCTGCTACACTTGCCGTTGCTGTGCGAGGATAAAAATGTTCCCTATGTGTTTGTGCGCTCCAAGGTGAATTTGGGTCGCTGCTGCGGTGTCTCGCGTCCGGTGATCGCCTGCGCTGTGCTGCAGAATGAGGGCTCAGAGCTCAAGCCGCTGATTAATACGCTGCAACAGTCTATTGAGAAGCTGCTTATTTAATGCAAAATGAATTGCTTGCCAAACCGACTGCCTTCTTTAGAAGAGAAGCAATTCTAAAGTTTTTATTTTATGTTTTCTGTGCGGCAATAAGGTTCGCATTATCGTTATACCCTAATCAAAGTATCACGTGTCTATTATTGGATGTCCTAATTAGCCTGTGTACATACTGGCAGCCACCTCACTCCACCCGCTCTGATTGGCTGGCTTTACCGTAAATAATAACGCTCACATTTTTTATTGCTGAATTAAACAGTCTGCAATTTTTGTGTAGCTAGTGAAGCATTTTTTCTCTTTGATGTGTTTAAATTGAGCTTTGCATAACAATAAAATATAGTTTTACAGCTAATAAAAAAGCTTTTTTAACATTTCATCTGCTGAAACTAATTTGGTAAACTATGATATTTGTTGAACGTTATCATTTCTTCTGCGTAGAATTCCAGCTGCGATTCCAGCTATTACTCTAGCTGCGATTCCAGTTACTACTGCAGCTGCGATTCCAGCTATTACCCTAGCTGCGATTCCAGTTACTACTGCAGCTGCGATTCCAGCTATTACCCTAGCTGCGATTCCAGTTACTACTGCAGCTGCGATTCCAGCTATTACTCTAGCTGCGATTCCAGTTACTACTGCAGCTGCGATTCCAGCTATTACCCTAGCTGCGATTCCTGCTATTACTCTAGCTGCGATTCCAGTTACTACTGCAGCTGCGATTCCAGCTATTACCCTAGCTGCGATTCCAGTTACTACTGCAGCTGCGATTCCTGCTATTACTCTAGCTGCGATTCCAGTTACTACTGCAGCTGCGATTCCAGCTATTACCCTAGCTGCGATTCCAGTTACTACTGCAGCTGCGATTCCAGCTATTACCCTAGCCGCGATTCCAGTTACTACTGCAGCTGCGATTCCAGCTATTACTCTAGCTGCGATTCCAGCTATTACTCTAGCTGCGATTCCAGTTAGTACTGCAGCTGCGATTCCAGTTACTACTGCAGCTGCGATTCCTGCTATTACTCTAGCTGCGATTCCAGTTAGTACTGCAGCTGCGATTCCAGCTATTACCCTAGCTGCGATTCCAGTTACTACTGCAGCTGCGATTCCTGCTATTACTCTAGCTGCGATTCCAGTTACTACTGCAGCTGCGATTCCAGCTATTACTCCAGCTGCGATTCTTTTTTATGTGAAATTATGCGTTCCTAGTTCCTAATTTTTATTACGAGTGGATATTGTTTATCTGACTATGTCTGATACTTTGTCCCAATATTTAATGAAGTATTCGAGGTAAGTAATAGCCTGTACTAAAATAAGTGGTTTGAGAGCAGGACTAAAATTTTGCTTCGATAAAAAAAGTTTTAGAAAAATGTAGGTTATTTTGTTCGCTATCTGTATATTATGTATTTTGTAGAAAATGTAAATATATACGCACCGAATACTACTATAGAATTAGACTGGCAATGAAAGACTATGATTATATATAGACGTTTTGTTAGTAATCAGTGAGGTCGGAGTTAGTTTACAGGACTTGTCTAGTGTAAAGCCTATACATGTTAACCACACGATAAAATGATCGAAAAATCAATTATCAAGCTATTAAAAATGTTGCTCACACACGAAATGACCCAAGCTGGTTATAAAAAAATTGCATACGTACTGAAACTCAGCATTAAACAGTTCATGCTTCAGGTAGCCGCACTCTCATGCAGCCGTTCTCTAGCAGAGTTGTCGGCCTCAGCATCGGCTCTGCATCGCGAGCTAAGCAGTCCGAACTTGTACAACAGCAGCAGGAGGACTGAGGAGACCACTGCCAGGAGCGCCGCGGGCCCGATGATGGCAGGCAGGAGAATGTTCAGCTGATTCGCTTCGGTCACTGCAAAATGTCCAGTTGGATTTCGAAGAGGTCCAGTTAAATTTTAAAGAGGTCCAGTTGGACTTCGTAGATGTCCAGTTGGATTTCGAAGAGACCAGATTGATTTCGAAGAGGTCCAGTTGGATTTCGAAGAGGTCCAGTTGGATTTCGAAGAGGTCTAGTTTAATTTTAAAGAGGCCCAGTTGGATTTCGAAGAGGTCTAGTTTAATTTTAAAGAGGTCCAGTTGGATTTCGAAGAGGTCTAGTTTAATTTTAAAGAGGCCCAGTTGGATTTCGAAGAGGTCCAGTTGGATTTCGAAGAGGTCCAGTTGGATTTCGAAGAGGTCTAGTTTAATTTTAAAGAGGCCCAGTTGGATTTCGAAGAGGTCTAGTTTAATTTTAAAGAGGTCCAGTTGGATTTCGAAGAGGTCTAGTTTAATTTTAAAGAGGCCCAGTTGGATTTCGAAGAGGTCCAGTTTAATTTTAAAGAGGCCCAGTTGGATTTCGAAGAGGTCTAGTTTAATTTTAAAGAGGCCCAGTTGGACTTCGAAGAGGTCTAGTTTAATTTTAAAGAGGTCCAGTTGGATTTCGAAGAGGTCTAGTTTAATTTTAAAGAGGCCCAGTTGGACTTCGAAGAGGTCCAGTTTAATTTTAAAGAGGTCCAGTTGGACTTCGAAGAGGTCTAGTTTAATTTTAAAGAGGTCCAGTTGGATTTCGAAGAGGTCCAGTTTAATTTTAAAGAGGTCCAGTTGGATTTCGAAGAGGTCTAGTTTAATTTTAAAGAGGTCCAGTTGGATTTCGAAGAGGTCCAGTTTAATTTTAAAGAGGCCCAGTTGGATTTCGAAGAGGTCCAGTTTAATTTTAAAGAGGCCCAGTTGGACTTCGAAGAGGTCCAGTTTAATTTTAAAGAGGTCCAGTTGGACTTCGAAGAGGTCCAGTTTAATTTTAAAGAGGCCCAGTTGGACTTCGAAGAGGTCTAGTTTAATTTTAAAGAGGTCCAGTTGGACTTCGAAGAGGTCTAGTTTAATTTTAAAGAGGCCCAGTTGGACTTCGAAGAGGTCTAGTTTAATTTTAAAGAGGTCCAGTTGGATTTCGACGAGGTCCAGTTGGATTTCGAAGAGGTCCAGTTGGATTTCGAAGAGGTCCAGTTGGATTTCGAAGAGGTCCAGTTGGATTTCGAAGAGGTCCAGTTGGATTTCGAAGAGGTCTAGTTTAATTTTAAAGAGGTCCAGTTGGATTTCGAAGAGGTCCAGTTGGATTTCGAAGAGGTCTAGTTTAATTTTAAAGAGGTCCAGTTGGACTTCGAAGAGGTCCAGTTGGACTTCGAAGAGGTCCAGTTGGATTTCGAAGAGGTCCAGTTGGATTTCGAAGAGGTCCAGTTAGATTTTGAAGCCTAAACCCCACCGTTGATTTCTTGACCAGCTTGCGTAGCTGCAGAGGTGGAATCCTCAGTTTTCGTAAAATCCGGCGAATGCGTGGTGGCAGTCGTCGGGCAGAGGCCCAGCTGGCGCAGGCATTGATTGAACCAGCGAGTCTGAATGTGGAGTCGGGAGTCGTCAGCGCCAACCGGCGGACAGGCCTCGCAGATGCAGCCTTCAGCAATAAATTCATAAGCCGGACAGGCCGAAATTACTGAGGCGCATGCGGCGCGCTGATCGGCGGCATTGCAACTGCTGGCAGCGAATCGCTCTGACGATGAAAGAATGGGAAAGCTAGGTTGGTACTTTTACCAATTAAGTTGGGTCAGTCGATTAGCACTGTTTTTCTTGAAAAATCCAGATTTTAATCGAAAGATGAAAAGATTTGATTACAATATTTGAGGAGTTTCTTGGTAGATTTCTAGATTTTGACGAGAAATTTTGTAGATTTAGACTCGGAGATTTTTCATGGATAAGTTAGATACTTGATGGATTAGTTGGATAATTGATGGATTAGTTGGATACTTGATGGATTAGTTGGATAATTGATGGATTAGTTGGATACTTAATGGATTAGTTGGATACTTGATGGATTAGTTGGATACTTAATGGATTAGTTGGATACTTGATGGATTAGTTGGATACTTCATGGATTAGTTGGATACTTGAAGGATTAGTTAGATAATTGATGGATTAGTTTGATACTTAATGGATTAGTTGGATACTTAATGGATTAGTTGGATACTTGATGGATTAGTTGGATACTTGAAGGATTAGTTGGATACTTGATGGATTAGTTGGATACTTCATGGATTAGTTTGATACTTAATGGATTAGTTTGATACCTGATGGATTAGTTGGATACTTAATGGATTAGTTGGATACTTAATGGATTAGTTGGATACTTGATGGATTAGTTGGATACTTCATGGATTAGTTGGATACTTGAAGGATTAGTTAGATAATTGATGGATTAGTTTGATACTTAATGGATTAGTTGGATACTTAATGGATTAGTTGGATACTTGATGGATTAGTTGGATACTTGATGGACTAGTTGGATACCTGATGGACTAGTTGGATACCTGATGGATTAGTTAGATACTTAATGGACTAGTTGGGTACTTGATGGACTAGTTGGGTACTTGAAGGATTAGTTGGATACTTGATGGATTAGTTGGATAATTGATGGATTAGTTGGATACTTAATGGATTAGTTGGATACTTGATGGATTAGTTGGATACTTGAAGGATTAGTTGGATACTTGATGGATTAGTTGGATACTTCATGGATTAGTTTGATACTTAATGGATTAGTTTGATACCTGATGGATTAGTTGGATACTTAATGGATTAGTTGGATACTTAATGGATTAGTTGGATACTTGATGGATTAGTTGGATACTTGAAGGATTAGTTGGATACTTGATGGATTAGTTGGATACTTCATGGATTAGTTAGATAATTGATGGATTAGTTTGATACTTAATGGATTAGTTTGATACTTGATGGATTAGTTGGATACTTGATGGATTAGTTGGATACTTGATGGATTAGTTGAATACTTGATGGATTAGTTGGATACTTGATGGATTAGTTAGAAACTAAATGGATTAGTTGGATACTTGAAGGATTAGTTGGATACTTGATGGACTAGTTAGATACTTAATGGATTAGTTGGATACTTGATGGATTAGTTGGATACTTGAAGGATTAGTTGGATACTTGATGGACTAGTTGGATACCTGATGGACTAGTTGGATACCTGATGGATTAGTTAGATACTTAATGGACTAGTTGGGTACTTGATGGACTAGTTGGGTACTTGAAGGATTAGTTGGATACTTGAAGGATTAGTTGGATACTTGAAGGATTAGTTGGATACTTGAAGGATTAGTTGGATACTTGATGGATTAGTTGGATACTTAATGGATTAGTTGGATACTTGCTGGATTAGTTGGATACTTGATGGATTAGTTGGATACTTGATGGATTAGTTTGACACTTACAGAGGATAAGTACACGAATTGGGAGAAAAGATTTGACAGTATGACAGTTTGATAGAGTTTGAGCAACTCACCATATTTAACAGTCATTGCCAGCACAGGACCACAGGACAGCGCAAGCAGAAAAAGGATGACAACGTG
Organism: Macrostomum hystrix; assembly: GCA_950097015.1. Taxonomy (NCBI): domain Eukaryota; kingdom Metazoa; phylum Platyhelminthes; family Macrostomidae; genus Macrostomum; species Macrostomum hystrix. The sequence continues at coordinate 44,727 of CATNEN010000028.1, forward strand.
ACCATTCATTTACCGCATAAAACGACTGCTTGATAAAAATAAAAAGAAAAATTAATTTTTTTATTTAGACTTTTATTAGAATGCAACTGCTAAATTTGTTTTCAAATAATTGCATAAATAAATTTTTTACGTCTTATAAAAAAATGTCAAAATAAAACAAAGATACACATGTAAAAAGTACTTAACTATAAAGTATGCAGACAATTCCGATTTCGACGGAAGTAAATTGCACCGCTTTTGGTTTGTTTAAGTTCGTGGGTGCAATTTTTAGCGCCATAATTCGAATGAAGCTATTAAAAAAGCAAAAGAGCTGTGCTTGAAAAGAACTGAACATAGGTAATGCTGTTGCAAGTTTTGCCTAGATAACTAAGTACAGCGGTACATTCTCGCCTTTGATGCACACACGCACTCGAATGCAACCAACCTTAGAAAAAACCACACAGTAATTGCCTCACCTCAGCCACATGAGAACACCTGAGTACTTGCTGAGCACACTCCTACCACATGAGAACACCTGAGTACTTGCTGAGCACACTCCTACCACATGAAAACACCTGAGTACTTGCTGAGCACACTCCTACCACATGAAAACACCTGAGTACTTGCTGAGCACACTCCTACCACATGAAAACACCTGAGTACTTGCTGAGCACACTCCTACCACATGAGAACACCTGAGTACTTGCTGAGCACACTCCTACCACATGAAAACACCTGAGTACTTGCTGAGCACACTCCTACCACATGAAAACACCTGAGTACTTGCTGAGCACACTCCTACCACATGAAAACACCTGAGTACTTGCTGAGCACACTCCTACCACATGAAAACACCTGAGTACTTGCTGAGCACACTCCTACCACATGAAAACACCTGAGTACTTGCTGAGCACACTCCTACCACATGAGAACACCTGAGTACTTGCTGAGCACACTCCTACCACATGAAAACACCTGAGTACTTGCTGAGCACACTCCTACCACATGAGAACACCTGAGTACTTGCTGAGCACACTCCTACCACATGAAAACACCTGAGTACTTGCTGAGCACACTCCTACCACATGAAAACACCTGAGTACTTGCTGAGCACACTCCTACCACATGAAAACACCTGAGTACTTGCTGAGCACACTCCTACCACATGAAAACACCTGAGTACTTGCTGAGCACACTCCTACCACATGAGAACACCTGAGTACTTGCTGAGCACACTCCTACCACATGAAAACACCTGAGTACTTGCTGAGCACACTCCTACCACATGAAAACACCTGAGTACTTGCTGAGCACACTCCTACCACATGAAAACACCTGAGTACTTGCTGAGCACACTCCTACCACATGAAAACACCTGAGTACTTGCTGAGCACACTCCTACCACATGAGAACACCTGAGTACTTGCTGAGCACACTCCTACCACATGAGAACACCTGAGTACTTGCTGAGCACACTCCTACCACATGAGAACACCTGAGTACTTGCTGAGCACACTCCTACCACATGAAAACACCTGAGTACTTGCTGAGCACACTCCTACCACATGAAAACACCTGAGTACTTGCTGAGCACACTCCTACCACATGAGAACACCTGAGTACTTGCTGAGCACACTCCTACCACATGAAAACACCTGAGTACTTGCTGAGCACACTCCTACCACATGAAAACACCTGAGTACTTGCTGAGCACACTCCTACCACATGAAAACACCTGAGTACTTGCTGAGCACACTCCTACCACATGAAAACACCTGAGTACTTGCTGAGCACACTCCTACCACATGAAAACACCTAAGTACTTGCTGAGCACACTCCTACCACATGAAAACACCTGAGTACTTGCTGAGCACACTCCTACCACATCAAAACACCTGAGTACTTGCTGAGCACACTCCTACCACATGAGAACACCTGAGTACTTGCTGAGCACACTCCTACCACATGAAAACACCTGAGCAGTCGATGAGTAGCCCCTAACATAGAGGACTCCATGAGTAGTCAATAATCGAGATCAAATCCATATGAGCATTCTGTGAGCACACCACATCATTTAATAATGAGCTGAGTAGTTTGAGTACATTGACTACGATTATACCTCCTATCCAAGAATACTTAATTCTCGCTTTCGAAACCAATACAACTGACTTAATTATTACTGTATTGGACTAGATCAAGTAGAAGAAGCAGCTGGCAATTGCAACTTCACTGTCACAGTTGCTTTCGTTAAGGCGAATTGCAGCCAATAAAAATGCTTGCTGACGATTATAAGGCAGTCAAGTTTATTTTAACTAATTAAATTATAAAAAGCTGCATTTTAAGCGCGACAGCATTGAGTAAAACAACTGTCATGATAAAAAAGAAAAAAAATTGAACTAAGAAATCAAGAAAAAAATTTAACTAAAGAAATATGCATATAAAATAGATCAAACAAGCACATTAGCTTGCTGTGAGTAGTATAGAATGAGATTAGCAGCAGCAGGAACAAACATAACTAGAAAAAAGTCTAACAAAAAGTCAACAAGAAGGCAAAAACAAAGCATTGTAACAAGATTAGCTGTCTTCGTCAGTTGATCGGCAGTAGGGCGTATGCGTAAAAAATAATAATTGAACGTAGAAAAGCAGAATTGTAAGCTCAAAAAGCATTAGCAATCAACTGACTAGAATGGAAGCTTCAGCAAATAAAGTCAGATATGAATAATGAGCACTGAGGAGGATCGATGTAGGTAAAAATAAGCTTCACGCGTTCCTCCTTCGGAAGAAATTTCCTACGAATAATAATAATAATTGATTACACCTGCCCCAATTGGGTCAGATGTGCAGCCGACAGCACAGCCGCAGCTATTGCGCGGCGCATCTGAAGGCTGCGTACAGCTGTTCAGTCCATGGACTGGGGGGACGCCACACCCACCTTCAATTATCCCAGCTGATGCTGGTACCCATTTAACAGCTGGGTGAACTGAAGCAATGCAGAGTTAAGTGTCTTGCTAAAGGACACAAATTGTTTCAGTGGAGTCGGGAATCGAACCCCCGACCTTCAAGTCGTTAGTCCGACGCCCTAACCACTAGGCTACAACCTCTTCCTACGAAGCACAATCAACAAATCCTAAATCCAGGGCTTTAAGTACTCTTAATTTAATATCAAATAATCTCTATGCTTGATCTTCATTTCTGTGCTAGCTCGATTACTTTAGGAAATTGTATCGCCGCGGCACTAATCCACGAGTCAATTTTACGACGAAAAAGTGAAAAAAATCAAGCAGCTCCGATAGCAGTTCCTTCATAATCTAAAAATATAATTCTCGATGATTTATTAGGGCTGACACATCTCAAAGATTTAAAGATGTTATTGGCAATACATAATCAATGCTACATGATAGAAATGATTTACAAATCATGCATATGTGCAGTATTGTCATGAATAAAATGAGAACAAGAAACGCTATAAGAATAAAATTAAACACTAAAAACAAATAGGATATATTCCATAGTTTCCTATGTGGAGTGTAGACTCGACAGAAAACCGATTCGCTTAAAAAAAACTGGATAAAGAGTCACTGAATTGTTGTGTATTTCAGGCGAACCTAAACTCATAATATTGAGTATACTATTCAAACAAAACAAATAAATACGGAATATATGTACGATAAGTTCCTTTCTAGGTCACGAGTAAAAAAACTTAGGAACGAGCGGAACCCTCCTTCGGAGGAGTTTTTCTAAAAACTACAGTTGGACACTTAACTGCTTAATTAAAATCCAACCTAATTCGAGTTGTAAACTAATCCTAAAAAGGCACGTCTAGCTGCTTATTGAGCATGATATAATGCTTAAAGGACAAGCAGGATATAAAAAAAAAACAAATTCGCTGAGTATTCAATTGAACAGTTCCCGCTTGGCCCGGAAGTTCTCCTGGCGCACCCGCTTCGCCTCCTCCTCGGCCTGCCGACGGCGCTGCTCCTCGCGCAGCTCGGCCTCGTGCTGACCGCCGTCAGCGTGGATGGCAATCTTTGCCTCGAAGAAGTCCTTAGCGCCGCGGACACCGACCTCTTTGACGCTGACAGCTTCAACTCCGACATAAGCGGCGTACCAGGCTAGGAGGTGATCGGAGGAGTCCAGCTGGCCGGCGGCGGCCTTCTTGAACATGCCCAGGAAGCCGCGAAAGTCCAGCTTGGCCGATCCGGCTGGCGGGGCTTCGAAGTCGCGCAGGAGAGCTTTCAGGCCCAGGTAGGTCTGGGGCGCGCCAAGCCGCTCCATCATGCGGGTCAGGTCCTCGCGGCCCAGGTAGCCGTCCCTGTGGGCGAATCGTGTTTTGTTAGACTTCTTGCTACCAGGCACTCCTTGGGGCGAGAAACGACCAGTTTTTACCAGCCATTTTTATTTAAGATCTTTACATCCAGTTTTCGCATGGTCCACTGAAGCCCCTGCCTCCTCAGTCCCTCCCAGAGCCCCGACCGGCCCGCACTTGTCCGCGTCGAACTCCTCGAAGGCTTCCTTCAGGCGCTCGATGCCACGCCGACCAAATTGTGGAAACTCGGCGTAGGCGTTGAACTTCTTGGACGGCTGCATGCGACGCCACGTGACCTCGCCGTTGGGACCGACAGACTCGATGTCGCAGCCGCTAGTAGCTGCACCGGTGCCGGCAGCCGATGTCGAACTGCGCCTACTGGACGCTCCGGACGATGTTGAAGCCGCTTGCGGAGCAGCTTCCTCATGCTGGGCCTCTGACAGCAGCGCTGTGGGCGACTGCGGTTCCGGCGAGTGAGCCAGCTTGGCTAATGTGGCCTGGAGAGAAGAGGCTTGGGTTTGTTACCACCTTCATGCTCATTTACCTAACTTAACAGTTCCCCGATTAGCTTTACAAACAAGTCTACCTACCAGCATAGTTATCTATCTACTCTATCTACTTGGCTTTCACGCTACTAATCTATCTACCTTTAAATATACTCTTTCACCTACCTACTATTTCAACTATATATCAAACTAATCTAATCGAAGTGAATGGTGAAACTACAAACTTACTAGAACTTTGCTTGAAGAATAAAAAATTTAATAAAACTGACGAAAGGCGACAATAGACGAGGCTTAAGTAAAGTTTTAATCTAAAGGATGTGCTTCGCTCAGTGCCAAAAGCGGTAGGAATCTCTTCTGGTCTGCCTCGATCCGTATTTATGCGCACAAATTGCATTGCTGTACAGACTAGCAGGCAGGAGGGGGGGAGGAGGGGTGGGTACAGACGCAAGCAGGCAGAAACGGTCTGTCCAACCAACACAACACACAGAAATAGAGCTAAAACACAGTCTACTACAGAATATGCCATCATTTAACAGAAATCTATTCAACTATAAACTGGAGTGAAAAATCGATAATTGCCCGTGCGAATTGGCACAGGGTCGCACGCTGTTTCTCATATCTGCGGCGTGGCGACTTCCGGAAGGTTGCTGGTCAAAGTTAGTTCAAACCAGCACAGGCTAATGATAACAATGTGTGCAATTGAACAGTCAAGTTAATTTATACAAACTTTCACTTTGCGATGTCAACAGCAGGCTAACACTAGAGTTTCCATAGTTGAAATTAACAAAAATATACCTGTATAAATTCTGGTGTTCAATAACACTCAATTTTAAAACGGCATTATCTAGAAATTACTTAAACTCTAATAAAAATAATCTAGAACTAAACTTTTTGAAAATAAAATTTAAACAAAACTTAATTCAAAACTTTTCAGAACAACAAAAGATAATACCGGAAGACCTCTTTGGCCTTTTATTCTTTGGTAAATGATAATGGCGTATTTATTTTTTAAGGTCACAAATAAACTGGAAAACAAAAAACCTGGCGATACGAAAGGATTCATTAAATTTTAGTTCCACATAATTATGGCTATCGGGATGGGTTCCGTATGGCTATCAGGATGGGTTCCATATGGCTATCAGGATGGGTTCCGTATGGCTATCAGGATGGGTTCCGTATGGCTATCAGGATGGGTTCCGTATGGCTATCAGGATGTGTTCCGTATGGCTATCAGGATGGGTTCCGTATGGCTATCAGGATGGGTTCCGTATGGCTAGCAGGATGTGTTCCGTATGGCTATCAGGATGTGTTCCGTATGGCTATCAAGATGGGTTCCGTATGGCTATCGGGATGGGTTCCGTATGGCTATCAGGATGGGTTCCGTATGGCTATCAGGATGGGTTCCGTATGGCTATCAGGATGGGATAAAATTAATCGGAATCAATCTAAAATAAGCATCTAGCAATCAGCAGCAGCAGCAGTGGGGTACAGAAAATCGGCCCTCAGAAACACCCTTTCAACGGCCTCCACTTCAGCCGGCTCACTGGCTTCACCATTGTCTCCTATTCGCTTAGCAGGCTGGCAGCCGAATCTCCAGCAAACCAGCAGGTGGCCACGGGTGCCGGTAGCCAGTAGCAGCAGCGGCTGCCGACTGTCCGGTGTGTCGTCCAGGCCGGTGTCAAACCAGCGCGGAGCCGCCCAGGGCACAGGCAGGGGCACGCAGAGAGACTCAAGCAGTACAGTCTGCAGCAGGCTGGTTAGGCCGGCCACAGCCAGGGGCCGAGGCCAGCCGGGCCGATAGAGAGCCACGCTGAGACCCAAACTGGCCGACATGCCAAGAATGGTGAACAGCTTGGAGCCGTAAGCGCATAGGAGGACGTCCTGGCAAGGGGCAGCCATTGTAAAGGCAAGTATTATTCTAGGAAACGTAAAATGCAGTTCCGGAAATTTAAAACGGCGATTCTTAGAAATCTAAATAGCAATTCGCAATTAATGCGATTGCGATTCTTAGAAATTTACAATGGCGATTCTTAAAAATTCAAATAGCGATTCTTAGAAATTTACAATGGCGATTCTTAGAAATCCGAATAGCAATTCGCATTAAATCCAATTCCGATTCTTAGAAATTCAAATGGCGATTCTTAGAAATTCAAATAGCGATTCTTAGAAATTAAAAGGGTGATTCTTAAAAATTCAAATAGCGATTCTTAGAAATTTACAATGGCGATTCTTAGAAATCCGAATAGCAGTTCGCATTAAATCCAATTCTGATTCTTAGAAATTCAAATGGCGATTCTTAGAAATTAAAAATGGCGATTCTTAGAAATTAAAATTGAGATTATTAGAAATTGAAATGGCGATTCTGTGAAATTTAAATGGCGATTCTTAGAAATCAAATGGCGATTAGTAGAAATTCAAATGGCGATTCTGAGAAATCCAAATTGTGCTTCTTAGAAATTCAAATGGCGATTCTTAGAAATCAAATGGCGATTCGTAGAAATTCAAATGGTGATTCTTAGACATTCATGGTGATTCTAAGAAATAAAAAATTGCGTTTTTAAGAAATGTAAAATAGCGATTTTTATAAGAAAGAATAAGAATACATATATTTGAAATTTAAATGGCGATTCTTAAAATTCTAATAACAAAATGTAACTCACCTCCGATTGAAACGGGCTCTTGTATTCTGCAGACTCCTCCACAAGCAGTTTGGCAACCCCGTCGCTATAAATGACTAGGCGGTGCCTAAAAACGCACAGCTTTGTCAGCTCCTCTTCAACTATCGCCATGGTAACCAGCTGGCAATGGGACTTAGAGGCTGAGACACAATCTGGGCGCTCATTCCATCTCAGGAAGCCTTTCAAAGGTCTAGGCCAGGCGATGCGGTCGCCAACTCGCAGACTTTTACAGCCGGCTTCAATCAGTGTCAAAATAGATTCCCGTCTAGTTAGGGCCACGTAGAACTGACGAGTGCCTCCATCTGGCCGACCAGCCTTCTGGCCCATCGATAGCAGGCGATTTCGACGATAAAGGTCGCCCATATCGGCCTGTAGCGTCACAGCCGCGTGCGGCACCTGAAGCGTTGGCGGAGGCGGAGGCAACTGCGACGATGACGAGGGCGGCTGCTTAGGGCGAGGCGGCAGCGACCAGAGCAGCAGACGGTTGAGACTGGTGAGCAGCAGTACCTGAGACGGGGTGGCAGCCGAGTGTCTATTTAGTTTTTATTTCATTTAATGCGTCCAACGCATCATTTGAATTGTATAAAGACTTGTAGATTAGGCTATTCCTCTAGGTTTTTAGACTGCTCCATACTGTCTGCAGGCTGCTTCAAACTGTCTGTGGACAGCTCGAAACTGTCTGTGGACTACTCTAAAAAGTCAAAACGGACTGCTCTAAGCTGTCTGTTGTCTACTCCAAACTGTCTACAAGCAGCTCTAAATAGTCTTTAAACGGCTGTAAACTGTCTGCAGACTGCAATAAGGCGACAATATGGACAGTTACCCAAGCCAACTCACTCACCTGCACCCTGCCGCATTCGCCGCACAAATGCCCAGCCGTAGCCGACACTCTCTCGCCGTCAGTCAGTCGAATGAAGGCGAACGGCGTAGTCTCAACCGATCGGCCGACAACAGTAGCCGCTGCTTCGGCTAGAGACACGACCGCGTGTAGGCCGCTGTCGACTGGCGAGGCCACAAGCACGGCGAGGTTAGAATCTCGGCAGTAGCCGTTCGCCCTGGCGTTGGCGTTGGCCCGACCGGCCGGGGCAAAGCCGCGAACGTGTAGACGACGGAATCGGACGAGCTGGGTTGACGGCTCGAAATAGTCCAACAGCAGCTCGGCATCGGCGCTGCTGAATGGATTCGAGTGCACCGTCTGACGGATGACGGAGGGGTTTTAAATGTAAGGCGGACTAAAGCGGACTTTAAACTAACAAATGGTACTCGAGTTTTAACAAAGTGGCACTAGGATTTTAACAAAATGGCACTAGGAGTTTAACAAAATGGCACTAGGATTTTAACAAAATGGCACTCGGATTTTAACAAATGGCACTCGGATTTTAGCAAAATGGCACTAGGATTTTTAAAACCTGGTAGGGATGTTATGAAATTTTGATTTCGATTTATCTGAATTTCGGAACTTTTGTCGTAGGCAAATTTTGATATAAAAATAATTTCGAAAATGAGAATCTCGAACCCTTCTAATTCAAAAAATTTTTAGCGATCAGGTCTTAATTAATTAACAACTTTTTTATCTAAATTGAAAACGACAACGCACTCGTTAATGCATATAGCTACAAATAGGGCAGTTGGAAGAGTTGAATCGAAATTTGATTTCGATTGGAAAATAATTTGATAAAAACGAAATTTATAAAATCTCTGGTAAAAGTTAAAAGCAAGTCTCAGACAATTCCAGCACAAAGTTACAAAGGTTATTCCCAGTTGTTGCTAAGCCTTATTTAGAATTGTTCAACCACTCCTTAGTCTGCGCATTTGCGCAATATTCATCATTTTTTTAAAACGCCAAAATTAAAAGTAAAAGCTGCAACAGTTAACATGCAAAGCCAAGTCATAGTCATAGTAAAAATTGTGCTTCGATAGTTAAAAATAAAATTTTTGAAAACTGCAGAGGAAAACGAACTGCTATTAAGAATACGTTTTGAACTTGCAGTCGCCAAAAGTCAGATAGTCTATATCGCCCTAGGAAATACAGGCCAAGCAGAGCGTGTCAGATAAGAACCATAAAGAAAGTCACAAATAAATAATGCGCCCACACACACATGCCTGTGCGTCATTAGCGAGGTTTTGCGAGACTTCCCACGAATCGAACAAATAGTCAAACTAATAGTTTAATATCTATCGTTCTAGAATATTTACTAAGTAAATAAGTATTTATTCACTACTCCCTACTGTGAGTAGGCAAAAAGGTCTGTTAAGTACAGTGTGGTCGAATTTCAACGATTTGGGATTTGAAGCATGACTTTGAAGAATAGGGATTTGATGAATGGGATTCTAGCCTGATTGGGATTACAGCATACTGTGACTTTAGAGAATAGGGATTTGATGAAAGGGATTCTAGCCTGACTGGGATTACAGCATACTGTGACTTTAGAGAATAGGGATTTTAGGAATGGGATTCTAGCCTGATTGGGATTACAGCATACTGTGACTTTAGAGAATAGGGATTTTAGGAATTGGATTCTAGCATGATTGGGATTGCGGCAAATTGTGAATTTAGAGAATATGGATTTTAGGAATGGGATTCTAGCCGGATTGGGATTGCGGCAAATTGTGAATTTAGAGAATAGGGATTTTAGGAATGGGATTCTAGCCGGATTGGGATAACGGCAAATTGGGATTTCCATGATTTGTGATTTCACCAAAAGGCCGATCGGGATGTCATCGTATTAGGATTTCAGCGAATCGGAATTTACTAGTACTCACAAGACCAACCAGAACTCGTTCCTGGTCTTCAGCAGTGTTGCTATCGTCGCATTGTGCATCGAGGTCCGGCCCGAATGCGACTTCGGTGCAGGCCAGGTAACTCTCGCCAATGAGTCGTTGAACACGACACCTGGCCAAATTATTACTGGATGGAATTCCTGACGATTCCATTGCGCTATAGTCACGATCATCCTCATCATCAAGACCAATGCCACGACAATGAGCTGATGGATCCTGCAGTCCCAGACGTCTGCCCATCCTTAGCCAGACCCGATTGTCGTCATCGATTCGGCCGCGCCAGCGACGACAGACCAGCCGACAGGCAGCCAGGTCTGACGGTGCCAACAGGTCCAGGAGTCGATCTTGCAGCTCTGCTGGTAGGCGGCTGCCACACAATGGATCCAACAGGAGACTTAGTCTGGCTGTGCAGGCATCGATCAGATGCTGCAGGCCCATTGGAGATAATTGTTCGACCATTGGCAGTGCCACAGACAGCAATGCTGCGTCTGTGGCGCCACTGCTATTAAACTGCTGATTTGTGTCTGGCTGTGGATATATATACAAGTATAATATGCAAGCAGTCCTACTATTAGTAGAAACAATGTAATTTATGTCCAGTAACTAGTTTTTTTACTTTTCTGTATCACATTTAAATCTGTGTGTATTTCATATTGCATTCCACTTATTATAGTGTATTTTGCATTTTTTTCTTTCAATTTTTATGCATTCAGTCTGTTATTCTGTATTAGGTCTAATGTATGAATGTTGGAATGTGTTGTGTCTATTGTTATACTGTATGTTGAGTCCTTCACATATTCAAATGCTTATTGCCCTGTATTATTAAGCTTCAAGCTATATATGTGTGCATATAACATTATGAGTAGAGAAAACATTTAGAAATATTGTGATTGTGTTTTAAAATATTTAGAGAATAGTATTTGCTAGTTAAATAGAATAAAGATTAATTTATGACCATAAGAAAATAGCATTTTTGACCATAGAACATTATATTACAAGTAAGAACTAGAATTAATGAAATTTATTATTAGGCTCATAGACTCAGCACAAGCAACTCTTGGTTACTCTTAGTAAGTCAGACAGTATTTTTCTACTATTGTCTACTAGTTAGATAATTGAAATGATCCACAATGTAGTGAACAAACTTGTTACTTCATTAATCAAGATTTCAATTTTGTGTTGGCTAACTCATTTTAGTTATAAATATAAATTGCAACACTTGACTTTTCTAATCAGCAATCTGTTTTCCTATGATATTTTTCACTATACCAACTTTAGATATATGTAATGCAACCCAACTAGTATATAGACCTAGTTCAGACATAGTCTTGAAAATTGACAACTAGGCCTACATTAAACTTTTAATATTGGATTTTAGTAACAGAGCAATATGTAGTGGCAAGGGATGGGATGGGTGGATTGATATAGTCATATTGTTGCTGTTTAGCTTCTTTGGCTTTGTATTGTGTGAGTCTGTGACAATAATTATCATCATTAGCTAGGACTAGGTCATAGCAGGGACCTATCAAATAAAATAATTGTTATAGCTTTGGGAAAATTAGGCTTACACAATTTGTTCCTCGCAAATTGAAATATTAGGGAAACAAGTTAGGAAAACATGATCAGTAAAAGTAGGCCTAATAAACATTCAACATGTTAGAGTGATCAAGCTCAAGCTGTGCTCTTGAACTATGACTCATAACCTGCGTCTGTTACAGGTCACTTTGGTAAACTGTAAAATATGTCAATACATACGGCTTCGCTGCCTGAAACGCTGTACCCTAAGATGATAGTTTTATAGGTTGGACCCGACAGTTTTACTCAATATTTTTTGTGATGCAGGTTCTTTTCTTCTTCGTAGAAAACAAATAAAGCATTAGGTTTAAACAAACATTTCACTGCAAGCATAAAAAACTTTAGTATTTAAAATTATTTAGGCTTTAAATTAATTTTTTATATTGTTTAACACAAATTTAAACGCTTTTTATTACCATAGCTATGATTTTAAATTTTCGTGGCAATATTGCTCACTGTATCACCATCTATTTCATGTCGCCAGTTGCATCTCATCCCACATCTTTTTTGTATGAGCCTTTGCTACATGCGTTAAAAAACTTGACGCAGGTGGCCACTATGGTTATTATAGGGGAAGGGCCGAAGTCTGACAAAATGGGGCATGTATAAAGCGCGAATAATTAAAAATCGTAATCCACCGCTGAAATTTAAAGCAAATGTATTTAAAATATACTGTATATCAGATATCCAACGACCAGTTCTTAATAATAAAGTCGAAATATAGCGATGAGCGTATCGAGTGGGAATATTAATTGTTGGCTTCATTAATTCTTGCGGCAGTATTGCATAAGAAGCGTTGTGCTTGTCGTGTCTCTAATTATACAAGCAGTCATGTTGCCCACGCATTCATGCTTTTGCCACGCGTCAGTTGGCTTCAAAAGTGAGTCACCGGCTCAGTCTGCAGGCCGGTCACCTCCAGTGGCTTTTGAATGCTGTTTCCATCTTCACCAACTGGCAGCGGCTGAAACATGCGCAGGTGAACAAACTCCGAGTTGCCGATTCGCACCTTCACAAAGTAATTGGTGCCGGCCACCACCTGGGAGGCGATGAGAACCGGTTCGAACCGGTCCACCGAACGGCCCAGCCGAGTTTCAACGCTGGCTCTTGTGTCGATTAGAAGGGCTAAATCCTCTTCCGTTGGCGTTCTCGGCTTGCTGATTCCGCCGGGATATTGCTGCTGCTCGTTGCCAGCCATGGTCGCGTCGCCTGTGAAGAGATGCAACGTATCGGATTGTCAGAGGAAAGATGAGAAACGTGAGAGATGAGAAACGGGAGAGATGAGAAACGGGAGAGATGAGAAACGGGAGAGATGAGAAACGGGAGAGATGAGAAACGGGAGAGATGTGACAACGGGAGAGATGAGACACGGGAGAGATGAGACACGGGAGAGATGTGACAACGGGAGAGATGAGACACGGGAGAGATGAGACAACGGGAAAGATGAAACACTGGAGAGGTGAGACACGGGAGAGATGTGACAACGGGAGAGATGAGAAACGGGAGAGATGAGACACGGGAGATATGAGACACGGGAGAGATGTGACAACGGGAGAGATGAGACACGGGAGAGATGAGACACGGGAGAGATGTGACAACGGGAGAGATGTGACAACGGGAGAGATGAGACACGGGAGAGATGAGACACGGGAGAGATGAGACACGGGAGAGATGAGACACGGGAGAGATGAGACATCTCTAGCTCAATTTAGTAGGCCGGATCTAGCTCAACGCATCGAAGACCCCTGTACTTTAGTGGCAATAACATTTTGACCATGGCTCAGACAAAAGGCTCATGGAATTCAGACATCAAACTTATGCCTTACATCGGGAAGAAGTGGAAAAACTATTTTAAAAATGTTAGATTCCGTAATTAAAAATATCGTTCCTTAACTTCTAAAGAAAGCTAGTACAATTAAGAGATATACATTAAATTTGCCTGCTTCAAACAAACAGCGTGGCCTAATAGAATTTTTTAAGCAAACATAAACCAAACTCACTGACTTACCTGTCAAAAGTCTGCTTGAAGCCAATAATAACTGTTTAATCGATTGAATATAGACTTGTGCTGTGAAAGGTTGCAGAAAATCTTGCCTTATTTATGCGCTTTTTAGGCTAAAGCGATTCAGTACAGCTAGGCAGCCTAAAGCTATTATCAATTGTTTGCATCTCGTTGGCGCAGATTCAAGCAAGTGGGAATGCCCACGAGTCTTACGTGTGCAGCGTTGTCTCAATTGGCGAAATTTTTGTTTTTCAATCCGCACACGATTTTAGCCGCATGCTTGATGGACCGACTTGAACAGTTAGATTAAAGTTTCACCGAGGAGGACATCCGGTAATATTGCAGTTATCATATTGACAACTGTAATTACGAAGTAAATCACATTCAATTTAACTAAATAAGGTCATTTTAGTTTTAAACATTTCACCATTTTGTTGTTAATTGGCACGCAGTGAATTTGAGAAATTGGATCTAATCCACAAGATGCTAAAGTTGCTAACAGTCATGCAGCTGCTTTCCAATTCATTTTGAATTTGGTTTTCCGCTAATCTGCAGATGGCAAGCGCAAATTTTATGAAATCAGAAGCAGCATTGGCTTCTGTTGTACGGAGATTAAAATTCATAGAAATTATAATCCTCCGAGCCTTTGCAATTTTTTTCCTACCTTTGTGCTCTAAGCCAGTGGATAATATGTTGACTAGAAAAGTGCAATCATTTCCAATAAATTTTCACTGCCAAAAAGCCAGAAAATGTAAAAAAAATTTCCTGTTTACGACGATTTCGGCAGTACTGAGTTTTAAAGAGATTATCGACTATATACGAGCTTAGCATGCATCCATTCCATTCCATCCATTCCATCCATTCCATCCATTCCATCTATCCATCCATTCCATCCATTCCATCCATTCCATCAATTCCATCTATCCATCCATTCCATCCATTCCATCCATTCCATCCATTCCATCTATCCATCCATTCCATCCATTCCATCTATCCATCTATCCATCCATTCCATCCATTCCATCTATCCATCCATTCCATCCATTCCATCCATTCCATCCATTCCATCCATTCCATCCATTCCATCCATTCCATCTATCCATCCATTCCATCCATTCCATCCATTCCATCCATTCCATCCATTCCATCCATTCTATCTATCCATCTATCCATCCATTCCATCCATTCCATCCATTCCATCCATTCCATCCATTCCATCCATTCCATCTATCCATCCATTCCATCCGTTCCATCCATTTCTCCAACCCTATTATTCCCCCATTCCCAATCTTATCTACTCCCTGTCTCATGCGTTCCCAATCTTATCTACTCCCTGTCTCATGCATTCCCCAATCTTATCTACTCCCTGTCTCATGCATTCCCCAATCTTATCTACTCCCTGTCTCATGCAATCCCCTATCTTATCTACTCCCTGTCTCATGCATTCGCCTCTTATTTACTCCCTGTCTCATGCATCCCAATCTTATCTACTCCCTGTCTCATACATTCCCAATCTTATCTACTCCCTGTCTCATGCATTCCCCAATCTTATCTACTCGCTGTCTCATGCATTCCCCAATCTTATCTACTCCCTGTCTCATGCATTCCCAATCTTATCTCCTCCCTGTCTCATGCATTCCCCACTCTTATCTACTCGATGTCTCATGCATTCCCCAATCTTATCTACTCCCTGTCTCATGCGTTCCCAATCTTATCTACTCCCTGTCTCATGCATTCCCCAATCTTATCTACTCGCTGTCTCATGCATTCCCCAATCTTATCTACTCCCTGTCTCATGCGTTCCCAATCTTATCTACTCCCTGTCTCATGCATTCCCCAATCTTATCTACTCCCTGTCTCATGCATTCCCCAATCTTATCTACTCCCTGTCTCATGCAATCCCCTATCTTATCTACTCCCTGTCTCATGCATTCCCCAATCTTATCTACTCCCTGTCTCATACATCCCCAATCTTATCTACTCGCTGTCTCATGCATTCCCCAATCTTATCTACTCGCTGTCTCATGCATTCCCCAATCTTATCTACTCCCTGTCTCATGCGTTCCCAATCTTATCTACTCCCTGTCTCAAGCATTCCCCAATCTTATCTACTCCCTGTCTCATACATCCCCAATCTTATCTACTCCCTGTCTCATGCATCCCCAATCTTATCTACTCCCTGTCTTATGCATTCCCCTATCTTATCTACTCCCTGTCTCATACATCCCCAATCTTATCTACTCCCTGTCTCATACATCCCCAATCTTTTCTACTCCCTGTCTCATACATCCCCAATCTTATCTACTCCCTGTCTCATACATCCCCAATCTTATCTACTCCCTGTCTCATGCATTCCCCAATCTTATCTACTCGCTGTCTCATGCGTTCCCAATCTTATCTACTCCCTGTCTCATGCATTCCCCAATCTTATCTACTCCCTGTCTCATACATCCCCAATCTTATCTACTCCCTGTCTCATACATCCCCAATCTTATCTACTCCCTGTCTCATACATCCCCAATCTTATCTACTCCCTGTCTCATGCATTCCCCAATCTTATCTACTCCCTGTCTCATACATCCCCAATCTTATCTACTCCCTGTCTCATGCAATCCCCAATCTTATCTACTCCCTGTCTCATGCATTCGCCTCTTATCTACTCCTCCCATATTTTCCATCCCTTAGAGAATCTTGAAATCCTTAAAATCGACTGCGGACCGGCGAATTTTGATTCAAACAATGACATTTGAAGCATCGCCAGCTGATAAGTACTGTTATTTTCTTGTTTATTTCCACGCCTCTAGATTTTCGCGCCGATAAAGCATGCAGTGCCCTCTCAGATTTCTGGCAGCATTGGGGCACAGCTGACTGGCTGCCTCGCCGAAAGCGCGATTTGGCATTAATATCAGCGAGCAGTCAACTGAAACTGATACCCGCGGACACATCTTTTGGACGAGACCGCGCGAGGTAATGAAATAGGGGCGGCGGTGGGAGATCAGACAGAAGTGCGCGAATAAGAAGTCTGCTTTCATATGCTCAGGATCATATCATCCACTTCACTAGTGATGCAAACGTACGTAAACAGAATGCGCATATACCTTTGCAGGTTATGTGGCATTGCTTATCCAAGTGCGAAATGAAGACCTCACTTTTTTGCCATGTCAATAAGCACTTACCTTAATTTAGCTCTCATGCTGCTCGGCGGCGAACACTGGCTTCCGACCAACCCCTTTCTCTAGTGTACACTAGCCAGCTGCGACCAACCCCTTTCTCCAGTGTACACTAGCCAGCTGCGACCAACCCCTTTCTCTAGTGTACACTAGCCAGCTGCGACCAACCCCTTTCTCCAGTGTACACTAGCCAGCTGCGACCAACCCCTTTCTCCAGTGTACATTAGCCTGCGACCAACCCCTTCCCAGAGCGTAAACTTGCCAACGACCAACCCCTTCCCCAGTGTACACTTGCCAGCGACCAACCCCTTCCCCAGCGTACACTTGCCAGCGACCAACCCCTTCCCCAGCGTACACTTGCCTGCGACCAACCCCTTCCCCAGCGTACACTTGCCAGCGACCAACCCCTTCCCCAGCGTACACTTGCCAGCGACCAACCCCTTCCCCAGCGTACACTTGCCTGCGACCAACCCCTTCCCCAGCGTACACTTGCCAGCGACCAACCCCTTCCCCAGCGTACACTTGCCAGCGACCAACCCCTTCCCCAGCGTACACTTGCCTGCGACCAACCCCTTCCCCAGCGTACACTTGCTTGCGACCAACCCCTTCCACCAGCGTACACTGACCTGTGACCAACAGTGCTACAAAGGTTTAACTGAATTCCCTGAGAATTAGTCTGCTACTATGACCTGCTCTCGTAGGCTATCGATTCGCCCAACAAAAACTGTGCAAGCAACAAAACTCGAGGCAAGTTACGAAACAACGTGCCGTGTTTGTTAGCTTACCTGGGAAACTACGCTGGTAAATACCTGAACTTCAGTTCGGCCTGAATTCACGCCTTTCTCTGTTAGAAGCAGTGAGACTTTCTTTGGCTTATTACATTGATCAGGTTTCTATTATTTTGCACACGCCCGGTCAGGCATTCGTGACCTGAAGCCAAGTCACGTTGCGCCTCTCCGGGAAATCGCCAGCAACGACAAAGCAACGAACATTCAGTGAATCACGGCACAACGGGCGTTGCGTTTTAACCTTTTGCCTAAGCTTTCAAAATAAAATAAAAAAGTCTTCAATAACAGGCCAGGTGAGAAATCATAGCAGCGAAGGGTGAGCGCAATAAATCACTTTTCTGAGCCGCCGTGTGTCCACATTCACCCTGTCTCAGCCTCACCGCCGCATGCGACCAGCACTGAGGCTCTAATCTGTCATTATGCTCCTATATATACTAACAAACGCGGTTGCCAAGGCTTCATCTGCGCTGTAAACAAGCTGAGCCAGCCTCCTCTCTTTCTCTCTTTATTAGAGACTCAGTTAATGGGAGAAAAAGTTAGAAAGCTCTTATTCATTATTGCCGAGAGTAGATGAGCACAATGTCATGAGATTCCATCTGTGCCTCTCCAGCCTCAAGCCCTTATCAGCAGTGGTGCTGCGGGTCGCTGATCGATATGCTTCTTCCTGAGCGTGCTAATTTTATAATGCGCCAAATTCTCAAATTCTAGTTTTATGATTTTGTGAAACGTAGTCGAGGTTGCCTTGATCTAAGACGACAAAGTAAAATCATAGAATCTGGATAGGCTGGTTCCCAAGAGACTGCTTCGGCAAAAAATAACATGCGATACAATACTAGTAAAAATATTTTGCATGTAAATAAGAAAATACACATTAGCTTTATTATTTCATAAACGAATGAAATAAAGGATTCCCCGCATCTAAAAATAGCAACAACCCCTCCTTGGCCAATCAAATTTAAAATGCTATTTTCCACGTCACACGCCCCATTCGATCCGCCCGGTGTAAATTAAGCAGCACTCCAGTACAAAGCTAAGAGTAGCACGGGTAGATAAAAAGCAGAGAGATTAACAATAGTCTTGAAATCTAGCGGAACTGAGTAAATATAGCTCCGTGACCCATGCCCTTCGATATTGTTTTTGTTGAGCACAGACGACGGACGTAGAGTAGGCGGAGGAGAGAACGACAGAAAAATAATGTTCGTTTGTTCATTCTAACTGAAAGGAGTCTCAAAAGCTAACTACTTTTTTAGTTTGATTTCTGTTCAAAGCTATGAAAAAATTGCAGCTCAACAATGGAGCTACACTAGACAAACAGATGGCGCTTTCTTGTAGGCTCAGCGAAAACCAGCTATACCGGCAGCAGCAGCAGCAGCAGCAGCAGCATCAGCAGCTCTCCCTTGGACTCTTGTTGCTAAGCTAGCTTCGAGTAGCTATAGTTCTGGGATGCAAAGAGAGCTCGCTATGAGTGAAGGGAGAGAATTTAGTGGAGAAGGGGAAGGCTGCACAGCCACCCAGCCATGCAGATTGTCGAAGAAAGGAACCAAGGTGAAAGGCAATAGTCCCTCGCCCGACATACAAATCGCCTCATTCGCTTCGATGAGCTGCGCTTCGTGGAGGGCGGCAAGAACTTGGACCAGGTGCTGTTCTATATTCGCTCTCGCTCGCTCTCTTCTCGTTCATTTCTCCTCTTCTTTCAGCTGGAAGCTATATGTGCCTGAATAGGTCTGGTAAGCGCAAATTTACGAGCTACTTTCTACTGCGATGAAAGTAGATGACGCGATGGCATTAACCTGATTAAGTTCAGTCTCTCGTCTAGGCAGCTACTAAAAAATAATCATCAGACAAAACGCGTTCCGATTGGACTCCCTGTCAAGGAAATGATGGGAGAGTATGAGGAAATTGAAGGTGAAATTATCTTCAGACAATTTTAGTCAAAGTGGCAAATTTGGCTTGCCTTGGTACCAGCGTACCTCAGAGATTCAAATCTATTTTCAATTAGTGGAGTTTAAGTGCTTCAAGAAGTGAACGCATCTTGGGTGATAACGCGGTTACAATTCAATATAGAGGGAGTAATTAGAAAAAAAATTGAGCAAAAGGCTTGCTTCCCCTACGTCTTGTCTTGTTCCGCTTTGCAACCGCATAAACCATTTCATTTCTGATTGTGATTGCACAAGTAAATTTTAAATAGACTTTTTACTTTCAATTTACGGTGCCTTGTTCAGTGCACGGCTGCACACGAGTTCGTTTCCAGCTTGTTCCTTCTTCGAACTTCATTCCATTCCGTCGACACCCTCCTCACACCCTTCCCTTCGCTCTGTCTAATTTTGTGTACAATTGTTTCATTTCATTCCTTTCCCTCGACACCCTCCTCACACCCTTCACTTCGCTCTGTCTAATTCTGTGTACATTTGTATCATTTCATTCCTTTCCCTCGACACCCTCCTCACACCCTTCACTTCGCTCTGTCTAATTTTGTGTACATTTGTCTCATTTCATTCCTTTCCCTCGACACCCTCCTCACACCCTTCACTTCGCTCTGTCTAATTCTGTGTACAATTGTTTCATTTCATTCCTTTCCCTCGACGCCCTCCTCACTACCTTCACTCAGTGCTGGAGACCGCCGATAGAAATTATGGATAACGAATGCCATCCCCTCGTGCATTTGTCTTGATGAACCCAAATTGAATAATTACAGAACTTTGATCGATGATATGCTAAGTTTTCTCTCATGTTTTTAATTGTGATGTGTGGCGCCAACTATTCTGCCGATGCTCCATTGTGCATAGGAGAAAATATGTTTTGCCTAATTAATAAATTACAAACTATAGGTTTCATTGATCAGCTGATATTTTGGGAGTGATAATTGTATTCGTGGATGTTTTTTCCAAACAATTTTTTCGGATAATTTTAGAACAAATGCTGAACATTTTTCATAATTAACCATCGAGTAGGCAGTATATCAAAACGTAAGAGTACAACAAAATAATACTCCAGTGCGTGGCAGCAGCACTGTGCTCAGAAGCCACGATTCGCTGGCATGGCTCCCACCTTCCGGCAAGTTCTAAAAACACGGCATCAAGTCCTAAGCATCCCAACCGGGGTCAATTAGTCGACTCTTAAAGAACCGGTTTTACATGCTGGAGCGGAGGACGGCCTCTGGATATGCACTTACTGAGGCCGTGGGGCCGGCGAATCAAGAAAACATTGGACGCAAGACTAGGAAGAGATTCTTCTCTCTTCTAAGTAGGGAAATTCGAAAATTATCCCCCCAGCTTCTCATCCTCCCCGAAGACGCCACACAGACTCAGCGGCATAGAGACTATCATACGATGCTTGTTGCGAATGAAATCCTCTAGACGAGGGGGGACAAAGGGACAGACAGAAGGTGAATTGTCAGGTACATCCGCTGCTAAGGTTGGCCCCCCCTGACCATGATTAGATCCATGAATGCCGCCGGAGCTGAGAGGTGGTGTAGGAAGACGAGGCGCAACCGGTTTGGGACTAATTAGTTAATTTCGAAATCCCACTGAGTCTTCTCATATCTTTTTAGTTTTTGGATCTGAATTCCAACGGGCGAAAGAACGCATAAAAATAAAGTGCTAAAGCCAAATCGTGAGCGCAAATTCAGTAAATCTGAAGGTTGCGTACGGCTCTTCAGTCCATGGACTGGGGGACGCCACACCCACCCACAATTCTGGTGCCTATTCAACAGCTTCAACAGCTCACTAATTGAAGCTGGCTTTTTTACCGAATCTCTCGAAAAAAGAATAAAACAACTAAAACTTTAACGCCGAAGCGACTTCTGCTAGTTCTCATCGCGCTGGATCGATGTACTTTTATAAGTCATTGAGTCACCCTTAATCAAGCCTCACATAATAATATTTTGCAGCTCAAGAACATTGCACTTCCAGAGTGCTGACAGCATTGCGATTGGAAATTATTTTGTAACAGGTGCAGCTGAAACACAGAAAACATTGTTCTGCTGACAAATTTGAAGCTTTGAAGTACTTCACGAGTCTTGTTCAAGTTTTGAGCGGTCAAGTGCTTCCCTTTCCGTATCCCATGGGATCAAAGTAGGCTCGCTTCTTTCCGTATCCCATGGGATCAAAGAAAGCTCGCTTCTTTCCGTATCCCATGGGATCAAAGTAGGCTCGCTTCTTCTTTCCGTATCCCATGGGATCAAAGTAGGCTCGCTTCTTCTTTCCGTATCCCATGGGATCAAAGAAAGCTCGCTTCTTTCCGTATCCCATGGGATCAAAGAAAGCTCGCTTCTTTCCGTATCCCATGGGATCAAAGTAGGCTCGCTTCTTTCCGTATCCCATGGGATCAAAGTAGGCTCGCTTCTTTCCGTATCCCATGGGATCAAAGTAGGCTCGCTTCTTCTTTCCGTATCCCATGGGATCAAAGTAGGCTCGCTTCTTCTTTCCGTATCCCATGGGATCAAAGAAGGCTCGCTTCTTTCCGTACCCCATGGGATCAAAGTAGGCTCGCTTCTTCTTTCCGTATCCCATGGGATCAAAGTAGGCTCGCTTCTTTCCGTATCCCATGGGATCAAAGTAGGCTCGCTTCTTTCCGTACCCCATGGGATCAAAGTAGGCTCGCTTCTTCTTTCCGTATCCCATGGGATCAAAGTAGGCTCGCTTCTTTCCGTACCCCATGGGATCAAAGTAGGCTCGCTTCTTTCCGTATCCCATGGGATCAAAGTAGGCTCGCTTCTTTCCGTACCCCATGGGATCAAAGTAGGCTCTCTTCTTTCCGTATCCCATGGGATCAAAGTAGGCTCTCTTCTTTCCGTACCCCATGGGATCAAAGTAGGCCCTCTTATTATCAGGATTCTCTAGGTCCGATTCTTCGATGGCAGTGCTGTGCTGACGGTTTGCCTGAAATCAATCGAACGCAAGTTTGGAAGGTTAGAATGAAGCCTTTATGATTACCGCGGAATCCAGGTGCAATAGCTGACTTACATCAGCGCCTTCAGCCTGGTGACCGAGAGTCAGCGCCACTGCCAGCAGAGCCAGCGCGCACATGATGGCTGCGGCCTGCATCGCTGAGCTGGCCGAAGACTTTCAAGAAAAAGCTTATCTTCAATGAACTGCGGAGTTTGTTCGATTCTCAGATTGTCTGTTTCAGCGCTGCTGACGACTGTGGAGCCTCGCAAAGGAAAGAAATCTGAGGTCGACTTCCAGAGAAATGTTTTATGTCCCTCCTCCGCCCACCTGACCGACTGAACGGGGAGCTGAGGCGAGAACGAGAACCAATGGGCGATGTGGGACCGGGTTGCTGCGCAAGCTGTAGGATTGGTCTGCTGGGGTGGGATGGGAGATGTAGTAAAACAGCTCCTGCATTCATGCCAGTCTCCAGCATTCATGCCAGTCTCCTGCATTAGTGCCAGTCTCCAGCATTCGTGCCAGTCTCCAGCATTCATGCCAGTCTCCTGCATTCATGCCAGTCCCCAGCATTCATGTCAGTCTCCTGCATTAGTGCCAGTCTCCAGCATTCATGCCAGTCTCCAGCATTCATGCCAGTCTCCAGCATTAGTGCCAGTCTCCAGCATTCGTGCCAGTCTCCAGCATTCATGTCAGTCTCCTTCATTAGTGCCAGTCTCCAGCATTCATGTCAGTCTCCTGCATTAGTGCCAGTCTCCAGCATTCATGCCAGTCTCCAGCATTCATGCCAGTCTCCAGCATTAGTGCCAGTCTCCAGCATTCGTGCCAGTCTCCAGCATTCATGCCAGTCTCCAGCATTCATGCCAGTCTCCAGCATTCGTGCCAGTCTCCAGCATTCATGCCAGTCTCCAGCATTCGTGCCAGTCTCCAGCATTCATGCCAGTCTCCAGCATTCATGCCAGTCTCCAGCATTCGTGCCAGTCTCCAGCATTAGTGCCAGTCTCCAGCATTAGTGCCAGTCTCCAGCATTAGTGCCAGTCTCCAGCATTCATGCCAGTTTCCAGCATTCATGCCAGTCTCCAGCATTAGTGCCAGTCTCCAGCATTCATGCCAGTCTCCTGCATTCATGCCAGTCTCCAGCATTCATGCCAGTCTCCAGCATTCATGCCAGTCTCCAGCATTCATGCCAGTCTCCTGCATTCATGCCAGTCTCCAGCATTCATGCCAGTCTCCAGGATTCATGCCAGTCTCCAGCATTAGTGCCAGTCTCCAGCATTCATGCCAGTCTCCAGCATTCATGCCAGTCTCCTGCATTCATGCCAGTCTCCAGCATTCATGCCAGTCTCCAGCATTCATGCCAGTCTCCAGCATTCATGCCAGTCTCCTGCATTCATGCCAGTCTCCAGCATTCATGCCAGTCTCCAGGATTCATGCCAGTCTCCAGCATTAGTGCCAGTCTCCAGCATTCATGCCAGTCTCCAGCATTCATGCCAGTCTCCAGCATTAGTGCCAGTCTCCAGCATTCATGCCAGTCTCCAGCATTCATGCCAGTCTCCAGCATTCATGCCAGTCTCCAGCATTCATGCCAGTCTCCTGCATTCATGCCAGTCTCCAGCATTCATGCCAGTCTCCAGCATTCATGCCAGTCTCCTGCATTCATGCCAGTCTCCTGCATTCATGCCAGTCTCCTGCATTCATGCCAGTCTCCTGCATTCATGCCAGTCCCCAGCATTCATGCCAGTCTCCAGCATTCATGCCAGTCTCCAGCATTCATGCCAGTCTCCAGGATTCATGCCAGTCTCCAGCATTAGTGCCAGTCTCCAGCATTCATGCCAGTATCTGGCCTAAGCAATCTCGAGCATGGCTAAAATAAGAGTGCTAACGCAACTGTACTTTTCCATTAAAATGTTTTATTCAAAGACCACTATTAAAATGTCACTGGTGGATTATAGATAACTGAAATGAGGAAAAGAGTTCGAATTTATTTTTAATACAAAAAATTAACTCTCGGTGGGATAAATTTCGTCACAAAGGAGCCATTTCGTTCTAAAAGAGATGCCACCTTCAGCTGCTCCCGGAAGCAACCTGGCCAGTGTCCGATTTCACCTGGCTTAGAGTCAATTTCCAGCAAGAAATCCATGAGACTCGAACGAATGGACAGTCGGGGGGTAACTTCAGGTGCTGCTCTCCCACCGACTGGGACTAAGGAGACTTGTAAGCGGCCTCACTAAGCCGTTGGCGTTGAGTCTTGACGCACGCCCGCGTGGTCTCATAATCTTCGGCTGCTCATTCCTCGTCATGAGCTGCGGGACAGATGAAAAATCCACAGATTCAAAAAAATGCTCGGAAAACTTTGCCAACAACGGTGTGCTCAGAAACCTACAGGTCCCAATGCCTCACTCTACTCTTCATTGTTCCATTATTTAATTCTACTTCTGTTTGGCAATCTCCTATTATCTATTTCTACCTTCTTCTACCTTATAGTATCATTCTACTTCTCACAGTCTCATGCTACTTCTCATATTCATGTTTTACTTCTCACAGTCTCATGCTACTTCTCCTATTCATGTTCTACTTCTCACAGTCTCATTGCTACTTCTCATATTCATGTTTTACTTCTCACAGTTTCATGCTACTTCTCATATTCGTGTTTTACTTTTCACAGTCTCATGCTACTTCTCATATTCGTGTTTTACTTCTCACAGTCTCATGCTACTTCTCATATTCATGTTTTACTTCTCACAGTCTCATGCTACTTCTCCTATTCATGTTCTACTTCTCACAGTCTCATTGCTACTTCTCATATTCATGTTTTACTTCTCACAGTCTCATGCTACTTCTCATATTCATGTTTTACTTCTCACAGTCTCATGCTACTTCTCATATTCATGTTTTACTTCTCACAGTCTCATGCTACTTCTCCTATTCATGTTCTACTTCTCACAGTCTCATGCTACTTCTCATATTCATGTTTTACTTCTCACAGTCTCATGCTACTTCTCATATTCATGTTTTACTTCTCACAGTCTCATGCTACTTCTCCTATTCATGTTCTACTTCTCACAGTCTCATTGCTACTTCTCATATTCATGTTTTACTTCTCACAGTCTCATGCTACTTCTCATATTCATGTTTTACTTCTCACAGTCTCATGCTACTTCTCCTATTCATGTTTTACTTCTCACAGTCTCATGCTACTTCTCATATTCGTGTTTTACTTCTCACAGTCTCATGCTACTTCTCATATTCATGTTTTACTTCTCACAGTCTCATGCTACTTCTCCTATTCATGTTCTACTTCTCACAGTCTCATTGCTACTTCTCATATTCATGTTTTACTTTTCACAGTCTCATGCTACTTCTCATATTCATGTTTTACTTCTCACAGTCTCATGCTACTTCTCATATTCATGTTTTACTTCTCACAGTCTCATGCTACTTCTCCTATTCATGTTTTACTTCTCACAGTCTCATGCTACTTCTCATATTCGTGTTTTACTTTTCACAGTCTTATGCTACTTCTCATATTCATGTTTTACTTCTCATGGTCTCATGCTACTTCTCATATTCATGTTTTACTTCTCACAGTTTCATGCTACTTCTCATATTCGTGTTTTACTTTTCACAGTCTCATGCTACTTCTCATATTCGTGTTTTACTTCTCACAGTCTCATGCTACTTCTCATATTCATGTTTTACTTCTCACAGTCTCATGCAACTTCTCATATTCGTGTTTTACTTTTCACAGTCTCATGCTACTTCTCATATTCGTGTTTTACTTCTCACAGTCTCATGCTACTTCTCATATTCATGTTTTACTTCTCACAGTCTCATGCTACTTCTCATATTCGTGTTTTACTTCTCACAGTCTCATGCTACTTCTCCTATTCATGTTCTACTTCTCATCTCTCATTTCTACCTCTTCTTGTTTCACAGTGATATGCACTAAAAATGTGTTTGCATACTACTAAACACAAATGTTTTCAGTAGGGGTCAACGCATTTTGTTATTATAACCATTGCTTTTAGCAGCAATCTTTTTCAGTTCTATTGGGTATGCGAAACTTTGGAGCATTTCTCTCCCAACCATCTATGCCTATACCTGTCTCACCCAATTCTCTGTGCATTCTCCTTCTCCCAACCATCTATGCCTATACCTGTCTCACCCAATTCTCTGTGCCTTCTCCTTCTCCCAACCATCTATGCCTATACCTGTCTCACCCAATTCTCTGTGCCTTCTCCTTCTCCCAACCATCTATGCCTATACCTGTCTCACCCAATTCTCTGTGCCTTCTCCTTCTCCCAACCATCTATGCCTATACCTGTCTCACCCAATTCTCTGTGCCTTCTCCTTCTCCCAACCATCTATGCCTATACCTGTCTCACCCAATTCTCTGTGCCTTCTCCTTCTCCCAACCATCTATGCCTATACCTGTCTCACCCAATTCTCTGTGCATTCTCCTTCTCCCAACCATCTATGCCTATACCTGTCTCACCCAATTCTCTGTGCATTCTCCTTCTCCCAACCATCTATGCCTATACCTGTCTCACCCAATTCTCTGTGCCTTCTCCTTCTCCCAACCATCTATGCCTATACCTGTCTCACCCAATTCTCTGTGCCTTCTCCTTCTCCCCATCCTCTACCCTTTCTCCTTCTCCCATCCTCTACCCCTTCTCCTTATCCCAAACCTCTACCCCTTCTCATTCTCCATATTCTCTTCCCCTTCTCCTTCTCCATCATCTACTCTTTCTCCTTCTCCATATCCAATACCCCTTCTCCTTCTCCCATCCTCTACCCTTTCTCCTTATCCCTAACCTCTACCCCTTCTCCTTCTCCCATCCTCTACCCCTTCTCCTTCTCCATATTCTCTACCCATTCTCCTTCTCCATCCTCTACCCTTTCTCCTTCTCCCATCCTCTACCCCTTCTCCTTCTCCAATCCTCTACCCTTCTCCTTCTCCCTTCCTCTACCCTTTTTCCTTCTTCCATCCTCTACCCTTCTCCTTCTCCCATCCTCTATCCCTTCTCCTGCTTCACAACAGGAAAGCCCGCTCTCATTCAGCATGCGAGCCTACGCTTCACCTGGACCAATAGCAGCTTTGTTAGGCCCTTAAATCCCTGCCTTAAAAGGCTTAAGCTGCTCCTAGACCTTGGGTTTAGAAGTGCAGGTGAGCAGCAGCCTACAAGGCGTCTCACAGAAGCGGATGGACAAGCCGAGTGTTCGCTATCAGAAGCTGCGAGAACGGGCTCAGAAGCGGGACAGCGTGGACTCCAAGCAGTCTGGCAGCGATGCCAGCTCCGGCAGCCAGACGCAGCTTCTGGCGCCGACGTCCGCGTCAGGTACTGCGACGTCAGCCGAGGAGCCGCAGGCATCGCTGCAGCAGCAGCAGCAGCGAATTCAGGTGCCATCAGTCCAGGTGGAATCTGCTGGCACATCCTCCGTCAGTCTTCGCTCACCTGTGGCCGGTGGAGGCGCGGCCCAGTCTGCGATTACGTCGCCAACATCGTCTGGAGCGTCGAACTCGGATCGTCCAAAGCAACAGCCACAGCAGCAGCAGCAGCAGCAGCAGCAGCAGGAAGGCAGCGTGCGCTCTGACGAGGGCACAGTGGCCACGGAGACCACCACGGATGAAGTGCCGGGCGGTGCCCGCGTGCTGCAGCATTGCCGCCGGGGCGAATGGGCCAACGTTGAGGCTAAGCTCAGGAAAGGGGATTTTCATCCCTCCGAGCTCACGGAGGCGGAGGAGGTTAGCTCGAGATGCTGTTCATGATCCCTAGTCATGGTTCTGCTCATGATGCTAGTCATGGTTCTGCTCATGATGCTAGTCATGGTTCTGCGCATGATGCTAGTCATGGTTCTGCGCATGATGCTAGTCATGGTTCTGCTCATGATGCTAGTCATGGTTCTGCGCATGATGCTAGTCATGGTTCTGCGCATGATGCTAGTCATGGTTCTGCGCATGATGCTAGTCATGGTTCTGCTCATGATGCTAGTCATGGTTCTGCGCATGATGCTAGTCATGGTTCTGCGCATGATGCTAGTCATGGTTCTGCGCATGATGCTAGTCATGGTTTTGCTCATGATGCTAGTCATGGTTCTGCGCATGATGCTAGTCATGGTTCTGCTCATGATGCTAGTCATGGTTCTGCTCATGATGCTAGTCATGGTTCTGCTCATGATGCTAGTCATGGTTCTGCTCATGATGCTAGTCATGGTTCTGCTCATGATGCTAGTCATGGTTCTGCTCATGATGCTAGTCATGGTTCTGCTCATGATGCTAGTCATGGTTCTGCTCATGATGCTAGTCATGGTTCTGCTCATGATCCTAGTCATGGTTCTGCTCATGATCCTAGTCATGGTTCTGCTCATGATGCTAGACATGGTTCTGCTCATGGTTTTAGCCTGGGTACAAGCATATTATTTATGAAAATGATTTGCATTCCAGGGCACCGGGGAGACTCCACTAATGATGGCCTGCCGCGAGAACAAACTGGTCATTGTGGACCGGCTGCTGGAAAGCGGCGCCGGAGCATTCGAAAAGTGTGCGGTAAGTTGGACGAAATCCGACTTGAGCTGGGGTTGCTGAGGACAATAAATTTCTGAGCATTTGCTCACACTGGCTCACAACTAGCTCCCCAGGTTGTTGCCAATAGCAACGCCTTGAACACAATCAACTAGCCTACCTTTCATTTTAATCTAGCCAGAGACCTGATTAGTTGAGTCGCATAGAATAGAATTGCAGCTGGAGGCAGAGGCTGGTAGAATGAGAAGGAACTTTGAGAACTGGCACACCGGACGCGGGTCCCGTCATCTCACTCAAGTTGGGGCAAAGGAAGCGGCTTTATTAGAATGGCTATTGTGAAAATTCTTCTTTTCAATAAAATCGCGCAAATCCAAGAACCGGGTCCCTGGCTGGCTGGGTATAGTAAAATCATTGATCAATTCTATAGCGACTATGATTAAGCTAGCTGTAAGGCCAGTCGTGTTAGCCAGCACCTTACTGCAAGGTCTATCAAGAATTCTCGCTTCTTAATTAGTCAGCCCTTAGCAACATAAACATTTCGTGTAGATGGTTTTACGAGTAAAGAATGTGTTAAACGTGTGTGGACCAAGTGTGGATCAGGTAGGTGTATTCCTGCACCTAGGCCCTGAATGGAAGCTTTTTGATAGAAATTACGAGCTAACTTACTTGTCAAGGGGCGATTCAAAATGCTTAGTTTTCTACAGTGCTTTTTCGAAATATCTACGTTCCAAAGCTCCATGACAAACACAGTCAGACGAAGACGGGTCATTGTTAAGAAAATCTATCTCGGTCATAGAGAAGCCAACCCATGAAGCTGACTTTGAGTTATACATTTTCTCCATAGAAACGTAGTCTATGGCCTAGGCATAGAATTAACTCATATGCATTAACACCATACACAAGGTCGAGCTGTGAACAAACTCGAGTTTCTATCAGAACCTACGTTCGTATGGTGTAAATAAAAAACGTTTGGTTCAGACTGAATTACTAGCATTCAGCATAGGTCAGAGATGAAACTTTAAAAAGCTGTCCAATTAAAAACGCTCTCATGTCATTTTTGGTATTCAGGATGGTCGGACAGCGCTGCACTTCGCCAGCCAATACGCAAAGGATGACGTCATCAAGCTGTTGCTAGGCAAAAAAGCCGACCCCAACCAGACAGGCGGGGTGAGTAGAGTCGGACACGCAAAGGCTCTGTCACTCATTTCATGGCCCCTGAATTTTGGAAGACTTCACTTTCTTTTCGTCTCTTGCCGATGTCTGTGCGAATGAGCTATACTAACCTCTGCAAGGGTCTCACAAGGGGGTGAGTTGTAGAGCAGTTAACGCGTTTGCCTCTCGCGACCCAAGGTTCCTCAGCTCGATTCCGTGGCGAGGCCACATACATTTGGGGTGCAGCTGCGAAGAGAAGGCTTGGGACTTGTCGTGAAAGTGGACACTGCCTGACGATGAGAAAGTCAGGGCAGATGTACACACCTGTGTGAGCATGTGCCTGCGTACGGTATCTGTGTGCGTGTGTGCTCAGGAGTTAGTGGAATGGGCGGAATCGCCTTCTCGCTGGCTGCGGGTCTAGTGTTACCAAATTGTGTGCCATTGCCTGCAGCCCTCCTGAAATTATTGTACATTTTAAATTTATTATTTTTATTATTGGGGCCTCACGAAAGTACGAAAATATCGAATTTTACAGCCCCTCGACCAGACACCGCTGCACTTTGCCTGCCAACGGACTCTATCAGCCTTGCCGGCTGTCGCGACTCTGCTGAAGGTGACCAAGAATGGACGCCTATTAACTGACAAGGTAAGATAACTGACCTTGAGACTGCTGACTATCTGATAAGTAGATGTTTTCCAAAGTAAAAACAAATTTCATTGTCAGTCGGGAAATATCCCATTGTACTACGCGGTTGATAGCGGCAACGCCCTAGTGATGAAGGAGCTGCTAGACAAGGACACGGATGTGCAGGTGCGGTGGCAGCAGCAGGCCACAGGTAGCACTGTTCTGCATGTGGCCGCCAGCAAGCGTGACCTGGAGATGGTGAAGATTCTATGTGATTCAGGTGCCGAAGTCAACGCGCAGAATGTGAGTTCAATGCTGTGTAAAATTTGAACTCCTATCTGGTTGCTTGATAAGCACACACGCGCTGTGTTGTCCTACAGAAAGCCGGCTTGACGCCGTTGCACATCAGCGCCAACGAGGGGGACGAGGTGGTCGTCCGTTTCCTGCACTCGAACAAGGCCGACGCATCGATTCTAGACAAGGTGAGGCTTTGAATGGCATATAGTTCTTGGATTTCTTTGAGTCTCGTGATGTTTTATGAGTGGCTGATCATTTCAGAGATGTTTCATGAGTGGCTGATGATTTCAATAATGCTTCATGAGTGGCTGATGATTTCAGAGATGTTTCATGAGTGGCTGATCATTTCCGAGATGTTTCATGAGTGGCTGATGATTTCAGAGATGTTTCATGAGTGGCTGATGATTTCCGAGATGTTTCATGAGTGGCTGATGATTTCAGAGATGCTTCATGAGTGGCTGATGATTTCCGAGATGTTTCATGAGTGGCTGATGACTTCCGAGATGTTTCATGAGTGGCTGATGATTTCCGAGATGTTTCATGAGTGGCTGATGATTTCCGAGATGTTTCATGAGTGGCTGATTATTTCAATAATGCTTCATGAGTGGCTGATGATTTCCGAGATGTTTCATGAGTGGCTGATGATTTCAGAGATGCTTCATGAGTGGCTGATGATTTTAGAGATGTTTCATGAGTGGCTGATGATTTCAGAGATGTTTCATGAGTGGCTGATGATTTCCGAGATGTTTCATGAGTGGCTGATGATTTCAGAGATGCTTCATAAGTGGCTGATGATTTCCGAGATGTTTCATGAGTGGCTGATGATTTCCGAGATGTTTCATGAGTGGCTGATGATTTCCGAGATGTTTCATGAGTGGCTGATGATTTCCGAGATGTTTCATGAGTGGCTGATTATTTCAATAATGCTTCATGAGTGGCTGATGATTTCCGAGATGTTTCATGAGTGGCTGATGATTTCAGAGATGCTTCATGAGTGGCTGATGATTTTAGAGATGTTTCATGAGTGGCTGATGATTTCAGAGATGTTTCATGAGTGGCTAATGATTTCAGAGATGTTTCATGAGTGGCTGATGATTTCAGAGATGCTTCATGAGTGGCTAATGATTTCCGAGATGTTTCATGAGTGGCTAATGATTTCAGAGATGTTTCATGAGTGGCTGATGATTTCAGAGATGTTTCATGAGTGGCTAATGATTTCAGAGATGTTTCATGAGTGGCTGATGATTTCCGAGATGTTTCATGAGTGGCTGATGATTTCAGAGATGCTTCATAAGTGGCTGATGATTTCCGAGATGTTTCATGAGTGGCTGATGATTTCCGAGATGTTTCATGAGTGGCTGATGATTTCCGAGATGTTTCATGAGTGGCTGATGATTTCCGAGATGTTTCATGAGTGGCTGATTATTTCAATAATGCTTCATGAGTGGCTGATGATTTCCGAGATGTTTCATGAGTGGCTGATGATTTCAGAGATGCTTCATGAGTGGCTGATGATTTTAGAGATGTTTCATGAGTGGCTGATGATTTCAGAGATGTTTCATGAGTGGCTAATGATTTCAGAGATGTTTCATGAGTGGCTGATGATTTCAGAGATGCTTCATGAGTGGCTAATGATTTCCGAGATGTTTCATGAGTGGCTAATGATTTCAGAGATGTTTCATGAGTGGCTGATGATTTCAGAGATGTTTCATGAGTGGCTAATGATTTCAGAGATGTTTCATGACTGGCTAATGATTTCAGAGATGTTTCATGAGTGGCTGATCATTTCAGAGATGTTTCATGAGTGGCTAATGATTTCAGAGATGTTTCATGACTGGCTAATGATTTCAGAGATGTTTCATGAGTGGCTAATGATTTCAGAGATGTTTCATGAGTGGCTGATTATTTCAATAATGCTTCATGAGTGGCTATAATAATTTAAATATTTTCAGGAGGGCTGAAAATTCGGCCATAGACCCGCAGCCAATTCCGCCCATTTCGCTGACTCCTGAGCACACACTCACACGGATGCCGTACGCAGGTGCACACTCACACAGGTCATCTGCCCTGACTTTCTAATCATTAGGCAGTGTACACTCTCAATGTACTTTGGAGGTTGGCTTTCAAGGGCTAAAATTGCACCACACGCCCCAAAGCCTTCTCACTGCGGCTGCGCCCCAAATAAATATGGCCTTACCGCGGAATAGAGCTTAGACACCTTGGTGCGAGTCAGAAATGCGTTAACCGCTCTGCCTTTCAAGAGTGGCTGAAGCCTTTGAAGATGTTTCTGGGTGTCTGATACATTTTAATTAGTTATGGTAGTTTCAGATGTTTATTGCCTAATCACGAATGTTTCGATTAGAAGCGTAGATTTGCTTGCCCGAAATCCTTGCAGCTGGACCGCAGTCCACTTCACATGGCGGCCGAACGCGGCCAGACGAAGATTGTTGAGCTGCTTATCGACAAGTTCAAATGCAACGTGCTGGCTCGCACCAAGGACGGCAGCACCCTGATGCATGTGACGTCACAGTTTGGCTTCCCTGACACCACCATGGCGTTCTTGCGTCGCGGCGTTCCACTCCACATGCCCAACAAGAGCGGCGGCGTCTGCCTGCACGCTGCAGCCAGCAGCGGCCACGCCAGCGTTGTCCGCAACCTGCTGGAGAAGGGCGCCAATGTCAACGCTGTCACCAAAGACCGACTGACCGCCCTACACGAAGCTGTCGCCAGGGGACACCCGTCCGTGGTCGAAACGCTGCTTGGCTTCGGGGCGCAGGTTTGTCTGCGGGTCTTGCATAACCAACCAGACCGATTCGAACATTTTTACTAACTCACTGCTCAAACAGTCCCTACCCCACACCGAACACTCCAGGTGGACGTGAAAGGCGGCGAAGACGAGGATACGCCGCTGCACCTGGCGGCCAGAACCGACGGTGGCGAGCGCTGCGCCGAGATGCTGTTGAAGAGCGGCGCCAATGTCAACAAAGCAAATCGGCTGGGCCAGACACCGCTGCACACGGCGGCCAAGGGGGGCAATGTTGACATGCTGATGGCGCTGCTTGCCGAGTCCGGCGACCCAACTCGCGTCTGTCAGCAGGTGAGGCCTCCAAGATATCCCATTCGCTCAGTTTATGTGTTATGGGAGCTTTTAGCGGTTAGTGGTTTGAGTTCTGACTTTTGAACGACAGGTCGGGAGTTTGAATCTCAGCGCAAGGGAAGCGATTTGTGTCCCTGAGCATGTGTCCCTGTCCTTAACCCATTAAGCATTAGCTGGGGGATAAATATGGGTGGGTGTGGCGGGCCCATCATTTCACAGACTGAACAGCTGTTACACAGCCTTGGGAGCGCTGAGCAATAGCTGCGCTTGTACCACCACTGGCTATACATCTGGCCTAACTGGGCTTAATTTCTATTGTCTGGTGACAGCGGTCTAACGCGTGTGCTGCGTGATCACGGAGCTCGATTCCGCGGTGAGGCCACATTAATTTGGGGCGCAGCCGCGGAGAGAAGGCTTGGGGGCTTGCCGTACAATTTACGCCCTCGTTTAAATGTCATTCCCATCCGTTTGAATGGTATGAAACGCAGGAATCCATCCTTTTATTCCCGCAGGGCAATAGTCCTTTGCACCTTGCTGCCCGGCACTGTCGCTACGCCGTCGCCAAGGCCATAATTGAGCACGTCGAGTCCAACAAGTCGCATCATGACGCTGTGCACCTGGTGAACCTGGGCAACAAGGAGGGAGAAACTGCCCTGCATTACGCTGCCGAACTGGCCAAGGACAAGGCTGCAGGCGACTTTGACGACACGGACCTTGTAAAGCTGCTGCTGCGTTACGAAGGCGACATCAGCGTACCGACTAAGTTTGTGAGTCCCAGAGGAAACAAACATCAAGGGAAGCAAAATGGAATGGGCACAGTATAAAAGTACATTTCATTCCGAAACCCACCGATTCGCTCAGACAATGGAGACGCCGTTGCACTACTGCGCTAGATCCGGAAATGAGGACATCCTGCTGGAGATTGTCAAATTTCTCGATCACCGAATTCAATTGGTGGTCAATAAGCAATCGTCGGTAAGTCCTTGTTCTAACCTAGCTAACATTTATCTAATCTGCTTTCTATCAATACCAAAATTGGTCAAATCTATTCACTCTTCAGCTAACCTATTTATGTTTGACAGCGTTAATAAAATCTATCGTTTCGTTGATCTATCATTTAATTCATCTGGTGGATTGATCTATTGTTGCATGAATTAATTCTCCAACCAACTGCACAGAACGGCTGGTCGCCGCTGCTCATAGCTAGCGACTGCGGACGCGAGGGCATTGTGCAGATCCTGCTCAAGAAGCACGCCAGAGTTGACGTGTTTGATACCGTGAGTTCATTTGCTTTGGTTTACAAAGTATAATAACATCAGTAAAATGACTCAACGAAACACTGTTCTCAAACTTCCACAGAAAGGCTTCGCCGCCCTTCACTTGGCAGCCAAGAACAATCACGCCAATGTGGTCCGCAGTCTGCTGAGAATGAACGCATTCGTCAATGCCAAGAGCAAGGAGTGCTACACACCGCTGCACATGGCTGCCCAGGAGGGCCACAATGAGGTTGTGAAA
The DNA here is from genome assembly GCA_950097015.1 of Macrostomum hystrix. Taxonomy (NCBI): domain Eukaryota; kingdom Metazoa; phylum Platyhelminthes; family Macrostomidae; genus Macrostomum; species Macrostomum hystrix. The sequence continues at coordinate 80,604 of CATNEN010000028.1, forward strand.
CTACTGCTCAAGCAAGATGGCGTCGAGGTTGATGCCAGAACTCTGGTGAGCTCGCTGGCTTAACGTCGTTCCAGCCACATTCCTTCTGTACATCTATCCACATTCCCTCCATAAACCATCCACATTCCCTCCACAAACCATTCACATTCACTCCACAAATCTATTCACATTCCCTCCACAAATCTATTCACATTCCCTCCACAAATCTATTCACATTCCCTCCACAAACCATTCACATTCACTCCACAAATCTATTCACATTCCCTCCACAAATCTATTCACATTCACTCCACAAATCTATTCACATTCCCTCCACAAATCTATTCACATTCACTCCACAAATCTATTCACATTCACTCCACAAATCTATTCACATTCCCTCCACAAATCTATTCACATTCACTCCACAAATCTATTCACATTCCCTCCACAAATCTATTCACATTCCCTCCACAAATCTATCCACATTCACTCCACAAATCTATTCACATTCACTCCACAAATCTATTCACATTCACTCCACAAACCATCCACATTCCCTCCACAAACCATCCACATTCCCTCCACAAATCTATCCACATTCACTCCACAAACCATGCACATTCACTCCACAAACCATCCACATTCCCTCCACAAATCTATTCACATTCACTCCACAAACCATGCACATTCACTCCACAAATCTATCCACATTCACTCCACAAATCTATTCACATTCACTCCACAAATCTATTCACATTCACTCCACAAATCTATTCACATTCCCTCCACAAATCTATTCACATTCCCTCCACAAATCTATTCACATTCCCTCCACAAACCATTCACATTCACTCCACAAATCTATTCACATTCCCTCCACAAATCTATTCACATTCACTCCACAAATCTATTCACATTCCCTCCACAAATCTATTCACATTCACTCCACAAATCTATTCACATTCACTCCACAAATCTATTCACATTCCCTCCACAAATCTATTCACATTCACTCCACAAATCTATTCACATTCCCTCCACAAATCTATTCACATTCCCTCCACAAATCTATCCACATTCACTCCACAAATCTATTCACATTCACTCCACAAATCTATTCACATTCACTCCACAAACCATCCACATTCCCTCCACAAACCATCCACATTCACTCCACAAATCTATTCACATTCACTCCTCAAACCATGCACATTCACCCCACAAATCTATTCACATTCCCTCCACAAACCATCCACATTCACTCCACAAATCTATTCACATTCACTCCACAAATCTATTCACATTCACTCCTCAAACCATGCACATTCACCCCACAAATCTATTCACATTCACTCCACAAATCTATTCACATTCACTCCACAAACCATCCACATTCACTCCACAAATCTATTCACATTCCCTCCACAAATCTATTCACATTCACTCCTCAAACCATGCACATTCACCCCACAAATCTATTCACATTCCCTCCACAAACCATCCACATTCACTCCACAAATCTATTCACATTCACTCCACAAACCATCCACATTCACTCCACAAATCTATTCACATTCACTCCACAAATCTATTCACATTCACTCCTCAAACCATGCACATTCACCCCACAAATCTATTCACATTCACTCCACAAATCTATTCACATTCACTCCACAAACCATCCACATTCACTCCACAAATCTATTCACATTCCCTCCACAAATCTATTCACATTCACTCCTCAAACCATGCACATTCACCCCACAAATCTATTCACATTCCCTCCACAAACCATCCACATTCCCTCCACAAACCATCCACATTCACTCCACAAATCTATTCACATTCACTCCTCAAACCATGCACATTCACCCCACAAATCTATTCACATTCACTCCTCAAACCATGCACATTCACCCCACAAATCTATTCACATTCACTCCACAAATCTATTCACATTCACTCCACAAACCATCCACATTCACTCCACAAATCTATTCACATTCCCTCCACAAATCTATTCACATTCACTCCTCAAACCATGCACATTCACCCCACAAATCTATTCACATTCCCTCCACAAACCATCCACATTCCCTCCACAAACCATCCACATTCACTCCACAAATCTATTCACATTCACTCCTCAAACCATGCACATTCACCCCACAAATCTATTCACATTCCCTCCACAAACCATCCACATTCCCTCCACAAACCATCCACATTCACTCCACAAATCTATTCACATTCACTCCTCAAACCATGCACATTCACCCCACAAATCTATTCACATTCCCTCCACAAACCATCCACATTCACTCCACAAATCTATTCACATTCACTCCACAAACCATCCACATTCACTCCACAAATCTATTCACATTCACTCCACAAATCTATTCACATTCACTCCACAAACCATCCACATTCACTCCACAAACCATCCACATTCACTCCACAAATCTATTCACATTCCCTCCACAAACTATCCACATTCACTCCACAAATCTATTCACATTCCCTCCACAAACCATCCACATTCACTCCACAAATCTATTCACATTCACTCCACAAACCATCCACATTCACTCCTCAAACCATGCACATTCACCCCACAAATCTATTCACATTCCCTCCACAAACCATCCACATTCACTCCACAAATCTATTCACATTCACTCCTCAAACCATGCACATTCACTCCACAAATCTATTCACATTCACTCCTCAAACCATGCACATTCGCTCCACAAACCATCCACATTCACTCCACAAACCATCCACATTCACTCCACAAACCATCCACATTCCCTCCACAAACCATCCACATTCACTCCACAAACCATCCACATTCCCTCCACAAATCTATCCACATTCCCTCCACAAACCATCCACATTCCCTCCACAAACCATCCACATTCCCTCCACAAATCTATCCACATTCCCTCCACAAACCATCCACATTCACTCCACAAACCATCCACATTCACTCCACAAATCTATCCACATTCCCTCCACAAACCATCCACATTCCCTCCACAAACCATCCACATTCCCTCCACAAACCATCCACATTCACTCCACAAATCTATCCACATTCGCTCCACAAACCATCCACATTCCCTCCACAAACCATCCACATTCCCTCCACAAACCATCCACATTCACTCCACAAATCTATCCACATTCCCTCCACAAACCATCCACATTCCCTCCACAAACCATCCACATTCACTCCACAAATCTATCCACATTCGCTCCACAAACCATCCACATTCCCTCCACAAACCATCCACATTCACTCCACAAACCATCCACATTCACTCCACAAATCTATCCACATTCCCTCCACAAACCATCCACATTCGCTCCACAAACCATCCACATTCCCTCCACAAACCATCCACATTCACTCCACAAACCATCCACATTCCCTCCACAAATATATCCACATTCCCTCCACAAACCATCCACATTCCCTCCACAAACCATCCACATTCACTCCACAAACCATCCACATTCCCTCCACAAACCATCCACATTCCCTCCACAAACCATCCACATTCCCTCCACAAACCATCCACATTCACTCCACAAACCATTCACATTCCCTCCACAAACCATCCACATTCACTCCACAAATCTATTCACATTCACTCCACAAACCATCCACATTCACTCCTCAAACCATGCACATTCACCCCACAAATCTATTCACATTCCCTCCACAAACCATCCACATTCACTCCACAAATCTATTCACATTCACTCCTCAAACCATGCACATTCACTCCACAAATCTATTCACATTCACTCCACAAACCATCCACATTCACTCCACAAATCTATTCACATTTCCTCCACAAACTATCCACATTCACTCCACAAATCTATTCACATTCCCTCCACAAACCATCCACATTCACTCCACAAATCTATTCACATTCACTCCACAAACCATCCACATTCACTCCTCAAACCATGCACATTCACCCCACAAATCTATTCACATTCCCTCCACAAACCATCCACATTCACTCCACAAACCATCCACATTCACTCCTCAAACCATGCACATTCACCCCACAAATCTATTCACATTCCCTCCACAAACCATCCACATTCACTCCACAAATCTATTCACATTCACTCCTCAAACCATGCACATTCACTCCTCAAACCATGCACATTCGCTCCACAAACCATCCACATTCACTCCACAAACCATCCACATTCACTCCACAAACCATCCACATTCCCTCCACAAACCATCCACATTCACTCCACAAACCATCCACATTCCCTCCACAAATCTATCCACATTCCCTCCACAAACCATCCACATTCCCTCCACAAACCATCCACATTCCCTCCACAAATCTATCCACATTCCCTCCACAAACCATCCACATTCACTCCACAAACCATCCACATTCACTCCACAAATCTATCCACATTCCCTCCACAAACCATCCACATTCGCTCCACAAACCATCCACATTCCCTCCACAAATCTATCCACATTCCCTCCACAAACCATCCACATTCACTCCACAAATCTATCCACATTCGCTCCACAAACCATCCACATTCCCTCCACAAACCATCCACATTCCCTCCACAAATCTATCCACATTCCCTCCACAAACCATCCACATTCACTCCACAAACCATCCACATTCACTCCACAAATCTATCCACATTCCCTCCACAAACCATCCACATTCGCTCCACAAACCATCCACATTCCCTCCACAAACCATCCACATTCACTCCACAAACCATCCACATTCCCTCCACAAATCTATCCACATTCCCTCCACAAACCATCCACATTCCCTCCACAAACCATCCACATTCCCTCCACAAATCTATCCACATTCCCTCCACAAACCATCCACATTCCCTCCACAAACCATCCACATTCACTCCACAAACCATCCACATTCACTCCACAAACCATCCACATTCCCTCCATAAACCATCCACATTCCCTCCACAAACCATCCACATTCACTCCACAAACCTATCCACATTCGCTCCACAAACCATCCACATTCACTCCACAAACCATCCACATTCCCTCCACAAACCATCCACATTCGCTCCACAAACCATCCACATTCACTCCACAAACCATCCACATTCGCTCCACAAACCATCCACATTCCCTCCACAAACCATCCACATTCACTCCACAAACCATCCACATTCCCTCCACAAATCTATCCACATTCCCTCCACAAACCATCCACATTCCCTCCACAAACCATCCACATTCACTCCACAAACCATCCACATTCCCTCCACAAACCATCCACATTCACTCCACAAACCATCCACATTCCCTCCACAAACCATCCACATTCCCTCCACAAACCATCAACATTCCCTCCACAAACCATCCACATTCACTCCACAAACCATCCACATTCACTCCACAAACCATCCACATTCACTCCACAAACCATCCACATTCACTCCACAAACCATCCACATTCACTCCACAAACCATCCACATTCACTCCACAAATCTATCCACATTCACTCCACAAACCATCCACATTCCCTCCACAAACCATCCACATTCCCTCCACAAACCATCCACATTCCCTCCACAAATCTATCCACATTCACTCCACAAATCTATTCACATTCACTCCTCAAACCATGCACATTCACCCCACAAATCTATTCACATTCCCTCCACAAACCATCCACATTCGCTCCACAAACCATCCACATTCCCTCCACAAACCATCCACATTCACTCCACAAACCATCCACATTCACTCCACAAACCATCCACATTCACTCCACAAACCATCCACATTCACTCCACAAATCTATCCACATTCACTCCACAAACTATCCACATTCCCTCCACAAATCTATCCACATTCACTCCACAAATCTATCCACATTCCCTCCATAAACCATCCACATTCCCTCCACAAATCTATCCACATTCCCTCCACAAACCATCCACATTCACTCCACAAATCTATCCACATTACTTCTCCAGCACTCGAAGACGCCGCTGCACTTGGCTGCACAGCGAGGCCACAAGGAGGTTTGCGAGACTTTAGTTGACCACAATGCAGACACGAAAGCAACAGACAATGTGAGTTTTCAGACATTTTCATACGCTACAAGTTACCTAAATAGTTCTAGATTTCTTAAAGATTTCGTGAAGAGGCACTGCAAAATAGGATAAGAATTATATAATAATTATATATATGGAGAGGTTGTAGCCTAGTGGTTAAGGCGTCGGACTCACGACTTGAAGGTCGGGGGTTCGATTCCCGACTCCACTGGAACAATTTGCGTCCTTTAGCAAGACACTTAACTCTGCATTGCTTCAGTTCACCCAGCTGTTAAATGGGTACCAGCATCAGCTGGGATAATTGAAGGTGGGTGTGGCGTCCCCCCAGTCCGTGGACTGAACAGCTGTACGCAGCCTTCAGATGCGCCGCGCATTAGCTGCGGCTGTGCTGTCGGCTGCACATCTGACCCAATTGGGGCAGGTGTAATCAATGTGTAGAACAAGATATCCTTATCCGAAAATTTTTTTGTTAAAATATTTTTACTGAAATCGAAAAATTACTAAAAATAAGAAATATTAGACTTGAAAAAATATTTGTTTTAATCTTAATCAAATATGTCAAATGCTTGTTACACTGGAAGGGGGTGGGGCAGAGCACTTCAAAGCGTTTGCCTCTCGCGCCAAGGTCCCTGAGCTCGAATCCACGGCGAGGCCACATTCATTTGGGGCGCAGAGTTGGCTCGGGAGCTTGTTGCACAATCTTCGTCCATTGTGACCAACCCCGTCAAGGCTCACATGAAGATTGTACACTGCCTGACGATGAGATAGTCAGGGCTGTTGCACACACCTGTGTGAGTGTGTGCCTATGGGCAAAATTGGCTCCTCTCAATTTCAGAACGGTCAAACACCGCTTCACCTGGCCGCCGAGCACGACAAGTCGCACGTGGTGAAAATGTTCCTGCGGAAGAAGGACATTGTCACCTTGTCTAGCGCTGTGAGAGCAAATCTTTTGACAATTTCCTTCTTTCACATTGTGCATTGTTACTGATATCAACAGACAATTTTGTACCACTATTTCAGGACGATGTACGTAGAGGCCAAGATGCATTGTCTTGTTGATTATATTTTTTGTTTGAGAATTATTTTCAAAAGGCATATATAGTCGTACATAATGCACAGAATCAGAAATATAAAAAGCAAAAAGATGCACCTAGAAATAGTTTTTTCTTTTCTGTTAAAGAATTATTCTACACCTAGTTTAACGATCGCAACTCAATTCTCTTTATCCAACAACTGAAGATATTATTGTTTTCAGTAGTAAATTAAGTATCATTTCTGTTACATTTTTTCTTATACAATCGCTGTACACAAGATGAACTAGTTTATCGAAGAATTTCGGTCATTCTTCGCGGCTTGCAGAAAGGCATGACCTGCGCTCACATTGCGGCCAGCAAGGGCAGCATCTCCGTCATCAACGAGCTGCTCCGGTCGAATCGCAACCTGCTGTGCACAGCCAAGATTAAAATCAACGGCTGCACGGCGCTGCACCTGGCGGCTCAGGAAGGCCACGAGAAGGTCGTCCGCCTGCTGGTCGAAGCAGGAGCTTCACCGTCTGAGGAGAACTTGGAGGGCCTCACGCCGCTGCACTTGGCGGCGCAGAACGGACACTCCAAGGTGCGGGGCTGGCTGTGGGAGTAGAGTTTGGGTAGAGTGGGGAGTAGAGTTTAGGGTAGAGTGGGGAGTAAAGTTTGGGGTAGAGTGGGGGAGTAAAGTTTCGGGTAGAGTGGGGAGTAAAGTTTGGGGTAGAGTGGGGGAGTAGAGTTTAGGGTAGAGTGGGAGAGTAGAGTTTCGGGAAGAGTGGGGAGTAAAGTTTGGGGTAGAGTTAGGAACAAAAGTAAAGGGTAGGGGTAAGTTAAGGGGTTGTATGGGATTGAGTTAGGAGTAGAGTTAAGAGTAGGGTTACAGGTAGAGTGTGGGAGTAGTTTTACGGGTAGAGTGTGGGAGTAGAGTTACGGGTAGAGTGTGGGAGTAGAGTTTAGGGAAGCAGCTCGGGGTTTCATTTTTCCCAACGCCCGCCAAAATCTCGAGCAGGTGCTGCAGGCGCTGAAGGAGAAGGTCGACCTGCGCATTGCGTCGAAGAAGTCCGGCCTGACGCCGTTGCATATCGCCGCCTACGCCGGTCGGCAGGAGTTTGTGCAAGAGATACTCACGAAGGTTCCAGCGAACCTGGCCTCGCTGAAGCCAAAGGATCACAGCCTAATCAAGGAGATGGTGGCCGATGTGAGTAAAGACGGACTTTGAGACAGTTGAATTTGAGCTCAAGCTGCAACCATGTCACGATGCTTGACTCTGTTTTTTTTCAGTACGGGTTCACCCCGCTGCACCTGGCCAGTCAGAGCGGCCACGAAAGCTTGGTTAGATACCTGCTCAACAGCACCGGAGTCAAGGTGGACTCAGCCACTATCAAGCATGTGAGCACTATTGAAATAATCAGACAATCTAAATGTTTGAGGCACTGTCAACTATTCTCACATTCCTATTTAAAGTTTGGTTCGTTGGGACCAATATTATTGTTTCCAAGCTGTCTCGGGCACACTCAAATCTTCAAAGGCACTCAATGCTCAATTGCGGCCCTCCCAACCAATCAGGGCATGATTCCGTTACACCTGGCCGCCCAGAACGGCCAGACCAATGTGGCCAGCCTGCTGCTTAGCCGAGGCACCAATCAGGTTCGACTGGCTGACAGTCACGGCCGCACAGCGCTTCATTGGGCTGCCAACAAAGGCCACTACGATATGGCGGCCTTGCTCGTGGGGCAGGGAGGTGATGTGAACGGACGAGACCAGGTGAGATCAGCGGCCTCACTCCCGTCCCTCCTTATTCCCATTGGCTGTCCCAATCTAAGCGCCCGCCTCACTCCCGTCCCTCCTTATTCCCTTTTGCTGTGCCAAACTAAGCGCCCGCCTCACTCCCGTCCCTCCTTATTCCCTTTTGCTGTGCCAAACTAAGCGCCCGCCTCACTCCCGTCCCTCCTTATTCCCTTTTGCTGTCCCAATCTAAGCGCCCGCCTCACTCCCGTCCCTCCTTATTCCCTTTTGCTGTGCCAAACTAAGCGCCCGCCTCACTCCCGTTCCTCCTTATTCCCATTGGCTGTCCTAATCTAAGCGCCCAATCCCCATTAAAAACGAGCGCCCACCCCTTCCCAATCCTGCCACCTTACTCCATTCTCTTACCTCTCCTCGTTACTATTGGCTGCCCGCTTTCATTCGTCCAATCAACCGCAGAACAACTGGACGCCGTTGCACTACGCGGCCAAAACTGGGCATCTGCGAGTCGTTCAACTGCTGGTCGACTCCAAGGCAAACTGCGAAGCCGAGACCAAGGACAACAAACTGCCGGTCTCCTTCGCAGCCGAGAGCAACCACGTGGCTGTCGTCAGCTTCCTGTTGAAGGAGCGACACAGCACCGCTCATCTGATGGAGGACTGGAAGTTCCTCTACGACATCATGCAGTGCAGCAAGAGCAGCGGCAACAAGACCCTGGAGGAGTTCATCCTGGCCTCTCCGGCGCCGGCCGAAACGGCTGCGAAGCTGTCCAGAAAATTTCGAATCCTCTCCGAACGTGAGAAGGAGCGCGCCAAGGAGCTGACGCTGATGGGCAAGCACTGCGAGCTGATGTGCGCCGAGCTGGTTGCAGTGGCCTCCACCGAGAATGGCAGCGAAGGCGCCGCCGGACTGCTGAAGGCAGTCGACAGTCGCGGAGTTCAGTTTCTGGACATTCTGCTCGAGACGGAGCAAAAGGAGGTGATCGCCCACCCGGCGGTGCAGAGATACCTCACCGACCTGTGGAAGGGCAACCTGGACTGGCCCACCTGGAAGTTTCTGCTTCTGTTCACCGTGTTTCTGCTGCTGCCGCCGGTGATGATGGTGTTCAGCTTGCCGTGGCGCAGGTATCGCTATCAGCGCAAACCGGTGATCAAGTTCATCGCCTACCTGATCGCACACTTTCACCTGATTGCCCTGTTCATGCTGGTTGCAATCGAACCAAACTGGTTAGGCTATCCCTATTGGACTAGGCAGGACCTCATACCCACCTGGGTGGAATGCCTGCTGCTGCTGTGGCTCAGCGGTCAGCTGGTCTCCGAGCTTACCAATCCGGCCGACCGCTCCGGCCTTGGCATCTTCAAGGTAAGCTGAACTGTCTGTCCGTGTCTGCCCGTGTCCGTATCTTTCGCGTCCGTGTTAACCCGCACAGAAACACGCCGCAATTCACCCGCAGGTGTTTGTCGTTGGCATCTCGGCTGTGGGCGTGGTCACTCACCTAGTGGCGTTCATCTTTCCCTACGGGTCGAATGAGCGCCTGGATGCCCTGTTCGCCCGCAACCAGCTCTTTGCCTTCGCCACTCTGCTCTGCTTCGTGGTGTTCCTGGAGTTCCTGACCTTTCATCACCAGTTCGGGCCCTGGTCCATCATCATCCGGGACATCATGCGCGACCTCATGCGCTTCCTGGTCATGCTGGCCCTGTTCGTCATGGGCTTCACGCTGATGCTGCGCGCCACCTACGTGGCAGTCTACGCGCCGCAGTCCAGCTCCGCGCTGACCTTAGTCAACAAGAATCTCATCGCCTCCTTCGAAGAGCTTTTCTTCGCCCTGTTCGGCTTCATAGAGCCAGACTTTCAGCCGAACCTTGCTCTGGCACCGTCCTGGACTGTCACTCTGGTGAAGATTCTATTTGGCGGCCATCTTGTTGTGTGTATCATTGTGCTCATCAATCTGCTCATCGCCATGATGACCGATACCTATCAGCGCATCCAGACCGAGTCGGACACCGAGTGGAAGTTCGGCCGAGCAAAACTGATTCGCAACATGAACAAGACCAGCCCGACGCCGACCCCGCTGATCCTGTTCACCCAGCTGTTCACCGTGTTGCGCAACGCCTCGCAGAAGGGTCGCGCTCAGCACCGATTAGGTACGAAATCAAGTTAGATGCATTACTTTTTTTAGATTTACGAGCTACGTACTTAAAATGCTTGATGTGTGCTACTGCTTAGCGCATGATCAAGTCCCAAGTGAGCACATTGACCCCCTTGGCTTGTTTTGGTCTACCCTGAAGGCCAATGTCTCGTTCTCGCCTAGTTGTACAGGGAAAACGTATTACTTTGTTTTGATGTTTTCAGGTGTTGAACTGTAAATGCTCGTAGTCTGACAATGAAATCTTAGAAGATTTGGAAAACCGCGGGATTTCCTTTTGGCTGGAAGCCAAAATTAAAGTCGTGATTTGTAAATGTATCGGAGACTCTGTTTAAGTATTTATATTTAAAATGTTATATACAAACCTGAAATATTTGAGGCTTTGACGAGGATGAAGACCCAGCCGTGGAGGACACAAGCAGGCCGGATGTGGCGCAATCGCAGGCTCTGGTCGCCGGAAGGAACCAACGCGAGTCTTCTTCCGGTTAGTGGCTTTTTGCAGAGTTCCTTTTAAAATCTTCTATACTGTGATAAAATAAGAAACAATTTTTAGTCTTTGCAGTAAGAGACCGTCTTTACGACAGTGATAAAAATGTAGCAATAATTTTACGCTGAAGTGCAAAAGTTCGAGTGCATTAGTAAAAGTGCAACATGAAAGTACACACAAAAAGTGCAAATCTGAAAATAATTATTCGCTTATTTTATAGCGTTCAACCATCTAATCGCGCCTCATTTCAGTCGCTCTTAGCATGAGCCAAGCTGCCACACGGCCGCCGATAATTACAACAGGTGATGAAAGATAGCAATCGGTATTACCGATAAGAGTCTGCATGTAAAAGCTAGCTTAAATTTCGGCGACTAACAATTAATCACTCAATCATTGCTTCGGCTGAGTTATCAGTTAAAACAACTAACTAACAAGGCACATTATTATAAAGATATTATTAACTAATTTCTGATATGACACTAACCATGCGTGAATGAATGCTTTCTGCTATGAAACTTGCAGAATAGCTACTTGTTGAAATACAAGTATTGTAGTGAAAACAATCCATTACGATATCACAGCAGTAAGAGCTTTTGTTTTGGGCCTCTGAATTGAAAGGACCAGGCACCAATACATTTAGCAATAGCGAGAAATAAGAAGGGGTTATGGGTGTGAAAATGGGTCAGAGGGTGAGAGATGAAAAGGAGGGGTGGAAAGCGAGCCAATCAGAGACGAGGCAGAGAAAATAGAAATTACGGTTAGCTTGAGCTCAGAAGTTAAAGAGGCAGAGAGGTAGAGAAGAGCTACAGAGTACACTTAAAAAGCGAGTGAAAGCAAAAAACACGTTAAGCAAATAACAAGTAGTATGAGTATGAGTAGTATGAGTGGTACCAATATTTTTATTTATTAGATCTTTTTGACCTGACGAGTGACGCGTCCATTTTATTGTTCAAAAGCAGAATTTTGAACGTATATTTATAATATACATTGAACTGTTTAACATGTATTCACCGTATCAGAAGCATCGTATTACTGACTAATCACATCCTCGCCTAACTTTCAGAGTTCATTTTCGACGATGGCGGAACAAGACCGCTGTCTCAGAGTCAGGGTACATCACGGAAAAATTTTCGCTTTTTGCCATTTACTAGGCAGTTTAGAAAATACTTGCCGAATTAGACCGCACACTAGTCAACATAATGCAATTTTTGAACAAAAACAAATCACCCAAATTTCACAAAGCTACTAATTATTGCACGACCATGACCTGCAGTTTTTAGGAACAGTGGTATGAGGTGGTGTGAGAAAAGGACCTGTGACTTAAAGGACCTGTGGAAAAGGGACCATAGACTTAAAGGACCTGTGGAAAAGGGACAATAGACTTAAAGGACCTGTGGAAAAGGGACCATAGACTTAAAGGAACTGTGGAAAAGGGACCATAGACTTAAAGGAACTGTGGAAAAGGGATCATAGACTTAAAGGAACTGTGGAAAAGGGATCATAGACTTAAAGGAACTGTGGAAAAGGGACCATAGACTTAAAGGACCTGTGGAAAAGGGACCATAGACTTAAAGGAACTGTGGAAAAGGGACCATAGACTTAAAGGACCTGTGGAAAAGGGATCATAGACTTATAGGACCTTGTGGAAAAGGTACCATAGACTTAAAGGACCTGTGGAAAAGGGACCATAGACTTAAAGGAACTGTGGAAAAGGGACCATAGACTTAAAGGACCTGTGGAAAAGGGACCATAGACTTAAAGGAACTGTGGAAAAGGGACCATAGACTTAAAGGAACTGTGGAAAAGGGACCATACACTTAAAGGACCTGTGGAAAAGGGACCATAGACTTAAAGGAACTGTGGAAAAGGGATCATAGACTTATAGGACCTTGTGGAAAAGGTACAATAGACTAAAAGGACCTGTGGGAAAAAGAACAATGGTATGAAGAACCTGTGAGAAAAAACCAGTCACAAATAAAGTGACAAGGGACTTAGGGATCGTTTATAAAGGCTCAGTGCCCCCTAAGAACCGTGGGATAAAGGCTCAGTGACTTGAAGGACGAGCACAGTTGACAGAGTGGTAGAAAGTGCGATCGAGTAAGTTTGGGCTATTTTCTTAGGAAAATGCACGGCCGAAGGTCACCAAGCAGTCTGTTCCTAAACATTCTGCATCACTCAAAATTGTTTCGATATTGCTATAATTGTTGTGCGTCTAGCTTGGAGTAAAGCAATTTGTGTCACTTTTCTTTTCTTCTCTTCTTCCCCCCCCCCGTGCACCTCGCTGAGATGCCATCGGATCGAGTAGCCAATACTCAATAGACTATATAAGTTTCAGTTCACTAAACTATGCAATTCCTGTTTCAGGCCTGAACACTAGCAGAGAACAGCGTGGCCCAGTCAAGCTGGAAGACGTTGTCGACTGGAAGGTTGTGATTGTCAAGTTCACCAGAATGCAGGGAATGCAAGGCAGAGACAGCGGCGACAGCGAGGGTGACAATGGCGGGCGCAGAGCCGGCAGCGGGCGCCGTCGCGGCTCCCAGATGGCCGACTCCAGCTCTAGATTGGGCTCGCGAGTTATGGACGATTGACCGAAGTTTATTTGACGAACAGAAGTTTGTTTGATTAGCAAAAATATTATTAAAATATCGGGGGATTTTACTCGATTAGCAGATCAAAGTTAACGGAAGCTTATTTGATCATCGAAACTTTTCTTGACTTACGCAAGTTTAATTGCTTAATTATCGTTTGTTCTGTCAGCTGAAGTGTAACTTCATGGTGGAACCATATTTTTCAAGAGCTGATTATTGTTTTTAAAATGAAAGATGAAAAAGCAGTTTAAAAGCTAAAGTATTTTCTCCAATAAAGAAAGTATCTTTTTCAATGTACTTTAATCTTCTCTCTTTGTAGTGTTTTATCTTCATTTCATAGATTATTTTTGTCTCATAAATTTGTAAAATTTCAGATCAAAGTTAAAAAAATATTGGCGAACTCTGACTCAGCACACATTTCGGTTCTAAGCAAGCTTTCCGGATTATTTATACCGTTGGCGTAAGTCGACCACGCAGATTGCAAACTATGTAAAAATATTACATTAAATATTTTTTTGTAATGATCCACTAACTCTTTGATATCAGCTTTGTTGATTCCGTTACGATGCAAATTCTTTTTCATAATTATCACGGAAGAACAATATAGTTCAATTCAAAATACGAAATTAGAATTCGTCATTTGTACAATAAAGAAAGTTTAATTCTTAATTATTTTTTTATTACTGGAAAAATCCTTGCTTTATGAAAAATAGTTGATACTCGTGTTTGAATAGAAAATCTAAAGTTCAAGTTAAAGATATTTTTATATCCTAAAAATAAAAAAAACAATAAAACAAAGAAAATTCAATATCCATCGTAATCAAAATGATTTTTATATGTAGTTAAATATTTTTTATAATCAATGCACTGCAATTTTATTAACTATCGATGAACGAACTACACTTCAAAAACGAATAAATATATTTTTTAAAGAATTAAGAAATCACAAAAATCACTGTCACAATGCTATACGACATCGAATTGTAACAAAAAGTTCAGCGAATAAATAGTTTTTTCATGCAACTGAGAGACAAAAAGGGAGAAAAGAAGGAACAGCAGTGGGACAGATCTATGGAAGCTCATCGGAATAAAAACATAATCAAATAACCAAAGTGATCATTAAGCGATCACTGTCAATAAAAAATTGATTAATTTTACAATTTTCTAGGCCTCCATATCACAAACTTAATTGATCAAAATACGAAGTGGTGGCTGGGTTAGACTCTGAGCACCCACAAGACCCACCACCCAGATTCCTCAGTAGGAGGATGGGTTTGACCTTGAGGGCCTGCCCAGACCCACCACCCCGATTCCTCACTAAGATCATGGGTTTGACCTTGAAGGCCTGCATAGACCCACCACCCCGATTCCTCAGTAAGATCATGGGTTTGACCTTGAAGGCCTGCATAGACCCACCACCCCGATTCCTCAGTAAGATCATGGGTTTGACTTTGAGGGCCTGCCCAGACCCACCACCCCGATTCCTCAGTAAGATCATGGGTTTGAACTTAGGGCCTGCCCAGACCCACCACCCCGATTCCTCAGTAAGATCATGGGTTTGACTTTGAGGGCCTGCCCAGACCCACCACCCCGATTCCTCAGTAAGATCATGGGTTTGACCTTGAGGGCCTGCCCAGATCCACCACCCCGATTCCTCTGTAAGATCATGGGTTTGACCTTGAGGGCCTGCATAGACCCACCACCCCGATTCCTCAGTAAGATCATGGGTTTGACTTTGAGGGCCTGCCCAGACCCACCACCCCGATTCCTCACTAAGATCATGGGTTTGACCTTGAGGGCCTGCCCAGACCCACCACCCCGATTCCTCAGTAAGATCATGGGTTTGACCTTGAGGGCCTGCATAGACCCACCACCCCGATTCCTCACTAAGATCATGGGTTTGACCTTGAAGGCCTGCCCAGACCCACCACCCCGATTCCTCAGTAAGATCATGGGTTTGACCTTAGGGTCTGCCCAGACCTACCACCCCGATTCCTCAGTAAGATCATGGGTTTGACCTTGAGGGCGTGCCCAGACCCACCACTCATTTTTCGCCTTCAAAAGGGCCTAGAGTAAATAAATATATGTAGTTAGTAACACTCGATGGCGTCGTAAAATACGTTAAATGTTGTTTTGGTAAATCTCTCAGTCCAAGCCAATCTTGAATATTACAAAATAGGGCAAATCAAGTAATACTAAAAATGTGATTCAAAAAATTCTGTCTGTTTCTAGGAACACAAAAATAAGGTGCATTGCAAATTTTCAATCGAGATACGGGCGTACTATCAACTCTGTTAATTTCCATGTCTGGTATGTCTTAAGAGGCCAAGTGACCCATCTGCTGGGTGCGAGTCATGGACAGGTTGAGCTTGCGCTGTGTCAACTCAGCCTTCATCGCTCGGAGCTCAGCTTCGGCTTGGGTTCGCAGCTAAAATGAAGATTTTATAGTTAAAAGTGAGAGACAAACTTTTAGAAAACGTTGTAATCACAATTAGTTTGCTTGCTGACATCTAGAAATGAGAACCAACCTTAACTTCAGCAGTCAGCTTCATCTTCGAGTCGTCAACGCGACGCTGCAGCTCCTCGATTTCGTGCTGCATTCGCGTGGCTTGGATGCGCAGATTCAGCTGCAGGGTAAGCCGGTGACGGTTCAGTAGAACTTTGTTTTCTAGACAAACTTGCGATATATACTACCAATACTGTCACCTGATTTCTCAGGGTATGATCGGGCCTTTCATTAAAGTATTTCCCATACCCGAAACCCCATTCCCCAGATTGTGCTTGGGAGTGTCCTTGAAGGATTTCCCACAACCACAATGCAATTTTCAAGGCCGTCTTTTGGCGTGTCCTTGAAGCATTCCCGCCAACCTATTTCCCTGCATGGTGTGTCCTTCGTAAATGCTGCGTGTTCGGGGCATACCTGGCAATCTGCATCAGCATCTGTAAGGTCCTGAAGCCTCACCTGCTGAGTTGCATCCGGCGTGTCGATATTTTTGCCGTCCTTGACACGAGAGGTCATGGTTGAGACCATCCGCTTGTGGTAGGACTCGAGTTCCTCTCGCAGCCTGTTGGCCTGATCCTCCAACGGGGTCGTTAGCTTTTTCTCCTCAAAGTAGCGCTTCTTCCATATATCACGGGCTGAATGAAAGACGGCAATCAGGCAATTATGATCGCTAAATTATCTTTTTCAAAGTGAGGCGAGAAGAATTTCGCGAATTTTTCGAGGAGTGAAGAAGGAACAATCAATATAATCACCTACTTCAAGCCTCGCTCTATTGGGTAAAAATACACCCACCTCACTCCATGCCTTTTTCTACAAGGCAAAAATACACCCACCTCACTCCCGCTCTCTTCACCGCGCGAAAACACAACAACCTTACTTTAAATTAAAAGCCTCCCGAAATCATCGAAGAACATTCACAACCTCTTTTAATTACTGATGAGTGAAATCGTCAGTATTAAAACAATAAGCCTACAAGCAATTTGGTCATGAATGCAGTTTCATATGCTCCGGAGCTATTTAAGTGTAGAATATAATATAATCAATTAATGTTTGTACTAAAATAATTAGTAGCGAATCAGTACACAGAGGAACAAAAACAGCTTTGCCAATGCTTGACATATAATTTTTTTGGCAATAGAAATTTAAGTAGTTTGTTTAATTGGACTATCAGGTTTGCTTACTTAATTACTTGTAATAATCCGGAAAATACCGTTTTGATGCAATTAAGGAGGGAATCAAACCATATAATTGATTGTATTTTTATTTCGTAAGTGACGTAAACATAGGATTGAGTAAATTGAGATAAAACGCTTATTATCTACGAGCCATTCTAGCTCTCCACATACCTGCCAGACTTTGGAAACCTGAAAAGTACCAATCCAATTAAAATTTTATCCAGGTAAAATTTAATAATATACTGCTTTGATTAGCCCACCAGAAGCAGAGTATGCAAACGTAACCGCTCACCTTGATTGCGCATATTCTGCGTCCGGGCCTGCAGCTGGCGCGCCCGCCGGATGAGGTCGTCGCGACGTCGTTCGATCTCCGAGCGCTCGTCGCGAACTCGCTGCAGCTCGGCCAGGAGAAGCTCACCTGTTTCGAGTTTGCTTCATTCTCATAAAAATGAAATAATGAAATTATTACGACTTGTTAAGTTGTTATTACTTCCCCTTCTCTGTGTGCTTGTTTACACTCGCGCACCCTCTTATTGTATTTTCGCCATCTCTCCCTGCATCTGTTCAACTTCTTAGCTAAACCTTTACTTCTCTTTCCTCTCCCCGTCTCTGATTGGCTAGCTGTTCGTCTCTCTTTCCTCACCCCTAATTTTCGGCTCTTACCCTGTGGCCCGTCCTTATCTGTTAGTTCATTGTAATATTTTCGGCCAACGTTTCGGCCTGCTCGCAATTCGTTTCGTTCAGTGCAGCAAACACTGGCTCTTACTGCGAAGACTCGATTAATTGTAGGAAGTCACTATACGACCAGTCGTTCACTGCATTTCGGCATATTCTTAGATGTTCCTTCCAACAAATGCCACAGAACACACAAGCTCTCAGCTCGCTGTCTGTGGCCAAGTATTAGACGATGTGTTTTACGCCAACAAGGGCCAACCCTGCTTTTCGTGTCGTACAGCAATAAAATAACTTTGCAATGGTGGTACAAGATGCTGATTAGAAAAGTGTTTCAAGGAAATAGTGTGCTCAATTCAAATCAGCAAAGCGTGGAATTCCGCATACAAATTCTAAAAACAAACCATTTTTTTCGTATTACTTTTTATGGTTTAGTTGTGGCTCCGGTTAAAAATAATTGTAAAAATATTTTGTGCTCTACTGACAGTAGAATGCTTAGCAATGGGGACTTTTGTTAGTATGATTCTATTCTATTCTAGCCATCGAATACATCTGGTTGCCATGGTGATTTCACTAGTGAGCACTTCGTGGAGCTCAAAATCGCAGCCCCCGTCTCAGCTCTGGTGACACAAATTTGCGAAAAGAAGCAGAGAATGATACAACAAATCGACTGCAAACTTAACATTTTATTGCGGTGGCACTTACAGGTTGAGAGTGGGAACAAGTCGCTAACTTGATGGTAGCTGAGAATTGGCAGTAAGAGATTTTACCGAGTTTTCAAGCAACGATGCGAATTATTCGCTTCGCTCTTAACTACAATGACCCAGTCCTAACCCTAACCCTAAATGGCACTTACGTTCTCGCCGCATTTCCTCTTGTGGATCAATCGATGTCGCTTCTTCGATTAGCAGATTTGGCACCATCTGAAATTAAAAATTGCAGTTAGGGAGAGTTGAATATTAAAGATTAGGGACAACGCTGCGCGCTCAAAACTCTCATCAAGCGGCCTGAGTTCGAATCCGCAAATGGATTCACGTTGATTTAGGGTCGCAGCCACGTGGACAAAGCTTGGGGCTTTTTGCGAACTTAAGTCACAGAAATACCATCTGATCTTTGCAGTTAATCACTAGGATAGTTTTGTTGAAATCACGGTGAACTTGTTGCCAAGTTGTTCTATATATTTCTATGTGACTTCTAAGCAATTTTTAGATACGCTACGATATAAAATCACGCATACTATACGAGTATACACAAAGAGGATTGACTTCCTAAGACACTGGATTCTGAATTCTGTGTACAGAGAGAGTGTACACAGCCTGACGAGGTGAAAGCCAGGGCAGATGTACACAACTTCCAGATGCCGCAATAATGCAGAATTCAATAAGGCCAGCAAGGCAGCAACATTTCCTTTCGCAATTAGCGGCAGAAGAAGCAGTCGATGGCCATGTTTGTACTGCTAGCAATTATTGCCAAGTATATTTGATGAGACTGCGGCAATAGCTGATAAAAGGACAGCCACGTCTTTCAGAAGACTTCCCAACATCCGTGGAACCAGCGCAAAACGATTTTTTTCTTGAAATCTTAACCCACGCTGGTCCCGGAGACGGCATAGCAACCAGTTCCCGGTCTCAGGGGGTGGGGGCAGGTGTCAGGAAGCAACGCCGAGGAAAATGGCGCCGGGAAAAATTCCAACCCTCATTTAGCTCTTCTGATCCCCTCAGTCGCTCTCACTCTCATCCCTAAGTCCCATTATTCCCATTTGCCTTGAAATTGAAATAATGGTTTAAAAGGATAATACCTTCTAAAAAGTATTGTCATCAAGTGTCAGGCAGTTTTGGGATAGGGAGAGAGAAAGACAGGCAGATGTGAACTTTCGCAAAAGCAAAGTGCCGTACAATTCAAGTCAAGTTTCTTCTTCTAAAAGTTCGGGAAAAATACCTTAAGCACTCAGAGAATGATAAAAAAGGACTCAATTGGAGTGATGGAACCAGTGACAGATGTCAGATGAAACAGAGTGACAGATGCCAGAACAGAGTGACAGATATCAGACGAAACAGAGTGACAGATACCAGACGAAACAGAGTGACAGATGTCAGACGAAACAGAGTGACAGATGTCAGACGAAACAGAGTCACAGATGTCAGAACAGAGTGACAGATATCAGAACAAACAGAGTGACAGATGCCAGACGAAACAGAGTGACAGATATCAGACGAAACAGAGTGACAGATGTCAGACGAAACAGAGTGACAGATGTCAGAACAGAGTGACAGATATCAGACGAAACAGAGTGACAGATGTCAGACGAAACAGAGTGACAGATGTCAGATGAAACAGAGTGACAGATGTCAGACGAAACAGAGTGACAGATGTCAGACGAAACAGAGTGACAGATGTCAGATGAAACAGAGTGACAGATGTCAGAACAGAGTGACAGATATCAGACGAAACAGAGTGACAGATGTCAGACGAAACAGAGTGACAGATGTCAGATGAAACAGAGTGACAGATGTCAGACGAAACAGAGTGACAGATGTCAGACGGAACAGAGTGACAGATGTCAGACGAAACAGAGTGACAGATGTCAGACGGAACAGAGTGACAGATGTCAGAACAGAGTGACAGATGTCAGAACAGAGTGACAGATGTCAGAAAAGAGTGACAGATGTCAGAACAGAGTGACAGATGTCAGAACAGAGTGACAGATGTCAGAAAAGAGTGAAAGATGTCAGAAAAGAGTGACAGACGTCATGCTTACCCCGCCGGTTTCATCATCTTCATCAGCCGCCAGAGCAGCCGCCTCTTCTTCGGCAAGTCTGTCAAAAAAAATTTTGATTAAAAAAACATTTTGTAGAAGCAGCTGGGGCATTGTAAGAAACTGTAGAGTTTCTTATTCATTCTTTGTTAGTACTCGATGTAAACAAAGGTAAAATAGCTTTTTACATAGATTCTCAGGTAACATGCAAGGTTTGCACTTCAATAGAGTCTTTGATAAATCCACTGTTAGTCGATCAATAAAATTATCCAGAATTTAATCACTTTGCATAATCAATTATTAGCTGTCGCAACTGTGTTTTATAAATTAATTAGTATGAAAAAATAATGATGCTTGTGAGCAGTCGACAATACATCATCGACTGAGCCAGTCTACCCCAACACATGAGGGTTCTTAGCAGAGAATAAAACACACATCTAGCTGAGTTCTGACTTGGCCACAAGCAGCAATTTCAACAGCAACTCATGGAGTCCAATGCGGCCCCCTAAAGCCCAGATTGGTTAAAGCAAACAGAATTGCACAGCGCTAGTGAGTAGTGTTTTGGCGGGTCCACTCAACTAAGAGTGATAGCATCAAATGTAAGAACATTCGCTAGACATGGTAGACCAGCAGAGAGAGTCAAAGAGAGGAAAATATGGTTGCTATGCAAACCGATGAGACCTATTCTCTGCGGCTAAGCTGAAGAAAATAAAACACAATACTCAGCGTATTTTTGCCTATTTGTCTAATTTCGCAGAAATTATTTTTTAACTTTCAAAATTGGAAATTTTTAACTGATTATTTTTGTGATTGTTAACTAAAATAGATGCACAGGACAATCAGAAAAATCGTAATTAGAGTATTAATCTGGTGAAAATTTGGAATTAGGAATCATTTAGTCTGGCCGTTTGGTTCCGGTTAATCAGGTATAAAATCAATTAGAAATGTATAAACATTTTTAGGAGACCTGGTTTTGCTCCAGTCTTACACTTCTTTTGAAATGTTCTCTTCCTGAATCGAAGGGTTCTTCTCTGTTGCCATGGCAACAACGCTTTGGTGTTGGCTCTCATCCTGGGCTGTGGATTCTGAGCCCTGAGCCCTTTTTGTCTCTTTGGGAGGAGCAAGAGTTTATTTATTAAATTTGGGTGCCAGATGCCAGATATTGGGCTTAAAACTGGAACAGCCTAGCTCAAGATAATTACCATCGACTTCATCTGCTTTCAATTCTCCGCTGCCGGCTGGCTTGCTGCCGCTGGAAAGTTATTTTTTAGATTTACATATTGCGGCTGAATGACAGATCAGTGATTGGGTAGGCTGCAACCAGTTGCCCCACAATCACACACCAACCAACCACAATCTCAGACTAACCCACCCCAATCCCAGACTAACCCACCCCAGTACAACAGCAACACTCACCTTCGCCTCTCTGCCTCCGCTTCTCGCCAAAGTCGTTCCTCTTCCTCTTCCTCCCAACGTCGACGTTCCTCTTCCTCGCGACGTCGCCGCTCTTCTTCATCACGGCGTCGCCGTTCCTCTTCTTCCCAGCGTCGACGCTCCTCTTCTTCGCGACGTCGCCGCTCTTCTTCGTCACGGCGTCGCCGTTCTTCTTCTTCCCAGCGTCGACGCTCCTCTTCCTCTCGACGTCGACGCTCCTCTTCCTCGCGACGTCGACATTCCTCTTCCTCGCGACGTCGACGTTCCTCTTCCTCGCGACGTCGCCGCTCCTCTTCTTCTTCCGCTTTCCTTGAAAGTCAAGATTTTTTCAAAGAGTTTATTTCAGATCGATTCGATTCTGATAATTAAGTCCAGATATTGAACACGAGCGCCCTGCACTATTAACCGCCCCAGTCAGGGTGGGAAATGAAGCTGTTAGAAATGCTGGAAGCAGAATTGACAATAGACACCATGCAGTTGCTAGCTAGATGTCATGTAAAAAGCTTTTAGCGCGAATGGTTGAGGCGAGGTGGGTAGAGGAGAACTGAGTAGGCGGGTTAAGCTGGGGGAAATTTTCCAACGGTACTATAGGCCCCAGCTAGGATGAGAAGTGAGACTGAGCTAAGCCGAAGACAAAGGCAAAGACGGAGAAAGAGACCACTTGGTAGAAAGTCTTGGCTAGGCAGCTGACAGCGGCTAGCCTTAACTACAACGGAATTCTTAAACAGACGAGGGTGAATAGGACAGAGAGAGGGAGAGAGAGTGTGTGTGTGACACCCGCAATGCTAAGGTCGCAATGCTGGAGTGATAGATAATAGCGAATGTGTTTTGTGGGAGGAATGGGCAAACAAACCGACTTGATAAACGCGAGAGTTTGATTGACATTCTCATGCTCTGAGGACTGAGGTCAAGAATGGGGAAGAGAATGGAATTACAAAACTAATAGACAAATAATGATCAGGAAAAGACCGCCAGATCGATAGAAGGGAAAAGACAGAAGCGTAAGAGGACGGAGAGAAGAACAGAGATCAGAGGATGTGATTGAGAGGAATAGGGAGAGAAGGAGAGGAAGAGATGGAGAGGAAGAGAAGGAGAGGATGAGATGGAGAGGAAGAGAAGGAGGG
Source organism: Macrostomum hystrix (assembly GCA_950097015.1). NCBI lineage: Eukaryota > Metazoa > Platyhelminthes > Macrostomidae > Macrostomum > Macrostomum hystrix. The sequence continues at coordinate 104,344 of CATNEN010000028.1, forward strand.
GAAGAGAAGGAGAGGATGAGAAGGAGAGGAAGAGAAGGAGAGGAAGAAAAGGAGAGGAAGAGAAGGAGAGGAAGAGAAGGAGAGGAAGAGAAGGAGAGGAAGAGAAGGAGAGGAAGAGAAGGAGAGGAAGAGAAGGAGAGGAGGAAGAGATGGAGGGGAAGAGAAGGAGAGGAAGAGAAGGAGAGGAAGAGTAGGAGAGGAAGAGAAGGAGAGGAAGAGAAGGAGAGGAAGAGAAGGAGAGGAAGAGATGGAGGGGAAGAGAAGGAGAGGAAGAGAAGGAGAGGAAGAGATGGAGGGGAAGAGAAGGAGGGGAAGAGAAGGAGAGGATGAGAAGGAGAGGAAGAGAAGGAGAGGAAGAAAAGGAGAGGAAGAGAAGGAGAGGAAGAGAAGGAGAGGAAGAGAAGGAGAGGAGGAAGAGATGGAGGGGAAGAGAAGGAGAGGAAGAGAAGGAGAGGAAGAGTAGGAGAGGAAGAGAAGGAGAGGAAGAGAAGGAGAGGAAGAGAAGGAGAGGAAGAGAAGGAGAGGAAGAGATGGAGGGGAAGAGAAGGAGAGGAAGAGAAGGAGAGGATGAGATAGAGAGGAAGAGAAGGAGGGGAAGAGAAGGAGAGGAAGAGAAGGAGAGGAAGAGAAGGAGAGGAAGAGATGGAGGGGAAGAGAAGGAGAGGAAGAGAAGGAGAGGATGAGATAGAGAGGAAGAGAAGGAGGGGAAGAGAAGGAGAGGAAGAGAAGGAGAGGAAGAGAAGGAGAGGAAGAAAAGGAGAGGAAGAGAAGGAGAGGAAGAGAATGAGAGGAAGAGAAGGAGGGGAAGAGAAGGAGAGGAAGAGAAGGAGGGGAAGAGAAGGAGAGGAAGAGAAGGAGGGGAAGAGAAGGAGGGGAAGAGAAGGAGAGGAAGAGAAGGAGAGGGAGGAAAATGAGAGGATGAGAGGGAGAAAAGGACAGGGAGACAGAAAGAGGTAGTGCAGGGAAGAGATTAAAAACGCAACGATAAACTGAGTCTATAAGAGAAGGACTGTTGAAGTATTGAGAAGGTTTTCGAGGCATTGAGCCTAGCAACAAAAAGCGGGACTCTATTGCTAATGCAGTCGCTTGCATGGAGACGGTTAGCGCTATTGTTAATGAATAATAGAATAAAAGAAACTGATGCAATGGAGCTCAGTGAAAGCAGTGGCTACGCCCAGGTGCCCAGTTGATTGACAGCTATGAGTTTATAAATCATGTAGTTTGATTGACAACCATGACAGATAATTTATGGTTTATTAAGATGGAGAAAAAGATGGTTTATTAGGAAAATGAAAGAGAGTAGCTGAAAGTTAGGATATCTACACTGATTCCAGCAGGGTAAATATTCATATTTCGTGATGCTGTTTGTGATGCTTAAATTGAAACATAGCTGCATGTCCAGTGAAGTAAATCGGTGACGGTCATCATAGTGAATCAAAAACTTATATTATCAGGTAAATTTATCATATATAAATGTATAATTAGTACAGGGGGGATAAAGTTGGAACTGGGGACTACTTGATTTGATCGACTTAACGCAACTAATCAGCCTTCCAAATTTGATTGGCTGACACCAGTCACGTGATTTGGTTGAGGAAAAGTTATGAAGGATTTCAAAATGTATTTTTTAATGGACTTCTATATGTAGCACCTAGCACGTAGCATCTAGATGCTATGTATTGAAGCCCTTGCTTTAAAATAACTACAGCTTCACCAAATTTGAACTCTAAAGCAACATTTCGGCGGTAAATAGTGGCGTAACATAATTATTTTCACACAGTGAAATAAATTTGAAGTTAATTAGAGTGAAAGTAATTTAACGTTTTAGTAAATTTGTCTTGGTGATTGGTGTATTGGTGATTCGCATAAATGTAATAATGCAATATAGTCGGCTAAAATCATAGGGAATGCTCTAAAAGCGAATCTAAGAGGCACGCATCGTCGGGCCTTTGCCTTCTGGCTTCCAGTTCCTCGAGTTGTCGTCGTCGGGCCTCGGCCTCCTGGTCCCGGATGCGCCGCTGACGCTCTCTACAGACTCGGTCGGAATGCGGAGCGAAGGTTTGCATTGTTATTGCTGCTTTTGTTGCCATGCTGATCGATAATGACTAGGATTTCAGTTGCATCGTGTGGCAACACCTCAGATGGCAGCTCAGGGGTGACAATGTACTTTAAGCTTTAACAAGTACAATAATACACGGTCCGATGCATCGAAGATCATCAATTTAAAAAGCAATTACTATAATATTCAATTAGATAGCGACAAAAGTATCATCAAGGATAATCACAAATACTTCAAGCTTGTAAACAAAGACCTTAAGCTTGTAAACAAAGACTTTAAGCTTGTAAACAAATACTACAAGCTTGTAGACAAAGACCGCTACTGGCCTAAGCTGCACACAGCTCGGACTCACCGCACCCTGTCAGCCAGGGCCACCTCGGCGTCATGAATCTGGCGACGCATCTGCTCCTCCAGCTGCTCCAGCTCCCGCAGTCGCCTGCTGCGCTCCTCCTCTTCGCGTTGCAGACGCTCAAACTCGCGCAGCTTCGCTTTCAGCATCTCGTTCGAGGCCTCCGCCTCCGTCACATGCTCCGACCTCTCAGATGCTGCTGCTGCTGCAGGAGGGTCATCGCCAGCGGTCGTCGTCCGTGCCTTCTCCGCCTCCCAGAGCCGCCGCTGACGTTGCATCTCGTTCAGTAGCGCCTCGGATGACATCGCCGACAAACGGTCCACCTTCTTCTGATTGTTTTCGTCGTTTTCGTCGGCATCGCCGAGGTGCCCGTCGCTGCTGATGGTCCTGGCGCTGGGCGGTGTCGTTGTCGCAGCAAACGCTGAAGCGTGGGTGCTGTCAATGCTTTTGGTGTCGCCTTCAGCGGCGAGGTCATTCCGGCGTCGTTCGCGACGACCGCCACTCGACAGTCGGTAAGTGGCACCGCTGACTGTCCGCTCTGAAGACGATGCCACCACCGGCGGCTCTGGCGGAGGCTCCTCGAACGGTGACGGAGGTGGCAGTGGCTGAGCAAAGCTGGCATCTACTTCCGTGTCAGATTCTGCCGCAGCATCAGCTCTGGCTTTGCTGAAACATTTTGACCATTGTTTAGACTTTCTGCTTTTGTATTTATATATTTCATCTCGGAAAGTAACAATGCTGTACTTGAACAGCAATCCAGGATTTCAGGGATAACTTAGCTTACAAACTTCTAGCAAATGATAAATTGTGCATTGATACAGTCAGTCAGTTAGTCTTTCACAATTAGTGCATTTGCGAAGTGAAAACTTAAACAGAAGAGGAAGGAAATGTGCGAATATACTTTACTTTTTCTGTCCACCCACTATCTCTTCCTTAGTTCTATCTAACCATTTCAGCCAACTATATAAATGCAACGAAAGCAATATAACAGGCAACTCACTGTTTCTGCGAAGTTAGCTTTACCGAGCCGTTGAGGTTGTTCTGAAACTAAAATCACTGCTCTAAAATGAGATTTTTTAATTAGCTTGTGCCAAGTGCGAATATTTCAATAATAACAAATTGTTTACGTGCTGTCATACAACATCTAAGAATAAGATATGCAATTGTGCGAGCCATCGGAAATGTGAAATAGTTCGTAAAGTGCATATTTAAAAGACAAAAAAATACTCAAATGCTCTGAGCTGCCATCTGAGAACAATAAAATAATAGCGAATAGCAGATACGACATCGCGGGTTAAAAATCAACTTCTAAATGATAACGAATTCTTAGAATTTGTTTTACCGGACTTTCATCCAAGACACCGTCCGGTGCCTCGGAGCCAAATGCCTCACCTCTCCAGCTCTTCAAAGTCGTCATTGTCGCGCCCGGAGTCGAATGGCACCGGCGACCTCGACTGGCCTGGACTCGGGGGGATTAACCGATGCACATTATCAATCTAATGTACTTTATCAACAGATTTATTGAACTGATAAACAAAACGCTGTTTGAACGAAACGAAAGCTACAAATTTAAGTATTCCTTAACTAGACAAGGGGTTAACAACCTCCGACCTACGGATGGGATTTGGCCTGCAAAGCTTCTGAATCCAGCGCAAGGAACCCCGTGTCTCATCTCTCCAGCGTCTAATCTCTCCAGTGTCTCATCTCTCCAGCGTCTAATCTCTCCAGCGTCTCATCTCTCTGGTGTCTCATGTCTCCAGTATCTCATCTCTCCAATGTCTCATGTCTCCAGTGTCTCATCTCTCCCGTGTCTCATCTCTCTGGTGTCTCATGTCTCCAGTGTCTCATGTCTCCAGTGTCTCATCTCTCCCGTGTCTCATCTCTCTGGTGTCTCATGTCTCCAGTGTCTCATGACTCCAGTGTCTCATCTCTCCCGTGTCTCATCTCTCCAGTGTCTCATCTCTCCAGTGCCTCATCTCTCCAGTGCCTCATCTCTCCAGTGCCTCATCTCTCCCGTGTCTTATCTCTCCCGTGTCTCATCTTTCCCGTGTCTCATCTCTCGCGTGTCTAATCTCTCCCGTGTCTCATCTCTCCCGTGTCTCATCTCTCCCGTGTCTCACCTCTCCCGTGTCTCATCTCTCCCGTGTCTCATCTCTCCCGTGTCTCATCTCTCCCGTGTCTCACCTCTCCCGTGTCTCATCTCTCCCGTGTCTCATCTCTCCCGTGTCTCATCTCTCCCGTGTTTCATCTCTCTGGTGTCTCATCTCGCCTCAGTGAGGACGCCTCATAGCAGGCAGCTATAATTTAAGTGCAAAGCCCGCACTCCCAGGCTAATGATCTTACTGTCCGCTGTGCCAGGCCTGGAGCCAAGTCCCGGGTAGCTCTGCATTGGGTATGGGCCGATGTACACTCCAGTGACGCCCTTGTGGGCCACTTTCGGCGTCTTGCCATGATAAACGGCTAGAAAATTTTTAAAACAATTGTGTTAGGTCAATGAGAATGTTTTTGCAAATGTCGGCCGTTGTATTTGATTTGTTAATATTTTTTAATTTGGGGAATTCGTCTTACTGGTCTCGCTCAATCGCTGATGGTGATGCTTTGATCTCTGGGCTGAAAATGAGTAAAGTGCAAAAAGCAATAACAATTGTGCAGATTGTGCAAAAATGTACTTTTATAGTGCAACTTATTTGGTGCTTTTAAGAAAAGTGTATTAAGGTGTTTATTAACCATTTAGGGTTTGCGTGCCATGCAATGAGCTGTGCTGTTAGACTAAAAGCTAAATACAATAATTTCGGAGCACAGAACTCACTCTGGCGCGGCGAGTCCATGTTTTGCTGCGGTCTGGGTGACCGCTGCTGTTTTGTATGCGAGCGACTGTTGCCATAGCTACGGTTGGACGCAACGGAACCGTCAGAGCTCGTCTGGGAGCGGCGAGCAATATCGTAGTCTAGCACGAAGATCTCGGGGCAGTAGGCCTTGACGCGATGCGGTTTGTTAGTTTATTTTTATGTCAGTATCAGGGGTACCGCATCACAGATACAAGCCTCTAATATAAAAATAAACCTAGCGACTTACATGAGGTGGTAAAAAGTGCTTGACTTTGAGTTCTTTCTCTTGTCGACTTCGAACCTGTAATGACATTTATTACCCGATGGTTCGTGAATTTCCATATAGAATAGTATGTTATCCTAGCCGCTATTCTAGGCCTATGAAATCTTAAATTCACCTGCGTGAGGCAGCGGCCGACACTCTTGCAGAAAACAAAATTTCTAGGCACAATCTCATAGCCCAACTGCCTCTCAATGTCGTTGCGCACGTGCTGGAGGAGTGACTCGGGAAAGACTCTAAAATGAATTGTAAAAGAAAGATTAGTGACAGTTCTACTAACTAATATTTTTATTGATGGGAGATGGCACATTACCTGATGAAGCCAGCGGACACAGTCTCCCCGATGATCTGGTTGAAAGCGCTGTGCAGCCGCTCCTGCCATAGAGCCGGCGGAACCACATAGACGTGCAGGTCCACCATCTGTGAGAGGGTTACATCAAAGAGAATGGTGCAAATCAAGTCATTTTAAACGAACGCACCTTTATAAATTTATCATTATGAAGCTTAAAAAATGTAATGCCAAACTCTGTAAAATATTTTTGTACATCATTTTGAAATTAAAAAACGAAAAAAATTTGAATTAACAGTAGCTATATAATTTTTGTGCTAACTGAAGCTAAAAAATCTGCAGAATAAAATGCCTACTAAAAAATATAAATTTATCATTTAACATATAAGCACAAGATTGGGAAAAAATACTCTTATAGTGGTAGTTTTAATACTCCATGCAAAATATGCAACTGGTTTTGCTATGCTATATGCTACTCGGATCATGTTTACGGTTGAAATAGCTGTAGCTACTATAGTTGACTAATGTAACTTTTATAATAGCTGTAATATACTTTATATGTAAGGGTCTGATGCATGCGTCTAGTATTTTTAGCTTTCGCAATTATTATATTGGCTGAAACATGTTCATTGTATACTCGATTGACTCGAGCTTAAAAATAATTTTTTTATTGGAACAGCACGCAAATAGCACAGCTTAGAAATTATTAATAACACTTTTATTATTCTTTTTAACAGATTTTTCTGAAATTTTCAATTAAATTTTGTTACGGATTAAAAGCTAAAACTACGTACTGTCTCTGAATCTCTCTTTGGTTTGAAAATAACTAAAACAGAAAACACAGCATTTACAACAAAAAAATGGTTACATCACTATTATTAAGGAACAGAATACATTTACCTGTTCCGATGGTGGTCTATTTGGATGACTTTCGTAATCCATTTTTTCGATCTTTTTTATATTTTACTTCATTGTCTGCACAAATAAAGTTTATATTGATAATTCAAAAGTTAGACGGATGTATGACAAAAAACTATAAAGCTAAAAAAGAAATGGAGAACTTAAAAATATCACTGGACTCAATATTAAGATAGGGTGGTGCTTAGTTTGAAACCGCTCTTCGTGTATTATTATTATTATTATTAACTCTATTGTATAATTTTATTTATTAAACAAATATATATTGGAGGACTAATTTAGCGTGATAATATTTGTTGTTTTCTTGCTGTACATTAAAAGTCCGGAATCGTTGCATTAATAAATAAATTTGAATTTCCTAAGTATGCCGGAACAAGCATGATTTGTTGTTTTATCACTATGTTAAATTTCATATTGAAGGGAAACTATTGTTGACCGAAAAAAAAATATTTTTGGGACTTACAACATGTACATCATCTACAATAGCTTGACCATAGCTCTAAGTATTACGACTTGCACAAAACAAATTTGTTGTCACGAAATTCACACTACGAAAAGACTAGTGGTTCCTAAATTCCCGTCTAATCTCGTCCAAGCGTGCCGCCAGCGACTTCAGCTGGCGGGCCACCTCATCCGCGCCGAAGCGTATTGCCCACAGTCTGTGCAGGAGGTGCTGTTGCTCACGCTGCAGGCACCCTACCGGGCATACGCGCACCCGGCGCTTCGTCGACTGCCTGCTAGCAGACGCCCGCGCCCCGGACACTGCCGGCGGCCCCGCGCACATTCGCGCGCAGGCCCTGAGGCACGCCTTCTGACGCTGCAATTTGATCTTGACAGCGTACTTTATTGTCTCTGTTGTTTTTTAATTCCCAGTCACTGCTGTTTGAAAAAAAATGAAAACTGAAAACTGAAAATATCCGTTTCAAAAATTATGCCGTAGGTATATTGTAATACTAAATGTACAATTAAAAAATATATTTTACTTTAATTGAGTTAGATTTTCTTCCCCTTAGCGTACGCTGCAATTAAATAGTAATTCGTATTGAAAAAATTTTTATCTTCGATGCTTGAGTATAATTGACGCTAGTTTCTGAAAGTGCAGCGTTTATAAAAGATTGATTCGCTAAAATTTACGAGTGGAATTAGGAACTTGCTATCATATTCCAGAGCATAAAAATTATGAGTAATTATTGATTTATTGCATTTTAGCGCTCCAACAAATTTCATTTAACTATCGGAGAAATACTATAAGATCAGGTAGTAAGTGTTGTTAATCAAATCAGAAAGTACGCTAACTAGCATCTGAAGTGGATCATCAAGCACCTGCTTCAAGGAGCAGCTGAAACCGCGGCAATCAAATGGTTTTTGCTAGAAGTGCTAGCTTTTGCTTCTAGTAGCCAGTCTGATGATGATGGTGCCAGCCCTGTGTACCATGCAGTGGGCCCCTGAATTATTAATCTACGCTTTGTATGCTCACAACTGAGTCGCTTCTACAGCACAATAATGACGATCATTAAATCCTAAAAACTATAAGTCGCCGGAGCGAAAGCAGCCACACAATGAGTGGCGCTTGACTGTCACGGAGAGAAACAGCCGCGCCCCACCCGGATCTCCTTGGCAAATGACCGACTGATTGACTGGAATCATTGCTAGCACCTGGTGGCTAGCTTTTGGGGCGGGCAAGGAATTGACAATTGTAACTCCATTCGCAAGGTAGGTTCAGGTTAAGGTGTGTGTGTGTGTGTGTGCGTGTTTGTGGTCTAGATCTAATCAAAAATTTATAGCCAAAACGCATTTGGATGCATGAGTCCTGTTTGGTTCCAAAAAACGCTTTTTCTCAGAAAATGCCAAGAGGGGTGGAGAAGACAGGAAAAATGCTTGCCTGCACTTCCTCTGCTTCAGTCAGCCGCACTTGCTGAGTCACCAGCGTTTCTGCCGGCCTGGCTTGAAGAAGCTAGCCTGTATGGAAGGCCTGCGAGGGAGTCAGCGGGGGTCGGGAGGCAGCAGAGCACGGCAGAAATGCAAATAGCCTAATCTATTATTTAACACCTGTGCCCTGCTGCCCCACTCCGGCATCCTCAGTGCTCAATCCACCTTATCCCCCTTCCTTCAGTTTCCTCCCTTCAACTTCTCAGTTTCATTTTTGAAAAAAAAAACTGAGCGACATAGACCGACTATAGATCTGGCTGAGGTGACCGAGAATATTTGGCTAGGGTAGGGAATGACTGCAACAGCCTGGAGCAACAGGTGCTACAATTGAGGACTATGCAAAAACTGGAGCAATTCATTTATGTGCAATTATGAAACATTGATAAGCATGCATAAAAATGTTGATCGAGTAGACTTGTCGATCTAGCTTAGACACTTGGTGAATTCTATTGCATATTTAATGCGCAGCATTCGGTATTTCGCTCATCGTGACAACAGCCTTTATAATTAATTCAGCAGAATTTGTGTATTTTAGAGAGATATGAGATTATGTGCCGGCCAAGCGTTTCTGCACTCGCACACAATCGTGTTTATTTATTCATATTCCGTCACTTAAAATGGCCAGCAAAATGAGGTCCAACAGTTGTCGAAATGCCAAATTAAGCCAGCAGTAATGTGCATTTCTTAATTCGAGCTTTAAGTATTCACATTTGGATAGCGACAGAGAAAAAATGGTAAAACGACATTACTGAAATAGTGCATCGAGTACGAAAAGCAGCAAATTGAAAACAGCAAAATACGTTTAACAACATACACTTTTGATAAAAAATCTAGTTCAGATCTTTTAACCACGACAAAGCATGCAGTTCGGATATCCAATCAGACAAAGAGAAAGGCGCTATTCTTATTAATTTAAACTCCGCCAATGTTTTTTTCTCCAAATATTATGATAGTAATTCGATTCGCAAGAAACTAAAAGTGGGGGGGAGATGTAAAAGCTAGGACAGGGGAACAAGCGAGGTGGGTGTAAAAGCTAGGGCAGGGGAAGGAGCGAGGTGGGTGTAAAAGCTAGGACAGGGGAACAAGCGAGGTGGGTGTAAAAGCTAGGGCAGGGGAAGGAGCGAGGTGGGTGTAAAAGCTAGGGCAGGGAAAGGAGCGAGGTGGGTGTAAAAGCTAGGGCAGGGAACGGAGTGAGGTGGATGTAAAAGCTAGGGCAGGGAAAGGAGTGAGGTGGGTGTAAAAGCTAGGGTAGGAGAATGGAACCAATAAGTGTCAATACCGTATAAATAAGCTCTTTAATACAAGCAAGTACCAATCAAAGCAAGAGGTTATTTACACAAGAGAATGGAATTTCACAATGAATTTAAGCAAATTTTCTAGCAGCTAGCGTGTCAAATTGTTTTTGATAAAATCACCAAAACGGAAAAAGTTTTTTGAACTTTCAGTATCTCGACAAATCAATAGTGCAGAGTGTGCGAAGCGAACTGCTGCCGGTTGGCCAGCACTCTGCCGCACATGTTGCACTGAAAGGGCTCGTTCAGATTGTGCAGGCCCATGTGCAGGCAGTACATCACCTGATCCACAAAGCCAATGAGGCAGTGTGGGCACACGTGGGGAAAAACTCCGCTTTGGCCAACGGCGCCACTTTCGCTGCAATTGTCGTCGGCATTGAAACGGGGTGACTTCGGCTGCGCTAGCTGCACCTGCGACTGCTGCGGTGACGTCGGCGTCAAGGAGTCGACTGTGGCAGACGTTGTTATTGTCGCGGCTGAAGTGGCCGCGCCAGCGGGTGCGCTCTTACACTTTGGCGCCAGAGTCGACGAGGTCTTCAGACTTGCACACTTGTCGGCGATGGATGCTGAAGCCTGCGATGTTGGCGGCGGTGGCGGCGGCGGTGGAGGCGGCAGGATGGGAGGTTGCTGATGCATGAGCGGAGAAGCCAGGTGTACGAGACTCTGGAGATAGTCCGTGTAAGCCGCCAACCCCGGCCTCAGCAATGGAGGCAACTGAAATCCTTCAGGTAGCTGTTGCTGAGTCTGCTGCTGCTGCTGCTGATGATGATGATGCAGCGGAGGCTGCGGCAGACTCTGCTGGCATGCGGCAGCGTGGCCGAGCATGTGCACGGCCAACGACTCGTCGCTAGATAGTCGGTCACCGCAGAGGCGGCAGACGGAGCCCGATGCTGACACTGACTTGGCCTGCGCCTGGCCTCGGGCTCCACCACCTCCACCGCCGCTCATCAGATCATGGCCAGCGACGCTGCTGCTTCCTCCGACATCTGTTGAACAGGCGCCGTTGTTCCTCACGCTGTCCATCATGTGCATGGCGAGCGCGTCCCGATTCGCAAATGTCATGCGGCACGACTGGCAGCTGAAGCAGCCGCTGGCCGCTGCTGCTGCCGCCGCAGCCACAGCTGCCGCCGCCGAGCTGGCTGACGTTGAGGATGAAGTCGTAGTGACAGACATTGTCGACGTTGACGAACTGGCCGCAGATGCGGCCGCGGCTGCCGCTGCCGCAGCTGCAGCGGCCACGGCCGCGGCTGCCACAGTGGACACGGCTGGAGCCTGGCTGTGAGGGTACTTGATCGACTGAGCGAACAGCTGATGATGCTGGGCCTGCTGCTGATAGTGAGGCGCTGCTGAGGAAGCTCCGTGGGCCCGCTTCCTGCCGCGCATGCCGCTGCCGCCGACACCGCCGCCGTTCGACGAAGAATTCAGTGGATTCGGCGGTGTCGAAGACCGACCTCCGTGTGTCTCCGCACTTTCGCTGCCGCCGCCGCCTCCGCCACCGCCGACTGTCCGCTTGATTAGATCCACTGGTCCGTTGTTGGCCTGCAGTTAATTAATTGGATGTTGTCATTGTTCTAAGACTATACCCTTCAAGGCGGGGGAGGATTCTCCAGACTGCAAAATTCTGGGAGTAAGTCGCTTTTAACAAACAAAACCGAGAGATCTTGAAGGATTCTGTCGCCTGAATGGAGTGTGGAGTTGGACCCCCGCATCCTCCTGTTAAATATTCAACGCGGGGACTTGAATGCGACTCCAATTAAACCGGGGCGGGGGGTGTGGCACCAGCGTGAGCAAACAATTGGGGTGGGTGGCTGCTAGTGGGTTTGTCCTGAACCTTTCCTTTTCGGCTTTTCCACGCCGTGCGACTTCACGGCTAGCTTCTCGCCTCCGTGTCCCGCTACACAAAACTCTCTGTGGGCAACCACCCGCTGGCCTGCTATGCTCAACCAGCTCAGAACCAGCTTTACTCGTTCTCTTTTTCCGCTTCATAGGTTTCATACTGCCAATTAGCCTAGGCGTAACTCATTGATTTACTCTTCGGGAGAACAAAATATGTCACATATGTAGATTGGCGCTTTCCCGAATCTACGGAACGTCTATTCATTCATACAACGTACAATCTACTCACTAATCTATGGACAATCTAGTCAATAGTCTATGGAAAAATCTATTGAGTAGTCTATAGACGATGTATTATTTACCTTCGTTCCGTCTTTTTAGCCTTTCTTACCTCGCAATCTTCAGCGCATCGGTCTTGTCCACAGGCGAACTGGGTCTTAGCTGCCGCTGCTTCAATGCTGACGCTGGCCTGTGTCATGGACTGTTGCCGAGTCGTGTTCTCTCAATTTATTCGGAGCAAACTTGCTTGAAATTGTTTATGCCTGCTTCACTTGCTGCTGCTGCTGCTGCTCCCGCTGGCTGCGGAGAGTCGGTTATGCGGAGTTTGAGCTTCTAGTTGGCTTCTTTTGAATTTGCCTCTATTTCTATGCATAAATGCTAAGTGTGCGCCTGAATTATTGAGGTCTCCCGGCCCCACCCCAGACCGTATCGCGGCGTCAAACACACGACCCATTAAATATTCAGCGGGCTCAAACAGACCTACCATCGCCAGCAGAAGAAAAGCTCACCTAATTAATTATTTAGCTTTGCAAATGGAATATTAGATGAGTATTCTGGCGCGCCCCGGGCCCGTCTCTCCCCTCACTCCCTCCTACCCCTTCTGCCCCTATTCCCGGCCCACAACTCCCCAGCCTCCCCTCCTCTCCGGCAAGGCCCTCGGATGGGATCCTAGGAATATTGCCTCGGGGATTGGGTGGGCTGGGGGTGGGCCGGGCGCTAGGTGACCCGCAAAAGCCCGCCAACACTGAGAAGCTTCTCTAAGGCCTGATTGACTTGACTGAAGCTGCATGGAAACTAAGCGAGCGGCTTACTCGGATTCTGCTGGCTTTGGTATCGAATCCAGCCAATCATCAACTCTGGATCTTGCAGTGCAACCGGCGGAAATGAATGAAAGAAAATTTCTGGAAGACATGCTCTGCATTGTCTTCTGCGCGCAGCTAGTTGAGCAGTGCTCATTCTTCTCCTGGGTGCCGCATTCCGATCCCCCCGCACGGCCCTCCCGTGGCTCCTCTGCGACAGGAAAAATTCATCAATTATTTAACGGCTCCAGCAGCCCAGCTTGGCTTAAAGCCTTCGTTCTCATCGCTTTCTCCTCGTATTGCGCGCTGCAGTGAAGGATTCGGCTGCGTCCGCGGAAGAGGGTCTGGGGAGTATTTGTGAGTCGACAGCTTGGTGACCACCCCCACCCCCACAATGTTGGCCAAATTCCCTTCTCAATCTGACTCACAAATGGGCAAACAAAAACTCGTCCTGCCCAGAGCACCCGACTTCATTTCGGATTCATGAAAGCCTGACGAGCCATCCAGACCTAGAGCTGGGGTGAGAAAGCCAGGATACGGGACCTTGTGAATGCTGCGATTGCAGTCTAGATTTCTGTTGAATTCCTGTCAAACTGCTGTTGTCAATTGCTATAGAACCAGCATCACCATTTATGCTGTGTGGTGTTTAAAGACCCCATGGTCCTACAATTTGTGTGTGTGTAGTGTTCAAAGACCTCATGGTCCTACAGTGTGTGATGTTTAAAGACCTCATGGTCCTACAGTGTGTGGTGTTTAAAGGCCTCATGGTCCTACAGTGTGTGTGATGTTTAAAGACCCCATGGTCCTACAATGTGTGTGCGTGTGTAGTGTTCAAAGACCTCATGGTCCTACAGTGTGTGGTGTTTAAAGGCCTCATGGTCCTACAGTGTGTGTGATGTTTAAAGACCTCATGGTCCTACAGTGTGTGGTGTTTAAAGGCCTCATGGTCCTACAGTGTGTGTGATGTTTAAAGACCTCATGGTCCTACAGTGTGTGATGTTTAAAGACCTCATGGTCCTACAGTGTGTTGTGTTTCAAGACCTCATGGTCCTACAGTGTGTGATGTTTAAAGACCTCATGGTCCTACAGTGTGTGATGTTTAAAGACCTCATGGTCCTACAGTGTGTGATGTTTAAAGACCTCATGGTTGTGTGGCCCTACTGTTGTATGGGCGTACAAGAAAACTAAAATAAAACAAGAAAGTCCATGTAGTTAATTTTCCATAAGAAAGCAAAGCAAAGAGTCACATTAATCAGTTTTCACTTCACTCTCGTAAACTCTTGTTCTCGAGAAAATGACTCTCGCATTAACTAATTTTGTTTTCAAAACGTATTATTTAGCATGAAAAAGAACCATCTTTGGTCATGCGACAGCTATGGATGAGCAGTGTTTAAATCAATGAAAACAAGCAGAAACAAAACAGCACAAGCAAAAATGCGTGCGCGATACTACTGAATTAAGAAGTCGGACTAAGTAGGCTGTTGTGATAAATAAGATCTAAATTAGTTTCTGGTTTAAAAAGACGTTTAAGACGTTTCAACAATAAAAGCGAAGCAAAAGTTGTAAAGTTTTTTGAAGTGCTATCTGAATGTGTTAGTTATAAAATAAATTGACACTAGACAACAGAGGAAACCTACAATTTTGAACCCGTCGTTTCAGGTACAATTAAGTGCCAATATTTTCCCAATATGAACAAGCCAATGCTTTGTCTTAAAAAATTAAGAATATATTGTTGATTAGGAGTTTGTAGCCTAGTAGAAGGTTGTAGCCTAGTAGAAGGTTGTAGCCTAGTAGAAGGTTGTAGCCTAGTAGAAGGTTGTAGCCTAGTAGAAGGTTGTAGCCTAGTAGAAGGTTGTAGCCTAGTAGAAGGTTGTAGCCTAGTAGAAGGTTGTAGCCTAGTAGAAGGTTGTAACCTAGTAGAAGGTTGTAGCCTAGTAGAAGGTTGTAGCCTAGTAGAATGTTGTAGCCTAGTAGAAGGTTGTAGCCTAGTAGAAGGTTGTAGCCTAGTAGAATGTTGTAGCCTAGTAGAAGGTTTTAGCCTAGTAGAATGTTGTAGCCTAGTAGAAGGTTGTAGCCTAGTAGAATGTTGTAGCCTAGTAGAAGGTTGTAGCCTAGTAGAAGGTTGTAACCTAGTAGAAGGTTGTAGCCTAGTAGAATGTTGTAGCCTAGTAGAAGGTTGTAGCCTAGTAGAAGGTTGTAGCCTAGTAGAAGGTTGTAGCCTAGTAGAAGGTTGTAGCCTAGTAGAAGGTTGTAGCCTAGTAGAAGGTTGTAGCCTAGTAGAATGTTGTAGCCTAGTAGAAGGTTGTAGCCTAGTAGAAGGTTGTAGCCTAGTAGAAGGTTGTAGCCTAGTAGAAGGTTGTAGCCTAGTAGAAGGTTGTAGCCTAGTAGAATGTTGTAGCCTAGTAGAAGGTTGTAGCCTAGTAGAAGGTTGTAGCCTAGTAGAAGGTTGTAGCCTAGTAGAAGGTTGTAGCCTAGTAGAAGGTTGTAGCCTAGTAGAAGGTTGTAGCCTAGTAGAAGGTTGTAGCCTAGTAGAAGGTTGTAGCCTAGTAGAAGGTTGTAGCCTAGTAGAAGGTTGTAGCCTAGTAGAAGGTTGTAGCCTAGTAGAAGGTTGTAGCCTAGTAGAAGGTTGTAGCCTAGTAGAAGGTTGTAGCCTAGTAGAAGGTTGTAGCCTAGTAGAAGGTTGTAGCCTAGTAGAAGATTGTAGCCTAGTAGAAGGTTGTAGCCTAGTAGAAGGTTGTAGCCTAGTAGAAGGTTGTAGCCTAGTAGAAGGTTGTAGCCTAGTAGAAGGTTGTAGCCTAGTAGAAGATTGTAGCCTAGTAGAAGGTTGTAGCCTAGTAGAAGGTTGTAGCCTAGTAGAAGGTTGTAGCCTAGTAGAAGGTTGTAGCCTAGTAGAAGATTGTAGCCTAGTAGAAGGTTGTAGCCTAGTAGAAGGTTGTAGCCTAGTAGAAGGTTGTAGCCTAGTAGAAGGTTGTAGCCTAGTAGAAGGTTGTAGCCTAGTAGAAGGTTGTAGCCTAGTAGAAGGTTGTAGCCTAGTAGAATGTTGTAGCCTAGTAGAAGGTTGTAGCCTAGTAGAAGGTTGTAGCCTAGTAGAATGTTGTAGCCTAGTAGAAGGTTGTAGCCTAGTAGAATGTTGTAGCCTAGTAGAAGGTTGTAGCCTAGTAGAATGTTGTAGCCTAGTAGAAGGTTGTAGCCTAGTAGAAGGTTGTAGCCTAGTAGAAGGTTGTAACCTAGTAGAAGGTTGTAGCCTAGTAGAAGGTTGTAGCCTAGTAGAAGGTTGTAGCCTAGTAGAAGGTTGTAGCCTAGTAGAAGGTTGTAGCCTAGTAGAAGGTTGTAGCCTAGTAGAAGGTTGTAGCCTAGTAGAAGGTTGTAGCCTAGTAGAATGTTGTAGCCTAGTAGAAGGTTGTAGCCTAGTAGAAGGTTGTAGCCTAGTAGAAGGTTGTAGCCTAGTAGAAGGTTGTAGCCTAGTAGAAGGTTGTAGCCTAGTAGAAGGTTGTAGCCTAGTAGAAGGTTGTAGCCTAGTAGAAGGTTGTAGCCTAGTAGAAGGTTGTAGCCTAGTAGAAGGTTGTAGCCTAGTAGAAGGTTGTAGCCTAGTAGAAGGTTGTAGCCTAGTAGAAGGTTGTAGCCTAGTAGAAGGTTGTAGCCTAGTAGAAGGTTGTAGCCTAGTAGAAGGTTGTAGCCTAGTAGAAGGTTGTAGCCTAGTAGAAGGTTGTAGCCTAGTAGAAGGTTGTAGCCTAGTAGAAGGTTGTAGCCTAGTAGAAGGTTGTAGCCTAGTAGAAGGTTGTAGCCTAGTAGAAGGTTGTAGCCTAGTAGAAGGTTGTAGCCTAGTAGAAGGTTGTAGCCTAGTAGAATGTTGTAGCCTAGTAGAAGGTTGTAGCCTAGTAGAAGGTTGTAGCCTAGTAGAAGATTGTAGCCTAGTAGAAGGTTGTAGCCTAGTAGAAGGTTGTAGCCTAGTAGAAGGTTGTAGCCTAGTAGAAGGTTGTAGCCTAGTAGAAGGTTGTAGCCTAGTAGAAGGTTGTAGCCTAGTAGAAGGTTGTAGCCTAGTAGAATGTTGTAGCCTAGTAGAAGGTTGTAGCCTAGTAGAAGGTTGTAGCCTAGTAGAATGTTGTAGCCTAGTAGAAGGTTGTAGCCTAGTAGAATGTTGTAGCCTAGTAGAAGGTTGTAGCCTAGTAGAAGGTTGTAGCCTAGTAGAAGGTTGTAGCCTAGTAGAAGGTTGTAGCCTAGTAGAAGGTTGTAACCTAGTAGAAGGTTGTAGCCTAGTAGAAGGTTGTAGCCTAGTAGAATGTTGTAGCCTAGTAGAATGTTGTAGCCTAGTAGAAGGTTGTAGCCTAGTAGAAGGTTGTAGCCTAGTAGAAGGTTGTAGCCTAGTAGAAGGTTGTAGCCTAGTAGAATGTTGTAGCCTAGTAGAAGGTTGTAGCCTAGTAGAAGGTTGTAGCCTAGTAGAAGGTTGTAGCCTAGTAGAAGGTTGTAGCCTAGTAGAAGGTTGTAGCCTAGTAGAAGGTTGTAGCCTAGTAGAAGGTTGTAGCCTAGTAGAAGGTTGTAGCCTAGTAGAATGTTGTAGCCTAGTAGAAGGTTGTAGCCTAGTAGAAGGTTGTAGCCTAGTAGAAGATTGTAGCCTAGTAGAAGGTTGTAGCCTAGTAGAAGGTTGTAGCCTAGTAGAAGGTTGTAGCCTAGTAGAAGGTTGTAGCCTAGTAGAAGGTTGTAGCCTAGTAGAAGATTGTAGCCTAGTAGAAGGTTGTAGCCTAGTAGAAGGTTGTAGCCTAGTAGAAGGTTGTAGCCTAGTAGAAGGTTGTAGCCTAGTAGAAGATTGTAGCCTAGTAGAAGGTTGTAGCCTAGTAGAAGGTTGTAGCCTAGTAGAAGGTTGTAGCCTAGTAGAAGGTTGTAGCCTAGTAGAAGGTTGTAGCCTAGTAGAAGGTTGTAGCCTAGTAGAAGGTTGTAGCCTAGTAGAATGTTGTAGCCTAGTAGAAGGTTGTAGCCTAGTAGAAGGTTGTAGCCTAGTAGAATGTTGTAGCCTAGTAGAATGTTGTAGCCTAGTAGAATGTTGTAGCCTAGTAGAATGTTGTAGCCTAGTAGAATGTTGTAGCCTAGTAGAAGGTTGTAGCCTAGTAGAATGTTGTAGCCTAGTAGAAGGTTGTAGCCTAGTAGAAGGTTGTAGCCTAGTAGAATGTTGTAGCCTAGTAGAAGGTTGTAGCCTAGTAGAAGGTTGTAGCCTAGTAGAATGTTGTAGCCTAGTAGAATGTTGTAGCCTAGTAGAATGTTGTAGCCTAGTAGAATGTTGTAGCCTAGTAGAATGTTGTAGCCTAGTAGAAGGTTGTAGCCTAGTAGAATGTTGTAGCCTAGTAGAATGTTGTAGCCTAGTAGAATGTTGTAGCCTAGTAGAAGGTTGTAGCCGGGGAAAAAAGGCATAGGGGCTTATCGCGCAGTGACCTCCATGACTTCCAACCCCCCAAGGTACAACGGATTCTAGAAAGCTTCATTCATGAATAATTGATCTTAATTTTATTTTCGCATATTTATCATGAAGCACAATAGCTTGTCAAAAGCTCAAGTGATTTTGTCATCACTTTCTAATCAAGCGTACTGCAAGTGTATTACGAGAATAAAGTAAATCAGGCAAATGTTGTCTGATTGGTTGCTATAATTGTGCTTCATGATAAGTAAACGAAAATAAAATAAGGATCAATTATTCATGAATGAAGCTTTCTGAAATTCGTTGAAGCAACATGTTTTGCCAGATATACTCAGTAGTAGGGGTTAGTTCAACTCTGACGCAGGAAATTCCATGGAAATTCCATATGTGTTGCAGGCGATAGTATTGAGCCTTGATTTTGAAAACTGTGGAATAATGCATGCATTCAGGCACAGCGTGATTTGTATTGCATGACCACAATTATTATGTGAAGTGTTGTATTCTTTTTACTGTAACACTGCAATTAATTGTATCGAGTAGTAGTGTTAGAGTCTGCTGGCTCACATTCACTCAATTCTCATTCTGGGGCTCTAATGATGTGCCTATGCAAGTAGGGGTTAGTTCAATTCTGACGCACCTGCACTGGGTGGAATGGCTGCACGTGAATTAGCGTAGATAGACGGGAGTGGTGTTGAATGGAATTGGCTGCCCCAGTGGACAGGCCAATCACACTAGGTGTTCCTTAGCGAGCTCCAGGTTTACGGGGGCCTACTCGATACAATTAATTGCAGTGTTACAGTAAAAAGAATACAACACTTCACATAATAATTGTGGTCATGCAATACAAATCACGCTGTGCCTGAATGCATGCATTATTCCACAGTTTTCAAAATCAAGGCTCAATACTATCGCCTGCAACACATATGGAATTTCCATGGAATTTCCTGCGTCAGAGTTGAACTAACCCCTACTACTATACTCGTATTAAAATAGCAGCATTGGATCTGCTTTCAGTAAAGTTATCAACATTTTCATGTGAAAAAGAAAAAATATCCTGTCCTTCAATAAATTTCCCAAGAAACAAAGTGTTCTCGTCCTTCTTCTTCTATTGGTCCTTGATCCTCAGTGTGCACTTGTGTGCTCAGGCGTCAGCGGAATGGGCAGAATTGCCTTTTAGTGTTAGTGGGTCTAGTGTTACCCAATGATTTGCCACTGCCCATATACCAGATCCCACTGCAAAGACGATCAGACACTCCCGTTGAGTACAGAGAGACCACACATAGTAACTGCATTAACATATTGTTAAGTGGAAGCAATTGCGAATATACTAGTAGTAACAGCATAAAAGAGTCTATCAGTGCAACCAGCAGCTTCACAGTTGTCCTGCGGTGCTTCAGTGGTGCGTGACCGTCAAGGTATGCGACTCGAAGCCAGGCTCCGGCTCCGGTCGAAACGGCGCCTCGACGAAGACCCGACCGTCGCTGCGCAGTCGGGCCGACATGCGGGTCAGGTCGAGGCCGGCTGGCAGGTCGAATTCGTCGCGAAACTCCCTGAAGGAGGTCTTGCCGGCACTGCGAGCCTGCCGCTGAGCGTGGATGACCAGGCGACTGCCCGAGTCCGTTGTGGCCACGCGCAGGTCATTGGCGGTGAATTCACCGCGACCTAGGTCCAGCTCCAGCTGGTAGATGTTGATTCGCTTGAGTGCCGAGTGCTGATTCTGATGCAGCTGCTGCTGTTGCTGCTGAGAAGCTGATTGCTGCGTCTGTCGCTGAGCGCCACCACCTGAAGCCGGAACTGCCGAGCTGCTCTTGCCGGTCGGTAGCAGCGGCGCGGACAGCATCAGCTGGCCGTTCACCACCACGGAGCGCAGCTGGCTGGTGTCCACGCCGTCAGGCAGTGCGAACTGTTCGTCGAACGAGACGCTCGTCCGTTTCCCGGCACCTGCGTCTGATAGGCTAGCCCGGCCGGACACCTGGCAATGAAACACGTGACACGTCTTTTTGGCCAGAGCTTTGAATGCTGTAAATGGAGTCTTCACAGTAAGAGACCGTCTTTACGCCTGTTGCCTTGTAAGGCTAGGAGGTTGTAGCATTGCGGTTAGAGCGTCAAACTTACGACTCGAAGGTGGGGGTTCGATTCCCGACTCCACTGGAAAAAATAGTGCCTAATTAATGTCACCCAGCAGTAGCGAAAAAAGATAAACAGTAGCGAATTTATTCTGCTTTCTAATTAGAAAATCTGTTGAACGAAACGAAAAACGGTTTTTGCGGGGAGTTGTCTCTCGAAATCTCACGAATTCCGCTCACCTGAACTGTCCTGTCGCCAATAAGGCTGATGCGCAGGTCGTCAGGCCCGTAGCCGTGGACGTCGAAAACTGCCCGGTAGAGCAGTGACCCGTCTGGCTGCTTCTCTACGTGGCCCCGGACCGCTCCGGCGCCGCTGTTGACTTGCGGATGCGACGTCGCACTGCCGTCCGCGGTTCGTTTACCGTCGCCTTCGAGGCGTCGAAAGAAATCGTTGATCATGGCCAGATGGAACAGCTGCCCAGAAGTTGTGCTGACGGCAGCCTTTGAACTTTTTAAAGAGTTTTTAATCTGTGCCTTTATTAGATTCTGCGAGTTAGGACTTAGGAGTCAATTAAGGCAGCTGACAATGAGATAATCTGGTTGTGAAAGTTTGGGAGTCAGGAGCGGAAGTTGAGAGTCAGGAGCGGAAGTTGAGAGGGTCAGGAGCGGAAGTTGAGAGTCAGGAGCGGAAGTTGAGAGTCAGCAGCGGAAGTTGAGAGTCAGGAGCGGAAGTTGAGAGTCAGCAGCGGAAGTTAAGAGTCAGGAGCAGAAGTTGAGAGTCAGGAGCGGAAGTTGAGAGTCAGGAGCGGAAGTTGAGAGTCAGGAGCGGAAGTTGAGAGGGTCAGGAGCGGAAGTTGAGAGTCAGGAGCGGAAGTTGAGAGTCAGGAGCGGAAGTTGAGAGTCAGGAGCGGAAGTTGAGAGTCAGGAGCAGAAGTTGAGAGTCAGCAGCGGAAGTTGAGAGGGTCAGGAGCGGAAGTTGAGAGTCAGGAGCGGAAGTTGAGAGTCAGGAGCGGAAGTTGAGAGTCAGGAGAGGTAGCAGAGAGTCAGAGAGACATTTGTGAGTCAGGAGATAAAGCTAAGAGTCAGCAGAGATATGTAAGAGCCAGGAGAAGTAGTTGAAAGTGTGATGAGTTTTTTTCAAAAAAAATCAGAAAAAGAAACCTACAACACGATCTCTGGAAGCGCAGCCTTTCTCTAGGAGACAATCGCAAGCTTCCAGTCCTTCTCTCTGTTTTTTTGCTGCACTTTCTCCAAGATACTTGATTTTGGCAAAGCCTTGCAGGAGGCGGTCTAACTACTGCGCCGCACAGGCCTGCCGAGCCAAAGTCAAACTTGCCAAATAAAGTGAGGGATGAACGACCTCGCTTAGAAGAAAGCGGAGAACGATGGGCTTAGATGAGGAATTAAGGTAGTCAGGCTGGGAGGCTGGGAAGTGTACAGTTAGTTGGAAGCCGCCGAAACGATATGTAGGAATTGCGTCCGCTGAAACAGCGCTTCCCGCAGTTATCCGCATGGCAGCGCACCGCGTACAGCCCCGATGGCTAACGAACCCGGGCCGCCTCCCCTCCGACAGCTGAAAACGGTTCGGGCGCGTCCTGCAGCTTGTTACTACACGTCGTCCATTGGTTGGGGGGGGATAAATGCCCCAGGATAAGCGGCCGCGAAAAACTTTGCCTGATCGTCGACGCGAAGTCCAATACGGAAAAACTGCAAAAAAGCGAAGGGGGTTTTCTCTTCCCCTGCTCCTTAGCCCGATATGTACAGCCTCTATATTTCTCCACCTATCTAGGATTTTCGCTGGCATTCGTACAGACGTTTGATAAGCATTATCTCTCGGACCAGTGTGGTCAATCCATAGCATTAACTCTATGAATAGATATCATTTTACCGTAGAATTAGTTTCCTCTGAATTAATGAATGTGCCTCTCCTACCAACCCATATTTCTGCTTCCAGAGCCACTCCGTCCGGTCGGTTGGCAAGCGCGCAATTTGTAGCAATTTCGCTATATTTTGCTGAGAAAATAACTTCAATCAGTGTTGCACCTCCTGACCATATTATTGCATATTTTCTGCGAGACTTCTTAATTTAAATATTAATTACTTTTTACGCGCTTCTGATGCCTTTGAACTCAATGATTTTATTTTTTCAACGCATTCTATATTATACGAGTAGGTACTGATTTACGAGTAATTTCGCGTTTGTGCTTGGGATTATCGAAGAGCCTTTGGGATTAAAGAAGAGCCTTTGGGATTAATGAAGAGTCTCTGGTATTAAAGAAGAGACTTTGGGATTGAAGAAGAGACTTTGGGATTAAAGAAGAGACTTTGGGATTGAAGAAGAGCCTTTGGGATTAAAGAAGAGACTTTGGGATTATCGAAGAGCCTTTGGGATTAAAGAAGAGCCTTTGGGATTAATGAAGAGTCTCTGGTATTAAAGAAGAGACTTTGGGATTGAAGAAGAGACTTTGGGATTAAAGAAGAGACTTTGGGATTGAAGAAGAGCCTTTGGGATTAAAGAAGAGACTTTGGGATTAAAGAAGAGACTTTGGGATTAAAGAAGAGCCTTTGGGATTAAAGAAGAGACTTTGGGATTGAAGAAGAGCCTTTGGGATTAAAGAAGAGACTTTGGGATTAAAGAAGAGACTTTGGGATTAAAGAAGAGACTTTGGGATTGAAGAAGAGACTTTGGGATTGAAGAAGAGCCTTTGGGATTAAAGAAGAGACTTTGGGATTGAAGAAGAGACTTTGGGATTAAAGAAGAGCCTTTGGGATTAAAGAAGAGACTTTGGGATTGAAGAAGAGCCTTTGGGATTAAAGAAGAGACTTTGGGATTAAAGAAGAGACTTTGGGATTAAAGAAGAGACTTTGGGATTAAAGAAGAGACTTTGGGATTAAAGAAGAGACTTTGGGATTAAAGAAGAGACTTTGGGATTGAAGAAGAGCCTTTGGGATTAAAGAAGAGACTTTGGGATTAAAGAAGAGACTTTGGGATTAAAGAAGAGACTTTGAGATTTAAGAAGAGCCTTTGGGATTAAAGAAGAGACTTTGGGATTGAAGAAGAGACTTTGGGATTGAAGAAGAGACTTTGGGATTGAAGAAGAGACTTTGGGATTGAAGAAGCGCCTTTGGGATTAAAGAATTGAGACTTTGGGATTAAAGAAGAGACTTTGGGATTGAAGAAGAGACTTTGGGATTAAAGAAGAGACTTTGGGATTGAAGAAGAGCCTTTGGGATTAAAGAAGAGACTTTGGGATTAAAGAAGAGACTTTGGGATTGAAGAAGAGCCTTTGGGATTAAAGAAGAGACTTTGGGATTAAAGAAGAGACTTTGGGATTAAAGAAGAGACTTTGAGATTTAAGAAGAGCCTTTGGGATTAAAGAAGAGACTTTGGGATTGAAGAAGAGACTTTGGGATTGAAGAAGAGACTTTGGGATTGAAGAAGAGCCTTTGGGATTAAAGAAGAGACTTTGGGATTAAAGAAGAGACTTTGGGATTAAAGAAGAGCCTTTGGGATTAAAGAAGAGACTTTGGGATTAAAGAAGAGCCTTTGGGATTAAAGAAGAGACTTTAGGATTGAAGAAGAGACTCTGGGATTAAAGAAGTCTCTGGTATTAAAGAAGAGACTTTGGGATTAAAGAAGAGACTCTGGGATTAAAGAAGAGAGTTTGGGATTAAAGAAAAGACTTTAGGATTAAAGAAGAGACTTTGGGATTAAAGAAGAGACTTTGGGATTAATGAAGAGACTTTAGGATTAATGAAGAGACTTTGGGATTAAAGAATTGAGACTTTGGGATTGAAGAAGAGCCTTTGGGATTGAAGAAGAGACTTTGGGATTAAGGAAGAGACTTTGGGATTAAGGAAGAGACTTTGGGATTGAAGAAGAGACTTTGGGGTTAAAGAAGAGCCTTTGGGATTAAAGAAGAGACTTTGGGATTAAAGAATTGAGACTTTGGGATTAAAGAAGAGACTTTGGGATTAATGAAGAGACTTTAGGATTAATGAAGAGACTTTGGGATTAAAGAAGAGACTTTGGGATTGAAGAAGAGACTTTGGGATTAAAGAAGAGACTTTGGGATTAAAGAAGAGACTTTGGGATTGAAGAAGAGCCTTTGGGATTGAAGAAGAGACTTTGGGATTGAATAAGAGACTTTGGGATTAAAGAAGAGACTTTGGGATTAAAGAAGAGACTATGGGATTGAAGAAGAGCCTTTGGGATTAAAGAAGAGACTTTGGGATTAAAGAAGAGACTTTGGGATTAAAGAAGAGACTTTGGGATTGAAGAAGAGACTTTGGGATTAAAGAAGAGACTTTGGGATTGAAGAAGAGCCTTTGGGATTAAAGAATTGAGACTTTGGGATTGAAGAAGAGACTTTGGGATTGAAGAAGAGCCTTTGGGATTAAAGAAGAGACTTTGGGATTGAAGAAGAGCCTTTGGGATTGAAGAAGAGCCTTTGGGATTGAAGAAGAGACTTTTGGATCAAAAGAGTGATTTCGATATTAAAGGATTGGTTTAGGATCGAGGGAGAAGGACTTAAATTGAAGGAGCGACAATTTGAGGTTGTCTGAATACCGCCCATATGAATAGTACGAGTTACATGTTGCCAGCTTTGTAATGAGTGATTTCACAGTTAAAGTCGAACGACCCTATTGAGATTATTGAACTCGTTGGCTTCCTAATGCGAGATCCGCCGCATCTCTCGTAAGCGACCGCCGACATCCGGCTGATCGTCTCTGTCACTCTCGTCAGTGCCATCCGCGGTGTCAGAGTGACCAACAGTGGCCGGCTGCCGGCGCTGTTCCTCTCCGCCGCCAAGCAGCAGCAGCACTGTGCTCAGGTCGGTCTCAAGCTTGGCCTCCAGCCTGTCCAGGTGCTCCTCTAGTGAGGCCACCTTGGCGTAGAGCAGCTCAAGAGCGGCGGCCGACTCGCAGGTTGTCGAATCGGGCGGTGGTTGTGGCATTGTCGATGACTTCACAGCGGCCGTCGATGTAATCACGGTTGACGCTTGTGTGTCCTGACTGGCTTGGCTGGCTGAACGGACCGTCTCCGCCGTTTGATGATGCGGCTGCTGCGGGTTTGTCAGTGTCTGATGCCAAACATTCAGCATCTGATGCCAAACATTCAGCATCCGATGTCAAACATTCAGCATATCTGTTGTCAAACATTCAGCATCTGATGCCAAACATTCAGCATCCGATGTCAAACATTCAGCATCTGTTGTCAAACATTCAGCGACAGATGCCAAACATTTAGCATCTGGTGTCAAGCATTCAGTGTCTGATGTCAACCAAGCGACAACTGACCTGCCCAAACATCATGCTCTGCAGAGTGCTGACAGCCCTGTGCGCCAGTCCTCCACCCGAGCTCCCTTGGTCAGCTGCGCCGCCAGCGTCGCCGAAGTCAAAGTTCGCCGGTGTCACGTCGCGACCCGCCTTAGCCGGCGAGAATTCCAAAATTCCGCCGCCGCTGACCGACCAGCCGGTCGCTGAAGCTGAAGACGGCGGTGCCAGGAGGAATCTACCGGCGACGGCGGAGGCTGCGTCGCTGGTGGCGGCGGTGCCGACGGCTGCGGCTGCAGAAGCGGCGACGGGCTCCGTGGAGTCGCGCAGATTAGCCCAGCTTTTTCGTTGCCGTCCAACTGGCTTCGTGTTAGTCGCAGACTGTGACGGAGGCGGAGGCGGAGGGGCTGGTACAGCTGGCTTCAGTGACGAAGTTCCAGACATGCCGAAGAGGAGGCGGCTGCCTTGGCTTCGCGCGGCCTCCGCCATCATTCGAGCTACCGCGGACACGGGCGACTGGGGCGCCGATTTGCCGCAGCTGCCACTTCGGCCAGAGGAGGCATCCTGGTGGAGGGGCTGATGGGCCGACGCGTCCAACGAGCGCTCTGGATGATTAGACGGGAAAATGTGTCCCTCAGGAAGAGACTGCGTCACCTGAGAGAGAGATGCATCACTCAGGGAGAGACTGTGTCACTCCGGGAGAGACTGTGTCACTCTGGGAGAGACTGTGTCACTCTGGGAGAGACTGTGTCACTCCGGGAGAGACTGTGTCACTCCGGGAGAGACTGTGTCACTCTGGGAGAGACTGTGTCACTCCGGGAGAGACTGTGTCACTCCGGGAGAGACTGTGTCACTCAGAGAATTGCCACTGACAAAACCGTTGCAAGATCGCTGCTCACTTCTCGGCGTTGTTGGTCCAGAAAGCGACAGCTCCTCGTCTCTTAAATCGAAGGTGATCTCCAGGTTGCGAACAAAGTTCTCAGCAAAGCCCGGGTACATTTCTAGCGTCTCCAGCAGGTCGTCCCGCTGGATCTTGTGCAGATCGCAGTAGGTTAATGCGCGCACGTTGCAGCGTGACTTGCCGACGGTCTCGTGGGCGCAGGGAAGCTCTCCGAAGGTGTCATCCTTGCCC
This sequence comes from Macrostomum hystrix, assembly GCA_950097015.1. Taxonomy (NCBI): domain Eukaryota; kingdom Metazoa; phylum Platyhelminthes; family Macrostomidae; genus Macrostomum; species Macrostomum hystrix. Next base: position 131,085 of record CATNEN010000028.1, read on the forward strand.
AGGATGGCAAGCACAGTGTCCTCCTTCAAGATCTCGATGCTGCCTCTGGTTTGGCAAGTTAGAAGCTAAGTATTAGAAAACCAAGCTTTTGGCAAAACTAATTACTAACAAAGTCCTCGCTAATCAATCTACAAAACAAAGACCTCGCCAAACAGTCTAAAATGTACTAACTGAACTCAAGGAGAAACACGTAAAATGCTGAAGCCGCAGAGAACCCGGTCAAGAGATCAGACACTGACCTGGCAACAAAGTAGAGCGCGCTGAGAATGTCGCCGCGGTGCACCAGGATGTCTCCTGGAGGCACGTGCGTCGACTTAAACTTCATCGACAGGGTGCGCAGACACCCTGGACTGGCCTCGCGGAAGGCTGGACAGTTTCGGAGCAGATTTCGGTTCAGGTGAAGGCAGATGTCCGCCTGCAGGCACTCGGGGAAGCCCTTCAGGACGAGGTTCATGTCGATGCCGTTGGTGTAGGACCAAGCGTGCTGGAAGTACTCCTCGAGGCGCTGCCGCAGCGGGTTGGGGATCTGGTGGAAGCGGATGAACTCCCGCACCCGCAGCATCTGGGTGTGGTAGCGTGCCGTGCCGCTGTACAACCGCTGAATGATCGCCGAGACGTTACCGAAGATGCTGGCGTACATGAGGCTGCCGATGAGCATCACGCAGATGCTGAACACTTTCTCCATGTTAGTGTTCGGCGACACATTGCCAAAGCCAACAGACGTCAGGCTGGAGAATGTGAAGTAGAGTGCTGTGATGTACTTGGACTTCAGAGATGGGCCTGAACCGCTGTCATTCGTTCTGTAGTGCTGCTGAGTCTGCAGAATTGAGGGACGGTTGAAAGCATGCTGTGGTGGGTGCTGAAATCCACATATTTTGGAAAATACTCGGTCCCGACAAAGTTTCGAATGGCTTTAGGAGCCACTATCGAATTGGAACCGCACGATTTAGGCATTTTAACAAAAAAAATGTGAACGCACTGCATTAGCTCTTCTATGCCAGCTCTGCTTCAGAAATTTACGATCGATAATAAAATATAAAATGATCAAAGATATAAAGTCGTTAGTCTACGAGTACTACCCTTCTTTAGTCTAAGTCGAAATAATCGTAGTTTCGTAATTAGAGTTGATCGTAGTTGATAGTAATAAGTCTAAACTAAATCTAACCCGCTTCGAGAAATCGGACAAGCAGACCTGCTCAGCCAGCTGATCCAGCCATCCGATTGGCTGCGGCAAATTTGGCCGCTCAATATTGCCGATGGCGTACCAGATGCAAGCCAGCCAATGAGCGATTAGCGCGAATGTGGCCATGAGGAGCAGCAGAACTGCGGCGCCGTACTCCGAGTAGCGATCTAACTTGCGTGCCACGCGGACCAGTCGGAGCAGGCGGGCAGTTTTCAACAGGCCAATCAGAGTGGTCGGCTAGAGTGAAAATGGCCGAGAGGTATTCGCGTGGATTTCTTATTTTAACTTTTTTCGTTTCCCATAAGCACGACTGCACAAGTTTATGTCCTTGAAGCATGTGAAAACCTTGTTTTTTTACTCGTATTTTAATAGGGATACTCTTAGAGGCTACTAACAGTATCATGAATAGCATTTTTGTCGTTTTTGATGAAAATTGGATTTCTTCTCAAACAGGACTGTGGACAGGTGACAGTTACTAGTTTTTTTCCATCGTGGAGTATGAGATATATGAAATAGTGTTTCGATTCTCTCTGCAGTACCGTACTTTAATATTTTTACGAAATCAACCCTTTATTTAGACGCAATCAGTGTACAGTACTTTTTCTGTGCACTTTATTCGACTTCGACCACAATTTTTTTTCCAAGGTCTTTTAGTTCAGTTTGCGTCAGTCGACTAAAAGTGCAAAAAGTATGCAACAATCTTGAATCGCAGATATTGGCTAGTGGCTAGCAAAGTTTTCCGTCTCGCTTTTTTAATTCATCGCCACAAAAAACTTCACTTCTGTTCCCACAGGTATTTGTAGTGTACACTTGTTTACGAATCATGCACTATTAGCGGTTCTGGCTTCATTTAATTTCGACGAAAAGTCCTGACTGACACTGGAAAGAATTCCATCGCAATGATCAGTGTTCATTTCGTTATGATCTTTGGTAGAGAACACTAGAAATAGTCTAGAACGGCACAAACCTCATCTGTCTCCGAGCCCCACAGGAGCAGATCAAACGGAATAGCCGCAACCACGTCAATAAGGAACCAGCCTTTGAAGTAGTGCACGGCGATACGGCCAGGGTGCGAGACGACCTCGTCATTTTTATTCACATAAGTGGTGCGAAAGTTGATCAGAATGTCCACAATGAACATTACGTCTACGATTATGTCAATTATGGTTAGAGGATTTGTGTAGTCCAGGCTGTGATGGTAGCGCTGAAATTGTTGTATCACAATGATGCGCGTTGCCTTAAATACCCATGCACGAATAAAACTTGCGCATGCTGCTTAGTAGGAATCATGAAACTCGCGCATAAACCGATCACATGCAACACGCACACATCTGTGTCACACTTTAGAGACACATTGGACACTCGTTCATCAAACAAAAGTATACTTACGAGAGACAAATCGTTGTGTTAACTCATTAATGGAGGACATGTACAGAAACATATCGGTGACACTCATTAATGGAGGACATGTACAGAAACATATCGGTGACACTCATTAATGGAGGACATGTACAGAAACATATCGGTGACACTCATTAATGGAGGACATGTACAGAAACATATCGGTGACACTCATTAATGGAGGACATGTACAGAAACATATCGGTGACACTCATTAATGGAGGACATGTACAGAAACATATCGGTGACACTCATTAATGGAGGACATGTACAGAAACATATCGGTGACACTCATTAATGGAGGACATGTACAGAAACATATCGGTGACACTCATTAATGGAGGACATGTACAGAAACATATCGGTGACACTCATTAATGGAGGACATGTACAGAAACATATCGGTGACACTCATTAATGGAGGACATGTACAGAAACATATCGGTGACACTCATTAATGGAGGACATGTACAGAAACATATCGGTGACACTCATTAATGGAGGACATGTACAGAAACATATCGGTGACACTCATTAATGGAGGACATGTACAGAAACATATCGGTGACACTCATTAATGGAGGACATGTACAGAAACATATCGGTGACACTCATTAATGGAGGACATGTACAGAAACATATCGGTGACACTCATTAATGGAGGACATGTACAGAAACATATCGGTGACACTCATTAATGGAGGACATGTACAGAAACATATCGATGACACTCATTCAATGGAAAACATGTACAGAAACATATCGGTGACAATCATTCAATGGAACACATGTACCAGAAACACATCTGTGACGCTCATTCAATGGAACACATGTACCAGAAACACATCTATGACGCTTATTCAACGGAACACATGTACCAGAAACACATCTGTGACGCTCATTCAATGGAACACATGTACCAGAAACACATCTATGACGCTTATTCAACGTGTAACACGCGGTGTTTGGCGGTGTGAAACCAGATTCTACGAAGGCCCCGTGAGGCCGTGCTTGTTGTATTTATGTCAGTTGCGATTACGTAATCAGCGATGTACAGTAATGAACGATGTTAAACGAACGAACAGCAAATACGATAGAATGATTCAGCAAATTATTAGAAAGATTGTTAACATTCAAAAACTGCCTCAAAGGCTAGGAATAAAAACCGTTACATTTCTCCCCCGCGAAACAATAGACGATCTGAATCGCAAAATTGAAAACGCAGAACCAGTTAAAAAAACACATTCACAGTCTCTAAACAGTCTCTGATCAGTCTCTGAACAGTCCATCGCTCTCCGCTCATTCACCGCTCACACCGAAGAAGTCCGGAGGTCGCCTCTCCCGCTCCGGGTACCGCCGCTCGGCCTGGCGGGTCTCAGACGCGACCTCGTGGGACACCGGCTGCTGGCGGAGCTGCTCGGTGTCAGGCAGGGCTACAAACCGCCTTCGCAGCCGGTTCACGTGCACCCAGCGGACCGGTCGGTTGCCGAAGGCGCGGCGGATGCACACCGAGTGGCCGCGCTGCTCGAGCACCGTCCAGCCAGGCTCCCAGTAGGGCGCGAGCTTCGAGCGCCGCATCTCGATGCTGAGCAGCACCTCGGCGCCTTGCGGGAACTGCGGCAGGTCCGCCGCTTTCTTGTCGTGAGCCGCCTTCTGTTGCTGCCCGGCGACCACCAGATTCTCCTCGATGAACTCGCGGATCCGGGCCAGTCGCCGCTCCAGCAGCGCTGAGTAGGTGCCGATGTCGAACTGCCGCTCGCTGCTCTGCACCTTCGGCGGGAGTTGCGGGTCGCGGCCGGTCATCACCGTCAGCGGTGCCACCTTGGTTGAGCTGTGGACCCTGGAGTTGTAGGACAGGACCACTAACGGCAGCTGCTCCTCCCAGCTGGACTCGGTCTCGGCGAACAGCCTCAGCAGCTGCAGCAGTGACTTGTTGCCGCGCTCCACTAGTCCGTTTCCCTGCGGATGATACGGCGTGGTGCGCGTTTTCCTGATGCCCAGCGCTTGCAGCGTCTCCTGGAACAGCTCGCTCTCGAAGTTCGCGCCTTGATCCGAGTGGATGACGGACGGGACTCCAAACAGGGAGAAGACCTTCACTGCAGCATCCACGATGGTTTTGGCGGTCTGATCTGGCATCGGCACGGCGGTCAGGAACTTGGAAAACTGATCCTGCATCACCAGCAGGTAGCTGTTGCCTCGATCTGATGTCGGCACCTTCAGTACGTCGACCGCCACCGTCTGCCAGGGCTTGCCGATCGGCATCTCACCGAGTGGGGCTGCGGGCCGGTGCTGCGCTTTTTTCAGCTGGCAGGTCTGGCACTCCTGACAGAAACTCACCGCGTCGCTCTGCAGCCCAGGCCAGTACGCGGTCTGCTTCAGAGTGTCGGCCATTTTCTCCGGTCCGAAATGGCCGCCGATGCCCTCGTGGAAGTCAGTCAGGAACTGACGCTGCAGCAACTCCGGGATCACAGGGACCTCTCTCGGCCCCGCAGCATCATTGAAAACCCGGCAGAGAAGACCGTCTTGAATTCGTAACTTCCGCCAGATACGGCTGAGGTGTCGCAGTCTGCTGTCGGACCATCTTGGCCGAGTCCCGCTGTCGTTCTGCAGGGCCTCGATGACCAGCTGGAGCTTCGGATCAGCCCTCTGCGCCTGTCGCAACTCCCGGTTGGACACCTGCGGCTGCAGCTCCGTTGCCGACGACGCTCCGATCGTTTCGCAGTGGCCCTCGTGCATCCTCGACAGGCCGTCCGCCTCCACGTTGTCGACGCCCTTGGTGTACTTGATGGTAAAGGCGAATTCCTGCAGCAGCAACCGCCAGCGCCCGAGCCGGCCGTGGCTGTCGACCCGCTGGGAATTCAGAAACGTGAGTGGGCAGTGGTCGGTAAAGACCGTGAAATGCCGACCGAGCAGGTAGTGGCGGTAAGTCTTCAGCGCGTGCAGGATCGCCAGGCACTCCTTCTCGACGGTTGAATAGCCCTTCTCCGGAGCCGTGAGTGCTCTGCTGCAGTACTCTATCACCTGGTCGCCTTGCTTGAGCACGATTCCGACTCCGGTGTTGCTGGCATCCGTGTAGAGCTGAAAGTCCTTGGAAAAATCCGGGTGGCCGATGATCGGCGGCTGCTGAAGGGCCTCTTTGAGCCGTCGAAATGCCGTGCCGCACTCGTCAGTCCACTCGAACTTCTCCGTCTTGCTGGTCAGTCTGTGCAGCGGTCCGGCGATATCGGAGAAACTCGGCACGTACTTCCTGTACTGGTTGCAAAGGCCTAGGAACTGCCGCACCTGCGTTGGGGACTGCGGCTCCGGCCACTCTTGGATGGCGTGCACCTTCTCGGGACTCACAGTGGCACCCTTGGCAGAGAACACGGTGCCGAGAAACGTGACCTCCGGCAGACCCAGCTGGCACTTGCTGCCCCTGACTGTGAGCCCGGCGCCTCTGATCTTCTCGAACACTTCTCGCAGGTGCTGTAGATGCTCGGCCTTTGACTTGGAGAAGCACAGCGTGTCATCCATGTAGGTGAAGGTTTGCTCGGCGCCTTTGAACACGCGGTTCATCAGGATGGTGAATGAGCTCGGGCCGCCGCAGACGCCCTGCGGCATCCTCTTGAACTGATAAAGCGGCATGCCGGGCCCAGGGCTGAAAGCTGTCTTCTGCCTGTCTTCCGGCTTCATCGGGATTTGGAAGTAGCCGCCGTTCAGGTCAATCACCGAGAAGATCTCGTTGCCAGCTAGCTTGTCCTTGACAAAGTCCATCTGCGGAATGCCCTGCGCCGACCGCACCGTCTTCTTGTTCAGCTCGCGGTAGTCGATCGTCAGCCGCAGGTCTCCGTTCTTCTTCCGCACGTACACCGGGGGCGCCACGTACGGGCTGTCCGACTCCTCGATGATGTCGTTGTCCAGCAGCTCCTGAATGAGCTTGTTAACCTCAGGTTCCCAGTGCACCGGCAGCTTTCTTGGAGGAATCCGCACCGGAACATCGTCGATCAGGGGGATGCTGTGCTCGTGGCGATCTGTCAGTCCCGGCCGCCTGGAGAAGATGTCGCTGAACTCGTGCACCAGGGCTCGGATGTCCGGGTCCTTTACGACAGGCAGGTCGACCTCTTTCGTGCTGAAATCCGGCACGAGCTTCTCTTCGAGGTCCTCCAGCTGGCTGTCTGCGTCGAGATGGCTCACGCCGTCCATCACGCACGAGCTCTTTGGTGGTGCCTCTGCGCTGTCGCTGAAGTCCAGGCACATGTTGCTGGCCTTGATGAAGTCCAGCCCGATGATGACGGCAGCCACCAGGCCTTCCGACACGTAGAACGGGTGCTGCCGCTCGATGCTGCCGAGCGACACCGCCAGGCTGGCCACCTGCCGCACCGGCACCGCCTGCTGGTTGACTGCCCGCAGTTCCAGGTGGACGCTTTCCAACTGAACTCGCTGCATTCTCTGAAGGACCTGCTTGTCCACGATTGATACCTGGCTACCCGAGTCGATCAGCGCCATGACGTCCGCACCTCCGATCTTGCACTGCAGCTTGGATGTTGCCGGGTTCGGTCTGATAACGACTGCTGCTGCGCTGCTGCCTACTGTGCCTGCGCCGCCCCCCTCTGCGCCCCGGAACAATCCACTCACGCTGGGGCCCGCGCTCAGAACTGGCCAGGGTTGCGGGCTCCGCCCCGGCCGTTGCCGTTTCCCGACGGCTTCTTGCAGTTTCTGGCGAGGTGGCCGCGTTGGTTGCAGTTCCAGCAGGTTACCTCGCGCTGTCTCCTCGCACTGCGAACCGCGCAGGAGTCGGAAGCCTCCGAGCCCAGCTTCGCTGCCAGGTCTTGGACCGTCGCCTGCAGTGAGCTGACCGCGGCCCTCAGATCTGCGGTCTCGGTGCTGCCGCAAGTAGTTCCGGCTGCCGCCGCGAGGGGCGGCCGGCTTCCATCCGTGGTGGCAGAAGGCAGCTCCAGTAGCAGTTGTGCCCGCGCAAGGGCGTCGCTTACCGTCTTGACTGACGCGTCGGCTCTGATTTGCCTGCTGACATCCGCTGGCAGTCCGCGGATGAAGTGATGGGTCAGCATGGTGTCTGTGGCGTTCTTGTTGCTAACGCCAGCGTCCTTGAGCAGCTGCTTCAGGTGATAGAGAAACAGACGAGGAGGCTCCCCAGGCAGCAGCTTCCGGCTCTCAAATGCCTCCAGCGCTAAGAAGTGCTGGCTTTCTGGGTGAAATGCCTCGGTCAGTGCATGGGTAACCTGACTGTAGTCGCTCTTATCCTTGTCACCGAGCTCAAGGAAGACCGCCAGAGCCCCACCATCCAGAAACGTTGGCAGATGCAAGTGCTTATCATTTGTCCACTTGTTGGCTGCCGCACACAGCTCAAACCGCTGCAGCCACTCCTTAAAGTTTCCAGAGCTAAAAGTTCTCGGAATCGCGCGATGACTGCCCTCTGCCATTCTGAGCTCTGCTACCACTTGTAACACGCGGTGTTTGGCGGTGTGAAACCAGATTCTACGAAGGCCCCGTGAGGCCGTGCTTGTTGTATTTATGTCAGTTGCGATTACGTAATCAGCGATGTACAGTAATGAACGATGTTAAACGAACGAACAGCAAATACGATAGAATGATTCAGCAAATTATTAGAAAGATTGTTAACATTCAAAAACTGCCTCAAAGGCTAGGAATAAAAACCATTACAAACGGAACACATGTACCAGAAACACATCTGTGACGCTCATTCAACGGAACACATTTACCAGAAACACATCTGTGACGCTCATTCAATGGAACACATGTACCAGAAACACATCTATGACGCTCATTCAACGGAACACATGTACCAGAAACACATCTGTGACGCTCATTCAACGGAACACATGTACCTGACACACATGAGTGTTTTCTCCGTGACTTAAATTAACTATGACTTAGTGCAATGTGTACCGACCTTCTTACGCTTGCCCTCGTCGTTAAGCAGAAAGGCAGCTACATAAGGAGTGAAAATCGCCGTGTAGATGACCAGCACAAGGATGAACCAGTCCCATACAGCCTTGAATGGCGAATAGTGCAGTATAGTGCAGCTGTGCACACTAGGTGACTGCAGCTTGTACTCTGGCAGAGCTTCCGAGCCCAGCGACAACATCTGGAACGCCAGGTATTCAGCCTCACATAAAATATGAAACGAACATTCCAAATTCACATCAACCGACATGCTTTCAAGATAGACACATCAGCTGTCATGCCGTTTATGATATCAATTATTTGATATCTCGTGACGCATGCAATTGCATATGAACAGAAGAATTAAAGTCAATTTAGCGCTCCGCAGACTCAACACCAATTGCTTTTGAGAAGTTTCAAATCAAGAGAAAAGAGACAGTCAATCAAGGCAGTTTTGTCCTGCAGGCACTGAGAACTTACGCGATCAAATTCATTTTCGTAGTCGATTTCGTTCTGCCAAATCTGATATTCGTTTGATCGTTCCAGTTATATGCATATCTTTTTGGATCTGAACAAGATGGAGCTTGATTTGAGCTTGATATAAACTCTGGGAAATAACCAAGTTGCCAAGTTTGGCAACACAGTTTTTTACTATGTTCCGATTGGCTATTCGAGTCGAAATAGCCTCAGCCATCCCAGTGCAAAACTCACATGAGCCACCCGCTCAGTGACATTGTGACGCAAAGGAGTTGCTGTAGGCGAGAAGCTGACGCTCTGATGTCTATGGCTAAAAGTGCCCACAGCGGAGCCCGAATTTGCGGGCACAAATAGGCGCCCGGACTCCATCGATTTCGCTTCAAAGCTGTGCCGTCTCGAGCGAAAAATGTTTTCCACTTCACCTGCAAAATCAGCGATTGGTGGCGATACAGTCATAGCCAGCCATTGCTAATCATTCATCACTTTGTCATGGTACTCACCTGCGTCATCGAATCTCGCCGACAAGTCTAAACCTTCGAAGCTGGGGCTCAGCGATAGCAGGCTCTCCGCGCACTGATCATTCGGCATCAGCGGGATCAAGCCTCCGCCGTTTCCGCCACCGCCGTTGCCGCCGCCGGCCCCTCCACCGACTCTACCCAGTGCACTGCCGACCGATCCAAAAATAGCCTCATTGGCGCCTCCAAGAATGGGCACCGTCGTGGCTACGTCTGAGGACGCCGCCATCGTTGAGAAGAAGCCGCCGCTACCGCTGCCACCAGTGATTCCGTCAGTGCCGAACGAGTCGTCCCGACGGAGATGCATCCCGGCTAGAGCCGCGCGAACCATGCCGCGGAAGGTGTCGCCAAGGCCCAGACTCCCTGGGAGAATGGGCATCGAGTTTTGATGATGGCAACTGTCACTATACACACTGGCACAATGTCCTTATCTTGCTGGCTTCAAAGCGGCAACTGCAGAAGCTTCGAAGGAGAGCTTTTGCTCCATCGGTCAGAGCTTTGGTGTATGCTTGAGCCAAGGACACTGCTACATTTTATATTATGGCAGCCTTGGTAGTTTTACATAACACTGTACATTCAAAACTATGTCCGTTGCAAATATGCCGTATGTTTGTTTCTGATTTCCTTGTTTGGATTAGTTTTTTTTGTTTGGTAGTGCCATATGTTAGTACAGTATGTACTTTAGTTTCTTGTGTCTGCTTCATTGCGGCAGCCCGCCCTCTGCTGTTGTCTATGGTCATATTCCATAGATATGCACTGCGGGCGGGCCGTGAAATGCGTTTCACGCCCGCTGACTACAACACCAATATTGATGGGCTGCAGAGGGCTGAAACGAGGTAAAACGTTGAGGCGCGTAGCGTTTCACCTGATTTCAGCCCGAGTATATTGCAACGTCCTGTGTTGTTTAGTAGTCCTTGGCTTGAGCAAGACACTAATAATAATAATAAGACACTTAATTTCCCTAGTGCTTTAGTTTATCTAGCTCTAGAATGGCTACCAGCATAAGCTGGGGTAGAGATTCGAGTGGGTGTTGCGCCCCAGTCCACGGACTGAACAGCTGTGCTTACGGAAATACCGCGCAATAACTATTCAAAGCCAATTGGGCTTGGTGTAGTTGTTATCTGTAAAGCTGACAGGTTCGTGCGATTGTGAAAGAGGTTTGATGGAATCTGGCATGTCATGGGACTATCATAGAAAGATGTGAATCTCACATCATATTAGCAGAATTACAGAATGCGCATGATCCAAGTAAGAAAGCTGCCAAACTTTTTGATGTTTTCTTAAAAATAGACGAGCTGGAAGCACATTAATTTTAAAGTTTCCGAACTGCCAGGTCCTTACCTGTGCCCGTCTATTATTTTGTAGGTGTCCCCATCTAATCCTAGCTTTTTCTTTTCCTCCCCCTGTCATCTTCGCTGACAGCGTCGCTGTCCTCAGCATCGATTAATAACCCTCCCTGTGCCTGTCATTAACTTATTTTGAACTTCTCAACAACTTCCAAACATTTTTCCTGGCCCAAACCTCCCTCTGTGAATATTACTCACGTGCGTGACATAGACATTGACAAAATGTTGAGTCTCATTTATCACTTCCTGATACGGGCACTGATTTAGCAAGTCAAATCAAGCAACTAGAAAATTTCCCAATCTCTTAGAAGAAAATATAATAAGAAGAGAAATCCAGAATTTTGTGACATTTCATTCTTTTTGTTTTGGGCTTGGGTGCCGTTTCGTGGATTTGTCAAGCTTCACGTTTCGTATGACGTTTCGAGCTTTTGAGATGTTTTGACGATTGTGTGATGTTTCGAGTTTTTGAGATGTTTTATAGGATTGCGTGGCGTTTCGAGTTTTTGAGACGTTTTGACGATTGCGTGACGTTTCGAGTTTTTGAGACGTTTTAATGATTGCGTGGCGTTTCGAGTTTTTGAGACGTTTTAACGATTGCGTGACGTTTCGAGTTTTTTTAGACGTTTTTTATGATTGCGTGACGTTTCGAGGTTTTGAGACGTTTTTTATGATTGCGTGACGTTTCGAGGTTTTGAGACGTTTTGACGATTGCGTGACGCTTCAAGTTTTTGAGACGTTTTGACGATTGTGCGACGTTTCGAGCTTTTGAGAAGTTTTGACGATTGTGTGACGTTTCGTTTTTTCTGTCGTTTCGTGTTTGTGTGACGTTTAGAGTTTTTGTGTGACTTTTTTAGGACGTCTCGAAATTCTTGGATGCTTCGCATCTTGTTTCGTTCTCTAGCCCTATTTTCAAACTTGTTGCAGCTTAGAAAAAGTTTTAAATCCTTGGCTTTTATGGGCTCAGAAAATTAAAAAGCACTCATTAAATCTGAAATTTCTCTACAGAGCCAAGCTCAGTAAGCATAGCACTCGTTGTCTCAGGAGTGTCAACGCTAGTTGGTGCTAACGTACTCAATTCCCTACCCTGGACGAAGACTAAGCAGGGGTCTGCGCGGAATGAGAGAGAGAAATGGAGAAAAAACTGCCAAATATCCTAGTCCGTATTTCATTTCCCCAGCCTTCAAGCTGATTTTGAGGGCTCGGGGCGGAGTTGCTGTGGGTTGCTAGGAAGGGCGAAAATCGCATTTCGCTGCTGGCCACGCAGCGGAGAAAGCTATGGGATATTTCGGACTGGAGCAGTGTGGGAAATTTATCCCCGCACTGTTGTGGAGATTCGTCATTTGATTTTCCTGCTTACACCAGAAGTAAACAATATTCAGACAAATGCTAGTTCCATTGTGATTGAATCTTCAGTACACTCACTCGACTTTCGACTTTTTGTCGGTTTTAAATTATTTTTTGTGCTATTCGTTTAGAGGATCGATCGACTTGACTTTTCAATTTAAATTAGAATGAACGAGTTGTACTCAAATATATATTAGTAGTAAGCCTCTGCAGCTCCATATGTTAGGGGTCTTAAGGTGTCCTGAGCAAGATACTTAATTCCCCATTGCTTCGGTTCACCTAGCTGGGTTTGGCAATTCACCAGTCCGTGGACTGAAAAGCAGTTGTACATAGCTTTTTAGAGGCGCCCGCAATAGCAGCGGCTGTGCAATTGGCTGCTCATCTCGTTCAACTTGTTTGAGTGTAGCTTCTGTTCATATTTTATTTTCTTGTACCACTACCGTTGACTTAGTTTGCCATTTTATCATGGAATATAATCATCCAGATAGCTATGGAGTTGCTTTATCATTTTTTAAGAAAACAATTGCAATGGGCTTTTGCACAAGCTCAACAGAGAAAAAGGAAACAGAATAGGAAACTATTAGGAAAGAGTCTAGCTTGTGACTGCAGAAAATTAGTTCTCCTTTGTCTACTCTCCTGCGGCGAAGCAACAATAGCTGCTGTTTCAGGTTTGCCGAGTCCCGTGGTACTTTTTGAGCACCAGTAATTTAGACAAAATGCATCTGACATGCCTTTAGGTTGCTCTAAACTTAAAGGTAGTAAAAAGGATGGAAAAATAAAAAAGCAAAAGGACCTGCTCACTGCCGTGGTTGAATGATCTTCCTTCAATCTGGGCAACTGCGGATCTTAATCTAGACTCTTGAAGAAGTTGGGACAATCAGTCACTTGGTCAGATGATGGATCACAGATTTCTTCCACTGTCTTTGTAACTCAAGTGAATCTTTGATCGTTATCTTCAGTTCGTGTCTCATCGCTCAGGAAGCTCAAAATTAAAAAGGAACATCATGTACTTTTATTCCCTCTCCAAAGAGAATGAATGCCCCCACCCAAGGCCGAATCTTACTCAAGCTTGTCTCCAACAGACATTCGGATATTTGGAATCTGAGAATTGGAAATTTGAGGCGCCTTATGAGGGGATAAAGCAGAAAGACTTTGCTAAACATATTGTTTGAGACGCGGAGTTTTAGGCACTCTATGCATATTTCATGACATTTTTGACATCGCTGGTGCCGCTGACAGGTTTTTAGCTGCAGTATTGTCTGTCAAGTGTCCTTGAGGAATCCGACTGTTCATTTCTAGCACAATGAGACGACATTCTGGAAAATCTATTGCCAACCTGATTAAAAAATTAGCTTGGCCATGCTTCAACTACAAAGTTGAGGGTCCGACACTCACAATAATGTCCCTGAGCACGAAGCCGAGATAAAGTGGCATGCATTTTCGGCGGAATGAGTTCTGGTGTGCTGTATTTTACCTTTTGTTTTATTTTAGCTTCTTTTGAACTGATTATTACACTTTTAGCTTCAAACTGGCAGCTAAAATGAGTTGGGAGTGAATCTTGGTGCACTTCTTAGTGTTTGAAATGCTTCTTAAGTAAAGTAGCAGCTAGTAACACCAATATCTCTCACAAAAGCTGAATTGTCATTCCGTTCAGTCAATCGCAGTTCTCTCCATTTTTGTCTTCTGTCTGTCTTGGAATTGAGTGAAAAGTTGCTGCCTCTGAAACGTCATTTTCTTGTTCAGAAGTTTATAGAGAAATATAGAGGAAGATTTTCCGCTCCGCTAAGCATAGCCCGTGTCCTTCCCAGCCCTGTCCTAGCAACCCCATCTAATTTCACCTCATCAGATCCCAATGCTGGAAAGAGATGTCAGGAGTGTTCGGAGCCTTCTCATGCTGCTGCTGCTGCTGCTGCTGCTGCTACCGAAAAATGGCCAGCAAGGGTGGGCACAAGTTCTCCCAGGAGGAGAAGGCTGGGCAGAAGGTCGGGCAGGGGGGACGGTGGCGCGTGCGGAGATAAACGAGAGACTTCGAGTCGCAGCCGGGGGTGCAGGCACAATCTACTTGTCCTTCTCTGAGGCACCCGCGAGCTTCACCGCCCGGCCTTCTCCCTCTAAGCCAAGCCCGGCGCCTGCCCTTTCCAGCTCATTTGCAATCACGCGATCTTCGACATGAGAGAAGTGGACAAGCCAGCCAGGCCTCTAATATAAACTGTATTAAATTAAAGAGCTCCCTGCACGCAATGGCCGAGAATTGGAGTGCCCACCTCTTCTGCATGGAGTATTGCAGAAATGACATGTCTTCTGTTGCTTTTGCTAGATAAACAGCGATATTTACAGATAGGGGCCTGCTGCCGGACTCGCTGAATTACCGGACCATGTCATTCTAGCCCGAAATTCATCTCTTAGTGAATAGCAGAATCAGCTGCCAACATTTGGTAGGATTTGCTTTAGGATTCGCATTCCATTCTAATCCTTCTCTTGGTAGTTATAGATTAGCAATCCATTCTAATCCTTCTCTTCGTAGTTATAGATTAGCAATCCATTCTAATCCTTCTCTTGGTAGTTATAGATTAGCAATCCATTCTAATCCTTCTCTTGGTAGTTATAGATTAGCAATCCATTCTAATCCTTCTCTTGGTAGTTATAGATTCGCAATCCATTCTAATCCTTCTCTTGGTGGTTATAGATTCGCAATCCATTCTAATCCTTCTCTTGGTAGTTATAGATTAGCAATCCATTCTAATCCTTCTCTTGGTAGTTATAGATTAGCAATCCATTCTAATCCTTCTCTTGGTAGTTATAGATTAGCAATCCATTCTAATCCTTCTCTTGGTAGTTATAGATTAGCAATCCATTCTAATCCTTCTCTTGGTAGTTATAGATTAGCAATCCATTCTAATCCTTCTCTTGGTAGTTATAGATTAGCAATCCATTCTAATCCTTCTCTTGGTAGTTATAGATTAGCAATCCATTCTAATCCTTCTCCTGGAAGCTATTGATTAGCAATCCATTCTAATCCTTCTCCTGGAAGTTATAGATTAGCAATTCATGTTGCACAAGTGCTGCCCATTTGCTTGTGGACATTGGATTTCTACTCGAAGAAACCCGAACTGACCTCAAAGGGCAAGTCAATCAGCTTCTTTGCCGCACCTCGAACCAACTCGTGCCAATTAATCCCCTGGAGCCAGAAAATTCTTGGGATCCAAACGTATGATTGGAGTAAATTACCTGCCTGATTAGAAATCACTTTCTAAATTCATCTTCGGGACGCAAAATGCGTGCTAATGAACTTGCTCAGAAAAACTGGAGTTCAACGATAGATAGATAGATAGTTGGATTGATAGATAGTTGATAGTTAGATATATAGATAGATAGATAGATAGATAGATAGATAGATAGATAGATAGATAGATAGATAGATAGATAGATAGTTAGATAGATAGATAGATAGATAGATAGATAGATAGATAGATAGATAGATAGATAGATAGATAGATAGATAGATAGATAGATAGATAGATAGATAGATAGTTAGATAGATATATAGATAGATAGTTAGATAGATAGATAGATAGATAGATAGATAGATAGATAGATAGATAGATAGATAGTTGATAGATAGATAGATAGATAGATAGATATATAGATAGATAGATAGATAGATAGATAGATTTGTACCTCTTCTCTCGGGCTGACTCAGCGCTCCAAAGTACGATGACACACCCTCCGGGGAGAACGTGAGAATGTAGAACATCACTTCGCCAGCTTCGTTTCTCACTGGCGCAACCATCGTGTTGGAGACAAATCTGGTGCCTATGAAATGGTGAGAAGTGACGTTTGTGCATTCTTCAATAGTAGTGGCGTTACAAATTTACACATGGAAAAGCAACAGCAGCTTTATCAGCCATTTTGCCGCCCGTTTTTGTACTAAGGGGGGGAGTTTTCACCCTTTAGAAATTTTTTGGCAGCGCCTGAATGCTAAACGCGTTGGGTGGTGACTGATTGGTTGACAGACTAGGCGATGGTGTCCTGTGGTTGAGCGGCACCTAATATTTAGGCTTGATCAGTGAAATCGGAGAAATTCGCGTCAGGGTGTCCATAGTGGCCTAGTTCCACCTGTTGTAGCCCTTGAAGGTCCAGCAGTCCGTCTAGATCAGGGGTAGGCAAACTTATTTGCTGGCGTGCCAAAGAGAGAACCTAAAAGACGACAGCGGGCCGCATTGACTGTATAAATATGAGATAGGGGAGAGATGAGACACGGGAGAGATGAGACTCGGGAGAGATGAGACACAGGAGAGATTAGACACGGGAGAGATAAGACACGAGAGAGATGAAACAGGACACTGTAGATGTCAGAAGGGGCAACGGGCCGGATTTGGGAGCTTCGAGGGCCGCATCTGGCCCACGGGCCGGAGTTTGCCGACCCCTGGTCTAGATAAAGGACCACCGAAGACTGAGATAATGCAGGCACATTCGGGTGACGATAAAATTTGAAGGCCTGGCAAGGCGCAATGCTAATTCGTGTATAGGGGTGTATGTAATACACTAACGCTTATGGGAAAAATCCGACCTTCGGCCAGAATCATTAATTATATCGACGTCTGAAGGGCTGGCGACTTGATTCTTGCTTCAAAAGATGCGCAAGAAAAAGTTGGCCCGTGTTCTTTCTTTTGGTGTGCTTGCGTTGCTCCGTTCGGGTGCAGCACAAAAAAATTCAGGGGGGGGGAATTCTCCCTCCCCTTGGAAGTTCTACTATTAAAGAGGAGGCTTGAAGACCTGCGCTTGACGATCGCCTGAAGCGGTCGATCGAATATCAACAGGATTCATCAATGGTCAAGCAGTTTGTGAACTGCTCTTCTTCAATCTTAAAGGCCCACGGATTTTACATCGAATAGCATTTTGCTTTTCAATCGCTCACCGTCCTTTTTGTACAGAAGTATCTGGACCTGCCTCTCGTCGCGGCATCCCAGCGCGTCCCTGAGATCGCTAATTGATTTCACGGTGGTGAGGGGGCCGTGCAGAAAGTCCATGCTCGCAGGCTGCTGCATGACGTCGGCGCGAGTGTAGCCCACCAAATCGCAGAAGCCGTCGTTGCAGAAGATGACGGGCCGGTGGTCGAGGCTGCCGTTCGCAATGCAGAACTTGCGATCTTGGGTATGTAGTGATGGTAAGTTTCAACCTTCTGGTGTTATAACCTGTCTAATTTTTTGGCTCATTATTGACTTCAAGAAGTGTTGCGGAAAGGGTATCACTTCATGATACTTTACGCCTCTCGCACCAGCGGTCCCTGAGCTCGATTCCGCGGCGATGCCACATTCATTTGGGGCGCAGCCACGGAGAGAAAGCTTGGGGGCTTGTCGTGCAATTTACGCCCTTGAAGGCCAACCTCCAAGGCACAGTGGGAGTTTACACTGCCTGACAATGAGAAAGTCAGGGCAGATGTACACACCTGTGTGCGTGTGTGCTCAGGAGTCAGCGGAGTGAGCAGGATTGCTTATTTGCAGGCTGCGGGTCTAGTGTCACCAAATAATTTGCCATCGCCCGCAGCCCTCCTGCAATTATTTAACTCGCAGAACTTTGGAAGCAGAGAGTTTTTTTCATTATTTTTATTTTAAGCCGAGAGATCAGGAAATAACAAAGATATAACTCACTCTGTCCATCGAACTTGCGAATCAAAGTGTCCAGGAAGGTGTTCTGAGGCGCTATGTGTCCTCTTCTGACTGGCATATTTTGCTTACAAAAGTGCGGCAGAAAGATAAAAACTTTCTAAGAACTGAAATATTTGAATTTACTGCCTTTACTTATAGGTAGACATCTTTCTTGTTTGAATTCGACAAAAAGTTCATATCTGTGATTGACTGTAGTTAAACAAAATTAATTTTCCCAGATCGTCTGGGTCTGCTGATTTATAGAAAATGGCTAGATTTTAGCCTTAGATTTTTTAATAAGTACGCAGCAAGTCGCAAATCCTACATTTATTTAAAGGAAGCTTAACATATGTCAAGTTCGTTGGGCTTGTTGTACGTTCCCGTCTGCTGTACAAAGCTGGCCAGGGAAGTACAGCATTGGCGCAGAGCTAGGGAACGCGCGGCAGAAGAGAAGAGAGAGAGCTTGTGATGCCATTGGAAGGCAGATACAAGTTATTGGATAGCATATTTATCAAAGCAAAAACTCTAACCATAGAACTATGTCGTATACGTAGCATTTATTTTGTAGATATTTATAATAATAATAAAGTTACATCGGAGTTAATCAACATAGCTCGCGTAGAAGAGCATACAATGTGATATTTCAATACACGCAGCGTTTCCAGATGCCGCACATTCAAATTGCATGACGGAATTAGACTTTTTTGTGAAGCGTAATTCATTATTTTATTTGCACTTAGCATTGTCGTAACAGCCAGGAAATGGCAGGTAGAAATCTGAAATAGAAAGCTAATTATTGTAGGCAGGAAATACGTGGCAGGGGTACTCACTTTATTACCAGCGGCCGTGTGACTTTTTTCTATTTTGCTTTTCACACACGGGAGTCGATCAATAGGCAAAAAGCAAGCGGTACAGGGCCAGGTATGGACATTTTTGCGAGTAGCATGGCATTAGCTAGAGATGGCGTTGGGATGAGAAAGAGACAGAACAATGGTCGGCAACTAAAATGGTAAAATATAAAGCAGACGATTTCCATTGATTGAGGCGTGAGCAGCTGTATGCTAGGAAATATCAATAGAAGGCAATAGCAATGCTAGGAAAGCGCAAAGTACAACTGAACGGGTTTGCTACCGTGCAAAGCGGCTATTACCTCGGCCACTGCGGCGTTTGCGCTAGCGTCGCTAGGGAAGCGAAGGATGTGCGATTCGACGCATCATCGGCTGTAACGGAGCTTCTGGCGCGCGGTGAAGGTCGCAAAGCCTACATAACAGTGACGCACAAGGGCCTGAAACTACACCTGACCGGTACAGGGGAGAATCAGCTCTCTACACCTGAGAGGATCGCTTACTACTGTGCAGCGGCCGGCGGCCAGGAACGCATCTTTGCCTGGGTCGACCAGCTCGCGTCCTCGTCGACCACGTCAACTCGGCAGTTTGTTTGCCACGCTGTTGCGTTTCACCGAGCAGAGCAGGCAGTGGAAATGGTGGCGCTGACGCGGCACTTCTTGGCGGCCGCCTATCGCGACTGGCGCGACGTTCGGCGACGACTGGCTGACAAGTCGGAAGCGGGCAGCTTGACATCAGCTGCAGCCTCAATTAGGGGCACTCTATAGATGAAGTTAATAAACATATCGCTTCTTACACGATGCATCCCGGAGTATACTAAAAAATACAGTATTCATCAAATTTAAATGAATTTTATGCCTGAAGTTTCGTCTCTTGCCTAAAAAGATAGTTTTGCTATCACAGATGCTTTTAGCAACAAATTTTAGTATAGTATATGCAACTGAGAGTAATGAGCGAGCGCAATGTGTCATTCTCGCTCTGAAACTTTTGAAACTTAGATTTCGATGGCAAATTGTATGAAGACAATTTAAAAGCAAGAAGAATAAAAAATTTTTATATTATATACTAAAAATGAAATGGTTGCTTGGTTACTTTATATATACTAAATCGTAATGTCTAAAAAAGGAAATTATTTTGCAGATAGACCGCGGTCCGAGCATTTGCCGAAAAGGACCGAAACGAACCATTTTTTGTTATTTATTTATTTTTTATGCACTGCAAAATATTTTTTAGGATAATATTTTTTCCCGTACTGGCTCGCTAGGGCTTCAATGCTCTGGCAGTTGGACAGATCCCTAAAGTTTTCAGTTCCCCGAAGGCCCTCTTTGAGCTTCGCACTGTACGTGATCCTGTACGTGTTCTTGACATTCCTGCTCCAGTTGATGTGGCTCTTCGCGTTGGTCGGTCTAAACGCAGAAGCGGATGAAGCGGTGGTCGGAAATGCAATCCGCCTCGTCCCAGCCCGACAACGCAGACAGAATTGCCGGAGTGGCAATAGTCATTGTGGTGTCAATGACGTCAGCTCAACGAGTACCATTGTTGAACCTCACCTCAATTTGGTTGAGTGCGTGTGAAGATGAGGAGCTCAAACTTCCCGACAAACGAGCAGCGTGCGAGTCCGTGAGATTTGCTACTCCAATAATTACATCCTTGCCCTAGCCCCCGACTCCTGGCACCAGCCGCACCATATACAGGAGGGCCTTATACAGTGAGACTGCGGTTGGCCTGCACTGCATCTATGAATCTATGAGCAGTTATCTATGAATAGTAACTCACAATTTCTGTCCTTTATAGCCTAGCTCACACTCTATCATTCTGGTCTATCTTATTCTCTAAATCTTGTTGCCGAACTTGACGGCTAAAGTGCTTCCATTGCGCATGAACGCACAGTCAGGAGCAGGCACTGCAAATACCCTCAGGCGATCTGGGACACCGCGTTCGGCACGCACAGGGCATGTGTCAGCATGGTGCAACAGATAGGCTGCCAGACGATGAGATCCAAACCAGCTATCGAGAACCAGCAGAGAGAAGGAGGTAGCCAAGATCAGCATGTACCGGCATGACTCAACCAGAACTTTCTCGTTCAATGAGAGCCCATCAACATCGCAAGCCTATTCCAAACTTATCATTCATAATTCTGCTGGAATGTATAGAAAGAAAGTAACAGACATACTGTACTCGTTAACTCTTGATTCTATATCGTGCACTTTTGGCTGGCATGTACGACCGTATCGACGGAAAAAACGCGTCCTTGGAACAACACCAGCTCATCGTCAACGCTGAGTTTCTTTTCTGGCATGTATATGGACGCTCCTGCGGATCTCAGACACGAAGGTGATAAAAGGGTCTCGTCTTTGCTAATGCAGGATCGATACGATAGATTTAAATTTGGTACAGTCATAGAAGCGTAACAGGCTGATTATCTGCTGGAACCTGTCTCTGAACAAACAGATGATCTGCTAGAAAAACGGAGTAGTTGTGTAGTTTAATGGGTTCGAACTACAATTTTTTGCAAAGGGTTGGCTCAACCGGGCTGTTTCGTTCTGTTTGTCACTTGTAAAAATAACAAATAACAACAAATGTGCATAAAATCCAATACCAATTTATAGTTTTTACATATTGTTAGGACAGAATTCTAGCTATCGCGTGGGTCTTAATTACTGACTGGTCAGGTTCATTAAGTCGTATATTTTAGTAGAAGCAATCGAAAAGCTATCAGAATTATAAATTTGCTTTAATGCGCAATGCGGAGTAGGGGATGTAGCTCAGAGGTAGAGCGTTCGCTTCGCATGTGAAAGGTCTCGGGTTCGAACCCCGACTTCTCCAATGATATTTTGCATATTATAGAACGTACCTTTTACTTACATCGCAAAGCAGAAAGTCATTCAATCATCTTTAAAATCATGCACACTATTTTAAATGGTGGGATTCATAATTTTTAGACTAGCAAACATTTCTATCTGAAACTAAGAACCAGTTAAATATAACATATACCTGACATCATGACATGCAATTACTAGATGAAAATCCATACACATTCGAATGTGAATCAAGCTGAATAAATACAGATATGATCAGTAATTGTTCAGTGATGATATGAGTAAGCTTGAATGTAACAGTTTCTTGGAACACTTGACATATTCATGATCTAAGCCAGCGTCCTCGATCTACTATTAACGTCTGCCGATATGTAGAGAAAAAATAAAAAAGTGCAGAACAAATGGTGTCGCAAACAAGATACCTCTCCTTCATTTCAATAGTCTTTAGGTCAGAAAGCGCATAACTTACACTTATAATTTGCACTTATAACAAGCGCAAGCGATCACAGAAATAAAATAATAAGACTAACACAGTTGAAGTGACACACATATTCAGTAAAAACGAAAAAAAGCTTTCATATTTCCGGCATGCTACAAAACAAAATACACTTAAACAAATTTAAAGTTACCACACAGTAAGATATTTATTCATGCACGGATAAAAATGCACAGTTATATTTCATAAATTTTTGTTTACTCTTATCTGTTTATCAATAAAACTTAATACATTGTTTCCTTTATTTTTAGTGACTTTGGATATTTGTAATTTGAGTTAAATTTTTGGATTTGAGACAGGTACACTTTGGTGGCCGCTATTAGAATCTAGGCAGCAGGTGGTTATTACAGAAAATGTGCACTTATTAACTCTTGTGGTATTATACTTTTTATAATATTTATATTTGTGTCTTATTTAGTGACTTACTGTGCACTGTACGCGGGACACTGTTAACATCGTCATTAGCAAGTCAAGTCTGGGCTAATCATTTTCCCCTTCTAGCTGTCAAGCTGTGGAAGAAGTTCTGGAGTCTATTGAGACATTAATCTGACTCATGGCTGCAGGAATTGAAAAGTGTGAGTGGCAGGCAGAATGCCAGGCAGTTGACCCCTTCTAAATGTATTGTTAGGCCTACACTAGCAATTTAGGCTACTGGAACTATTGTTCTAAAATAGATTTTTAGTTACTGCAGAATTTATATGCATGCTAGTATTAGCACGTTTTATTGCCTAGTCAAACCGGGTGCCATTAAATTTGTCAACTTTTTATTCATCTTCTCCTCTTGGCAATGCCCACTTCATCAACTAGTAAATTCATCATCTGTTTACCATTTTTTACAGTCAAACTTGAAAATCCATCAACTATAATTAAAATTGTGTCATTAATTTCTGTACATCTGCTTCTGTTCATGTATGCATAACAGTAGAATAATTTTGTTAGTCTGCATAAGTCTAGCAGTTCCTAGCCTATATCTATATAAAAAAAGAGGAATATGATACTATTACTGGATAAGACAATCAGTAAAGCAAACAAGGCTGATTTATAGCTTTATTCAGAGTTCCTTTCTTTTCCCAATTTTGGTATTTCATTTCATTTTAACTACACTAGTTCTTATGATATGATTATTATACTTTATAGATATTTTTTTTACTAAGACTAATAAATGTTCCTAGATTACTACAACATTATTTGTCAATCCATGTTTCATTATATTGCCTATCCATTACTTGCCTGAAAACACAGTAAACTCTACAACTCAGTTCACAATTACCATTAAAAAAATTTACCCAGATCTAGTCAAACCAACCTTAAAAAGTGTAACTAAGTGAAGAACATTTTAAAACTTATACATTATTTTCTGGGCTATAGGGCTATCATTCTGCTTATACTGTTCAGGCCTCCTTTTAATATATCCTATGTTGTGGTTATACAAAATAGCATGAACTGAATTTTGCAATCTTATTTTTAGATGCACCTTTGTTGCTATTAAAGATTATCCTTACCTTAGATTTGTATACATGTAATTGTTTGTAAATGTTGTCACAACATGTCACAACCTTATTAGAATAAATAACTGCTTAAGAGAAGCATTTAATTTTCGCTCTAATTGACAGAATATTATTTGTAACATTAGCATAGCTAATTATAAAATTAATATCCTAGAAGCCTTTCTATAGCAGCAACATTAGTTGAGTTTTGCAACAAAGTTGAAATACAACAAAAAACCTACACCCCACACTCTGAAATCATTTCATACAAAAATCAAGTATTGCCTACTACAAATCTGCTACCTGATCTGGTACCTGATTTGCAAGGCAAGAATAATTAGATTGCAGTAGGGTTTGGATCCAGAAATTACTAAAAATTGTCTAAAAATCTATCAAAATGACCATCCCACACTGCATAATGCAAAATAAAGTGACTAAACAAACTAAGCTTTCTACTTATTGTTCTGTTGTAAGAAAAAATCATGTAGCCTCGATCTATATTTGTATATACTCTGTTACAAAATAAACTTGTCTACTGTGTCTCTAACTTACCATAACCTCCCATAGCTACTATCCTATAGTTTCCACCTCTAAAATTGTGTAATTTACACACATGTACAGATACATGTGTTATGTTTGATGCATTATCACTTATTTTTAGGTATTTTTTTTCTTTGTTTTAATCTACCACAGATTTCTGTCCGGAACAATTAACATTAGATTTGTAAACACTGATAATAATTAAACACTAGTAAACAAACTGTTAGCAAGTGGCACTTATTAACTTCTTGATTGTTAGGCAGTGTACTTGCACTTGGCTTAGTGTCATTTAATAGTATTTTCTTGCTAAGCATTATATATATTCACAATGGTAATGTATTTTGCTCTATTGGTTCCTAAAGTCTAAAAAACTCACTTTATATGATTAAATAAGGCCATTTTTGTATTATTATTTCCATGTATGAATTCGGCTGCTGTGTCATGGCAATAAGTAATTAGTAATTAGAATGGGACAAAAGTTAATCCAAATTGTGCTAAAAAATAATCATTAATTAAAAAAGAAATCCTTTTGCTTCCTAACTTTATCTGCTTCGGTCTGTCTTCCAGTCGAAGGCTTCTTCATCAAACTCTTCAAAGCGGCGCTGCCTTCATTCCGTTGGGCCATGCGGTCCGAATCTCATCAGGCAGACCATCGATGAATTGTCTGCTGCCAGCTTTGAAGAGCCTCCCGACTCGCCCTCCGACATGGAGCTGGCTTCGTTCAGAATGATTCCTGACATTGACGATTTGAATAACAATCAGCACTCGGAAACTAAGGTTGAAGAGGAGGAGGAAACGGCTGCTCAAAATCATCTAAAACCCCGGCCCCTGATTGGAACGTGGTTGATGCCAGACGTTGGCCAATATTTTAATTTTCCGAGAAAGTGTGAAAAAGAAAAGGCTTTTGGAGGCAACAGTGATAGGGCTTGTGGCCCGGACACTTTATTCAAGTGGCGCTTACAAGGCCTTACATTCGAGGATGCTGTGCAGGTGAGGAACTGCTAGTCTGTGATAGTGCAGGTGAGGAACTGCTAGTCTGTGATAGTGCAGGTGAGGAACTGCTAGTCTGTGATAGTGCAGGTGAGGAACTGCTAGTCTGTGATAGTGCAGGTGAGGAACTGCTAGCCTGTGATAGTGCAGGTGAGGAACTGCTAGCCTGTGATAGTGCAGGTGAGGAACTGCTAGTCTGTGATAGTGCAGGTGAGGAACTGCTAGTCTGTGATAGTGCAGGTGAGGAACTGCTAGTCTGTGATAGTGCAGGTGAGGAACTGCTAGCCTGTGATAGTGCAGGTGAGGAACTGCTAGCCTGTGATAGTGCAGGTGAGGAACTGCTAGCCTGTGATAGTGCAGGTGAGGAACTGCTAGCCTGTGATAGTGCAGGTGAGGAACTGCTAGTCTGTGATAGTGCAGGTGAGGAACTGCTAGTCTGTGATAGTGCAGGTGAGGAACTGCTAGTCTGTGATAGTGCAGGTGAGGAACTGCTAGCCTGTGATAGTGCAGGTGAGGAACTGCTAGCCTGTGATAGTGCAGGTGAGGAACTGCTAGTCTGTGATAGTGCAGGTGAGGAACTGCTAGTCTGTGATAGTGCAGGTGAGGAACTGCTAGTCTGTGATAGTGCAGGTGAGGAACTGCTAGCCTGTGATAGTGCAGGTGAGGAACTGCTAGCCTGTGATAGTGCAGGTGAGGAACTGCTAGCCTGTGATAGTGCAGGTGAGGAAC
The DNA here is from genome assembly GCA_950097015.1 of Macrostomum hystrix. Taxonomy (NCBI): domain Eukaryota; kingdom Metazoa; phylum Platyhelminthes; family Macrostomidae; genus Macrostomum; species Macrostomum hystrix. The sequence continues at coordinate 156,809 of CATNEN010000028.1, forward strand.
TGCTAGCCTGTGATAGTGCTGGTGTATTCTGAACTGCTAGCCTGTGATAGTGCTGGTGTATTCTGAACTGCTAGCCTGTGATAGTGCTGTTGTATTCTGAACTGCCAGCCTGTGATAGTGCTGGTGTATTCTGAACTGCTGTGAACGTATTGTTGAATCTCGCTCGCTCTGACAGGAGAGTCACCGACGACCCTTTGGCGGCGTGCTGTGCCACTACCGCAGCTGGAGATTTCCCGACAGGCAAAGAAGTTCCACAGCTGGTGCTGCTGTGTACCCAGATGGGCCACCTAGCAACCATTCTACTCGCGACTCGGAGGTAGTAGCAGAGGCAGCAGCAGTGTCTCCCGCGCCTTCGTCGACTCCTGCTGGCGGTCCAGCTCAATCAGACTGCTCAGAAGGTTTGTCGCGTGCTACTGATGACTGTGGCCAGTTCAGTTTGGCAGCATTCCTGTGCGCGCCAGGCCAGCAGAGCGAGGAGCCTAGCCTTTGCTTGATCAGCGACGAAGATTTGGACGCTGAACTCGGGCGCGAGGAACAGGCGACCAGAATGCAACAGCGGTCTGAATCGCCTATTAGATTTACTGCAACTGCTTCTGGGGCTGCAGATTCTCAGCCGAGTCAGCAGCGAGACCAGCCTCGGTGTCAACAATCACGATCTGAGTCGCCTCAACAGCCGGCTCAGCCACATCAACAGCCCGCTGAGCCACCTCAACAGGCGGCTCAGCCGCCTCAACAGCCGGCTCAGCCACCTCAACAGCAATCACAGCTACGGCAGCAGCAATCACAGCCACAGAACCGGCAATTACAGCTTCAGCAACAGCAATCACAGCCTCAGCAGCAGCAGTCACGGCCACAGCAGCAGCAATCACAGCTACAGCAGGAGCAATCACAGCAACAGCAATCACAGCTACAGCAGCAGCAATCACAGCAACAGCAATCACAGCTACAGCAACAGCAATCACAGCTACAGCAGCAGCAATCACAGCAACAGCAATCACAGCTACGGCAGCAGCAATCACAGCAACAGCAATCACAGCTACAGCAGCAGCAATCACAGCAACAGCAATCACAGCTACAGCAACAGCAATCACAGCTACGGCAGCAGCAATCACAGCTACAGCAACAGCAATCACAGCCACAGCCGCAGCAATCACAGCTACGGCAGCAGCAATCACAGCCACAGCAGCAGCAATCACGGCCACAGCAGCAGCAATCACAGCTACAGCAGCAGCGATCACAGCCATGGCAGCAAACACAGCTACAGCAACAGCAATCACAGCCACAGACGCATCAATCACGGCCACAACAGCAGCAATCACAGCTACAGCAGCTGCAATCACAGCCATGGCAGCAGCCATCACAGCTACAGCAGCTGCTATCACAGCCATGGCAGCAGCCATCACAGCTACAGCAGCTGCAATCACAGCCACAGCAATCACAGCCGCAGCAGCAGCCATCACAGCTGTTGCTGCACCAGCGACCACAGACAATGGAACAGGTAGTGCAGCGTCTAACACTAGCGAAGCAGCAGCAAGGGCTGGAGCAGGGGAGGCAGCTGGTACAGTTGCCTAGGGCACAGGAGCAGCAACAGCAGCAGCATATTCTGCTTCAACACTCAGATGCGGATGGCGGCTCTCAGCAACAGCTAGGATGCGGGCCCAATCCGATTTATGTCTGTCTAGCCTGCAACGAGACTCTTCAGGATTCCGTCGCCGCCACAGAACACTCGTCACCGTCCAATCTCATGCACTACTGTCTGGCACTGCCAGAGCCCAGTTCCAGTTTGGCTGATTACAAATTGACTTGCCACACCTGCGATTTCGGCTTTAACAGCGGCCTGTCTATCGGCCCGCTTGCCGCCTTGGTTATTCACTGCCTGTCCGAGCATCGGGCTGCTATCTCTGGGCCGCTGCTCAACTTGCATCACACAGCCTCAGGTCAGCGTTGGCGACTTAGCGGCAACCGCAACACTCGCTGCCAGCTGTATAAGAAGGCCTGCGACACCTGGCTAGCCAACGTGCCAGCGCTCAATGTCTACGACTTTGTCCTGGCGCCATCAGCCTCCTCAAATCATAATCTGCGCTCGCCATTCGCGTTAGCCTTTGTTCTAATTTGTCGTTTCTGTCGCAGAATCAGCATACCGACCGCTTGGAGCTTGCCGCAGTGCCCGGAGCTCATATCCACACTGCGGCCGCACCCCAGCGGTCATCCCTGCCAACTAGTGATGGTTGCTGTGCGGTTGCTAGGCTCGCCTACGGCTAATAGACAATTCGGCTGTGCAGTTGCCAACTGTCCAATTCGGTCAGCTAGCCCACAGGCCTGCGCCATTCATCAGCTGGCTCTCCACGGTGTGTCCAGCTCTCTTCGCTGCGCTAAGTGCAGTTTTCACTCGGATTCCGTGTCCACCGGCCTACTGCATTATCGACTGTGCCGCAGCACGGCCCGACAGTATCTCATAGCCTGTGTTAGCCTGGCTCACTCGGTGCCTAACAACTGCCTGCAGCAACAGCCTCAGCCTCAGCCTCTGATGCTATCTAGCCAATGCCTGCTGAGCCTAATGCCTGATGGCAACACTGTCGGACTGCGGTTCCTCTTTGATCGCTGAACTATTTCTAATCTGCTCCGACTGTGTAACAAATAATTAGCTAGCTTTGCAGATCTTTAGCTTCCTACGAGTGTTATGTGCTATATGTACAAATGGCATTACAAATGCATTATTTGAGGGGTTTGTTGAGAAGACACTTGCGGGTAATCACAGGTGAGACACTGCTTATCACAGGTGAGGCACTGCTAGGCTATCACAGGTGAAACATTGCTAGGTATCACAGGTTAAACATTGCTAGGGTATCACAGGTGAAACATTGCTAGTGAATCACAGGTGAAACAATTCTTAGGGTATCATAGATGGGACACTGTAATGGTATCACAGGTGAAACACTGCTTGGGAATCACAGGTAAAACATTGCTAGGCTATCACAGGTGAAACATTGCTAGGGTATCATAGGTGAGACACTGTAATGGTATCATAGGTGAAACAATTCCTAGGGTATCATAGGTAAGACACCGTAATGGTATCACAGGTGAAACAATTCCTAGGGTATCATAGGTGAGACACTGCTTGGGGATCACAGGTGAAACATTGCTAGGGTATCACAGGTGAACCACTTCAATTATTTCACAAGTAAGCGTATTTATTTTTACAAATCCCATACTGCTGCAAAATGCCATAAGAAAACCTAATATAATTCATTGCTTCCCGGCATTAACTTGTTAATAAAATAATCAAACAACCTTTTTGGTTGTAATATTTTAAGCCATTTTTTATTAAACAGTCAGTAAAAGTCCTCTCTCTTCTGTCCTCTTCCATAGACTACATGGCGGTAAGTTTATTTGTTAATAACGCTTTTTTACGCGCGTACACTCGCATTATAATTTGTTTATATATATGGCAGGTGTTCTATGGTTAAAAAATCTATTACTTCAATCGCTAAATATTTAAGCCCTTTCTTCCCTTTTTTGTTAGTAAACAATTTGCATTTTTGCTCTCTGTTTTTTGCTGATCTTGCTAGTTTTATGTATTTTTTTGCATGTTGCTTGAAACTAACTTTGAGTTTGCGTGATGCTTTCCAAATATGCTAGATTACAGTCACCTTCCCACCCACAAGATAAGCTTTGATCAACTATGCTAGATTACAGTCACCTTCCCACCCACAAGATAAGCTTTGATCAACTATGCTAGATTACAGTCACCTTCCCACCCACAAGATAAGCTTTGATCAACTATGCTAGATTACAGTCACCTTCCCACCCACAAGATAAGCTTTGATCAACTGTGCTGGATTACAGTCACCTTCCCACCCACAAGATAAGCTTTGATCAACTATGCTAGATTACAGTCACCTTCCCACCCACAAGATAAGCTTTGATCAACTATGCTAGATTACAGTCACCTTCCCACCCACAAGATAAGCTTTGATCAACTATGCTAGATTACAGTCACCTTCCCACCCACAAGATAAGCTTTGATCAACTGTGCTAGATTACAGTCACCTTCCCACCCACAAGATAAGCTTTGATCAACTGTGCTAGATTACAGTCACCTTCCCACCCACAAGATAAGCTTTGATCAACTGTGCTAGATTACAGTCACCTTCCCACCCACAAGATAAGCTTTGATCAACTATGCTAGATTACAGTCACCTTCCCACCCACAAGATAAGCTTTGATCAACTGTGCTAGATTACAGTCACCTTCCCACCCACAAGATAAGCTTTGATCAACTATGCTAGATTACAGTCACCTTCCCACCCACAAGATAAGCTTTGATCAACTATGCTAGATTACAGTCACCTTCCCACCCACAAGATAAGCTTTGATCAACTATGCTAGATTACAGTCACCTTCCCACCCACAAGATAAGCTTTGATCAACTATGCTAGATTACAGTCACCTTCCCACCCACAAGATAAGCTTTGATCAACTGTGCTAGATTACAGTCACCTTCCCACCCACAAGATAAGCTTTGATCAACTATGCTAGATTACAGTCACCTTCCCACCCACAAGATAAGCTTTGATCAACTATGCTAGATTACAGTCACCTTCCCACCCACAAGATAAGCTTTGATCAACTATGCTAGATTACTGTCACCTTCCCACCCACAAGATAAGCTTTGATCAACTATGCTAGATTACAGTCACCTTCCCACCCACAAGATAAGCTTTGATCAACTATGCTAGATTACAGTCACCTTCCCACCCACAAGATAAGCTTTGATCAACTATGCTAGATTACAGTCACCTTCCCACCCACAAGATAAGCTTTGATCAACTGTGCTAGATTACAGTCACCTTCCCACCCACAAGATAAGCTTTGATCAACTGTGCTAGATTACAGTCACCTTCCCACCCACAAGATAAGCTTTGATCAACTGTGCTAGATTACAGTCACCTTCCCACCCACAAGATAAGCTTTGATCAACTGTGCTAGATTACAGTCACCTTCCCACCCACAAGATAAGCTTTGATCAACTATGCTAGATTACAGTCACCTTCCCACCCACAAGATAAGCTTTGATCAACTGTGCTAGATTACAGTCACCTTCCCACCCACAAGATAAGCTTTGATCAACTATGCTAGATTACAGTCACCTTCCCACCCACAAGATAAGCTTTGATCAACTATGCTAGATTACAGTCACCTTCCCACCCACAAGATAAGCTTTGATCAACTATGCTAGATTACAGTCACCTTCCCACCCACAAGATAAGCTTTGATCAACTATGCTAGATTACAGTCACCTTCCCACCCACAAGATAAGCTTTGATCAACTGTGCTAGATTACAGTCACCTTCCCACCCACAAGATAAGCTTTGATCAACTATGCTAGATTACAGTCACCTTCCCACCCACAAGATAAGCTTTGATCAACTATGCTAGATTACAGTCACCTTCCCACCCACAAGATAAGCTTTGATCAACTATGCTAGATTACAGTCACCTTCCCACCCACAAGATAAGCTTTGATCAACTATGCTAGATTACAGTCACCTTCCCACCCACAAGATAAGCTTTGATCAACTTTGCTAGATTACAGTACCCTACAATCCTCCTACAGGCTGAGAGATATGTGAGGTAGAGAATGGATTGAGGGAGATATGAGGTAGAGAATGGGCTCTATAGGGCTCTATAGAGATGGATTCAATGGATTCGTTATATTGGACTTCTTCGATCATGAAGTGCCTGATCTTGTTTAAATTTCTACCTGTAACTTGCAGCTAAGCAGCCCTACCATAGCCTAACAATGGACGATCTATCCGAGGAGAACACTTTCAGCGTGGACGAGGTGTCCCAGATCATCAAGGAGGGTGTTGAGACTTGCATTGGTAGCAGCCAGTTTCAGCAGAACAAGGTCAACCAGTGGACATCCAGCATCATTGAGCACTGCCTGAACCAACTCACTAAATTGGGTGCGATTATGACAATGTTTTGGTTACAGCATACCCAGTTTCACTGACCCACCCCTTTCACACTTTGATTCGCCCCATCACCATGCCGCCTCCTGGACAATGCCATCCCACAGGTAAGCCGTTCAAATACGTGGCCAACTGTGTGATCATGCAGAAGAATGGCGCCGGCCTGCACACCGCCTCCTCCTGCTTCTGGGACAACCAGACCGACGGCTCCTGCACCATCAAGTGGGAGAACAAGACAATGCACGTCATTGTCACCGTATTCGGTCTGGCCATTTAAAGGGCCATTGTGAGCCAGGGACTTTATCCACTCACTTTAATAGCTTTGACTGTGAATCCTGACCTACAAAATTCCATTTTGATAACGACAACACTTATTGTTACTTTTATATTTACTTTTTTAATCTCTTATAATTTAAAGATAATTTTGCAAAAAGTAAAGTTAAAGCAAATTGATGGCAGAAATAAAAAAAAATTTTCTACAAGGAAAAATTATCATGGCAGTCCAATTCTAATGCTCTGTTTATCATTTTATTTTTGTATTATTTAAATTCGTGCTAACTTATGGTAGATTACCACACAAGAAAAGTAAGCAAATAAGTAAATATTTACTTTCCTCCATTCTGATAAAGCGAATTGAAAGTAACATGCATAAACAAGCACATTGTTGGATGCTGTCAATGTTTTACAGAGGATGCCGACTTCTGGGCAGATGTTTTCGCTTGCTCGATTCCGTCCGATCCATTTTAAAAGGCCACAATTTCTAGTACTCGTGCCTCCTACCAGTTCCCCTATCTGTAAGTGCCTTTATCTCTTATTCCTCCTTGATAATTAGTTTATTTGTTTTTATATTCAAAACCTTTGTATCAGAAAAATTCCTGACGTTTTTGACTGCTTAACAATACTTAACAAAAGTTTGGATACTTCATTTTGTTTCTCAATGTTGATTTTTATCGCGTAATACAAGTTTAACTACTCAATTAAGGTCTTCATCAGTAGTAGAGCAGCTGCTTTGTACCTGATTGTGTGTTTTAAACCGTAGAAATTTTATATTTACGAACCAACGATAAAACGCGGAATAATACTAATAGACTTTATGACTTTCTATTAATTACAATTTTGAAAGGCCTTACACTTACATTTTTATTCAATTGTCATTTTCTCTTGTCTTTTAGGTCCCTATTGCTTCCATTCACCAAGCATAAAAATAGGGGCCTTGGGTAACGATTTGGGTGTCCACTGGCTGTAAGTGAATTCCTGTATTTTTGCCTTCTGTTTCCAGCCGGCTGCCACTAAATCCCAGTACAAGCACTCCCAGGAGGAGGCTAAATTCCTCGACCTGCCACCGGACTCGGCGATGACCGAGAAGCAACCGCCGGCAGCTGCTCTGTCGAACAGGCTGAGTGGCGTTGGCGGAGGCGGTGGGGATGGCTTCCTGTGGTACGTGTACCCGGTGCTGCACACCTGCCTGCTGGCTCTGCTCTGCATCGTACTGGAGAGTGTCCAAATCCTACCTGGCTACGCTGGCTCCTATCGTCGGTCGGCAAGTATTTTATTCGACTGGCTGGCCCACATGGCCCTAGCCGGTCAGAGCTGGTCCCTGGCTGCCAACCTGACGCCCGGCAGGTGCTTCGTACTGGAGAGCTCAGTGTACGCCTGCGTGTTGGCTACAGTGATGGATGCGGATCACTTCCTGGCTGCTGGCAGCATTAATCCCTGGGTGAGCTGACTGAGAACAGCTCGTAGGACCCACTCTGCCTCCTAATAGCAATCTTTTGTTTGCAGCAATTTCTGGGGCAATAAAAATGCATTTTTTTATTATAAACTCATCAAACTTTATGATCAGTTGGATGACTTTATGATCAGTTGGATGACTTTATGATCAGTTGGATGACTTTATGATCAGTTGGATGACTTTATGATCAGTTGGATGACTTTATGATCAGTTGGATGACTTTATGATCAGTTGGATGACTTTATGATCAGTTTGATGACTTTATGGTCAGTTGGATGACTTTATGATCAGTTTGATGACTTTATGATCAGTTTGATGACTTTATGATCAGTTGGATGACTTTATGATCAGTTGGATGACTTTATGATCAGTTGGATGACTTTATGATCAGTTGGATGACTTTATGATCAGTTGGATGACTTTATGATCAGTTGGATGACTTTATGGCCAGTTGGATGACTTTATGATCAGTTGGATGACTTTATGATCAGTTGGATGACTTTATAGTCAGTTGGATGACTTTATAGTCAGTTGGATGACTTTATGGTCAGTTGGATGACTTTATGATCAGTTGGATGACTTTATGATCAGTTGGATGACTTTATGATCAGTTGGATGACTTTATGATCAGTTTGATGACTTTCTGGTCAGTTGGATGACTTTATGGTCAGTTGGATGACTTTATGGTCAGTTGGATGACTTTATGGTCAGTTGGATGACTTTATGATCAGTTTGATGACTTTATGATCAGTTGGATGACTTTATAGTCAGTTGGATGACTTTATAGTCAGTTGGATGACTTTATGGTCAGTTGGATGACTTTATGATCAGTTTGATGACTTTCTAGTCAGTTGGATGACTTTATGGTCAGTTGGATGACTTTATGGCCAGTTGGATGACTTTATGATCAGTTGGATGACTTTATGATCAGTTGGATGACTTTCTAGTCAGTTGGATGACTTTATGATCAGTTGGGTGACTTTATAGTCAGTTGGATGACTTTATGGTCAGTTGGATGACTTTATGATCAGTTGGATGACTTTATGATCAGTTGGATGACTTTATGATCAGTTGGATGACTTTATGATCAGTTGGATGACTTTATGATCAGTTGGATGACTTTATGATCAGTTGGATGACTTTATAGTCAGTTGGGAGACTTTATAGTCAGTTGGGAGACTGATCAGTTGGATGACTGAATGACTAACTCAATAGTTTATTTTGTTATTGTGTAAGATAATGCAATCAGTGGAATATATAATGATAAATATATTAACAAACAATGCCCAATCATCGGCATCTCACACAGCGTGTTCTCAACTGCTCGAACTGTCCACGCGGAATCCTGCACAACACCCTGCTTCTGCCCATCATTGTGGCCCTATTCCTGGCCTATGAGCGCGGTCATCAGCGCTATCGGGGCAAGCCGGCCGCTGTGCCGGGTCTAGCCTGGCTAACTCTAGTTGCCTGGGGCAGTCATCAGCTGCGCGACGCCAGACGTCGCGGCCTCCTATTGTGGCCCTTCCAATCAACGCCGCCATTGGGATTTCACGAATATTTGGCGGCTACTCTGGGCCTGGCCTGGCTGGTTAAGCTGCTGCTAGCCTGGCTGCGGTATGATGTGCGCAGCATCACTATCAGGCCACCGCCTGATGAGCTGCAGCTGGTCTGACCTGCCTGACTCTGATCTAGATAACTTCCTAGATTGAGGATCTGTGACCTGGGAGATCCTTAGGATCTTGGAAATCTCGGAGATCCGTGAACTGGGAAATCTTTGGGATCTGAGAAATCTTAGAAATCGGTAGAATCTTAGGGATTCTGGAAAAAATGATATGGGATTGGTGACAGGCTAGATTGAGGATCTGGGAAATCTTAGGGATCTTCGAAGTCTAAATGTGTGACCCTTTGTATATCGAAAAACCCTGGGAAATCTTATGAATCTGGAAAAAATGGAATTCCTTACGCGTACTCTCCGTGCGTACTCTCCGTGCGTACTCTCCGTGCGTACTCTCCGCGCGTACTCTCCGCGCGTACTCTCCGTTATTAATAGATTTTGCTGTTACTATGCTCGTAGTTCTGCTTATATTATTTTTATTTTTGTATTATGTCTCGCATCTACTAGTACTTAAGCAATGAATTCATTCACTGCTATGCCATTCAAATCATGCGTGTGGCAATCTGCGCTTCTGTGGTTCTGGGTTGAGTCGTTTTTCTGTTCAGATGGGATATTTGTGTCCATTTTTATTTACTTGCGCTTTGCAGATATCCGCATGCCGTTTCACTTAAAAACTATTTTTAATGCTACTTTGTTATTCACTTATTCCATGACTCATCATGTGAAATGAATCAACTATTTATATTTTAACTTTTTGTTAGAATATCCAGTTTGTATTTGACCTCCTTCCCTCATACTTATCCGGCGAGTTTTCTGCATCTTCCGGATTGCGAGTTTTTATTAAGTACCAATCATACTTTTGACTGGATAATATGAAAATATATAATAATGATGCATTTGAGTTCTCATGTGTGCTTGCTATGCAGGGTGCATGCGCTGCCAAAAGTTGCTATCCAGAAGTTTATAATTTGTCTTCGTGTTTCTACTTTTAAGTTGTACTAATTTCAATATTTGTGAAATTGGGCTTTTCTTCTCATACCACAACAAGTTAATTTAAAGTGCCTTCATACTTCCCGACTAGCTGACAAAGTAAACGAAATGTGCTGTAACACAGTTTCCACATTTTTTAGTTAGTATTGTTATTGCATGAACTTATATCTGTATAAAGCTATTTATGGTATAAACTCGTGGCATTAAACCGGATTTCAGAATGCACAATTCATAATTAATAATAAAATACAACCAACATCAGGTTGGTCTGGCATCTGTCAGGCATAGACAGAGTAAAAGCATACCTATAGTCATTGTTGCCTAATTGAGGCCTCAGCGTGATTATCTCTAAGATCTCTAAGAAATTGAGTGAATGCAACTGCAGACCTTTTAAAAATACATTAAATTTTATGTGTTTAAATGTTTATAGTTAAATAAATGAATTTCATGAACAGACTATTCATAACTTTAATTAATAAAAAGACTACTAAAATTTGATTTAACGACACAACATTTTGCGCGAATCCAAATGAATTCTGCATGCCGTCTATATCTTCCCTAGATACTAAAATTAAAAATTATCTAAATTTTATCTTGTCCACTATACTAAAAATGAAATGGTTGGTTGCTTGTTTTATATACTAAAAATGAAAATCTTGCTTGTTTGCAATCGACTATCTCCCGAACGGCTCAACCGATTTTCACAATTCCTTCACCAAAAGATCACAAATGGGCCTGAATCGGTACACGTATTTTTATTAGGCCTAAGCTTAATTCCATTGCTAAAGAGATTAAATATTGGAAAAACTGTTTTAAATAGGCTTTTCTAATGCATTCTTGTTTTCAGCTTGTGCACAGTGAGGCTTCAGTGCCAATTTTTATGATTGCATCAGAGCCTGTTTTGATAACGCACTGATACCGAAGGGAAGCTACCCAGAGGGCAGAGGGTTGCGAACGCCGGCTAGTATATATACTAAAAATGCAAATCTTGCTTGCTTGCTTGTTTGCAATCAACTATCTCCCGAACAGCTCAACCGATTTTTATTCTTTTTCTTCTATCCAACTATACTAAATCTCTAAAGTCTTCTAATATACTATAAATGAAAATCTTGTATGTTTGCAATCAACTAGCTCTCGAATGGCTCAACTTATTTTAATAATTCCTTCACCAAAAGATCACAGATGGGCCCGAATCGGTACACGTATTTTTATTAAGCTTAATTCCATTGCCAAGGGGATTAAATATAGGAAAAACTGTTTTAAATAGACTTTTCTAATGCATTCTTGTTTTCAGCTTGTGCACAGTGAGGCTCCAGTGCCAATTTTAATGATTGCACCTGAGGCAGTTTTGTTAAGCAAGCATACTGATAAGAAAATAGTTGCGTCAACCCCACTGGCGAGATAATTCAAGGGAGGCTACCCAGAGGGTAGCAAAAGCTGGCTAGGCCCCTAGGCCTAGTAACAATCTAATTTATTTATTTCTGCACTGTTAATTACAACAAAAATAATAACACAAATACATCATGACCAATGACTCCAACTGCTTATAGCTTTAACTTGGATGGCCTTAGGCCTAGGGTAATGTATCATCAACCAAACAAGAATGTGTATTTTTTTAACTTCAAACCTAAGCTACAGATTTTCTATTTAAGATATCATGATAAATCAAAAGCCAAGTTATAGAAAACAGTTACATCTTTCTAAAAAGTATCTGCTTTTGCTATTTCGTCAAATAGAAAAAAAGTTATTCCTGCTTTTTATCTAAAACCGAACAATGATTTTCATGTATCTTCAAACCAAACAGAGAATTTGATGTTTGCTTTTACAATTTGAGTGAGTGGTTTAATCTTATTTTAAGGAGTGAACTATCATGAATTATGTCATCTGAAAGCATTTTTCATGCTCTATAAATAACTACATTTATGGTCATTTAATTGGCAAGCAACCATATACAATCTTCATCTAAAGTACATACTGAAAAAATGTTGTTAAAAAGTATGCTTTTGCTATAAAAATTTCTACTGAAACAACAATATCTTTCTTTCCTCTTAATGCTTCATTACACATCATGCCGAGCAGCTTGTAGATAATTTCTTCAACTTTCAAATTAGTTGTTCTGTGAAACACAATAGCTTGTTTCTGTCTTGCACAAGACCAAGAAAGGAGTCAAAATTCTTGTTCAGTTTTGAAGATACACTGTTCGGTTGATGATACATTACCCTATGGTTATGCCTAAAGTTTATTAGCTGCTTTGCTTAATGTCAGTTTTTATTAAACTAAAACAATAAATATGTTTGTATTATTAGTCTTTATTAGACCCACTAGACATTTTTATTAGACTAGCCTATATAATACCGTGCATTTATCCACCATATTAGTATTAATTAAGTGCAGGTTAAGTAAAATTTACTTGGTATAATCACATTTTTGCTCATCATTGCTCATCATTGCTAATCACTCATCATTTTGTTCAACAATTAATATTCTAAATCATAAAAGCACTTCATTTAAAAAAGCACTATTTTTTTAAAGCAAAGGGCAATTAGAATTAGGCAGCTTTTTATAATCAAATTGTGATTTAAACTAGGTAAAAGCCTTACCATTACAAAGACAGCAATGCTTCAGCTGTGGTAACCTCGAGTTTTGTCTTATGTTGCCAGCTGAAGAGGTCTAACAATAGTAGCAAACACTTACCAGTAGTCCACCATACTAAGTTACTAAGTAAGCTAATTTACAATTTCTTCATTAGGCAAAGGTAAATTAACACTTATGGTTATGGTAAATATGATATAACCATTATAATTAAATAGGCAATTTTCTAGTTTTGTATGTTTAATTATTTTCTGTTTGAAACTGTATCTTTACATGGCACAGTCATGCTAAAGTGACATGGCATGACATTTAGTCTATAGAATAAAGGTCTGGGGATGATAAAAGCAAAGGCAAGGGCAATGGGAAAGGATTAGCTACAAATATCAAAACTGGCTAGTAGATGTTCAGTGCCTACGACAATTGTGCTGCCTGCAGACTTGCTCAATCCAAACAACCTCTGCAACCTTGAGTGTACTATATGTGAGAGATGGCAGCACTGACCATTGACAAGGAGAGTACCATAAACTGACTTGTTAAATATAGGCTACTGGCAAATGCCCGTTAGTGTGAAACCTGCCCTACCCACCTGGCCATGCATTACCAATGTCAAGAAAGTGGCCATTTTGTTGACCCTAGGCTTGCACCGAATATAGGGTCTAGGCCTCCATTTGCAAGCAGTCGAATTGTGCTTAACTTGATTCTGTTGCCCATTTCGTGCTGTGCCATGTAAACACGAGATCTCAAATAAAAAATGTGCAAAACTAGGAAATTGTCAAGAAATTGCTTAGCTGTTGCTGGTGGAGCTTGAAAGCTCCATGAGTACAACATTCTTCTCCAAATTTTGCACCTTCAGGTGCAACTGTAAACTTTTTTGTTAATTCAGAGATGATCACAGGTTTCTTTTTCATTTGTAGTGGCTAGTAATTGTTTCTGTCTTTTGTCTCATCGATTCATTGGTTCCTTGGTTCAATGGTTCATTGCCTGAAAGCTCTCACTTAAAGACTAGGGATCTATGAGTAGATAAAGTGTCTCATCTAACTGCCCAAAACTGTCTAGTCTGTTTAGGTTGGGTGTAAAATAGTAATAAAAATAAAATCAACAAAAATTAAATATTTTCTCCAAATAGGCCAGATGTGCAGCTGACAGCACAGCCTCAGCTTGGTGTCTCTATGCATCATGGATCTGAAGGCTGGATGTGGCTGTTCAGTCCATTGACTGGGGGATGCCACACCCACCCTCAATTACCCCAGCTGATGCTGGTACCCATTCAACAGCTGGGTGAACAGAAGTAATTCAGAGTTAAGTGTCTTGCTAAATGACAAACTGTTCCACTGCAGTCGGGAATCGAACCCCCGACCTTCAAGTTGTGTTTCTAATGCTCTAAACCCTAGGCTGCCACCCCTTACATATGTAAGATATATCCTGTAAAAAACTTACAGGTTTATGCACATCAGAACTAATACGACATTGCTGGCTTCATATAGTTAATTAAATTTTCAGATATTTTAATATATTTGACAAAAGCTTTATTAGTTTTCAACTATGTATTACAGCCTCTATTTATTAAGTTAATCTGTTGTAGTTAACAGGGTATTCAGCTTTTATTTTCAATCTTAGCTTTGTTTATTTATTAATGATTTCATTATTTGAGGAAACGAAACTATCTTTGTTAACTTTGTCAGTCGCAGCCCTTTGAAGCAGCGGCTTTTGCTGCCGCCAATCACGATGATGATGACGATGACGTCGCCAATAATGACGAGCTTGAACGGTTGGCTAGGCGAAGATCGCAGGCGATGCCTATGGATCCGCTGCAGAGAATGTCTGCCAGGTAATAAGCGCAGATTTTTGTTTTTGTTTTTTAATCCTCAGTTCAATCACCAGATAAACTGATCCTCATTTGGCTCCTTGTTTGACCAGTCACTATAATTTCACACCGCTTCCAGAGAGCTGACCGACCACTATGAGAGCTGCATCAAGCTGTCAGTTGAGGGCAAAATATCGTCTAAGAACGCCTTCGCGCTGCATCTCATCGACTATCTTCAAGGCATGGTGAAGGGCATCGACAACTTCCAGCTGGCCAGCAGCTCCCTAGACGCGGGCGCCAAGATCTACGCTGGCCGAGTTGATGCTGTCCACCGCGAGGCTTACAAAGTCATGGGCGGTCTGGGTCGGACCGACGCGCCTACGACTGCCGGTGACTCCGATGACGAGGGCGAAGATCGCGCTGCTGGTAATGATCGAGGATTTTCATCTGCCCCAGTTGGCTCAAGTTCAAATGCAGACTAGTTTGCCTGACATTATATCCTACCCTATCCTTCCAGATACTCACACACCCCATATATATATACCCCCATTTAACACCTTCACATTGAACCCGCCATCCCATTGAACACCTTCACAATTAAACTACCATCCCATTGAACACCTTCACAATGAAACTACCATCCCATTGAACACCTTCACAATTAAACTACCATCCCATTGAAAACCTTCACAATGAAACTACCATCCCATTGAACACCTTCACAATGAAACTACCATCCCATTGAACACCTTCACAATGAAACTACCATCCCATTGAACACCTTCACAATGAAACTACCATCCCATTGAACACCTTCACAATGAAACTACCATCCCATTGAACACCTTCACAACCCGACATCCCTATTGGCTGTAAATAGTGACACCCATGCTACTCTCACCGCGCAGCCGATAACGCCGGTGATGACGATGCCATCGCTGCTGCTCGCGCCGCCGCCGCAGCGAAGCGTCGCCAGCGAAAGCGCAAGGCCGTGATCGCAACCAGCCTGGTTCGCATTCGCCTAAAACCGGCCAGCCTTCGTTTCGACGTTGATCCGCTATTTCATCAGCAGGCGGCTGCCTACGACAATGGCGGCACGGGCGAGATGCGCCTTAACAACGTGTGCGTCATTGACAACGACTGCGAGATCATGCTAGACTCCGAGGCGGCACTCAACCTTGGCAACCGCAAAGTGCTAGCTATCTCCAACGTGGCCAGGTCAGACCCGAATGTTGGTCTTCCCGTGCCGGCTACTCGCGCCATAGCAACCGTTGCTAAGTCAACAAACTACTCCATGTGTTCGCACTATGCTGATTTAACATTGGGCGCCACCGCTGGCAACAATGCAGTGAAAAATGAAAACAATGAAACGCAAATTCAAGATTTTCTAGCTGTCATTTCGACAGCTGAGACAATGGACAATGACGGCGCTGATAATCAAGACGATGCCGATTGTACGCCTTGCCCTGAAGCTTTTCATAACGACGACCACGACGACGACAACATTGCCGACGGAGAGGCGCACGAAGATGGCGCCGAAGTTGCAGACGCCACTGCCGATTGTAATCCAGAGGCTGAGGATGAAACCATTCAGCCAGCCAGGGCCACTGTGTGAGTGCCTCTCTTTTCTGCTTAAGTGACATAAGTGCTTCCCTATCAGGAAAAATACAGTATCTAGGTGCTGTTCTCTATCATCTGAGTACCTCAGTGAGTGGCAGAGCGGTTAAGCGTTTACCTCATTACGTTTGCATTTACCGATGCTGAAAGGGTATCATTTCATGCCACTTTCCATGCTTTATTTGTAATTTCGAAATTAGAAGTATAATAACTTGCTTAGCCGGAGATATCGTTGACATTTGTCTAGTGCTACTGGGTTACGAGTGACTGAATTTATTAGGGGGATGAGTGGCAGATCCGTGCATCTGGCACCAAGATCCCTGAGCTCGATTTCGCGGCGAGGCCACATTCATTTGGGAAGGCTTGGGTAGATTGTCGTGCAATTGACGCACTTGAGGGCCAACCTCCAAGGCACAGTGAGCGTGTACACTATGAGAAAGTCAGGGCAGATGTGCACACCTGTGTAAGCGTGTGCCTGCGCTCGGTGTCCGTGGGTGTGTCTGTGCCATTGTCCTCAGCCCTCCTGCAATTATTATTCTTTACCTGTGTTTCACTTACAGTTTCTAGATGCAATTTCTTGAATCTGACTACTTTGATAGCCAAGATGTATTTTTATAGCCCATTATAAGTTTATTAGTCATTGACTAGTGTTAGGGCTTTCAATGCCATTGTTAATACATTTGTTTATCTTATAAATTTTCTAATAAAATCATAAATTCAGTTGCTCAGCCAGTTTTGTTCAAGCTCTCCGCGACTTACTCTGTGGCGACGAATCCGAATGGGACAATGGCGTTGGCGGCGGCGGCTTCGGCCCGGCCTGCATGCGTCTCGGCATGTGGGCCGGCCCGGCGCATTGGAGTCGCAAATGTCGCCTAACAACAGTCGGCGCCGCCAGCGCTGTGGTTGGTACTTCTAGCACTGCGGCAGCTGCCGCAGGTTCTGTTGAACACGCCGATGCTTCTGTGGCCGACGGTCCGACTCCGGCTAAGCGGCAGCGCAGGTCCGCAGCCGCCTCGGCTGCCCAGGCTCAGGCTGAGCTGTTGCTAGGCGCCGAGCGGCACAACTGGCTGAAACAGCTGGCCAGACCGCAGCGCTCCGACAATAAGCTGACGGACTGCGCTGTCAATGCCAATATGAACCGCTGTCTGGACCTGCCCGAGCCTTCAGTGCCTCTCTCAGCTAATATCAACTCGACTATCGGAGCGGCCTCCTCCAAGGCCTTTGTTAGGGCAGGCCTGCTTAGCCTGACTGTTGATAGTCGGCATGTTGTGCGATTTAGCGCAGATGGTGAGTGTACTATGCGCTTAGCAATAAGATCAATGGATAGTTTAGCAATCTAATCAATCAATAGTTTAGCAATCTAATCGATGAATAGATTAGCAATCCAATCAATCAATAGTTTAGCAATCTAATCGATGAATAGATTAGCAATCCAATCAATCAATAGTTTAGCAATCCAATCAATCAATAGTTTAGCAATCCAATCAATCAATAGATTAGCAATCCAATCAATCAATAGGTTAGCAATCTAATCAATGGGCAGATTAGCAGTACATTTATTATATTAGCAATCCATTTATAAGATTAGCAATCCATTTAGATCGATCATTGTTTGATTATTCCGAAATCGCCAGACGTCGGCAAACACGCCGATGACGATGACGAGGACTTGGAGGCAGAGGACGCTAACAACAAGAATCGAGATAGAAGCGCTTACGTGACGGACGATTTCAACAATCACGGCTTCGATGACGACCACACCCGAACATTCGCCAATTTTCGCACAGTCGTTGATCCAGATTCCACTGACAATCCTGAGGCTGCCGTTGATAATGACGATGATGACAATGACGACATTACGATGAGGCCAGAGGAGGCAGAACTAGACCTGTCCGACCAGCAGCGGCTGTGGCAGCAGCAGGGCGGAGGCTTCATGGATAAGCTGTCCCAGGCACCCGGCTATCTAGTCCGGCCAATGCACATCGAATATGCCAAGACTGCCAAGCGGATCAATGTTAAACGGCTGAAGGCTAGCATCTGGCGCCTGCTGGCTGAGGTAACTAGAGGCCTACTGACGTCCAGTCCCTCTGAAGCTGAACGATTCTCCGCAGCCATCCTTGATCTCCAGTAACCCTGCACCACCATCCTTGACCTCCAGTGACCCTCCTACACTACCATCCTTGACCTCCAGTGACCCTCCTACACCACCATCCTTGACCTCCAGTGACCCTCCTACACCACCATCCTTGACCTCCAGTGACCCTACACCACCATCCTTGACCTCCAGTGACCCTACACCACCATCCTTGACCTCCAGTGACCCTACACTACCATCCTTGACCTCCAGTAACCCTACACCACCATCCTTGACCTCCAGTGACCCTCCTACACTACCACTCTTGGCCTCCAGTGACCCTACACCCTCATCCTTGGCCTCCAGTGACCCTCCTACACCACCACTCTTGGCCTCCAGTGACCCTACACCCTCATCCTTGGCCTCCAGTGACCCTTCACCATCATCCTTGGCCTCCAGTGACCCTACACCACCATCCTTGACCTCCAGTGACCCTACACCACCATCCTTGACCTCCAGTGACCCTACACCAGCATCTTCAATCACGTGTATCCGCAGAATGACGATATCGGATCCGAAAACCAGCCGCAGCAGCAGCAGCAGCAACAACCAGGCAGCAGTCAGGAAACTATTGCTGACGCGGTCGCCGAAGCCGCTAAAGATCAATGGAAGCCGGAGGAGCCAGCTTCGTTTGCCGGCATGCTGGCCAAGCTGCCACGTCAGATGGGCGGAGCCGCAGCCGCTGAGGACCTGTCTGTATCCATCGTGTTCACCTGTCTGCTCTACCTGGCCAACGAGAAGGTTGGACTAGATTGATGTCTTGACAAACTCAAAATTAGCTTAGTCTAGTTCCAATATATTTCCATTAAAAACTCCATCGCCACATCCTCCTCAACTCGCAGAGGCTCGATCTCAGGTCGTCCGCAGATCTGGTGGACATCTTAGTCAGCCCGAAGGCGCCAGAAGATCCTGAAGTGCTGGCCTCTCAAGGCCTCAAGCTGCTAACTGGCCAAATGAAGAAGAAACTGATCAAAAAGTGCAAGAAGCTGAAGCGCAAGGAGCAGGGAGGGGCGGATGATGCGGCCGGTAAGCGGCAGTTCACCTTGCAGGAGCTCTGGGGCTCCAGCGATGACGAAGAGGCCGATGCTTAGCGAAGCATCGATTAAAAAACAATTGGAAACGAAAGAAGCGCGTTTTTTAACGCTCGATGTTTTTTCCCGTTTTTTGTCACGGATTTTTTCTTCTCAGAAAATTTGCCTTTTTTTACGTTTCTTCCGTTGCGTTATATTTGTTTTATTTTAGTTTTGCGCTTGCCTGCAATGGCATTTATTATATAATTCCTGGTTCTGTTCGGTGGAATGTTTATTAGTTAGTTTTTAATAAGTATCTCATTTAAATAGCCCGAAGTAAAGTTTTTGCCTTTTTAAGAATGTGAGTACCTGGGTTGTAGTTTCTATGTGCCATATCCTAGAATCTAATATCCTATACTAGAGGTTCTGTGTGCCATATCCTAGAATCTAATATCCTATACTAGAGGTTGTGTGCCATATCCTAGAATCTAATTTCCTATACTAGAGGTTCTGTGTGCCATATCCTAGAATCCAATTTCCTATACTAGAGTTTCTGTGTGCCATATCCTAGAATCTAATTTCCTATACTAGAGTTTCTGTGTGCCATATCCTAGAATCCAATTTCCTATACTAGAGGTTCTGTGTGCCATATCCTAGAATCCAATTTCCTATACTAGAGGTTCTGTGTGCCATATCCTAGAATCCAATTTCCTATACTAGAGGTTCTGTGTGCCATATCCTAGAATCCAATTTCCTATACTAGAGGTTCTGTGTGCCATATACTAGAATCCAATTTCCTATACTAGAGGTTCTGTGTGCCATATCCTAGAATCTAATTTCCTATACTAGAGTTTCTGTGTGCCATTTCCTAGAATCCAATTTCCTATACTAGAGGTTCTGTGTGCCATATCCTAGAATCCAATTTCCTATACTAGAGGTTCTGTGTGCCATATCCTAAAATCCAATTTCCTATACTAGAGGTTCTGTGTGCCATATCCTAAAATCCAATTTCCTATACTAGAGGTTCTGTGTGCCATATCCTAGAATCCAATTTCCTATACTAGAGTTTCTGTGTGCCATATCCTAGAATCCAATTTCCTATACTAGAGTTTCTGTGTGCCATATCCTAGAATCCAATTTCCTATACTAGAGTTTCTGTGTGCCATATCCTAGAATCCAATTTCCTATACTAGAGTTTCTGTGTGCCATATCCTAGAATCCAATTTCCTATACTAGAGTTTCTGTGTGCCATATCCTAGAATCCAATTTCCTATACTAGAGGTTCTGTGTGCCATATCCTAGAATCCAATTTCCTACACTAGAGGTTCTGTGTGCCATTTCTCAGGAAACGATTAGTGCTCATGTCAGCTGGTATTTCCGAGAATCTTGGATCGACGAGTCCATCAACCGCCCATATTTTTTTCAGAAGGCAGGAAAATTTTTCGACTTAAGTGGTGTTTTTGCTTTGTAGTTTTCATGCGTCGTAGTGCATATCTACAGCATTTTTGTCTCGTTGCAGACTCTGCACGTACTAGTATTAGATATTTCTTTGTAAAACTCGGCTTTGTTCTGCTTTGATAGACTAGGCAACTTTATTTGTTTATATAAGCAATTTTTTCTGTGTCTAGAATTAAAGCGGCCACTGATGAAAAAGAATTTGCGCCCCGATTGCCACTAAAAGTTGTTGCCATTGCTCAAATGTGTACATTTTTATTCAAGCTGTGAGGCAAAAAATGCATTTCATTTTAAACGCATTGGCACAAGTGTCCTCAGCTAGTGTACATTCCCCTGCAAGTAGCGATTGTAGCTCGCACCGGCCTATTTGTCAAGTTTTGTTGAAATACTTTATTTCAATTTCTTTTTTTTTCTTAAATTTATTTTCTAGCTAAATAGAACACTGTTAGGTGTTTTTTGTTATCAAAAAAGATATCAAACTCCAGTTACTACCATAGAAATAGCATTTAAAGTAGTTTATTGTTGTACTGTGTTTTTGGCGCACATTTTTGCTAGTTCACCCAACTACTTGAAGTAGTAGAAAAAGTCTACTTTGTGTTGCTATTTTTCCTATTAAAGTTGCAAAGTTGGCTACCTTTTTTAGGTGCAGCCCAATAATAAGTTGTACTTTTGGCAGTTTGATCTGATTTCTGTGTCTAAGTGTCACCTTGGATTTGTTTGGCATTCGATGGTTAGTTTTTTTCGAATATGAAGAACTTTTAGGTATCCCATCAGGTAATGCCGAAATCTGTGTTTAGGCGTCAATGAAAGCGCATTTTTTCTATAAAAATATAAATTGTTACTCACGGACTGGATAATTTATTGAGAATCGCTCTTCATGCGCACCTTGGGTTAATTGGGTTGATGGGTCACCAACGTCCCCGAGTTCGAATCTGCAGCTGGACCACCTTGATTAGGGTGTGCTCAGAGGTCAGCAGATGTTAGGCCATTGTCTGTAGCCCCGTCAATAATTACTATTCAATTATAAAAACTACTGTCCCGTTAATACTACTTTCAGCGGCATGGATCAGTTTCGAGCTTCGCTTTCAACAAATGAGCTGCATTATCTAGCCAGCCACAACACTAAGCCCTACCGCCTATTCAAACAGGACAGACTGTTTGCCGAGAAAGCAGGTAAGACAGTTGAGCGCCAGCTGAAAGCGGAATGGGCCTCGTTGGACCTGTCTGCCAAGCTGTTCTATTGCCAACGGGCCGACTGTTTCCCGGACAGGAAGAAGCTAGAATTCATTAGGCAATGCCGGTTTCACCCGGCCACCATTTCATCAACTGCCACCAACTACGATCTGGACTTTGAACAGCAACCAACTGAGGTAAGGCTGAATTATCTTCACAGATCCTCTGGCTGAATAGTCTTCCCAGACCTCAGGATTAACAGTCCTCACATATCCTCATTCTGATCAATCTTCCCAGATCCTCATTCTGATCAATCTTCCCAGATCTTCATTCTGAACAATCTTCCCAGATCCTCATTCTGAACAGTCTTTCTAGATCCTCATTCTGAACAGTCTTCCCGGATCCTCATTCTGAACAGTCTTCCCAGATCCTCAGGATGAAAAGACTTCACAGATCCTCATTCTGAATAGTCTTCCCAGATCCTCAGAATGAAAAGTCTTCCCAGATCCTCATTATGAACAGTCTCCCCATATCCTCAGGCTAATCAGTATTCCCAGATTCCATTCTGAGCATACTTCCCAGATCCTCAGGCTGAGTAATCCTGAGGCCTAGACCTATCTCTTCTTATTCTTATGTTGGGAACAATTTTACAGCAGCAGCAGCACAAGCAGCAACCAACAGGGCTATCTTCATCAGCAGCGGCCAGCAGAGCTCCTAGCATTGCTACATCTTCAGCGGCTACGACTGCCACAGCTTCTGCCGGCCCAGCCGTTGCTGCGGCCACTCCAGCGGGCATTGCTCGCTATCAGCCTATTCGTCCGCGCCTCCTGCCGCCATTCCAGACTCTGCTGCCTCGCCGCGTTCGCCAAGAGCCTCCAGCTGCCGCGGCTGGCAGTCCGGCAGCCAGCAATTCGATTGACGACTCCGTGCAGCTTGTTGGCATCGAGTATCCGTCACTGGCTAAGCGGCCTCGCATCCAGGCTTCCGTCCCTCCGAGCCTTGCGACGCCAACGCCATCGTCGCTTTCGCTGTCAGTTTCGTCGGCTTCAACTCCGTCGTCTGGCGGCTCAGCTGGCTTTTCGAATCGGCCACAGGCGCCTCAGCAGTTGCAGCCAATCGCATTGTCTCTGCCACTGCCGCAGCCGTCGCCTACAGCGGATTACATCAGAGGCGTTCAGTATGGCAGCGCCTATGCCAATCCGACGGCTGCGATCGAGATTTCGCCTCCGCAGCATCAGCAGCGGCAGCAGCAAGCGTCAGAAAGCGCCGCCGCTGCATACAATTCTTATTGGCAGTTTTACTATTCGGCCTATTGCTCCAGTCAGCAGCCGCCACCGCCGCCTCCAGTCTACCACAGTCAGCTGCGATATCAGCCCAGCTTTCAGCTGCCGCAATATCAGTATCAGCAGCAGCAGCAGCGTCAGGTGGCCTACGCCAATCCAGCCTCTTATTTCGTAGGTCGACGCGATGCTTCTTCGCAGTTTCCTTCCTTGACGTCTCCGCCACCGCCGCCGCCGCCCCAGCCTCAGGCGCCGCCTCCTCTGCAGTCGTCGATGTCGTCCTGCTACTCGCCGGACATATTTCTATTCGACGAGCAGCTTCATCACCAGGTGTCAACGATGTCACCGTCGGCCTCGGCCCTAGTGACTGAGCACTACCACCAGCACCAGCATCAGCAGCAGCAGCAGTCTTTCGCTTTTAGTTCAGGCATTTACGGCAGCACTTGCGATAATTATTTTATTGGCTGCGGCTACGGCTACGCCGACGCCAGCGGAGGCAACGGCTACAATTGCGTCGGTGGGGTCGGCGACGTCGCCGGCTGTTTAGATGCCGGATCACTCATTGACGCCGCTGAAACCAGCGACTGCCGTCTGTCAACGCCAGAATGTCCGACTGCGGCCAGCGACTGCCAGGATGTGAAGCTGGAGGAGGGAAGCGATGACACAGACAGCGAGGATGATGACAATGAAGACGATGAGCTAGACGGAGAGGATGAGGACGTTCAGAAAGAGATTGTCGGTAATCGTCTCAGTAGTTGAAATCGCCAAATATGAGAATAAGGACTGGAAGGCTGGTGATGCTGTTTCTGAAGTGTTTCTGATTATTTTCCGACAAATCGTCTAGCCAAACCATATTCTGTTTTGTTCTCTATACAGTCTGTTATATACTCGTAATACTATTTTCTGTGTCGCTCAGCCGTATGCCTCATTTGTGCATTAAATACCGTCATTGAATTTTTGCATTTTTCTAGCTTTTTGTTCTTTCTACGTTTTCAAATTAGACAGTTTTACAAAGAAGGTGGCAAATACTTTCTAAACTTGCTCAAGGTTGCCTTCTAAAATAGCATTAATATTTTTTTCTATATATTTTTTCACCTGCTAGGCTTCATAATATTCCGTTCTGTTGGCTATGCTTGTTTTGTTTTGCGTTTTCGTTACTCATATTGTGCGATAGGCACTATTTTTTTTCACTTTTCGCTATCAACACTGCTCACCTATAACAATTCTTTCTCTTTTAAAGAGAAAGATCAGAACAGACACTTTCAATCAGAATCCAACACTGTCCATCAGAATCCAACACTGTCCATCAGAATCCAACACACACTGTCAATCAGAATCCAGTAGACACTTTCAGTTTGTCTCTAGTTTCTTCCAGATAATCTCACGGGTTGTTTGCCTCATTTTTTGCCAGAATGTGCTTTTGATGTCGGTAGTATTTGTTTTGTATTGTACCTCTGTGTGCTCTTTAGAAAGTCCCACACCTATCATGCGCCAGCCTTTCATTTCGAGTGTGTACTTTTAATGAATAATATGGTGTACTTACATGCATATGTTGATTACTGATGTCCCAGTTATGTGTCGCAGTGGTTTTTCGTATTTGGCCATGAAAAGCATGTTGCTTTCTCAGTTTTCACACATTCTCAGTTTTATCTTTTGGTGAGGTGCTACACAACTTTTTCATATTATGGAAAAGCTAGCAAAACTATTAAATCTCTTTTTACGTAGCTTTATTATCAAAAAATGTTCCTTACACATTTTTCTAATCCTTCACAATCTTTCAGTTGCAGAAATATATATTTCAAATATAATCATTGTTTTTTAAACTAAAGTTTTTATGTTTAAAAATGCATCAACAGCTGACACTGCAGTGTTACAGTTAAGTCCTCCAATTCCATCAACAGCTGACATCCCATTTTCATTAACAGCTGACATTCCAATTCCATCAACAGCTGACATCTGAATTCCATCAACAGCTGACATCCCAATTTCATCAACAGCTGACATCCCCATTCCACCAACAGCTGACATCCCCATTCCACCAACAGTTGACATCCCCATTCCACCAACAGCTGACATTCCCATTCCACCAACAACTGACATCTGAATTCCACCAACAGCTGATACATTTCAACTTGATTTATACTAGCTTTGTCTACCCTGGACCCCTTGTTGTATTGCAGCCACTATTAGCTAACTTATTAGCTGTTACCTGGCGAGTTCTGTCATTTTCTACTAGAAGCAGCAGCGGCAGAGGCAGAGTTAGAAAAATGATTGCGCCAGCAGCGGAGCGCAACAAGGAGGCAATCCTGGCCATCATGCGGCAGTATATACCCTCTGGCACTTGTCGCCTATTAGAGATTGCCTCTGGCACTGGGCAGCACTGCGCCCACCTGGCAGCTAACCTGGCAAATCGCGGCCTTCAACTTCAACCCTCCGACATTGATGACAGCAGTTTTGCCAGCATCGAGGCGCACTGCTCCGGCCTGCCCAATATCCGCCTGCCGCCGCTGCAGCTGGACATTGCTAAGACACCCTGCCAGATGCCGCCGTTCGGCCAGCCAGACATAGTGTTCTGCGCCAACATGATCCACATCAGCTCCACAGCTGCTGTTGAAGGCCTGTTTGTCAACTCTGGCAGACTGTTGGCCAGCGGCGGCCGCCTCATCACCTACGGTCCCTACGCCATCGATGGACAGATTTATCCGCAGAGCAATATTGACTTTGACCAGTCGCTGCGATCCCGCAATCCGGACTGGGGCCTGAGAGACACAGCCTACCTTGCTGGCCTGGCTGAGACTCGGGGACTGAGGCTGGCTAATAGGCATCAGATGCCCGCCAATAACTGGATGCTTGTTTTCGACAGGCTGTGACATGAAACAGTCTACTAATTAGACAATCATCACTACTTGTATCAGTAGCTAGGGGTGCAGTGGTAAAGCTCAGAGGTCACATTAGTTTGCGCCGATGAGGCTTTAAAGCTTGTGCTGCAATTTAGACCCACGAGAGGCCAACCTCCAAAAGCATTAATAGTAGAAAGAGGACGCTATTTTCCCTTGGGAAAAAATCGCGGGGATACTTTAAATACCCGCTGCAATGACCGCTTATCGTATCGTGAAATTGATAAAAAAACTTATTTCATGGCTCAAAGCACGTTACAAGTAGATAGAACACTTAACCCCGTTTTTCTCTAGGACAATCGTGGGTTCTCTGGCCACCATGTCGCTTGCCTGCAATGTCTCATCCTGCTCTGCAGTGATCCGCTTAGCGGGAGTTGCCTCTTCTAGCGTGCTGGTGCTTCCGTGCAAGCCAGAAGTCATGGACGTTGACAGTAGACGCTTTTGATCCAGTGACACTCGCTTGGTGTACCGGATCACGTTCTCCAGTCTCTTGTGCCCCGAGACGGCCTGAATTTGCTCCGCACTGAAGCCTTGCTCCGACAGGGTAGTGATTGTAGTAACACGAATGCAGTGATTGGTGTACGACCGACCGAGACCAGCTTCCTGGGAGAGAACTTTCATAAATCCGGCGAGCGTGTTCTTACCCAAGACCTCCTTCTTGCAGAACCAGTCGCCGCCCGTCCAGTTGGTCCTCTGTCTTGGGAACAGGTTCGGGTTGTCGCTAGTAAGCTCTCTAGGTAGAGAGTAAATGCCTCAACGGGGCATGCGGCCTTATTGCTCACGGGAAAGATACCGATTTCCTTCCTGGTGCTGGCACTCTTGGCGGAAACATTCTTCTCCTTCTTCTCCTTCACTAAATCGATATATTCGACATGTCCGTCGCGTCGCTTCACTATAACGTCATTTTTGATCAAAGCTCGGATCCACTCCCGACCTCTAAATCCAAAGTGGAACACGATGAGAAACAGCACCTCATACTGGAGCCTCTTCGGATCTGCTCTGGTGAAGTACGCGTGCAGCTTAGACATGTCCTCACTGTCTATTGCCGGATATCCGGCCTCACCGTAAACAACAGACGTCGGTTGCTTCAGCGAGTACGTTACGGCAGCTTTGAAGGTCTTATCCAGCTCAAAAAAATCCGATCCTGGTCTGCTTCTCGGTAGATCGCACAGCGCAATCGTTCTCCAATTTCGAAATCTCTTGTACGTCGCTCTCGCTTAACTCCGGATAATCTGACAATCCCAGCATAAACTGCTCGACGAAGCTTGCGTCGAGAGTCACGAGTCCGGTGAATTGAGATATCGCAGTATCTCCGGAGCGGTTGACCGATTCATCAGTGACGAAGCGCAATTCATCAGTGGACAAGCCCACAATCTCGCCTTCCACTATTCCGTCGTAGTTGATCATGGCTCAGTGGAAGTTTGAAGGAAAGAAATTCCTGAGCTAGCCTTAGTTTTCCTTTCCCTCCTCAACTTGTTCAGACTTCGTGCAGTTGTAGTCTATGGCATAGCTTATCACGCACCAAGAGGGAGAGAAAGAAATGAGAGAGATACTGAAAATAGAATAAAGGTCCGCTGAGTGGTGGAAAGGAGAGAGAAACAAGGCTCAGCGTATTTGACTTTCTAGTAAAATAGTCGACGGCGCCCTCTGATTTTCCATTAACGCCCTTAAAGCATGGGTACTAATGGTATATTGACAGTTATTGTACTCATTCTAAGCCAGGAACGCCTAGTCTATGGTTTAAAGTGCTATAATTCCAGGACCGAAATGAAAGCAGTTTGAACTATAGACTAAACAGAACTAAACAGTGTATTTAAGTGCAACAAAAATAACTATTATTGTCACATTCTTTCTCTTATTATTTCTCGTTGTGTAATTTTGTGATTATCAAACGCCAACTTTTCAACATCTACCATAGACTATGGTGGAACTGCGAGTTTATTTTTCATATCAACGAGAAATCAGCTTCAATGGTTAAGCAATGAACAGTTTACAGTTTTTAGTTGTTTATAGTTGCAATTCTCAATGACGCAGATGTCTCTAACCATTCAAGTGCAGCCAGAGAAATGACAATCCGTGAAGATAGTTGAGACGTTCTGCCTACTAAGTGTAATGTTCTGGTTACTCACGTCCATCGTGCTTGACGATCCAGCGTTAGATGGCTGATCAGTCCTAACCAATTCTGTGTTCGTACGAGAATCACTTGATTGCAAAGCTTCCCCCACAGTCGTAGCCATGTCTCGCAGCGTGTGGTCACGTTTCCTCGATAGATACCGCCGAACTGTCGACTCAGATTGATGTCCCGTGATATTCATGATGTCGGACAGAGTATAGCCAGCTTCGTGTAGATCAGCCGTCCTAGTTACTCGAATGCAATGGTTCGTATACTTTTTGCTGAGCTCACACAGGGTGCTTAATCGAGTCATGAACGATCCTAACCAATTGATCCCACGAACCTGCTTAGTTGAAAACTGCAGCTGTCCTTCTTTATTTGCCATCGGTCTTGGAAAAAACGAATTGTCCTTGGTTTCGTTGGGCAGGACTTGAAGGTAGGTCTCAATGAGTTCATACTGACCGCCATAGATTCTCGCTTGCTTTGGGTTGAAACCTTTGGCCTTGACTGGATTGGCACTCTGGTTCTTGGTTCTGAGGTTAGGTAGCTCGTAATACTTCTTGCCGTCGCCGTCTTCTTTTTCTACGAGTATGTCTCTCTGACGAAGGTGTTGGAGGTGCTCTTGACCGCGCTCTCCCAAGACATACAATAAAGTGTAAATCACTTCATCCTGTAGTCGTTCTCCAGTCGAGCGATCAAAGTAACTGGACAACTTGGTTAGATCGGCGCGCTCTATCGGTTCGTAACGCTTCACGCTCCCGCCTTTAGAATGAAAATCCCGCACCTTAACTCGAAGCATGCGATTGGCAGTAGCAAATTTAGGATCATCGACGATGTTGAGTTCACGCTTGATAATGAAGTGAAAAAATCGCTGGATGCCGGCCCGAATGCAGACCAAGCTAGATGGCGAGTACGACTCTCCATTCGGTTTAGAAAGCCGAAAGTAGTAGAACCGCAGGTGCTCGTTGAGGCTACTGGGCTCCATTGTTTTGAGACTTTCAACAGGATGACCCAAGTCACTCATGTAGCTGGCAAACTCTTTGCCATAAAGGAACATTTGCTCCTTGGTCGATCTTGGTAGAGAATCCACCTCGGCCTTGTCCATGACATCAGTAGCAACAGAAGCTCCATCCTCTTCACATTCCGGCAGATCGACACCAAGCAGTTCATCGTCAGATCGTGAATGATCGGTAATGAAGTTAATAAAGTCCTCCAGCTGATTGTCATCTCGGTGATTGTCACTGCTCAGCTCCGCAATGAATGAGTATTCGCTGGATGAAACGCCATCGAGACTATCAACCGGCAGATGAGACCAATTGATAAGATGCGTAGCGGTCATGTTTAAGGCAGGCAAGCGAAGACGGCTTAAAATGAAAAACGGAGAAGTCTTCGCTGTAACTTCGAACATTTAAGACCAAAGTTTCTGACGAATTACCATAGATGGTATCTAAATTTAGTCATGCATTATCAACCGTTTGATAATGAAAGATTATTAAACGCCTATTTTGTGTAGAAATCATGAGACAATAATATTGTGTCTATGGTTTTAGGCTTTGATAATGCTCAAATGACACTCGTGGCTTCGCCACTCGTGACTTTGAGCATTATCAAAGCCTAAAACCATAGACACAACTAACCATTATATACTGTATAACGAAGCAACAAAAAGACTTTTTTCTAGCCAAACTACAGACAATTGCTAGGATTATATGGGAAACATATTTAGTTTGTCTCAATAATAGGCAGTGCATTAAGCGTTTCACAAACTCACTTAAACTGAATTTCGATTTTAGCTCGATCAATGATGATAGACTTGACACCGTGGTCAGTAATAGAATAGTAATCTCCAGAAGCGACAGGCTCACTTACATGCATGCCTGGATTAGCCTCAGCTACAGGAGACGTACCCTGTAAAACATTAGAAGCGAATCTAGCCACCTTTGCAGACGGACCGATGTATCGTTCTATGGCAGCTGAACTGTGTCCAGTAATTTTCGCGATTTCGGGCCTGGACTTGCCCTCGTCACGCAGCGTTGTGACGCAAGTCTTTGAGCGACTGATTGCTGTACTTCCTACTTTTTGGCTCCGGCAGACTCACCGTGACGGTGCGCACAACTGAATCGATAGTGTGGCGTCCTAGTACCTGATTCTGATACCACTTCCCAGTTCGAAAAGATGCAGGATTCCGGTACCAGGCCAAAAAGAGTTGCGGCTTTGTGCATTCGGCCGGGCGGAGGCTGACGTAGCGCTTGTACAAGCAAACAAGACAGCGATTGTGTCCTGGTGTATGATACACCGTGTTCCCTTGAACGGGGCTTTGCCCCGACACTCCCGAAGGCTGCACCGCATTCGGCGCGGCTCAAGAGAAAGCTACAAAAATAAGCAATTCGGATTTTATATAAGATCACGGTAGTTTAATGCGCATTCTATGGTAAAAAGTCCTCGGCCACACTTAATGGTCCTCGGCTCGCTTCGCATACATGCTCGCATAATTCTATACGCAGTTGCAATCGGCACTTGCAGGATGGCTGCTGCGGCATTTAGTGTTGCCCATTGCACTATAATAGCAGACACCAAGCGTTGCCTGTCGACTGAGGATATTGGTGGAGGGAATTTGAAAAACAGCAACAAGAAATAGCAAAGATAAGAAAGAATCGAAAGAAAACCAAACAGGCAGATCAAAGTTTAATCATTTTGGTTGTCTCTAGTCTATGGTTGAAAGGGTGAATTTTTTCTGAGTGTCTGAATTCATTCTCGCTTTGAATGCCCCTTTCTCGTTTTGGTTGTCCAAACGTCTATGTTCTCTAGCGGCGAAGTTTACTTAGAGGATAGTTAAATCCATAGACATTATCGTTTTGAATGTCTAAATTATCATTTAGATTGACATAAGCTATACAATCAACAATGATAGCCGACATGGTTACATGATGACATTTTTAGCAGAAAAAAGATGCCTATATTGGTGGTTTGTGCCATCAGACACCCCGACTAGAATCGTTGAATATCTCGACAATGCCGATGTTTTTATTCTGGAAGTTTTTTCATCGTATAAAGAGGAAATTTTTAGTCAGGACAGATATGTTTGCGACCAAATGATTTGCGAGTAACCCATTTTATACTACGAGGGTATAACGCTTAGTTCAATGTTAAATGAACTATTCGAACTATTTTATTGTAAATGTAATCCTTATTTCAATAAAATCTGGCGAAACCTGAGCTTATCTTGTGATTATCAAGATGTGATGGTGTGAAAATTTAAATATGGTGTATTATAAAAGTTCTTGTTTTTAATAAGTTTTTAATAAAACTCACGTAGACTTCCTCCTCTTACCACATATAATTTCTAAATTCTCACACCTGTTTTGCCCTGATGATCACACCTCTATCTCCCTGATTCTCACACATGTATTGCCCTGATTCTCACACCTGTTTTGCCCTGATGATCACACCTCTATCTCCCTGATTCTCACACCTGTATTGCCCTGATTCTAAAACCTGTATTGCGCTGATTCTCACACCTCTATCTCCCTGATTCTCACACCTGTATTGCCCTGATTCTCACACCTGTATTGCCCTGATTCTCACACCTGTATTGCCCTGATTTTCATTCAAGCGCTGCCGAACAGCCAATAAGGAACATGAGCCTCTGGGTTGACAAGTACAGGCCTAAGCGACTGGACAAGCTGGATTATCACACCGAGCAGGCCAGCCGTCTCGGAGCCCTAGTTGAGTCGGGAGATTTTCCCCACCTGCTGGTGTACGGGCCGCCCGGAGCCGGCAAGAAGACTCGAATCCACGCCCTGCTCAGAGAGCTCTACGGATCGGGTGTTGAACGCCTTCGGCTTGAGCAGCAGAGCTTCACGGCGCCATCTAAACGAAAAGTGGAGATTGAAACTGTGTCCTCAAATTTTCACCTGGAAGTTAGTCCCGGAGATGCTGGCATCTACGATCGGGTTGTGGTCATGGAGCTGATTAAGCAGGTGGCCTCCGTCAATCAGTTGGATGCCAGTCAGCAGCGAGAGTTTAAAGGTAAGTTATTAGCGAAGTTTGTGATTTTCACGATTTCCTGTATTTTTTCACTTTAAAACGCGTCTCTGCATTTCTAGTCGTCGTGTTGAACGAAGTCGACCGGTTGACGAAGGACGCCCAGCACGCGCTTCGCCGCACAATGGAAAAGTACATGGCCACCTGCCGCCTCATTCTGTGCGCCAACAGCACCAGCAAGGTCATTCAGGCTATTCGCAGCCGCTGCCTGGCTGTTCGAGTGGCTGCGCCCACTGAAGACGAGGTTCGTAGGCTGGCAGTGTGTACGAGCACTGTCTTGATTGGCTGGCAATGTACACTGATAGCTGCTTCATTTGACTGGCACGGCACTCTAAGGACTGTTTTCATTGGCTGGCAGTATTACACCAAAACATTTTTTGGCTGACAGTGTACATCAATGGGCTGTTTAATTGGCTGGCAGGGTACAAAGGGCAGTTGTTATTGGCTGGCAGTACACTAAGGACTGCTTTCATTGGCTGGCACTGTAGACTGTACACTAATAATTGTTTTCATTAGCTTGCAGAGCAAATGAAGGACTCTTTTTTGGCTGGCACTGTAGACTGTACACTAAGGATTGTTTTCATTGGCTTGCAGAGCAAATGAAGGACTCTTTTTTGGCTGGCAGTGTACACTAAGGACTATTTTATTGGCTGCCACTGTACACTAAGGACTGCTTTCATTGGCTGGCTGTGTGCACCAAGAACTATTTTATATCGTTTCTAAATTTAGAAAAGCGGGATTCCCCCGGTTTTTCCATCCAGATTGTGCAAGTGCTGCACGGCGTGTGCCGCAAGGAGAGCCTCAGCATGCCGGACAGCCTGGCCCGACGCATCGCCCAGGCCTCGGAGCGCAACCTGCGTCGCGCCCTCCTAATGGCCGAGGCCTGCCGGGCCCAGCAGCAGCCGTTCGACCCGGAGCAGCCGGTCAGCCTTGGCGACTGGCAGCTGTACCTGAAGGAGACCGCCAAGAAGGTCCTGGAAGAGCAGAGTCCCGCCCGCCTGCTGGTGGTGCGGGCTCGCCTATACGAGCTGCTCAGCCACTGCGTGCCGCCAGAACTCATCATGCGCAGCCTGGTGACGGAGCTGATCGCCTCCTGTGACGACACGGTTAAAGCCGAGGTGCTGGCACTGGGCGCCGAGTACGAGCACCAGATGCGGCTGGGCCAGAAGGCCATCTTTCATCTGGAGGCATTCGTGGCCAGGTTCATGGCCGTCTACAAGAAGTTCCTTGATGAGGTCATGATGGCCGACTGGTGATGCGGCTGCCGTTACATTATTTTAAAACCCAATGATTGTCTGCAGGATAGGCATTTGGTATCTAATATAAATTAATATTGTACTTAGTTGTACGAGTATACCGGTGAGTTTGCTATGATTCAGTTTCAGTTCAGTAATACGTATTTTCTAATTCGTTACAATGAATTAATTGTAATGTAATTGTCATTGCAATGTAATGAAATAAAAATAAATTATCGACTATTGTTTTCTCAACTACAGTTTAACAAACTGTTGCCCATTTTTTCAACTTAATTTGCTCGTTTTAAAATACCGTGTCTTGTTTAATCTTCAATCAGTAATAAAATCTAATTTTAGTCCCAATAGTTTGAGCTTCAAGTCGTCGGGAGATCGATTCTCACCCTAAGGGAAGCAGTTTGTGTCCCTTGAAAGAATGTGAAAAACATACAAGAATCGGTGACTGTGACGCAACTGTCAGATCGCATTTGTTATTTTGTTCTTACATCAGATTGACTTGTCTGAATTCAACTGCTCCTACGTCTGCTGTCTGTGCCTAGATTGTCTTTTGACCATAGACGAAGTTTTATATAATCGGTGTACAAACTCTTTGCTGTCTACTAGTCAGTAGTTTCTAACTCATTTTAACGTCACCGCTGTAGCTATAGTCAAGCTTTTAGCCTGTCGACTTTTATTAATTAGTGATTGTTGAGCTTGGCTCATAAATCATGGATTTGTACAAAAATACAAAAAAGCGAAAAAATGTTGTAAGATCAGTTCAGATTTAGTCCAGTCAATATTGCTAAACAACACTACTCTGATTGAGCAGCAGGTGAGACGCGCTAGTGGGATCACTGCTACCCGGTTGATTATTGTGAATCGAAGACCTCAGCATCTGAAATTTTATTCAGAAAAAAATATAATAATGCAAGAAATTTCAACACTTTTCAGTATTGAAATAATAATAATGATTGACTGAAAGCTGCGTACGGCTGTTCAGTCCATGGACTGAGGAACCCTCAATTCCACACCCAGACAATGCTGTTACCAATTTAACAGCCGGGCGAACTGAAGCAACGCAGAGTTTTTGTCTTGCTAAGGGTCACACATTTTTCCTGTGGAGTCGGGAATCGAACCCCCGACCTTATAAGGTAGTTAGTGTGGCTACAAACCCCGTAGTAACAATCGTAATTATTGCTATTGCACGGGCGCGACCAAATTTGTCTGCGTACAGCCGTTCAGTCCACGGACTGAGGAACTTCACATCCCGCCGATTTCTAATCTATAAAGTATTGTATTTTAAAGCACTGAGTGGGCATTTGGTTTCACATTGAAATTTAAATTTATCCAGACATTCAATGTCTGGAGGCCCTGTGACATTTTTAATTAGGAATTTTATTGCGAATCCAGGTACATTTTGTGTTTGTGCGCGTCTGCGCAGCCTGTGCGGGGCTTCTCACATTTTTCTCCAAAGGTATCGTCTCTGCTTTGATCAGGCGGCGGCGGTGAAATTTGCGTGAGCCCTGCTCAGCGACCAGAAAGATGAGCAAAAGACTGCAGCTACTGTATGCTCACACAGAAGCAGAGTAGCTCAAAGTTAGAAATACAGCTAGAAAGTTTTTTTAATTAAGGGGTAGGTAGGTATGGAGGCACTGAACCCTGCGGCTAACGAGATCTGCGAATTCGTCATCTCCTCCTGGCTTATTGACTGGGCTGCATCCCGGTCCAGACTGTTTGAACTTCTACTATTAGTAGTTTACGGCTTTTTCTGCCCAGCTGAGCGGGAAATTCAAATCTGGCATGCAAAATCAAGGCGTGAGATATCAGCGCTCACCATCACGGTCCCGTCCACAGTACTGACTGCCCCATCTGTAGCGGGACTGCAGAAATGCTGTTGCGGGCCAGTTGGCTGATGAAACTCCTCTACAATGAATTTAAGCCAACTGTAATAAATGTTTGACCCAGAATTTACCCGGATCTGACTTCACCATAGATTTATATGACAGATTTCAGGGTTTACTTAAGAAGTTTCGACACATATCGGGCCAATCCTAAAATCTATTTGCGTATCGATACACTTCAGAAATTTCATTACATATCGGGTCTATGCTAAATTATATTTGCATATCGATCCAATTTAAATGTTTCGATACATATCAGGTCCGTACTAAACTGTTTCAACGTCCAAGTAAAAAAATTCGACACATCGTAAAGTATCTTTACTCGTAACTTCAACACCCATGGGGTTGAGATATATTTAACCCATTAAATCTAATTCGTAAATTTCGACACACATCGACACAATGCTTGAAATTTCAAAGCACATCTGCTGAAATCCTTAAGAAACTTTGTGATTTTTATGCATACGAGCTAGCAGGTGGCAGCTTGCTAGCCGGCTCACTGATTCTCATTGAGAACTGCTAAACTCACCGCCGCCTTCATCGCGCCAGTTCGGCAGCCATTGGTTTTTTCCTCGACGCCGCAGCCGCAGTCGCCGCGCGCAGGCCACAGCCAGGCCAATTAGGGCGATGCCGGTTATCAAGGCGACAACCAAGCCCGAAGTCACAGCGGCAACGGCTACCGCAAAGACTAGTCCTCGGCGTCCTTGACTGATCGAAGCCGTTTTGCCACCAAGCAAGCGTCGACGTGCATGCAAGCTGACCGCAGTCACGAGCAGCCGGTATGTTCGAAACGTGGCTGCTTGTTTGGTCAGTCGCAGCGGCAGCAAGAAAGTTTCCGCATAGTCTTGGTCTGTCATGTCAACGCTCTGTGACTGTGGGAATCGCATACACAGCCGATCGCCTCTGGGCGGCACCAGTTCGAATTCAACATCGGCCAGTGACGTTGATGCTCGTCGGTAATCCGGTAGGAGTAGTTCCGGCTCGCCGAAACTTGCCACGAAGTTGTCGTCCCCATTGTGCGACATGACTTCGTAGTCCAGAGCGACGCACGTCGAATGACCTACGTCATCAAGATCGTCAGGCGTCGGTTTGCTGTCCAGAAAGTTCACAGTCAGAGGATCCGGTGGCTCGCGACAACTACTGTGGATCCCGCCGCTATCTTTCAGACACAACCTCGGTGGCGACATCGGCCGCAACGTCGGCGTCGACGGCGAAATCGTTGGCGGATGGTCGACATCGACGACAATCTCAGCGACGGATTCTGGAGTGTCGATGATGCCGGTGGCCAGTGGCCGCACATTTTCTACGCGCACGCGGAACCGGAAGCGGCTGACTTCCTCGGCCCCGCTGAATGGCGCGGCGAGTCGAATCTCGCCGCTCTCCGGGTGAATTTCAAAGTGGCGCCTCGCTGCTTCGCCGAAATCCCGACTGGTAATGCTGAAGCGGACTAGTCGATTCGGCAAATCGCCGTCGTCATCTTCGGCGTCGAGACGGCCAACAAGGCTGCCAGCGGCAGATTTTGACGAGATTCGAAATCTGCGTTGACCCTGCGAAATTTTCGGCGCATTATCGTTGACGTCGACAACATCGATGTTGATTGTAGCTGTCGATGTTGACGTGGCATTAGCTCCCAAGTCGACAGCTCTAGCCAGAAAAGTGAATCGTTTGCGTCGTTCGTAGTCCAAAGCCGCCCCTAATCGAATTTTGCCGCTGCGTGAGTCGACTGTAAACATTGAAGCATCCTCGCCATCGAGCAGGTAGGCGACCTGGTTATTGGGGTAGGCGTCCCGATCTATCGCCACCAGCTGCGGTGACGGTTGAAGTTTGACAGCGACGCCGAGGGGCGAATTTTCGTCTAGACGGCCAGTGTAGGTGAACTCGGTAAACTCAGGCAAACAGTCGTTTTCATCGGCCACAACCACCGTCAGCGTCGCTGCTGCCGCCTCGCTGTCGGCCCTGCAGGCGACTTGCACGAGATGCTCAGCGACCTGTTCCCGATCGAGAGTCACCGATGTCAGCAAGTGGAACTCCTTGACTCCGGCGACCGCGTCTAGCACCGGCGTAGTCGGTGCTGGTTCAAGCCTAAATATAAAATTGTTTTGCTGCGAATTTTTGCGTTTAGGAGGCTTGTCACCATCAAACTTGTGCGATGCATTGAAATTAAAAATCCAACAAACCTAAAATAGCCGTCGCCCTCGCCCTTGACGACTCGGCAGCGGATTTTCCCAGCGGCGTCGCCGGTCGCGGCCAGATCTGGGTCGCGGGCCTCAACCGCTGCCACCAACAGGCCAGGCTGCCGATTCTCCGGCGCCTCGACACGCTGACGACGCCGGCCAGCTCGCCAGAAAGCGACAGTCAGCGGATTGTCATCGATGTTGGCCACTGAGATGGAAACCGTGGCTGTGGCGGCCAGCGAAGGCCTGCCAAAGTCGCTAGCCACAATGAGGAACTCCAGACGAGGCGTCAGCTCGTAGTCCAATCCGCGCGGGGCCAGCAGCTCCCAGCGGTGCGACGAGCCGTCCGTTTGTCGAAGCTGCACCAGACGCTCCAGCGAGCCCGCATGTGCGGAAGGCAACTGCCTAAGATTGTTGAAGGTGCTGAAGACATGTAGTACCCAGTATGGACAGGCTCGGGACTTTGTAAATAATATACTACGCATTCTTGTTTGAGGATTCTCCCTAATCAAAGTTAAGGAGCTTGTAGCCCAGTGGTTGGAGCTTCGGACTCTGACCGAGAAGTTAGAGGTTAGGAGTTCGATTTTCCGTATAGGGAATCCATTTTTTTTCCTGGAGCAAGGCATTTATCTCGTGTCTGGGTGTGTAGGCCTCCCCAGTCCACGGACTGGGTAGCTGTAAGCAGATTTTGGATTCACTGACTGTGCATCTATTAATATTGCCGGTCACGGGTTCGAAGCCGCTTGACTTCATTTGAAAGCCTCATTAGACACTGATTGAACCGAGCCATGAAGAATGGAGCAATCCGATATGCATCCCATTCTAATGAGGAGAGTTTGTCAGATGACGTCAACGAACGGAGCATTGTTAAATAGGAGGCTTCTAAGCTTGCAGCGGCAGGGCCAACCTCACTAGACAGCGAATCCGCCCGTTGTCGCCAGCATCCTCGTCAAGCACTTCGAAGGCAGCCAGAGACATCGGCTTGCTGCTCTCATTGACTCGAATTGTGCCCGGATCTGACTTGGCAGGCCAGACAAACCGCGGCTCTACGTCGTTGACATCCGCGATGTCCAGCACGACCGTGAGGCAGCCGGTCAGTGCGGGCTCTCCGGAATCGACGGCCGTCAGCACAAAGCCGAAGCCGTCGGGATTGGCCTCCCGGTCCAGCCCTGTCAGCAGTGTCAAGCGAGGAGCCGGGAGGTTCAAAGCACGCAGCCCGAAGTGCCTGTCGAACAGCGAGTCATTTGGCCGCTTTTCCGTCAGATAATACTCCCGAACAGCTCCGTTGGCTGCGGCATCGGCGTCTCGGGCCACTGGCAGTTCGAGCTCGAATCTGGATGGTTCGGCGTCTTCGGACAATGAATACCGACGATAGTTGCCGCCCCGGAATACTGGCGGATTGTCGTTGACGTCCAGAATGATTACCTGGTGTTATTCAGAAGGTGTTTTGTGTCTGCCTGTGCGCACAGAATAGTTAATTTTAAAGAGGACGATATGTTGCTACCAAGCTCACCTTCAGCAGGCTGTACCCCGGCAGGCCGTAGCCGGCGCTTTCCATCCGTAGCAGTCGGCAACAGACGTTCGGACAGTGCGACCTGCCCGCAGCGCCGCAAAGACTCTCCCTGTCCAGCTGACCGTTCAAGGTGAGCCAGGTGCCGGCTTCTACTGCAAACGGTCTGGCCGCGTCCGCTCTGCTGAGCGCGTAGCCGCCTTCTAAGCTCTGCGGCAGCAGGTCGGTCAGTCGCACTCGAAAGTCAGCCTCGGATGCGCCCTCGCTCACCGTCAGCGTTGCTGCCGCGGTCGGAGCGACGATGTTCGATGGAGTCGATGAAGTCAAAAGCGTTTGTGTCTGTAGGAGCCATGCGAGCTGAAGCAGCAACATTCTAGTCAGAAAATCATTCGATAGCTGAAACGTATGAATGAAGCGGCGAGAGAAAAAATAACTAGTCTAAACATATTTTACTTGACAGTTTCTTCGTGAAAATTATTCGAAAACAACTTTACTGGCTGGCTGGCTACCTAGGTGAGAAAAAAGCACGATGTAGAATGTCAATATGAGAGGCTGCATGAACTACGTGTGACACACTCTTCAAATCTTCAAATTGTTGCTTTTCTCTAATGGCCCGCGTGTGACATGTGTGACTTTCGCAGTTAAACCCAAGAACGCAGTTGCTGTCAGCAAGTCAGGAAAATTGTCAGGCCATATTGCAGCTAAGCTGTGTTACATCTGGGATAACATTTCGCACGCTTGAGAGCCAATCGCCATGCTATATGTTCATCCGTGCAGTGGGTGGGTGTTTGGTGCATTCAAGCCTGTCATGTATCTATTGGGCAAATGCGCGAAGTTTTCGAAGTTTTCGGAGTTGTGTTCGCGAGTTGAAAAAATGCTAGAACTAAAGCCGGCAAGCTCTCTGAAAGTGCCCAGTAACGAGCTTGGTTTCCGCGATATTCGCACGCGCTAAGGAAAAGATTTCCCCCGGATTAGCAACTCGTCAATGCGAATGACTAATCAGTGATGTGCATCTTGATTCAGACCGCGGACTAATGCATGCGACAGTAACTGCAGTATCAGATGCGAATGCTAAGAATAATAAGAGAAGCATATGCGTAAGGATATGGTGTGCTTGATCACACTTGCTCATGAGGCTCTGAATGCATCATCTGTGTGAAAATCTGCCCGTCAAATGGCCATTTTTGGAAGCAATATCAGTGATAGTCAATTTTACTCGACTGCCGGGGCGGAACAAACAGGAGCGAGAGAGGCAGGGATGCCAGATAAGCGGCTCAGGGAGGGGGTGGGGGCAGAGGGGCAAAGGCGGAGGGGGGAGGACGCAGCGCACGCTCAAAGGGGGCAGAGGGGCGAAGGCGGAGGGGGGAGGACGCAGCGCACGCTCAAAGGGGGCAGAGGGGCGAAGGCGGAGGGGGGAGGACGCAGCGCACGCTAAAAGGGGGGGCAGAAAGGACGAGACGCGGGGGTGGCCAGCCGGTCATTAACCCCCGAAAGCGTCACACAACGTGCACGCTTACGGACCAGAAAAAAACTGTGACCTTGTGGTACAGAAAACTTTTTATTAATTGTCTGTCTTTTACAGCGAGCTGGTTTAACTTGTTGAATAAGTCACAACTCAAGAATGATGCTTTAAATTGTGAATATAATAAAAAGGAATTTCCAGATCAAGAATTTACAAAACACAAGCATAAGTCTCTAAAAAAGCAAAAGTTTACTCACAATACGCCTGGCTGAAATCCGCTGCCGTTAGTCAACTCAGTGCATCCTTTGCGCCACTGTCTGATCATTCACTTTTCTAGCATCGATCAGCTACTTCAGCCAACCAATGATAAGTAAGCTAGCAACAATAGGAACGCGTGAACATGTCTATGCTACATTACTATGAGTAGCAACATGATATTGTTTGTTTAACAATACTACGAGTACAAAGTAAAATTCTGACGAACAAATGGATTAGATTTTCTCAGCAATAGAAACCGACTGTTTGCTGAACAAGGACACTAAATAACTCCCTGTCAATAGACCGAACCTTGCTGATCATAGTCTTTGATTGCCCACATGGTTATTGAGCAGTACTTTGTCTAGCTCGTATAAACTAGCAACTGCAACACCAGCTTTAGCCGCCTGGCATAATTGAATTCAAATATTAACCATCAATCAGTTAGTTGTAGCTTTGCAACCAGTTTTCCGACCGTGACGAATAATTGAAAGCTTACTATAAATAGCATCGAGATTTCCTGTGGCACTGGCTCTCTAAGCTTTTATTCTCATCTCATTTCAAAACCGCAATCGAAAAATGATGCACCCCACAGTTATAGAAATGGAACTAGATACAACACAACTGAAGCCGGCAAACAACAGTCCACTGGGCTGCTGCTCAGATGATGGTCGAGTCGTTCTTGCTGATATTTGCAAGGTAATTTAACATGTTTTATTTGTAATTTAATAACCTGCTTAGCCTGAGGGGGTGAGTGGCAGAGCGGTTAACGCGTTTGCCTCTCGCACCAAGGTCCCTGAGCTCGATTCCGCGGCGAGGCCACATTCATTTGGGGCCCAGCCACCGAGAGAAGGCTTGGTGGCTTGTCGTGCAATTTACGCCCTCGAGGGCCAAGCTCCAAGGCACAGTGAAATCTAACACTGACGATGAGAAAGTCAGGGCAGATGTACACACCTGCGTGCGTGTGCGCTTAGATTTGCCTCCTCGCTGGCTGCTGGCCTACTTTCGACAAATTATATTCAATTCATTACCCGCTTTTTGTACCATTATTATTAATATTATTATTATTATTGTTATTAGAGATTCTTTCTCTCTTTCCGCCTTCTTTCACAGCTAGTCCAGAATGGATCAGATGACGAGGCCCTGAATTGCGCTATCAGCCAATGCGACAGCTCATTCTTCAAGACCGACGCCCTTGGCGGACGCCTCATTCACTTGGCTGCCCGCAATGGCCACTGTGAAGCTACGGCTCTGCTGGCGGATAGGGGCGCCGGTGAGTGATAGTACTGGCCAGGCATTCACAGACACTGGCAGAGCATTCACAGACACACTGGCACAGCATTCACAGACACACTGGCAGAGCATTCACAGACACACTGGCAGAGCATTCACAGACACACTGGCAGAGCATTCACAGACACACTGGCCAGGCATTCACAGACACACTGGCAGAGCATTCACAGACACACTGGCAGAGCATTCACAGACACACTGGCCAGGCATTCACAGACACACTGGCAGAGCATTCACAGACACACTGGCACAGCATTCACAGACACACTGGCAGAGCATTCACAGACACACTGGCAGAGCATTCACAGACACACTGGCAGAGCATTCACAGACACACTGGCAGAGCATTCACAGACACACTGGCCAGGCATTCACAGACACACTGGCAGAGCATTCACAGACACACTGGCAGAGCATTCACAGACACACTGGCAGAGCATTCACAGACACACTGGCACAGCATTCACAGACACACTGGCAGAGCATTCACAGACACACTGGCAGAGCATTCACAGACACACTGGCAGAGCATTCACAGACACACTGGCCAGGCATTCACAGACACACTGGCAGAGCATTCACAGACACACTGGCAGAGCATTCACAGACACACTGGCCAGGCATTCACAGACACACTGGCAGAGCATTCACAGACACACTGGCAGAGCATTCACAGACACACTGGCAGAGCATTCACAGACACACTGACCAATTGTTCACAGACCTTAACGGCACAGACGAAGCCGGATGGACGCCGCTTCATCGCGCCATCGAGGGTGACAGTCCGGCTGTTGTGCGCCAGCTGCTATCGTTGGGTGCCGACTCCGGGACTCTGGCTCACCATCTGGCACCGATTCACCTGGCCAGCGAGCTCAACCGAGTCGCCTGCCTTCAAGAACTCGATGCCGCCGGCTGCCTCAGTGTGGGCCTGGCAGGTCGTCACGGTAACACGGCGGTGCACTTTGCCTGCGTTGGTGACGCTGCGGAGGCTCTGACTATGCTGGTGAGGCTATGAGCCGATGCAAAATGCATTGAAAACTATCCAACACCGAGTTTTTAAATACGAGCGTACGCTCGTAGTGAATTATTTTGCACATTCTGACATGTGCATTTTCACATGCGAAAGCTGATGCGTTCACAAACTTAGAAGATTTCCCGTACAAAACCCGCCCATTAGCTGCATCGCGGAGGTGATCCGAGCCAGCTAAACCACCTGGGCCAGCAGCCGATTCACCTGGCTGCCATGCACGGCAGTTGGCGTTGTCTTGCCATCATAGACACCGCCGCTGGCGGCTCTGACGCCGAAGCTCCGATGCGGCGTCGCGACCGCGACAACAATGCGCCGCTTCACCTGGCCATCGGCGCCGGCGACTACCGCACCGTCCGGCTCTGCCTGCAGCTGGGAGCCGACATTGTCGACGATGCCAATGGTCTAGCGGACTCAGGAACCCCGCTTCACTGCGTCTGTGTGCGAGGCGACCTGCCCGCTCTGCGGCTCATGCTGGAGGAGGGCCGATGCGGCGGCAAGGAAACGACGCCACAGGAGAAAGTCGATGCCCTGGAACGCAGAGATAAGAATGGGCACTCACCGCTGCACAAGGCGGTCATGTTTAACCACGTTGAGCTGGTCAGCTACCTGCTTGCCAGGGTGAGGGCCTGCCTAATTTGTAAAAGCGAGCCGTCATCGTTGCAGGGAGGGGCGAGTGGCAGAGCTGTCTAGCTCGTTTGCCTCAAGGACCAAGGTACCTGAGCTCGATTCCGCGGCGAGGCTACATTTATTTGGGGCGCAGCCGCGGAGAGAAGGCTTGGGGGCTTGTCCTGCAATTTACGCCCTTGAGGGCCAACCTCCAAGGCACAGTGAGAGTGTACACTGCCTGACGATGTGAAAGTCATGGCAGATGTACACACCTGTTTGAGCATGTGCCAGCGTACGGTATATTTATGTGCGTGTGTGCTCAGGAGTAAGCGAAATGGGCAGAACTGCCTCCTCGCTGGCTGCGGGTCTAGTGTCACCAAACGATGTGCCATTGCCCGCAGCCCTCCTGCAATTATTATTTTTGTTATCCTCGGAGGGAAAGCTTGGCAAGGTAATTTTCATGCACTGTTTGTGTCACAGGGCGCGGACCCGGAGCTCAGCGATAGGCAGGGAAACACGGCGCTGCTGCTGGCAGCCAAGACTGGCTCGGTGCACAGCCTGGCCGCACTCGTGACCCGCCGAGACGTCAACATCGCAGCCGTGGATCTGGAAGGTCGTAATGCGGCCCACCTGTGCGTGATTCGAGTTGGAGTTGCCGAGGATCGGGCCCTGCTCAGGGTGAGTTCTTGCTCGTCGCATTAAATTTTTACTGTTAAATATTGCGGTTGTAGCCTGGTGGTTATGATGTCGAACTCACGACTTGAAGGTCGGTGGTTCGATTTTCGTCTATTTGCTCTCAGTCGGTTTGGTTCGAGGAGTAACCTCTATTAATATTATTACTG
The DNA here is from genome assembly GCA_950097015.1 of Macrostomum hystrix. Taxonomy (NCBI): domain Eukaryota; kingdom Metazoa; phylum Platyhelminthes; family Macrostomidae; genus Macrostomum; species Macrostomum hystrix. The sequence continues at coordinate 201,545 of CATNEN010000028.1, forward strand.
CGAGAAAAACACCATATTTGCATGTCTCGATCATCTAAAGTCACGTAAACTCAAAGCATCTCAAAACGATGCCCAGATGGGTAAACTGTGCCTATGAAACGCGTCGAAAATCTTCTGATATCACGAACATCTTCGAAGGAGCACGACTTTCACAAGAATATATCAAGACAACTTAACCAATACAAGACAGTGGGACAATAATCTTGATGCTCTCACCAGAATGTGGCCTGTACCATCTGCAAGCCTATTCTCCTTGCACGCACTAATCAACAGACCCATCCGCTTGTTTCAGACTCTGCCGATTTCATTGCTAGACCAGAAGGACCTGCACGGCTGCACGCCGCTGCACTACGCCACCGCTTCACCATCCAGCCTGGAGCTCCTTATCAGGCGCGGCGCCGCCTGCCTCCCAGCTGATGGCAACCGCGCCACTCCGCTGCACCTAGCCGCCCGCAGCGGCTCCTTGAACGCCTGCCGGCAGCTCCTGAATGCTTGCTCGCGCCAACTGAACGCCGCAGACTCTCAGGAGAGGACGCCGCTTCATCTGGCTGCGGAGGCTGGCCACATCCGGGTGGCTCGCTTCCTGCTGGAGAGCGGCTCGGCTCTACGCAGGTACGACAATTGGACAATTGGACTTGAAAAAGCGCGAGGTGAGAAATTGTTTTCATATCACTGTACGGCCTCAATTTCTGTTCCGTACTCAGAGACTCCCTGGGCAATACCTGCTTGCACTTGGCTGCCAACAACGGGCATCTGCGCATCATCAAACTCTTGCTCGACGTCAACCGCGCACTCATCGACGCGCAGAATAATGAATTGGTGAGTACATTGCTGTAATTTTCTTAGAAGCTGAACCTAGATTGTACACTATCGCACTTTGAAGAGTATCGCGCAGTAAAAAGTGACGTCGAAAAGCTTACTGCGACTGAGTCTGCCAAGGACTAAGCCTTTATTAACAGGAGAAAGACCAGGCTATTTTTCCATCTGGGGAAAGACAAGGGGTATTTCCCTGATAGCTCCGAAACTGAATGACCGATTTTCGTGAAAGTCCACCATTTGGATCAACATTTTCCGCTCTTTACGAAGAACTGACTTTCAAAGCCGTCCGACGTCAGCATCGTCGAGATATTCAACGATTCTTGACGAAGAACCTGGTGACAAGAAGAAGTAACATTGCTCTGTATAAACTTCTATGACGAATCCATATTGGATCAAAAAAGAAAAAATTTACTATTTAATCGATCTACGAGTAAAATTGTTAAACATAATAGCCGACGAGATGATTACATAATGACATTTTTTAGCAGAAAAAATTTGCCTATATTGGTGGTTTTTGCCACCAGACACCCCGACAAGAATCGTTGAATAACTCGACGATGCCGATGTTTTGTGATTCTGGGAGTTGCTTCATCGGATAGAGCGAAAAATTTTAGCCCGTGTTTTGGATTTTCATGGCGATCGGTTGAAACTTTTGGAAAATACAGAAAAAAAGAAAAATGTTGGCTTTTGAATTACCCCCATAGTCTTTCTACTGTTTGCCGCATGATTTCAGAAAACAGCCTTGCACCTGGCTGCTGTGGCAGGAGCTGTTGATTGTGTTCGACATCTTCTATCTAGCGGCGCTCAGCTCCTGCTGGACAATGAAGGCCGCACCTTCTTCAGCTGCGCTGTTCGAGCTGGCGAAAAGGCTGTGGTGATGGCGTCCATTGATCACCGATGATCCACGGACATCCTCCTGAGCGTGTCGGTCAGCAGCTGCCCGATTAAGGAGTGCATTGAGTTCCTTCCCGACTGTGCCAGTGTGAGTGAGGCAGTGTCAGTGAGCCAGTGTGGGTGAGCCAGTGTGGGTGAGCCAGTGTGGGTGAGCCAGTGTGAGTGAGCCAGTGTGAGTGAGCCAGTGTGAGTGAGGCAGTGTGAGTGAGCCAGTGTGAGTGAACCAGTGTGAGTGAGCCAGTGTGAGTGAGCCAGTGTGAGTGAACCAGTGTGAGTGAGCCAGTGTGAGTGAGCCAGTGTGAGTGAGGCAGTGTGAGTGAGCCAGCGTGAGTGAGCCAGTGTGAGTGAGCCAGTGAGTGAGTCAGTGTGAGTGAGCCAGTGTGAGTGAGCCAGCGTGAGTGAGCCAGTGTGAGTGAGCCAGTGTGAGTGAGCCAGTGTGAGTGAGGCAGTGTGAGTGAGCCAGCGTGAGTGAGCCAGTGTGAGTGAGCCAGTGTGAGTGAGCCAGTGTGAGTGAGCCAGTGTGAGTGAGCCAGGTGAGTGAGCCAGCGTGAGTGAGCCAGCGTGAGTGAGCCAGTGTGAGTGAGGCAGTGTGAGTGAGCCAGTGTGGGTGAGCCAGTGTGAGTGAGCCAGTGTGAGTGAGGCAGTGTGAGTGAGCCAGCGTGAGTGAGCCAGCGTGAGTGAGCCAGTGTGAGTGATTCGTGGTCTAATTCAGTAAAAATGATGCTTTCAGATAATTTTGGACCGGTCCATTGTTGACAGGGGCAGCAAGGTGAGAAAGCTACTGTTCCCCTACGAATCAGCCCAGAGCCTGCAACAGAGCCTCTCGCTCATTCCAGACAGAGCACCATTTCTACTTCCTTCAGTTTCCCGTCAGTCAGATTGACCGATACCAGGAAACCACGGGCCGAAAGTACGAATTTTTGCCCGTTATCAACGTGAGTCAACACGCCTTTCGGTGTGCTTATTTCTATTAAAAAGCAATCCAATAACAGATTATGAAATCAGTAGTCTCTACTATCCTATTTTATTAAAAAAGTTATTTTTTTGCAAATTCATATAATTTCATCTTGCAGTTCATGGTGCGGCTGAACCAAGTTAACTTACTGACGCATCCGCTGTGCGAGGCCTACCTTGCCATGAAGTGGTGAGCCTGTCAGAGCCTGTCAGTCAGTCAGTCAGTCAGTCAGTCAGTCAGTCAGTCAGTCAGTCAGTCAGTCAGTCAGTCAGCAAACTACCTATCAGGTAAAGCTTAATTAGATGTATATTTCCTGAGTTTCACAAAGTGTGGATCAAAACAGGTGTGTTTCTGCTCTAGAGCAGCATGAAATTAGTTTCGGAGTAGAGCAGATATGTAAAACACATTGTAACTTGGAATTCAGTGACCCAGCAAGAAATAGCGATCTTCGATAAACATAATTAATGGTGCTAAGCTGTGCATGCTTATCTAACTGTTAGCTAAAAGCCTAACCTCAATTTAATGGTTTAGTCGGTTCACACACTACCATGAGTAATATGAAAGGCACTTTTAGGCCATGGAGTGTCAAATCTTATGTATTTGAGCTACAGAAATTTTGCCATAAGTTTTATAGGCACGGCGTTCATTAAAAGTAGAAATAAGAGTACCACGGGGATATTTAAAAAGCAACAATTTTTTCTGTATCTCTATCAAAATATCGCCGTGAAAATGGACTATCACGTACTCACTTATCAATCAATTAATTCTGCTCTACCGCGCATTTTCACGAATATTGAAGATAAAATAAAAAATTAACAAAACAGAAACACATCCTTGATCCAGTCTAACTATCGAACATTTATTTGTGTTGTTAGGGATGGCGGGCCCGCCTCGTAAATTGTTCTACATTGGTGAATTAAAAATGTAATGGCATGGTTATTATTGAGACTGAAATATTTTGTTTCTGGGTTAGTACGATTCGGTCCGGTCAGTGTCCAGTTCAGCAGCTGGACCTCCGCCTCCTCAGCGCTTGCCAGAGCAGCTGATGTGGCGGTAGATCCTGTAAACCCGGCGGGCGATGCGGTAAACCCGCCTCAGCCTGATGCGGATGCGCCGCAGACGGAGCCACTTCTTCTCCAGCTCGGCGGCCTTCTCCTCCGTCATGTCCGGCTCGTCCAGCTCCGCTAGGTCCTCCAGAGCCGCCATCGAATCCGCGTCCTCCTCCTCCGGCATCTCCTGGCTGGGTCTGGCGGCTGCCAGGGCTGCGCAGAGCAGGAGTCCGAGAGCGAACTGCCACCGCATGCTTGTGCTGCTGTTTTTGCTTGATGAAGCAGGTTGAGAAGCTGATAGTCTTTGGCTTTTTCTGCTGGCTTGTCGAGTTGCTAGAATGTGTCTCGTATTTATGCACAAAAATGGTGCGCGTGTCACGTTCTCCATGTCAAAATATTTTTTCTTGTTTTTCCTACCTCGATTAGAGAATGAAAACATTCAGATGCATCTTCCTTTTTGAGAAGTTTTGTTTTTTTTGAGAAAATTACCTTGCACAAGTGTTTTCTCCATTGAGGTCCTTGTGTGAAGGCCAGAAAAGCTAGTTTTTCCGCTGCGCGATGGTTTCTCAATATTTATTCGCTTAGTTTTTGCACTCCACAAAATTCGGTTAACCTGAATTTCGTTCATAAAGCTTTCCATTCAACATTTTTGGCCCACACAACTGGTTGCCGCACAATGTCACCGCCCTCGCATGGGGTGGTGGGTGCTATAGCTCCATGCTTATTGTTCGCCAAGACGACTTGACACCTTTTGTTAATATGTTTTGGCCAATTACGAGTATAAAGAAGGATAACTTTATCCTTCGGTGGAAAAAACTGCTTTGAATTTTGATCATTTTTCCTAGAATTTGGGTTTTTCAAGCTATTTTAGGCAGCCGAGTCAAAGGAAGAAAATCGAAGTCTGACCATCGACAGCTGCTTCGTTTTTTAACCAATGGCGGTGCACTTCTGAGACTCGAAGGCTAGGTGGCGTGGTACAATGGGTTCAGGACACTGGCAGATAAGAAATGCCGGCCGGTGAACAGGACAGCACTCTCTGACCCTGGAAAACTCACAACGCTAAGGAGTGGAGCGGCGGAAGTGAAGCGGAGCGGCGGAAGGTGGGGAGTGGCGGAAGCCAGACAGGCAGATAAGGAGCGTAGCGGGCTGGGGGGTGGGCGCTCAAACAGAAGCTTAATTTTGACCCGGCATAATTTATGCCTGGCCTTGCAATTGGCTCACGCAAATCATTTGATTTGATTTGCAAGTTTTTTTGCTTGCAAATCAGCTGTGCATCGGTAGCTATTGTTGCCATTGTTACCTGTAAGGCTAAGACCCAAAAGCAACCAAAGAAGCAATTCAAGCGGACTATCTATATAGATACTCTGAATAAAAAACTGAAATTATCTTTTATTATGCTTAACCTCGCGTGTTGACAGCGTAAACTACTGAGCCAAGTAGGTCAGTAGATTACTTCTACGATCAGAAAATATGAAAGCTGTTCGAACCACCAGAAATTTGAAAGTGGCCAAACACCTAGATCCTAAAATACTAAATGGATAAATAATTTAATGCCTATTAAGAGGCCAAATTTGACCCCAAAAAAATTGACACCGGAGTAAAAAAGTATAAAAGTCTGAGAAACTGGTCATAGTTTTTTATTTTTAAAAGCAATTAGTCCAAAGCTTTAAGGGTTCTAAAAGAAAAAATTGTGTCCTAAAGCAAAATTACTTAACTCTGCGTTGCTTCATTTCACCCATCTGTTAAATGGGTACCAGCATCATCTTGGTTAATCAAGGCTTGGTGTGGCTTCCCCCCAGTCCATGGACTGAACAAAAAGTCCATGGTTACGCAGTCTTCAGTTGCGCTGGGCGTTAGCAGCGGCTGTACACCTGGCCCAAGTAATTGGCAGGTGTAATAAAGTATTATAGTAGTTCTATTATATACGAGGGGTGTCCAAAAAGTCTTAGGACCCCACTGCAGTTAAGGAGGCATAACTTTTCAACAGTTAGTGATATTTTCAAAATTCTTTAACTGGTCATTTGTAAATAAAGCCGCTATAAAATAATTTTGTTGTTGTTACTCTTGCTAGCTGTTGAAAAGAGTTATGTGAAAAAGTCCTAAGACTCTTTGGACACCCCTGGTACCTTTGTCCTGACTCCTATTTTTAGCAAATTTATTCATCTATAAATTATGTCATTTGAATGCGTAAAATCACAAACGCTTGACCAAATGTTTTAACTGCCGTGCAGCTGACCTTCATAAACTAAGAAGCTCTCTTTGAACAATGTAGGTAAGAAGCTACAACAATGATATGTTGATGTTGATAAACAAGATGAAGCAGAAAACCAGCTCGTTTGAGTGCCATATTTTGATCTTGACCCTATTTATCATGCACATTGTAGCCAAATGAAACAATGAAAAATGTAGGCACAAACAGCAGTGTTTTCGCCCTGTGTCGCCCTGCATGTAAGAAATGCATTTGAAAGCCTACACTCATTTTGATAACCGGAAAAACGTGCCCATTTAGTGTATAAATGCGAGATGTGCCGATGCCAGCTGCAAGCCATGAAGCAACACTTTCAGCTTCTTGATACCAAGGAACTGTGCAGAAACACAAACACAAGCATGCGGTGGCAGTTCGCTCTCGGACTCCTGCTCTGCGCAGCCCTGGCAGCCGCCAGACCCAGCCAGGAGATGTCGGAGGAGGACGCTGATTCGCTGGCGGCGCTGGAGGCCCTGGCTGACCTGGACGAGTCGGACATGACGGAGGAGAAGGCCGCGGAGCTGCAGAAGAAGTGGCTGCGAGTCCGCATCAGGTGGAGGCGTGTGTGGCGCATTGCTCGCAGGGTCTACAGGATTTATCGCTCCCTGCCTATCCCTGGCAAGTAGGCTGATGCTTCTGAGCCACTGGCACCTGGAAACTGACCGGACTGACTGGGACTCTGAGCCATCAACTCTGACTCGTGTACAGTATCCCAAGCTTGGGAGGCCTACATGTATGACAGGATATAAAAAAACGACTTTGAGAACAGAGAGGGCTAATATGCGACACAATTATGAAGCCAAATTTATAATTTAAATACATCGTTGTCAAACCTTGCGACGGAGAATCGAGTTCTGTTATGAAAGGGTACTTCAATCGCCATAAATAGTTTTTATATAGCGCTCAAACGCAGCTACAGTGAGAATTAATGATGTAATAATAATATTTAACAATATTTGGTGACACTGGACCCGCAGCCAGCGAATGAACACTGGAACCATGAACACTGGACCTCGAATGAACAAAGGAACTCTGCCCATTTCGCTTAAACTTACACACGTACAGGGATACCGTCGCTCACGCAGGCAGTTGCTCGCACAGATGTTTTGTGTACATCTGCCCTGATTTTCTCATCGTCAGGCAGTGTACACTTTCACTGTGCCTTGGAGGTTGGCCCTCAAGGGTGCAAATTGCACGATAAGCCCCCAAGCCTTCTCTTCGCGGCTGCGCCCCAAATGAATGTGGCATAGTGGCCTCGCCGCGGAATCGAGCTCAGGGATCTTGGTGCGAGACGCAAACGCGTTAGACTGCTCTGCCACTCACCCTGAAGTAATTATGTGCATTTGGTAGAATATAGAAAGCGAAACTCAATACATGGTGCTTGGTCACTGCAGAAGTCAAGCAATGCCAAGGAGTCCGGTAGATAATGAAGATATTAAATATCTGTTATAGTATTATCTCCGATCACAGCTTACTACTGAACCCAACATATTTAAATGGGCTACCTATCTATGGGTCTTGACCTTGATGCCAGTCTGAGATTCTATCGGCTGAACACACACGAACACACAAGGTACAATGGTACGACTCACACAGGTGTGTACATCTGCCCTGACCCTCTCATCGTCGGGCAGTGTAACACTCACTGTGCATTTGAGGTTGGCCCTGAAGGGCGTAAATTGCGCGGCAAGCCACGAAGCCTTCTCTCCGCGTCTGCGCCTCGCTGCAAACTCGATCTCAAGGACAATAGAGCAAAAGGCAGACGCTTTTAAAACTCTACCAAGCACCCATGAAAGCAGATTTTCGAAGCGAACACGTTCAAGCTCGTTTTTCTACCCGTGTAACAGAGGCTTACTACTTCGTTTTTTTCTCATTGAAAATGATGGACGTGCTTTTTCTACAGCAATTTTTTACAAATCGAAAGAGTGTAATTGATGCTCTTTTCTCTATAACAAATCTAGCAAAAACTCGTATTCATTGTATATTTTCGAGTTACAGATAAAATTACGGGATTATTTTGCATGTCTTTTACGAGAAGATTGGCATTGTACTAATGATTTAGTGGCCCTCAATTTACTTGACATGTCAGCTAACTCAAAGATTTTGTTATAAGAGTTCGCAGAGCAAAGACAAGTCGGGGGCGGAGTAATGTCCGGTTGTCCGGTGAAGGCTGGTGAAGGCGGTATCTACTTGCCAGCGACATGCTTGTAGATCCTGTAGGCGGTCTTGGCGGCGCGCAGCAGCTTCCTAATGCGGATGCGGCGCAGCCGGATGCGGAACTTCTTCTCCACCTCGGCGGCCTTCTCCTCCGACATGCCCGACTCGTCCAGGTCAGCCAGGGCCTCCAGCGCCGCCAGCGACTCCGCCTCCTCCTCCGACAGCTCCTGGCTGGGCCTGGCGACTGCCAGAGCTGCGCAGAGCAGGAGTCCGAGAGCAAACTGCCACTTCATGTTTGTTTCGCTGCTGTTGCTTGATGAAGCAGGTAGAGAAGCTGAGAGTTAGCTTTGGCTCGGAGGTACATACAGCTTTCAGAGGCCTCTGATTTATACACTCGAAAGCGGCACGTTTTTCCGGTCATCGGAATGCGGGGTAAAAAAAGCACCTTCCACACGCGTTCTCGAAAAAACGCTTCGCACTGAGTTGCTCAGATTGTATCTCGTTTGCTCTTCAGCCGCTCCGTTTGAAAGATAAATTGCCAGTTGGCCAATAAGGGTGTTGCTGAAGCACTGAGGCTGTGTAATCTGGCATTGAACCTGCAGTTATTGAAATTGCATCTTCAGATGCAATTAACTATCTTCATTTGGCCAGTCTGTTCTTAAGTCCGCCCAGACCTTCGAGAGTTCAAGCTCAGCAACCCTTGTAGAGAGAACAATGGGACATTCTAACAGATTGAATGCATTTTCGGCCAAAACTGTTTCAGAACTGCAGCTGTTGGTTTGAGAAGGCAGAGATTTTTTTCTCGCTTTATGTTTAACCCGCTTATTTAGTGCCTGACGACATTGCACTCACCTTATGTGAAATATACTTTGCGTGAATCGAATTCAGTTAACCCGATGTTTTGAGCTGAAATCTAGTTTTTTTACTCATACGAGCTCGTATTTTGCCTATTGCAAATAGATTATTTCAAAAAGGGCTATTTTGTGATGAGCACAGTGAGCTGGTCAGATTATTGGTGCGCAGCTGGACTCTGAATTTCGTCAGACCGGCCACTCCGGGCGGAACCGCGGGTTTCTGGGTCTTGTATCTGCCTGGTGGGATAGCCTTCTTCTCTTGCCGAGCGGATGGCTTCTCTAACTACGAACTCATCGATCAGTGGGTTGTCTGTGAATGACGGGGCTCTACAGGATGACTCTGCATGGCGTGTGTTTTAGAACGGCCAGATTTGGTGAAGCTTCGACTCCCGTGCAAGGACCACTATGAGTAGAACTTCTACTCCTAGTGGTGGTCCTTGCTCCCATGCTGGGTGGTAGGCATTGACTTCACCCGCGATTCGTGCCGCCTGCTGAGATAGGAGGTCCTTCAGGCTCTGGATATATCCAGACGGGCAGCTACTTTCAGGTGGCGCGTAGAAATGGTGCACCTGCAGCGGCGGTTGGCAATTAAGCTGCGAGAATCTGATAGGAGTGGTGGAACAGGCCGTAATAAGGGCCGCCGCCGGCGTGGTTGTTGGCGCTTCGATCCTTTCTTAGCGTGGCATAGTTGGAGAAGGCTGATTACTGATTTGCTGGTAGGGTTTCAGCTTGTTCTTGAATTGTCGCCACTTTAATTTTGTTGGCGTCTATAAAGGCTTCGGTCTGTTTGTTTCGGACACCATAGCAGTTCCATTGCAGAATAGAGAACTCCGGCACTGGCTTTGAGTCAATGTCGCCAGCTCTAATAGGAAGTATGCAGGAGAGCACGGCGGGTCGGCTTGTGCCTCTCGCAATTCAAAAACCTGACTCTGTTCCGATACTGTTCCCGATGGGAGAAATTTGTGTCTACTTGCAGCTGTTCCGGAGATCTGCTGGCACTTCCACCACGAGCAGGCGGACTCTTCAGAAGCATCAACAACAGGTATTGGTGAAACCGTTTGACGGCGAAGGCGATCGCAAGAGCCTTCTTCTCAATCTCCGAAAAGCGTCTTTGAAGCTATTCGATAGCGTCTTCGAGGTTCTCCAGAATCTTCTCAAGCTGTCTGCTGTCTCCTGCCGGCGCCTGGTTGATCTGAAAAGCGAACAGATTCGACCAGTTCAGTCGCACTTTCTCCAACCAGTTGCGACCTAGCCGGCGGCAGGAGCCCGTGAGATGTTGAGCATGAGTCATGATGAGAGGCTTAACTTTGATTTGCAGGTACACGCTGATCTTCTTGACGTTCGCCATGATGTATGAAGTGTATTAGAAATAATTCTCCAATAGGTCGCGAATTTGGCCTCAAAGTGATGTGGAGTGTGCTGCGGGAATCGAGTGGGAGTGTGAGCCAGCATAATTTTTCAAATTTTTAAGTGTCTAATAATTGCGACCCACGTAGCAGCTGGCCGCAAACACGATCATTAATCTTAGGGCCGGGTTTGAGGCGGCGGTGAATCAAGTAGCTGTCGAATCCTCTCTCTCCGGAGTTGTCTAGACTCCCCGTAGGAATGACTGATCGCGGCCATAATGTTACTGTATGAACTAGTTTAGGTCATAATTCCCCTCCAAACCGCGATCAGATATAGGGGCTCACTCGCGCGTTATGAGTGATCATTAAATTCTTCATGTCCCCTCTTCTTTACAGTAGTCGAGCCCAGCTCGACTTTATGACCTCCCTCCTTTAGATACATGTAAATGTCACTGTAGGCAGGTCGGCGCCTGCGCTTCCCATTGTCCCGGCGGAGTAACAATCGCTGGCTGACTGCCGACGGCTGTTCGCGCAGAACATCTGTCGTTTCCCGCCGCCGGTTCATTGGGCAATTGGGGCGGCAATCGCCGCTTCAATTCCTCGATGACAGGCTGGCGCGAATGTGGGTTGCTTTGATGGATGTCGGGGTTGGCGTGCTGCAAGGCCTATTTAAGCAAGCGCGCTGCGCTGCTCCCTCTTGGACCGTTTTCTCCCGCCGGCTCTTCCCCTTCTCCCCCGCCGGACTTACCTAAGCCGGGCCGGACTCCCACCGGACCCAGAGCACTATTCCCGACCACGTAGGGCTTAGACCCTTGAGCCTTGAGCTCCGAGCAGATAAGCACAGGCCAATTGCCTGTTCCCATTCCCTAAGCGCAAGCCACCTCTTAGGTGAGCTCTAAATTGAGCCTTTGAGCTCCCAGTGCGTTGGCCCCTGCCAACTCGCAGAAGTTTCCTTCCTCTGTCTTACTGCTTTGCCCATTCCTTTCTCCCCGAGAACAACGGGACTGCAGCACGCGGCCAAACGAGACCCAGCTAAGTAATCCGCGCAGCGGTTTGTTATTGTTAATCCTAAGGGACAATTTTACTTTTAGTTTAGGCGGCATTTAGTGGGAGGGGAGTTAGGGAAGTTTTCAGCCTAATAAAACCACTTAATCTAAAGCACCTTTAACTTATTGGGCTAATTTTTAACATCAACCTAATTTTTACTATGTCTCCTTTTCACCTTTATTTTCTCATTAGACAGCCCTCTACCATGAGTGGCTAATCTATTAGGGGGATGGGCTCTGGCACAGCCGAGCTGAAAGCTGCGGCAGGAAGGCGATTGTGAGCGCGCATGAGAGTAATATGGAGCTAGGGATTTGTAAGTAAATGCGGAGGGTAGCATGTGCATTTTCCTTTCCAGGGGGTTGGGGGAATCCTTGGCCGGTTTTCCTTCTCCCTCTTGGGTGGGTTCAAGGTACGTGTCGAGCTCCCTTTCCAATGGAGTTTTCCCGCTGTCCCCCTTTCGCACCTGCGGCCACGGGAACGAGAGTGATGTTCAATTAATCTCACGCTTGCATAATCACTCAGCCAGTGTTCAGCTTAACCTCTCCTGCCTCTGTTTTCCTCAACTCGCACAGACTCGGATTGCTAGTTATCTAATGTGTAGGCTGCAGTCTAATGTACCGAATGTGTCTGATGTTTCATGAGTAGGATTCTGGCTATGGATTTCTCTTTCGGGTTCGGAGTACCACCTTTCTAGACCACTGTAGCGCAAATTCAGGAATCCCCTGGTGAGGCGTGTCTCGATCCATTCTGGGGTCTTCACCCTAGTCTAAAACGGAAGTTACAGAAGGCTCTATTTTTTCGGCTTGTCTAAGATCTGTGTGACAAACTAGGAGCCGCGAGCTCCGGGGACCCAAGTTTCCAAATGTCTGCGGTGGCAACGCAGGCGCATTGGGTGGTGGCGCTACCCTAGATCATTTTCCGCTTTGCCGATAGCCTTTCCGCATTTCTAAGACAAGAGCCTAGGCCGAGTCGACCACTGCTACCAAGTTTAGGAGTCAGTTACGAACATGCTACTGATGACAGTAGGCTACCTAGCCCTGTCCTATCCGCTTGCGGGTAGTCCGACATCTATTTAGACTTTTAGCCGGTTTCGAGCACTGCTTGGGGTAGGCACGGCAGTCATGCCTGTGGCCTATGGGTTGAGTGGGACTGGCCAGCCTGAGGCCGAGAGGACCACTCCCTGCATCCACTGTCTCTCCCTTCATCTCTGCCTTCATCCCTCTTTCCGCGGCAACTCGCGAGCCTTTGCGGTATGACTTCCGACTCTATCGCCATCCCCACACTCCTTTCCTTCACGAGGACAGATCATCGGATTGCAAACCCGCAGCTATTTCAAAAGTAGGATTTGTGGGTTTTGTTGCCCTTGTCAAATTGGTGCTTTGGCAGTTAAGCATCACTTCGATGTTGATCTTTGCACTTTAGTCGGGACGGGAAAGTATAGTTATCAATATTTACAGGGGCCAATTAACATTGTCGGGCATGAGACAACTCAGAATTAGGAAAACCACCCTCCTTTACAATGTGTAGAAGAGACACTCGAGAGAAGAAACAGGAAGCTTTAAGAAACTCTGCCCTTTTTGCTATAGCTACTTACATTTTCGGATCATTGATTTCAAACTTCTCTACTGTGGCCAGCAGCAAACTAAAGTACCCAATTTATGCGACACTTAGTTGAAATCGATAGAAATACACTTCTACAGTGCACAACACCGTTCTCTAAATGTTCCGAAAGGTGGCTGCGACTGCTAGGTAATTAGCAAGGCTAAAAAACCAAGCCTTGGCAATGCTAACTAAATGCGGGGCACAGTTTATCTCGCCCTCCAAAATACAGTGCACCGTTTTAGAGTTTTTGGACAATGGTCGAATTCGCCAACCTGAGCATTTTAAGCCCATATCTATTTTACAGTTCAATGCATTTCAATACAAAGGCCAATTTGAGCTCGCACTCACAAAGGCCAAGGGCACGTGGAAGATGCTTTTTTGTACCCCGCCATTCTGATGACCGGAAAAACGTGCAAACTTGGAATGTATAAATCAGAGGCCTCTGAAAGCTGTATGTACCTCCAAGCCAAAGCTAACTCTCAGCTTCTCTACTTGCTTCATCAAGCAACAGCAGCGAAACAAACATGAAGTGGCAGTTTGGTCTCGGACTCCTGCTCTGCGCAGCTCTGGCAGTCGCCAGGCCCAGCCAGGAGCTGTCGGAGGAGGATGCGGAGTCGCTGGCGGCGCTGGAGGCCCTGGCTGACCTGGACGAGTCGGGCATGTCGGAGGAGAAGGCCGCCGAGGTGGAGAAGAAGTTCCGCATCCGGCTGCGCCGCATCCGCATCAGGTGGAGGCACGTGTTGCGCGTCGCCAACACGGCTTTCAGGATTATCCGCAAGCTGCCTATTGGCAAGTAGGTGCTTCTCTGCAGAACCTGGCCACGGACCTGGACTCGCCCACGATGTGTTCCTATGCTATTGAGCAGAGAACTGATTGCGTGTTAAAATTTCAGCAGCAGCTGGCCGATTTGTTTAGCTTTAAAATACTCGTATGGCCGTACGTATCGGCCATGGTTTTAAATGTAAGCTCCACGCAAATAATCATTCAAACTGAACTGTTGCGGTGGCCCGATTTTTCATAAATTGCCTGAACGACCTTGCACGGTTGGAATCAGACTGGCTATACCATTAGAATAATGAGTGAGTCGACGGCGCAATTGTGTCTAGCAATTACACCTAGTCACCAAAAGAAGGAGGAGAGGCATTGAAACCCCTTCACTGAGGTATCAATGAGCGAAGCAATAAGAGCATCGCCAAACATAAGCCAAGATTAGGCTGTCAGGCGCAAGTCTAGTGTAGGTGAGCAATGTTCAAATACCGATCGCATGATAATTGCCAAATTTGTCAATAAAAGCTCATTTGATTATGGCACAATCAGTTTTGTCTTTTATGAGGATGTGAAACACTAATTTAGCGTTTCTAACGTGGCGTTTCTTTTCAGTAGGATGTCCTCATTTTGAAATTCTATGGCCAAACTTCATATAACTGGTATATAATTATACGATATAACTGGCTTCAAAACGAGGTCAATTATACGAATCATTTGTATTTCAGCAGAATTTAACGAGAAGGAACAAGTAGTAAAACGCTGCGTAGAAGCACCAGAAAGTTTTTTAGAAGAATGCATATTGTCACGCACTCACTCCCTAAGTAGTCACTCCCATGTAATGGTCACGATGTTGCCGTTGGCAATTCGAGATGCTCGTTGGCGTCCTCAGGCTTGGCGACCATAGCCTTGGTGATGCTATGCAGCGTCCTGGAGATGTGTACATGGTCACGTGAGTCCAGGGTTATAAACTCGTATCTCTCAACAGCACTGCTGGAGTGACTCGTGATCCGTGCAATGTCACTGCATTGGACACCAGCTTGGTGCATGGTGGTAGCGCAGGTCTTGCGAAGCGACTGGTTTGTGAACCTGCCCGAATCCTCATGACCAGCCGTCAGAGTCTTGACAATCCCGTCTAGTGTGTGGCGCCCCAGTGGAGCATTCTGAAACCACTTTCCTGCTTGAATTGCTTTCTCACACCGGTAGTAGCTCAGGAAAAGATAGGTCAAGCTGCATTCCTCAGGACGCTTAGCGTCATACGTCTTATACAGGCACACCAGGCAACGTTCGTGGCTGGGTGTATGGTACGAGCGAATCTCACGGGACGGGCCACGCTTCATTTTCAGTCCTCGATTGTTTGTCTTGGTGGCCCTCTGTTCCGTGAACAGTAGACATTCGCCTTGTACATCCGTGCGGAGAACGATGTCTGTTGTGTTCTAGAGAATGTAGTTCAGATCCGCCACGAAGTGCGAAGTTCTTTGCAACGTAAAAAATGACCGTGAACACCAATTGCTTTGGTGTCGCCTGGCCAAGGACACCACTTTGCCACAACTTTACTTCAACGTCCTGGCCGATAAGCTGGCTCGCTCTCCGGCCTGGAATGTTGCCATCCCGCACAGTTTCCTTCATTGCGGCATCCAGAGCCAGCCTTGCTTCGGAGAGGGGGGTGAGTGGAAGAGCGGTTAACGCGTTTGCCTCTCGCACCACGGTCCCTAAGTTCGATTCCACGGCGAGGCCACATTTATTTGGGGCGCAGCCGCGGAGAGAAGGCTTTGGGGCTTGTCGTGCAATTGACGCCCTACAGTTGAAGCTGGTACCCATTTAACAGCTGGGTGAACTGAAGCAATGCAGGCTTAAGTGTCTTGCTGATGGACAAAACTTGCTCCAGTGGATTTCGGGAATCGAACCCCTACTTTCGAATCGTGAGTCCGAATGGGTCTGATGCTCAAAACACTATGCTACAAGCCCTACTAAACTACTCGTACATAGGCAACCCCTGCTAGGCTACTGCACTCCCTGATTGAAGTGCACAAAATACAAGCTTAAATATTTAATTCAACGATGCTGATGGCTAGGCCACGTATGTGCTAGTACCTCTACTGAGAACTACTTTTCTGAAAAGATTCTTTCGCATCTCACACCTGAATAGCCCCATTCATTAAAGTAATATGTGTTACAGTGGCAAGCACTGCATGAGGACTTGAACGCACCCATCTATACACTCTTGTGTGTGCTTTTGTGCTCATGCAGTGCAATGAGAGCGAATTGTGCATTGCAACTTATTCAATAAAGTAAGCACAATGCTTGCCATTCTGGTCGCAGTTAGCAAAAGGTTTACAAAGATTTAAGCAGCGAACTTGCCATATAAAATTTCATTAAGACCTACAATAGACAGCTCGAACGCCTGCGCCAGTCCGTTTAGCCTCTCTCTTGCTTGACTAGAACCGTGACTCCTAAACTGTAGCAGCAGTGACACGAGCATGCGGTGGCAGTTGGCTCTCGGACTCCTGCTCTGCGCAGCTCTGGCAGCCGCCAGACCCAGCCAGGAGATGTCGGAGGAGGATGCAGAGTCTCTGCAGGCCCTTGAGGCCCTGTCAGACCTGGACGAGTCTGACGTGGCTGTTGAGAAGGCCGCCGAGCTGGAGAAGAAGTGGCGACAGCACAAAGTTCGCCTCCGCCTTAGACGGCTCATGAGCTTGGCCGCCAGCCTCTACTGGGCGAGGGTCAAGGGCTGATGCTGCTGTTGAACACGGACCTGCATTGACTCAACTCAAACTCTCCACTGATTATCGAATAATATTTTCTCGCCTGCGTCTGAAATATAATAACGAACACTGGCTGGAAATAGAAAATTTTAGTCCTTAGTCTTTACATAATATTTTATTATTTTAGGCGAGAAAATATATTGTAAAAGCGACTGCTATACACAGCGAATATTCTTGTTCTCGTGCATAATTTTGCTCTTAAAGCTAGCTCACACTGCCATTGTGCGGCAAAAACACAATTCTGCATTTTTTATCGAGTTAACGATCAAACAATTGTGCACAAAACACTTTATTTCATTGCAGCTTAAGCCTTTACATTTACAGTAAAAATCCATCCAAATATCAAAACCAATCAATCAACCCTCGATAAAGCAAAGCTAATGTACGTGCAGCTCGTAATAAAATCAGAAAACTTTTATTTTTAGGTTTCGCTACGGCCGCTGGATTCACAATGCGAACATCTGCGTTTACACATTGTTCTTAGCGGCGCTGACATCATTTGTGTGGCTGCTGTCCTCCACATTGCACATTGACGACAACAGCATCGCTGAGCTTTGCTCATTCAGGGTAGGGCTTTGAACACGCTATGTTCCCTGGGGAAAGAGCACGCTATGTTCCCTGGGGAAAGAGCACGCTATGTTCCCTGGGGAAAGACCATGCTATGTTCCCTGGGGAAAGACCACGCCATGTTCCTTGGGGAAAGACCACGCTATTTTCCCTGGGGAAAGACCATGCTATGTTCCCTGGGGAAAGAGCACGCTATGTTCCTTGGGGAAAGACCACGCTATGTTCCCTGGGGAAAGACCATGCTATGTTCCCTGGGGAAAGAGCACGCTATGTTCCCTGGGGAAAGAGCACGCTATGTTCCCTGGGGAAAGAGCACGCTATGTTCCCTGGGGAAAGAGCACGCTATGTTCCCTGGGGAAAGAGCACGCTATGTTCCCTGGGGAAAGACCACGCTATGTTCCCTGGGAAAAGACCATGCTATGTTCCCTGGGGAAAGACCACGCTATGTTCCTTGGGGAAAGACCACGCTATTTTCCCTGGGGAAAGACCATGCTATGTTCCCTGGGGAAAGACCATGCTATGTTCCCTGGGAAAAGACCATGCTATGTTCCCTGGGGAAAGAGCACGCTATGTTCCTTGGGGAAAGACCACGCTATGTTCCCTGGGGAAAGACCATGCTATGTTCCCTGGGGAAAGAGCATGCTATGTTCCCTGGGGAAAGACCATGCTATGTTCCCTGGGGAAAGAGCACGCTATGTTCCCTGGTGAAAGACCACGCTATGTTCCCTGGGAAAAGACCATGCTATGTTCCCTGGGGAAAGACCACGCTATGTTCCTTGGGGAAAGACCACGCTATTTTCCCTGGGGAAAGACCATGCTATGTTCCCTGGGGAAAGACCATGCTATGTTCCCTGGGGAAAGAGCACGCTATGTTCCTTGGGGAAAGACCACGCTATGTTTCCTGGGGAAAGACCATGCTATGTTCCCTGGGGAAAGAGCACGCTATGTTCCCTGGGGAAAGAGCACGCTATGTTCCCTGGGGAAAGAGCACGCTATGTTCCCTGGGGAAAGAGCACGCTATGTTCCCTGGGGAAAGAGCACGCTATGTTCCCTGGGAAAAGACCACGCTATGTTCCCTGGGAAAAGACCATGCTATGTTCCCTGGGGAAAGACCACGCTATGTTCCCTGGGGAAAGACCACGCTATGTTCCCTGGGGAAAGACCACGCTATGTTCCCTGGGGAAAGACCACGCTATGTTCCCTGGGGAAAAAGCATGCTATGTTCCCTGGGAAAAGACCACGCTATGTTCCCTGGGAAAAGACCACGCTATGTTCCCTGGGGAAAGAGCACGCTATGTTCCCTGGGAAAAGACCACGCTATGTTCCCTGGGAAAAGACCACGCTATGTTCCCTGGGGAAAGAGCACGCTATGTTCTAAGGAAGAAAAAATGGTTGGCATTTGAAATACCCCCGTGATCTTTTTACTGTTAAATAAAGCAACCATTTTATGCAGATTACTAGGAATATTGGTCTGATAAAAAACAAACTTTTTAACCGAAAGACTGCCAAAATCCTACGTCTTGTCCTTCAGTATTACAAGCAGAGCGATCCTGTTGCCTACAACGCCAAAATGTACCTGCCTGTCGTTCTAATTAGTGCGTTCTCCATTTTGAATCTGCTCAAAGAACTACTGCAGATTGTGCAACAGGTTTGAAATAGACATTTCCTTGTTATTTTCGGGAATGTCAGAATGAATCCATGTGCGTAATAAACTTCAATTTCAGAGACTGCGGTACTTCAAGGATCTCATCAACTACTTGGAACTGGTTCTCTACAGCAGTTCCCTGGCATTTGTGTTCCCTTTTTACCTGGGCCATTCGATGGACATCCAGTGGAAGTGCGGCTCGGTAGCCATTCTACTCGCGTGGATCAACTTCCTGATGTTCTTCCAACGGTTGGTGTTGTTTGAAATTGCGCTTTATAAACTGTCCTAATTGAGCGATCTCCTATTTTAGATACAAGCTCACTGGCATCTATGTGGTGATGTTCCAGCGAATCGCCAAAACACTATTCAAGGTGATCGCTGTATTCTCACTTCTGATTGTGGGTTTCGGATTAGCCTTCTATATTCTCTTGCAGTACAATCCATCGCAATCGTTGGAACAACTAAAACACGTGAGGTTCCCAGAGTGTTACTTTTAAGAGTTTTCGTGTCGCGTACTGTTAAACTACTATCAAAACAACAATAGCCGAAATAGGACGAGAAAAGTATTTTTTTAAGCTTTCGCTTCTCACACGCCTTTGAAACTAAATTTTAGAGCAATGAATCGCAGGGCGACATTCCGAAGTTTACAAAAATTTATTCGGTAAGGTGCGAATAGCAGTGTCTTTAATTATCCTCCAGCGCAGACAATTGCTCTTTGACGAAGACATAACAAGTTCACGTGCGGACAAGCTCGCCGCTTAGTTCGACAATTATAAATTTCAGAATGAGCAATGGTGTAGCGGTATAATATAGTGCAAATTCTAATGGCAAACCTGTAATGGTCAATGGGTGTGGAGTTTAAGATTAGTGTACTCTGAACTTAATATAGATTAATCATATGTATATTTCTAATTAGTCTAGTATGGTTCAACACGAAACTCGATCTAGCCTTGAGCTGATTTGGATATTTATCGTAAGCCGGTGTAACACTAGCTGTACAGGTAAGGCCGACTAGGGCAGAGAGTGTAACTAAGTCAGTACTTGTAAGCAATTTAAATCTATTTAAATTTAATTCTTAAATTTAAAGATACAAAGCTAAATAAAATCGAAAAATACTGGAATAAAGAAAAAACTACAATAAGAATAAATGTGTTTATCACAATATAGAAAATAAAACAATAAACACAATACCATTAACTACAATTTACCGTAAATAGCAAACATCTATATCATCATAGCTCTCTTCAACTATCCGTAAGGTCATGCGTGAACTCGACAAGAGTCAAATTGCGACAAGTGGCCCTGAACTGGTTGACAATGTCACCGAATACATGGCACAGTGCTTTCCAGCCAGGTACAGTTTGAAACAGCCACTGGATAGAAATGTGGCTCTTGAAGCTTGGAATGATCCGCTGCTGGCCATTGTCAAGACCAGCCTGATGATGATTGGCGAGATCGACTATGTGGGCACCTTCCTCAGTACAATGCTGGACGGTGACACGCGGACAAATCACCACGATTGGTTCAGCCTGCTTCTGCTGCTACTGTTTGTTGCTCTGATGCCCATATTGCTCATCAATCTTATGGTGAGTAGATGGCATATCTTGTGTACAGCTGTTCAGTCCGAGGACTAGTGGCCACTATAAAACGCTCGAATTCCTACCTCACTTAATTATCAGTTAAATGCTGAGCGAACTGAATGAATCAGGAATTAAGTGTATTGCTCATGGACACTCCCTAGGATGAGATTCGAACGGATATTTACTCTCGAACCAAGGTCCCTGAGCTCAATTCCGCAATTCCGCGGCGAGGCCACATTCATTTTGGAACGCACAAGTCGAGAGAAGGCTTGGCGGCTTGTCGTGCAATTTACGCCACTGAGTGCCAACCTCCAAGGCACAGTGAGGGTGTACACTGCCTGACGATAGAAAAGTATCCGTATCCCTGCCGAATGGGCAGAATTGCATCCTCGCTGGTTGCGGTTTAACTATCGCTAAATTATGGGTCTATACTAAGCCCCAGTAAATTATTTTTTTATAATTGAGAAGCAACAACAACAACAACTGGGCCACAACTTCAAGTCCACTTCCTTCTTAATTCTCATACTATTTTTTTGAAGATCGGTCTCTCGGTGGGTGACATCGAGTCGGTGCAAAGGGACGCCATTCTGCAGCACATCCGGCTGCAGGTCGAGTGGCTCACCGAGCTCGAGTCTCGACTACCCCGGACACTGCTGGGCCGCTTTGATGCAATGCAATGGACAGTTAAAAAAGGCAGCAACGCCAGCAAAGCAGATGACACAGAGGGTTGGTGCAACACCATTATCAATGTGAGGCGTAGCCAGAAGTGCATTTCAATGAAAATATGCACATTAAACTCTGCTAAACCGAAAGGCATAAATATTTCAGAGGGCCAAGCGAGCAGTTATCAAGGGTATCGAAATTTTCGGAGTAGGAAATAATTCTCAGCACGCGCAGAGCAAAGAACCGATAAAGGAGGGCAAGCACAATGCTCTGGACACGGACCGCCTTCAGCTGCATCGGATGCTGCGTCAGCACCACCAGCAGATCAAGCAACAACGAAGGAAGCGCCTGGGACAACGCGGTCGTGTGAAGTCTGACGATGGTATTGGCGTCCATTGTGAAGCTGAGGATACTCAACGAGAATTATTCGACCTAAAACATAGGTTAGTTGAAATTTCTCACGAGGAGCATGCTGGGGGTTGGTCCCCGATTGCCTGAGACCCATTTGGAATGAGGCAACCAAATAAGGGAATCAGGTGATTTGCCGTTGATCAAAATGGCTTTTCTTGACTATTTTGTGCGCTTGTACGAGTATATAGGTTGAATTTACACAAGGCAGTTGTGAACTAACGAGGAGAGGACACGGGCTGTCAGGCTCCAGACCAAGGGCAGAGCAAACGCTCACCAGCCAATCACACCCGTAAGCCTCACCCTGGCAGCCCGGGCCAGCCAATCGTGACCCTCGCACGTGACTAAGAGAGAGGGAGAGAAACGATTGAAAAACTTTTTGCTTCGAATCTCACTTTTTCCAGCAGTTTTTTTCTCCTGGATATCATTTGAATTAATTTATTCATTGCTTTGCGAATCAATATTTCTCGTCGATTATATTTCTCGTTTCTAGACTTCGGAGATTGGAGGCTCAGGGCGTGTCTCAGATGAATTTTTTGAAGCTGATTCTAGCCAAATTGGATATTCCAATTTCATCTAGAGAGTTGGACCACGAAAGCGGCGAGGTAAAGTAACTCAGAGTCAATTCTTAGCTTTTTGTCTAGATTTTTTTCCTCTTTCGTTAATAACTTTAAACGTAACTGAAACTTTGCTTACTTTTGAGAAACTTCAAATATTTAAAACTGTGGTCTGTGATCGGTAGGACGTCTCTTAAGGCTTGAAATTTTCCGATGAAAAACTTCAAAGTAGAATTTGATTTTACTTGATTTTGATTTACTAGTTTCATGATTTTGTAACAGTCATCATGATCCCGAACTGGCGTGGGATGTTTTATATCGCCTCTACTCGTTTATTCCACAGAAAACTGAGGACGAAGAACATTTCAGTCCTGATGAGCTAACTGATTAATTAGGCTAAAAAAATCCGGACAGTCTAAAAGCAACTTTTTACTTTATTTTTAATCCAACTCTGAGCGACAAGGATCGTGTTCCAGCTGCATAATTGTAACGTTGCGCAAAAATATTTTTGACAGTACACATTATATAAGTACTATCTAACTTTGTATTGGATATTAATCATCGCTGTCAAATCAATATTGTCATATATGCGATTCGTAAAATCATTAAAAAATATTTACTAAAAATCGTGTTGCATCCTACTATCTTATCAGCTCTTCTTTCAAACTGATATTGATATATTAAATGCTAAGTGCGTCTTATTACATTGCCATACTACAGTGTGGTCCTTGAGTATATTTACACATAGACTACACTTATAATTCCTAAGTGTATGCACCAGCGCCTCAAAAATATAAAACCATGTCAACAAAGACGATGAAAGATTCGATACTTTCTACTTACATCGCTTCCGGTTCAGGTAGATATCAGTTTCAAGTCTAATAAGCGCAATGTTTTAAATTAAAGGCAAAGATATAAAATCAGGTGTTCGCTTCATAAAAACTGATATATAGAAGGAGATAAGAAGAAGTCATGAGAATTTTCTCAACGACAGTTTTCCTTTTTCGTGCAATCGGTTTAAACGCAAAATATGCAAGAACACATTTAAATGTTAATTTTTCCTAGAAAATATGACGTCTGGTATAATTTATAGCTACCATTTATATGGCATCGATAAGCTTTGCGACTGCCGTGCTCGATTATATGTCGGCAAATCGTTTCGCATGCATGCATGGAGTAGTAAAAATGGTTTCTGTCTTTTAAACAAGCTTTAAATCTACCCTTTTAATTAGTTGGCACAGTTGGTTATTAGTAAACTAACTCTTGAAAAAGCGAGCTAATTTGAGCTATAAGAGACCTCAAAAACAAAGTAGGCCTAATGTCTATATGGCCTATGGGTTATGGATTTTTGGTATCCGTAGCCATATAAGGTTACTTATTTTTCAGCTAAAGCTTTTTGAATCAATGCCAGTCCATTCAGTGTGAAATTTAGTATAGAAAATAGAGCTCTGCACTATCTTTAAAACTGAATTCAATATTTACAAAGCTTCCATTCGATTATGTTTCTATTACTATGTGTCTGAGCATCTAAAATGCAAATTCCTGAAGCCAAAGCATATGAATGTGTGAATGTTGTGCAAAAGGCTACTACTGTTTGAATTTATTTTGGCCAAATTGACTAGTAGTCTTGCTTGATAATTAGTTAGCTATTAAAGAATGGCAATAAAAGTCAGTAGAGTTATTAAGCTTAACATGCTTTTCTTTTTAGTTTGAAATTTTTAAAGTGATATTATTGCTTCAATCACTATTGTTTAATTTTCTATTTTTAGGGATAGGATCTCATTTTTTTAATAAAAGTTTTCACCATCCAAATAGTAAAATCAAATGACAAAGTGCTCTCTATCAAAAAAACTATTTAGCTAGATAGTTTTTGTTTAAATGCATAACACAATCAGTAGTTTTTTTTCTTAGAAAATGATTACTTTTTAGCAAGTTTCAGAATAATTTTCAAATGAACTAATATAAGCTAATATATAATATAAATAAATAAAAATGTATAATAAGGTTCTATTTACTAGCCTTATAACTTTCTGATGCTCTGTAATTGTTATGCTTTTCATAAAAAATATTTGCTTCAGCAAAAAGCATTAAAGCATTGTTGCTCAGTGCTACAGACTATTGCAAGACTTTAATTTGGTCCAGTAATCTAATAAGCTGCATTACTGAGTCAGCTGGCATGGGCTGTCAAAATCGCAGTGCTGCTGAAGTGAATTTCACCAGACTGGCCCGCCGCATGGAGGAGATGGTGCGAGATCGGGCAGTTGCTGGTTGGCGATTTGGGCGCTACTTGCAGGTGAAAAAGTGGAGGAAGCCATTAATTATGTTATAGTTCAAAGAATGTCAGTCATTTGAAAGAAATTCAAACGTTTACGTTTAACTCAACCTCTCCCTGAGGATTCATTCAAGCTCAACTCAGCCTCTCCCTGGGGATTTCATTCAGGCTCAGCTCAGCCTCTCCCTACGGATTCATTCAGGCTCAGCTCAGCCTCTCCCTGAGGATACATTCAGGCTCAGCTCAGCCTCTCCCTGGGGATTCATTCAGCCTCAGTTCAGCCTCTTTCTCGCGTCACAACCAGGCTCTTCGCGGACGCCTAGGCGACCTGAAGCGTCTTGACGGTCCACTAAGACCCGAGGAGGCTAGACTAAAGTATTACGAAGAGCGCCTAACGATGCTGCAGTCAGTATTAGACGCTGAGCAGCGGGCAGCCAGCCTTCAGGAAAAAACAGACCTGCTGGCTTCCGTGCCAGCGCCCGTAGCCGCAGCCGCCGCCGCCACGACGTCTTCTTCATCGACGGTCGCTGGCGCGGAGGCCGGATCTAACGCAATCGGCGGTGCTTCTTTGTCAGCCGGGATGGACGAGGCGACGGTGCGAGACGTGCTGTTCTCTAGGGACGTGCTGGCCTTAAGTAAGGCGCACCTGCAGGTGAGGACAAAACTCGAAATCGTGTGTTTTTAGTTACGTTTGTTTTCATTGTTTTTAGTCACGTGATTATAGTGACTCCGCTATTTGTATCTGGTCACGTGATTGTTGTGCTCTTTGGTCACGTGATTATTCTGCTTTTGATCACGTGATCATGGGTTTTTAGCCACGTGATTATTATGCTTTTGGTTATGTGTTTATGGGGCTCTTAACTGTTCATTGGATAAACGAGTTTTAGTCACTGATTTCGGAGAATTAATTTGGCTTTAGTCACTCTCTAGCTGTTTACGATAAATGTTTTTTCTTAGAATGTCATTTGCTCGACACGTGTGCATTAATATTCGCATTGGCTTGGAAGAAGGCAATGTTGCGGGAAATCAAAATACTTCTCTCACGCATCGCATAACCTTATCTTGAAAATCTCCCGGACGTCCAACCGCAGAACGAAGCCAGGCGTGAGCTGCTCAGCTTCAGCCATCACGAGAACAAGCCGAAGCAGCTGGAGGGCCAGGCGGCCGCCGCCCCCGCAGCCGCAGAAGATGAGCGCGCGCTTCAGGACAGCGTCACCGAGAACATGCTGGAGCTGGCCAGGGCTCTGAAACAGTCGGCCAGATTGTCCGGCGACACTGTTCGGTCCGACCTGGACAAGATTCGCCAGCTGTCCGACCTGTCCGATGTGAATTACGGCCGGCTGAAGGCCGAGTCCGGCAGGCTAGACCAACAGCTGGCCAGGCAGTGCAACTGGCTGCTCTGGTTCATGGTGGCACTGGTGGCTGTCACCTTTGTCGGCATGGTGATGTTTATGCGCCTGTTTTCTAAGAAATTTCATCCGGCCAGCACTTCGTGACACAAAATCCCTACCCATTCAAAAGCCCCACTAAATACGAGTACTAACTGATTAATAATTGAGATGGTTTGCGCTTAGTTAAAGTAGGTTGTTGAGAAAAATACGTCCGAAAATTATTATACTTACTAAATTTTCTTCCTGTAAAATTCTTGCTTATCTACATTTTAGCTTATCATGGTATTTGGTTAGGTTGTAAAAAATTAAATCAATAAAATATAATCTGCTAATTACCGACTCGCTTTCAGTTTCCTAATGTATTGTTGCAACTGGTGACTCTGAAACCAATCAGGATATGCAGTGACATTTGCAGCTCCATCATTTGTGATCTAGATTCAGTTAATGGGATTTGTAGCTGTCCCA
The DNA here is from genome assembly GCA_950097015.1 of Macrostomum hystrix. Classification (NCBI taxonomy): domain Eukaryota; kingdom Metazoa; phylum Platyhelminthes; family Macrostomidae; genus Macrostomum; species Macrostomum hystrix. Next base: position 227,591 of record CATNEN010000028.1, read on the forward strand.
TTTGTGATCTAGATTCAGTTAATGGGATTTGTAGCTGTCCCATTTGTGATCTAGATTCAGTTAATGGGATTTGTAGCTGTGCCATTTGTGATCTAGATTCAGTTAATGGGATTTGTAGCTGTCCCATTTGTGATCTAGATTCAGTTAATGGGATTTGTAGCTGTCCCATTTGTGATCTAGATTCAGTTAATGGGATTTGTAGCTGTCCCATTTGTGATCTAGATTCAGTTAATGGGATTTGTAGCTGTCCCATTTGTGATCTAGATTCAGTTAATGGGATTTGTAGCTGTCCCGTTTGTGATCTAGATTCAGTTAATGGGATTTGTAGCTGTCCCATTTGTGATCTAGATTCAGTTAATGGGATTTGTAGCTGTGCCATTTGTGATCTAGATTCAGTTAATGGGATTTGTAGCTGTCCCATTTGTGATCTAGATTCAGTTAATGGGATTTGTAGCTGTCCCATTTGTGATCTAGATTCAGTTAATGGGATTTGTAGCTGTCCCATTTGTGATCTAGATTCAGTTAATGGGATTTGTAGCTGTCCCATTTGTGATCTAGATTCAGTTAATGGGATTTGTAGCTGTCCCGTTTGTGATCTAGATTCAGTTAATGGGATTTGTAGCTGTGCCATTTGTGATCTACGTTCAGTTAATGGGATTTGTAGCTGTCCCATTTGTGATCTAGATTCAGTTAATGGGATTTGTAGCTGTCCTATTTGTGATCTAGATTCAGTCAATGGGATTTGTAGCTGTCCCATTTGTGATCTAGATTCAGTTAATGGGATTTGTAGCTGTCCCATTTGTGATCTACGTTCAGTTAATGGGATTTGTAGCTGTCCCATTTGTGATCTAGATTCAGTTAATGGGATTTGTAGCTGTCCCGTTTGTGATCTAGATTCAGTTAATGGGATTTGTAGCTGTCCCATTTGTGATCTAGATTCAGTTAATGGGATTTGTAGCTGTCCCATTTGTGATCTAGATTCAGTTAATGGGATTTGTAGCTGTCCCATTTGTGATCTAGATTCAGTTAATGGGATTTGTAGCTGTGCCATTTGTGATCTAGATTCAGTTAATGGGATTTGTAGCTGTCCCATTTGTGATCTACGTTCAGTTAATGGGATTTGTAGCTGTCCCATTTGTGATCTAGATTCAGTTAATGGGATTTGTAGCTGTCCCATTTGTGATCTAGATTCAGTTAATGGGATTTGTAGCTGTCCCATTTGTGATCTAGATTCAGTTAATGGGATTTGTAGCTGTCCCATTTGTGATCTAGATTCAGTTAATGGGATTTGTAGCTGTCCCATTTGTGATCTAGATTCAGTTAATGGGATTTGTAGCTGTCCCATTTGTGATCTAGATTCAGTTAATGGGATTTGTAGCTGTCCCATTTGTGATCTAGATTCAGTTAATGGGATTTGTAGCTGTGCCATTTGTGATCTAGATTCAGTTAATGGGATTTGTAGCTGTCCCATTTGTGATCTACGTTCAGTTAATGGGATTTGTAGCTGTCCCATTTGTGATCTAGATTCAGTTAATGGGATTTGTAGCTGTCCCGTTTGTGATCTAGATTCAGTTAATGGGATTTGTAGCTGTCCCATTTGTGATCTAGATTCAGTTAATGGGATTTGTAGCTGTCCCATTTGTGATCTAGATTCAGTTAATGGGATTTGTAGCTGTCCCATTTGTGATCTAGATTCAGTTAATGGGATTTGTAGCTGTCCCATTTGTGATCTAGATTCAGTTAATGGGATTTGTAGCTGTCCCATTTGTGATCTAGATTCAGTTAATGGGATTTGTAGCTGTCCCATTTGTGATCTAGATTCAGTTAATGGGATTTGTAGCTGTCCCATTTGTGATCTAGATTCAGTTAATGGGATTTGTAGCTGTGCCATTTGTGATCTAGATTCAGTTAATGGGATTTGTAGCTGTGCCATTTGTGATCTAGATTCAGTTAATAGGATTTGTAGCTGTCCCATTTGTGATCTAGATTCAGTTAATGGGATTTGTAGCTGTCCCATTTGTGATCTAGATTCAGTTAATGGGATTTGTAGCTGTCCCATTTGTGATCTAGATTCAGTTAATGGGATTTGTAGCTGTCCCATTTGTGATCTAGATTCAGTTAATGGGATTTGTAGCTGTGCCATTTGTGATCTAGATTCAGTTAATGGGATTTGTAGCTGTCCCATTTGTGATCTAGATTCAGTTAATGGGATTTGTAGCTGTCCCATTTGTGATCTAGATTCAGTTAATGGGATTTGTAGCTGTGCCATTTGTGATCTAGATTCAGTTAATGGGATTTGTAGCTGTCCCATTTGTGATCTACGATTCAGTTAATGGGATTTGTAGCTGTCCCATTTGTGATCTAGATTCAGTTAATGGGATTTGTAGCTGTCCCGTTTGTGATCTAGATTCAGTTAATGGGATTTGTAGCTGTCCCATTTGTGATCTAGATTCAGTTAATGGGATTTGTAGCTGTCCCATTTGTGATCTAGATTCAGTTAATGGGATTTGTAGCTGTCCCATTTGTGATCTAGATTCAGTTAATGGGATTTGTAGCTGTGCCATTTGTGATCTAGATTCAGTTAATGGGATTTGTAGCTGTCCCATTTGTGATCTACGTTCAGTTAATGGGATTTGTAGCTGTCCCATTTGTGATCTAGATTCAGTTAATGGGATTTGTAGCTGTCCCATTTGTGATCTAGATTCAGTTAATGGGATTTGTAGCTGTCCCATTTGTGATCTAGATTCAGTTAATGGGATTTGTAGCTGTCCCATTTGTGATCTAGATTCAGTTAATGGGATTTGTAGCTGTCCCATTTGTGATCTAGATTCAGTTAATGGGATTTGTAGCTGTCCCATTTGTGATCTAGATTCAGTTAATGGGATTTGTAGCTGTCCCATTTGTGATCTAGATTCAGTTAATGGGATTTGTAGCTGTGCCATTTGTGATCTAGATTCAGTTAATGGGATTTGTAGCTGTCCCATTTGTGATCTACGTTCAGTTAATGGGATTTGTAGCTGTCCCATTTGTGATCTAGATTCAGTTAATGGGATTTGTAGCTGTCCCGTTTGTGATCTAGATTCAGTTAATGGGATTTGTAGCTGTCCCATTTGTGATCTAGATTCAGTTAATGGGATTTGTAGCTGTCCCATTTGTGATCTAGATTCAGTTAATGGGATTTGTAGCTGTCCCATTTGTGATCTAGATTCAGTTAATGGGATTTGTAGCTGTGCCATTTGTGATCTAGATTCAGTTAATGGGATTTGTAGCTGTCCCATTTGTGATCTACGTTCAGTTAATGGGATTTGTAGCTGTCCCATTTGTGATCTAGATTCAGTTAATGGGATTTGTAGCTGTCCCGTTTGTGATCTAGATTCAGTTAATGGGATTTGTAGCTGTCCCATTTGTGATCTAGATTCAGTTAATGGGATTTGTAGCTGTCCCATTTGTGATCTAGATTCAGTTAATGGGATTTGTAGCTGTCCCATTTGTGATCTAGATTCAGTTAATGGGATTTGTAGCTGTCCCGTTTGTGATCTAGATTCAGTTAATGGGATTTGTAGCTGTCCCATTTGTGATCTAGATTCAGTTACTGTGATTCGCCGATGTCCAAACTCGAATTGCCCAATGATTAGCTTTCCTAGTTACTAGTTATCTGTATTATCGTTACCTGTGGAGGCTGAGACGCATCTAAATGGATTACAGAAATTTTAGCCTTGGCTAAGAAATGTTATAAATGTCTTGTCTGCATGCATGAATATGCTGCTATCTCACTTGCAGATTAGCAAATACTCGTTAGACAGATGTGTAAACAGCACAGTCCTGAAAACCTATACTTGGCGGTGTCCCCACAGGGCAGGCCTTCACAACCTTGTAGGAGTACAGCAAGATGTAGCGTGTGCGCTGATATTAATAGCATTGCAGATTTACATTACTACTTCCGGCTAAAAATTTTGATAAGCAGGGGCACGCAGAGCAAAGTGTATTTATCGGTAATATGGTTTTAGTAACGGTATTAGAAAATAGATCAATTGTGCTATAACTGTCTATATAGTTAACATCATTGCACTATTTATGTACGACAGTGATTCTTAAGTAGATGCCAAAGGGATATAATAGTTGCTGTCCGTGTAGCTATAGGTATCTATCATTTACTTTACTTAATAGAGTGGCTATAAACTATAACTAACACGAAATTAATGCTTAGCTATCGTCAGTGAAATGTTTAACTTGCAATTGTAAACAAGGAGCATTATCTGATTAAAAAGAACACTATAAAATATTGATAGTCACATAATAAATTTGTGATCACACTTATTTCCTAAGCATAGGAAGGATAAACTCATAAAATAGGAAGTCAAATGTTTGTCTGCAGTCATGCCGATCACTGGGTTACTTCACTCGTTGCCATAGATATCCATGAACATAGTCAGCAGTTGCAGTGAGTCGTTGTAGGCCTCTGTCTGCTCCTTGGTGTCAAATTGCTTCTCTTCGTCAATTTCGTCTCTCAGGATGTACCCATCTGCAGTGGGTTCAAGAGTGCGAGAGTCAGCCAGCTCACACTTGTCAGCCACTCCCAGCTCACACTTGTCAGCCACTCCCAGCTCACACTTGTCAGCCACTTCCAGCTCACACTTGTCAGCCACTCACAGCTCACACTTGTCAGCCACTCCCAGCTCACACTTGTCAGCCACTCACAGCTCACACTTGTCAGCCACTCCCAGCTCACACTTGTCAGCCACTCACAGCTCACACTTGTCAGCCACTCCCAGCTCACACTTGTCAGCCACTCACAGCTCACACTTGTCAGCCACTCCCAGCTCACACTTGTCAGCCACTCCCAGCTCACACTTGTCAGCCACTTCCAGCTCACACTTGTCAGCCACTCCCAGCTCACACTTGTCAGCCACTCCCAGCTCACACTTGTCAGCCACTGACAGCTCACACTTGTCAGCCACTTCCAGCTCACACTTGTCAGCCACTCCCAGCTCACACTTGTCAGCCACTCCCAGCTCACACTTGTCAGCCACTGACAGCTCACACTTGTCAGCCACTCCCAGCTCACACTTGTCAGCCACTCCCAGCTCACACTTGTCAGCCACTCCCAGCTCACACTTGTCAGCCACTCACAGCTCACACTTGTCAGCCACTCCCAGCTCACACTTGTCAGCCACTCCCAGCTCACACTTGTCAGCCACTCCCAGCTCACACTTGTCAGCCACTGACAGCTCACACTTGTCAGCCACTCCCAGCTCACACTTGTCAGCCACTCCCAGCTCACACTTGTCAGCCACTCCCAGCTCACACTTGTCAGCCACTCCCAGCTCACACTTGTCAGCCACTCCCAGCTCACACTTGTCAGCCACTCACAGCTCACACTTGTCAGCCACTCACAGCTCACACTTGTCAGCCACTCCCAGCTCACACTTGTCAGCCACTTCCAGCTCACACTTGTCAGCCACTCACAGCTCACACTTGTCAGCCACTCCCAGCTCACACTTGTCAGCCACTCCCAGCTCACACTTGTCAGCCACTCCCAGCTCACACTTGTCAGCCACTTCCAGCTCACACTTGTCAGCCACTCACAGCTCACACTTGTCAGCCACTCCCAGCTCACACTTGTCAGCCACTCACAGCTCACACTTGTCAGCCACTCCCAGCTCACACTTGTCAGCCACTCACAGCTCACACTTGTCAGCCACTCCCAGCTCACACTTGTCAGCCACTCACAGCTCACACTTGTCAGCCACTCCCAGCTCACACTTGTCAGCCACTCCCAGCTCACACTTGTCAGCCACTTCCAGCTCACACTTGTCAGCCACTCCCAGCTCACACTTGTCAGCCACTCCCAGCTCACACTTGTCAGCCACTGACAGCTCACACTTGTCAGCCACTTCCAGCTCACACTTGTCAGCCACTCCCAGCTCACACTTGTCAGCCACTCCCAGCTCACACTTGTCAGCCACTGACAGCTCACACTTGTCAGCCACTCCCAGCTCACACTTGTCAGCCACTCCCAGCTCACACTTGTCAGCCACTCCCAGCTCACACTTGTCAGCCACTCACAGCTCACACTTGTCAGCCACTCCCAGCTCACACTTGTCAGCCACTCCCAGCTCACACTTGTCAGCCACTCCCAGCTCACACTTGTCAGCCACTGACAGCTCACACTTGTCAGCCACTCCCAGCTCACACTTGTCAGCCACTCCCAGCTCACACTTGTCAGCCACTCCCAGCTCACACTTGTCAGCCACTCCCAGCTCACACTTGTCAGCCACTCCCAGCTCACACTTGTCAGCCACTCACAGCTCACACTTGTCAGCCACTCACAGCTCACACTTGTCAGCCACTCCCAGCTCACACTTGTCAGCCACTTCCAGCTCACACTTGTCAGCCACTCACAGCTCACACTTGTCAGCCACTCCCAGCTCACACTTGTCAGCCACTCCCAGCTCACACTTGTCAGCCACTTCCAGCTCACACTTGTCAGCCACTCCCAGCTCACACTTGTCAGCCACTTCCAGCTCACACTTGTCAGCCACTGACAGCTCACACTTGTCAGCCACTTCCAGCTCACACTTGTCAGCCACTCCCAGCTCACACTTGTCAGCCACTCCCAGCTCACACTTGTCAGCCACTCCCAGCTCACACTTGTCAGCCACTTCCAGCTCACACTTGTCAGCCACTCCCAGCTCACACTTGTCAGCCACTGACAGCTCACACTTGTCAGCCACTGACAGCTCACACTTGTCAGCCACTGACAGCTCACACTTGTCAGCCACTCCCAGCTCACACTTGTCAGCCACTCCCAGCTCACACTTGTCAGCCACTCCCAGCTCACACTTGTCAGCCACTCCCAGCTCACACTTGTCAGCCACTCCCAGCTCACACTTGTCAGCCACTGACAGCTCACACTTGTCAGCCACTTCCAGCTCACACTTGTCAGCCACTCCCAGCTCACACTTGTCAGCCACTCCCAGCTCACACTTGTCAGCCACTGACAGCTCACACTTGTCAGCCACTCCCAGCTCACACTTGTCAGCCACTCCCAGCTCACACTTGTCAGCCACTCCCAGCTCACACTTGTCAGCCACTCCCAGCTCACACTTGTCAGCCACTTCCAGCTCACACTTGTCAGCCACTCCCAGCTCACACTTGTCAGCCACTCCCAGCTCACACTTGTCAGCCACTGACAGCTCACACTTGTCAGCCACTCCCAGCTCACACTTGTCAGCCACTCCCAGCTCACACTTGTCAGCCACTCCCAGCTCACACTTGTCAGCCACTCCCAGCTCACACTTGTCAGCCACTCCCAGCTCACACTTGTCAGCCACTCCCAGCTCACACTTGTCAGCCACTCCCAGCTCACACTTGTCAGCCACCAACTCACACCTGTCAGCCACCAACTCACACTTGTCATCCACCAACTCACACCTGTCAGCCACCAACTCACACCTGTCAGCCACCAACTCACACCTGTCAGCCACCAACTCACACCTGTCAGCCACCAACTCACACTTGTCAGTCCCGGGCAGCCTGCCGAGCGCCCGGTTGCACTCTCCATCGCTGCTGAAGTACTCCTTCCAGATCTCCACCTGCTCCCCAGGTGAGGGGTCCAGCCAGACGGAGCGCGGCTTGCCGTCGACTGTGAAGCGCTTGTCGACGCCTTCCATCATGAGGTTTTTCTGCTTCTTCACAGCGGCTGTCCGGCCAGCATTGGACGCGTACACGGTGGTGATGAGCCGCATGTCAGACATGATCTGCATTTTGAAAGGGAGTTTGCTACACGGTGGTGATGAGCCGCATGTCAGACATGATCTGCATTTTGAAAGGGAGTTTGCTACACGGTGGTGATGAGCCGCATGTCAGACATGATCTGCATTTTGAAAGGGAGTTTGCTACACGGTGGTGATGAGCCGCATGTCAGACATGATCTGCATTTTGAAAGGGAGTTTGCTACACGGTGGTGATGAGCCGCATGTCAGACATGATCTGCATCCATCAGCGAGTCTGACTGGGTTCTCGCTTACCTCAAACAGCGCCTTGGCACTGTCGGGCAAATCTTGCGGAAAGTTAAACGCTCCCTGGCTGGGCTTTTTTTCTTTTTTCTTTCTGGTGCCGAAAATGCTTAACTTTCTGGAAATATAGGTATTTGGTTTTAGCTGTTTGTCTCATGGTCAATAATTTTATGACACAGTGCCAAGGCTCCCCCGGCTTCTCACTTGCTGACAGACGTCTTCTCTTTGGCGCCGGTGGAGCCGCAAGTACTTTCTCCGGCATCACCGGCGTCACTCTCGACTGTGTTCCGGCCAAGATCTGGCATGGGCTTCGTCATGTCGATCTCGTCGTCATCCGAGCTGCTGCTGTCTTTGTCGTTGCTTTTTTTCTGTCTGGAGTGGATTTTTATGCAGATTCTGTGTACTTTTAGGGCTCGGCTTGAATACCCCTGCTAATACTGAGCAGCACATGAGTAATGTCTCTTGATTATTTACCTTTAATGCCTGATGAAATTCTGTGTGTACCTCTGCCCAAATACAGTATGTATCCCTACTCAAATACAGTGTATATCCCTAATTACATACAGTGTATATCCCTAATTACATACAGTGTATATCCCTAATCACATACAGTGTATATCCCTAATTACATACAGTGTATATCCCTAATCAAATACAGTGTATATCCCTAATTACATACAGTGTATATCCCTAATCACATACAGTGTATATCCCTAATCACATACAGTGTATATCCCTACTCACATACAGTGTATATCCCTAATCACATACAGTGTATATCCCTAATCAAATACAGTGTATATCCCTAATCACATACAGTGTATATCCCTAATCACATACAGTGTATATCCCTAATTAAATACAATGTATATCCCTAATCAAATACAATGTATATCCCTAATCACATACAGTGTATATCCCTAATCACATACAGTGTATATCCCTAATCACATACAGTGTATATCCCTAATCACATACAGTGTATATCCCTAATCAAATACAATGTATATCCCTAATCACATACAGTGTATATCCCTAATCACATACAATGTATATCCCTAATCACATACAGTGTATATCCCTACTCAAATACAGTGTATATCCCTAATCACATACAGTGTATATCCCTAATCAAATACAGTGTATATCCCTAATCAAATACAGTGTATATCCCTAATCACATACAGTGTATATCCCTAATCACATACAGTGTATATCCCTAATCACATACAGTGTATATCCCTAATCACATACAGTGTATATCCCTAATCACATACAGTGTATATCCCTAATCACATACAGTGTATATCCCTAATCACATACAGTGTATATCCCTAATCACATACAGTGTATATCCCTAATCACATACAGTGTATATCCCTAATCACATACAGTGTATATCCCTAATCACATACAGTGTATATCCCTACTCAAATACAGTGTATATCCCGATTCAAATACAGAAAAATTGGCGTACATCTTGCCAGCGGAAGGCGCCGACACTGCGATCGCGGCTGCCGCAGCGCCAGCAACGGAGTTGATTGCAGCCGTGGCCGGCATTGGTGGAGGCGGCGGCAGCGGTGGACGCTGAGCACTCGGGTCGCTTGCGCAGCCTGGCGCTGGGGGCAGCGGTCTTGGCGGAGCTACTGGGGCCGTAGACGAAGTGGCGGAAACCGAGGACTCTGCTACTGATGGCTCTGCAGACTCTGTGATCTGCTGCTGCTGCTGCTGCTCTTGCTGCTGCTGCGGTGGCGCTGGCTTTTGGCTCTTCTTTTTCCAGGAGAAACTGCAAGTCAGATAGTTTTCCTTTTAATTTCAGATTTCAGGCGCCAGTTTTTGTGAGTTTTATTGACCTCAAAATAGCTAACAGCCACATGCAGGTTCAAAGTGAAAAAACGACGGATCTGTGCCATTGTTATACAGAAAATTACTTTAGAATATTTAACTAAAATATGTGCTGGTCTTAAATATTATTGGAACATATTGCAAGAATATTATATAATGCTCGCTGATTTCGCTCACAAGGTTGGTTTCTGTAATGAAGAAAGATCAAAATCAATTAGTTTAGACCGTTGTGCTAGCTGGCAGATTTTCTTACATTTTAAATCTACTTAAATATTGTTACTAAAAGACTGTTACTCGCCAATTCAATGCATCTTCCTTTGTACGCATGTGCCTAACACATTTTGTGGCAAGTGAAATTAATGCTCGTAGGTTGATAAGGAAACTGGTCCAACCTTTGTCTCCTTGTTTCCGTCATCAGCATTTCGGTTGGCTGCCTGCTGCTGCTGCTGCATGCTGGCCTGAATGGCCGCTACATCAGCAGCAACTGGTCCGGTGTGCTTCAAATCGACGCCCGCTAGTCCGATAGTGACTCCTGGAATCTCGGTGACCTGGATGCTGATGGCCAGGGTGATGGTGAGGTTCCTTGCACCTCCGGAGACTGGCACTTGGACATTGACGCTTTGTTGATCTGCGGCTGTTGAACTTGCTTCGTCCTTCCCGTCCGGTGCCATTTTTTTCTTATCGTCCATGATTTACGATTTAAATCGATGGTTGGTTGCCGCAGTATCTAAATTATAAATCATACATCTATATATAAATTTGCTCTATGAGTTAGGCCTGCAGTTAAGAAAATAGATGTTCTATGTTCACTATTATTTTTAAAAGGACGCTAAGGACCTACATGACGCACCCTAAACGGAACCTGAGAGACACTTTTCTTTTTGACAAAAACAATTATAAGCAGTGCTAACTATAAGTACTAAAAAGTCCCATGATTGTATGGAATGCTTGTATAAACGCTTATGTCGTTGGAAAAAATGAAACTCTTGTCATTAAAGCCAGAAAGAAATTAATAGTAACCAAATCGATATCGTTAACAAATTGAATTGTTATAGATAATATCGTTAACTATATTGTTTTGTGTATTTGAGCAACTTTACCTATGAGAAGAGGAGCAAAAACGTTTGTAGAGTATTGATCTCTCACCAATTTTACTTCAAAAAGAAACACGGATCTTAATTTATAAAAGTTGACGAGCGACTTTTTCTAGCGGGTTCAAAAAAAGTCTACTTGTTAATTTTTTCTCTGGACAACATCCAAATTTTGAATTATTTCCCGATAAGAAATAAAACAAATTTTATTGTGCAGTATATTTATTTTACTACCATACTTGATACTCAATAAAAATAAAATAATTTAAAGCTTTAAAAGCAAAAGAGGAACATTTATGAAAAAAATATTTTTTTTATAAACGCTATAAAAACCCCGCGCGCACTTTCATTCCCAAAGGCGAGGCAACTAAAAAAGTCAAATAAAAAAGAACAGGTTGAATATTTCTCTTTTTAGAAACTAAATATCACAATAAAATTTATAAAGCAACATGCCAAACTGCTCAAATCCAAAACAAAATAAAAGTTACTTAAAATAATTGTATGGGAATTAAAATATTCATGCAACATTCTGTAACACAATAACGGATGCTATACGCTCGTATTTCACATTTGATAATTTATATCATATGCATTTGTACTTTATAAACATTCTACACAGATTGATAAAGAAAATAATGATTACCTCTAGATAACAGGAAAACACTATTTTCATGTGCTAGCCTTTAAAAGTGCTTTGCTTACTAATTCTTTGTTCTTTCTTATTAAATGGTGAAATTTTTTAATAATCATAGCATCAGATATTTTAAGCCCAGTTTTATTATTAACTTTTGACTATGATTTATTCATTTAAATCAATACGCTATACGGCGATGTGCATGTGCTCGAGAATTGACATTGGAATATCTACGTACGAGCGAATATTTTATACACCTGACGCACATGCATGTAAACAGTGTTACCGTACTTATTGATGTGGTCTTTTTGTGAAATTACGAGCTGCATTGTAATAAAAGGCGAACACAAGCGAACACAACACGAATACAATTAGTAGCTGATTTCTCTCAATTTAATGTACATGCGTGTGATTGACCGCCATATGGGTGCACAGCACGGGAAATATATATGAGCATTTTTCGATCACGGAGCGAGGCCAAAAAACTGCCCAGACGCACACACTCACGCCATTGATTGGTCAATTCATCCGCGTAACGCGATGTCGGTTAAAAAGCTCGTACAATATCTGTATATTGCAGCACAATGCGCAAGCTGCAGTACCCTGCATGCACAATTTGGTGTGTGAAAATCTATTGTGCTCGTGGCAGCAGCTGGCAGCTGCTGCTCATGCTGCTCAAATAGGATATTGTATGTGTGCAGAGACAGAGATCAGTGGAGGGACGAGAAGCTATAGATCTGTTGTCAAATTTTCCACTCCTTTTTTCGACGAAGAAAGAGGAAGGAATTAATGAGATTATTATTTTTCTTTCGTTGCTATACAATCCAGCCAGAGACTGTACGGAGATCCTCTCCTTCAGAGAAGCCTCGGACCCTTTCAGATCTCTCTCTTGCTTGAATGAGTTTTTCTTCCCAGCTCCCAGGCTCAGTCACCCCAGCCTTCTCATTCGTACAGTGTATATCCCAGCCCAGCATGTAGAAGAGACGACGCCCCCACACAAATTTCTGAGCAAGAGTATAACTTGCGCGTTTGATTTTCTCTCTCCCAGTTGTGTTCACACTCTTGGAAACCAGCCTACGCAATTCCATGGGCAATGTCGTTTGCATAGTTTCTCTCCCTTTAATTCCGATCGCGACTTACAACAGAAATATTTCAAATACTTGGACCAGAGACTCCACGGTAGAGCTCAACAGATCGAGTTGCTAGGGCTGAGAGCCACTTTACAAACTTAACAAAGCGAACAGCAAAGACGCTCAACCACCGAAGAGCTGCTCAGGCGGCAGTGGAAGCTAAATCAGCACCGAGTGACTTCGGTCATCACCCAGTTCCTGCGTCCGGGTCCAGTGACGAAAGCGACGACTCGGACACCATCTGGGACGGCGGAAATCGAGCAGCGGCGGCGCGGTCGAGGATGTCTGGCGGTTCCGGTGGCGAGCGCTGCACCGGACCTGGCTGGAAGCGATACGCGGTGGCCTGGCTGAGTTGCCTGGGCCTCATGGTGGTGCTAGCAATGCGCTCAGAGATGGGCATCGCCATCATTAAGATGACTAAGAAGCAGCCGGAGAAGGTGGAAATCTCTGCTAAAAATCACACCTACTACAAGACCGAGCTGGTGCAGGAGGTGGCCTGGAATCACCTGGACATCGGCATCATCGAGGCTTCGTTCTTCATTGGCTATGCCCTATTCAGCATCCCGGCTGGCTTCATGGCCTCTTACCTGGAGCCCAACCTACTATTAGGCGGCTCGGTGCTCACAACATGTCTGCTGAATGTTGTTGTGCCGTCGGCGGCTCACCTGGAGCCGCCGTCCAGCGCCTTTGGCGTCACCATCGCAGTCCGCCTGCTCCAGGGCATGGCCGAGGGCTGCCTCTACCCGTCTGTTCACGGAATTTGGCGCTACTGGGCCCCAGAGATGGAGCGGTCCAAGCTGGTTACAATATCATTCTTTGGCATGGCCCTGGGGCCCATTGTTGGCCTGCCAATGTGCGGAGCAGTCACCACAAACCTGGGCTGGCCAGTGAATTTCTACATCTTCGGAGCGCTCGGCTGCGCCTGGTCAGTGGCCTGGTTCCTCATTGTGTACGCCCGACCGGCCACCGACCCGTACATCAGCCCGGAGGAGGTCGCCTACATCGAGAGCAACAGCGTGCCAGCCACAGCCACTGGCCAGGTGCCGTGCGCCGCCATGGCCGTATCCCTGCCCGTCTGGGCCATCGTCCTGGCCAATGTGGGACGCAACTGGAGCTTCCAGTTCAGCATGATCGGCCTTCCTGCCTACTTTTCTAAGGTGTACAATCTTAATAGCGAGGAGGTTGGCATCTACCTGATGATCCCGTTCCTGCTCATGGCGGTGATGACACCACTTGGTACGTTTAGTTCTATTTCATAATACGAGCGTATAGTGTGACTAGCAACATATTTAAGGTACTCCAATCTATCCGGTTTTTAACTTTAAAAAGACCAAGGGGTTTTCAAATACCCGCTGCCTAATTCACGATAGCTCCCAAACCGAATGACCAATTTTAGTGAAAGTCCACTAAATCGATTAACCGTCCGACGTCAGCATCGTCGAAATATTCAGCGATTCTTGTCGAAGTCCCTATTGAATATCTCGATAGTGCCGATGTTTTGTGGTTCTGGAAGTCTTTTCATCGGATGGAGCGGAAAATTTTAGCCCATGTTCTGCATTTTCAATGCGATTTTTGGAAGATCCAGAAAAATATAAAAATGTGGGCACTCGAACCACCCCCCCCCGCCGTGGTCTTTCTACTTTTAATGCCTTTTTAGTGCCACTTGAACTCGACGGAAAATTATTGTAAATAATTTCAACCTTCCTGCCTCCCGATACACCGTACGTGCTCCTCCTTTCACCCCGTAAATCTCTGCACAGGTGGCACATTAGCCGACTGCATCCGACGGAAGTACCTGTCCACCACCGCCACACGACGCCTATTCAACACCACTGGCTTCGGAGTCATGGCTGCCTGCCTGGTAGCCGTTGGATTCTCGCGCAATCTCTATACTTCGACAGCCTTCCTGACTATCGGTCTGGGCTTCACAGGGGTCGGCATGTCCGGCTACGGTGTCAACCATCTGGACATCGCGCCAAGATTCGCCGGTTTCTTAATGGGCGTCTCAAACGGCATCGGAACAGTTTCAGGTGAGAGCAGACTCGATCTATTGAATGAATGAGCACTGGGGAGATGATTTCGGCATGTTCTGTTGGCGCACTTCATGTCCCAAGTACAAACCAAGTCCTGCCCGTTGGTGGGTTTAAGCAGTTCGGCATCTTGAAGGATGCAGTTTAGTGCATTTGTACGGATGCCGGCCTGGCCCCGTCTGAGTCGGCCCTGCAAGGTCAAGACGTCAGCCAATTGTCCAGCTGCCCCTCTATCAAGGACGTCAGAGTCGTCGTCGCGCTGTACGCTAGGAACCACCGCTTGCCAGAACCGACAGCCGAGCCCTGTGATTGAGAGGTCGGGAGTTAGAATCCTAGCTATAGCCTAAGGAAAACTATTTGTGTCCTTGGGCAAGACACATAATTTTCCATCGCTTCAGTGCACGCAGTTGTAAAATGAGTGGAACAGCCGGGCGGAGCAGACTCCCAAGTCCATGGACAGTAACAGCACCAACTTGGGTGACAAGGACAACTAATATTGCTATGTACTCGTATAAAACTCTTTGGCGACACTAGACCCGCAGCCAATTCTGCGCATTTTGCTGACTCCTGATGATGTGCCATTGCCCGCAGCCCTCCTGCAATTATTATTATTATTATTAACGTCCATGGCAAATCCATTGGTTCACAAAAATCAAGAATTGCTCTTACTACCTAGCTGATATAGATATAAAATATGATATACAATAATAGCCGAAATTGTAGCATGATAAAATTTTATGGGCACAAAAATGATGCCTTTATGGTGGTTTTAGCCACTAGACACCCAGGCTAGAATCGTTGAACACCCCGATGCCGATGTTTTGTGATTCTGGAGGTTGTGTCGTCGGTTAGAGAGGGAAGTTCTAGCCCGTTTTCTAAATTTTGACGCTGATTGGTTGAATATTTTTGGAGATACTGAAAAAGAAAGAAAACTGGGGTTTTAAAAATATCCGTTGTCTTTCAACTGTTAATGCAATTTTACCCCCAAATGCGTTTCACCCGCAGGTGTTTTATCCCCAATCGTGGCAAGCGCTGTCGCCCGCCATGGCACAGCGGATGAGTGGCAGCTGGTGTTTCTCATAGCGGCCCTCGTTCACATCGCCACCTCGCTATTCTATCTGTTCTGCTCCTCTGGCGAGCTGCAGCCCTGGGCGGATCACAGCGAGTCGACGGGTCTTCTAGAAAAGCAGCCGCCGCCAGCTGAGCAGCAGCCGCCCTCGACTT
The DNA here is from genome assembly GCA_950097015.1 of Macrostomum hystrix. Classification (NCBI taxonomy): domain Eukaryota; kingdom Metazoa; phylum Platyhelminthes; family Macrostomidae; genus Macrostomum; species Macrostomum hystrix. The sequence goes on from CATNEN010000028.1 coordinate 243,563, forward strand.
CAACAGTTGGCAACGGCGAAGCTGGCGAAAGCTCCGGCTAAATCAACCTGGTGTAATTGTTTCAATCGGATTGTCATTGCAAGATGAGGTGGTGAAAATACGAGCTCGGATAATAATATTTCTTCGAGAAACCACACGCCCTCCCTCCAATAAAAAAATAGGAAAATGTGAATGAGTTTGGGTCGTCGAGGGTCTAAAATTCAAGTCGAGATTGAGCCTTTTTCTTAACTTCTACGATTCCTTTTTACATTTCCTTGGATTTTATATTAGATTTCTTGCGACTTTGAGCTGTGGCTGAGCATTGTGTCTTCGCATAAGATTAGATGGAATGGATAGAAATTACAGTTAGTACAATCACTGACATCAATATAGTCGTATCTATTGCGCATCGATTCCGAGGACTGCGTACAGCTGTTCAGTCCATGGACTGGGAGGCTACCATACCTACCGAGATTTCTACCACCCAGTTGAGTTTCTACCAAACATTATAAGCGTGTGTCTTTGTCGACTGCCAGACTGAATACTAGACTTGCTAACTTCTAAAGGAAATAAAGCGAATATTTTTCACGTTTATCTGTTTACACTTTGAGCAGAAATTTGCTCATTTATCCAGTTTCGTGTTTTAAAGGCCATCAAATACCCTTATGTTAATCGTTTCTTCTGGACTATCGAATGTTATACCAATAGTAATCAGTGCTGTGTAATCTACAGTATGAGAGTACACACATAAATCTTAATAACAGACATTGTTTTTACCTTGATCGTTTTTCTCCTCTTTTGGCAGGTGTTGGTAGTAGTTAGATGGAAAATTATAGTTAAACTTTTTCGCCCCTTTAATGACCTACTTATTGACGTTTGTTAAACTAACTTAGTGAATTCCCTGTACAAGATTGGTCATTCGCTGTCTCCTTATTTTTGTTGGTTAGCCTCTCCCTGGCTGCAATTATCAATAAATTGTGGCTACGCGCTACGCGCAAATTTGGCGTGTTCACGCAAACATCACGTGCAAGATGTCCTTTGATGCTAAAAATAGCATCATACATGCACTTTATAGCCGTATCCGTAAACCTATAATTGCTATAGATTTATCTGCTTCTCGTTTATTTGTTTTTGTCTCAACATATCGACTATTTTCTTACACTAAGTGACTGTCAGTTAATTACTTTAACCCATTACGAGGCATCAAGATTTTATTTTTGCAATAACTGTCCACACTGAACCTTACTAAAATTAATTCTGACTAGCTGCTTATAATATCGCACCGGTTTTTTATAAAATTTTAAGATAAAGTATTCCGCAGTATAAATATATATATTTGAAATTGTTTATTTTTTTTTAACGAGCAGTGCTGCGGAAATTGGGATCGATGTCGGATATGTCTGTTGGTATGAGGTTTCATAATTGTATTGTTGCATATATTATTTATTTTTGGACGAATTTTGTGACCACCATATTATTATTTTCCAACAAAATATAATAGTTTTCTCGGCTGGAAAATGTCGGCCGAGTTTTTGGGCTTGAATTTCCCTCATAAAGATAACTATATTACGTTATATTAATTTTACTATAACTCTTAATGCTTGCTTTTTAATATATGTCTGATTGAGTACTTACACAGGGTATATGTAGGTGTATTTTTTACAAGACTTTCAAAAACGAACTTAATAATACACTGCATCATGCATATGCCAGTGATGATAGTCAATAATATGGTTGGAAGTATACGCAGTACCACAGAAAGGTCTGACATGCGTTATTAATTGTACATTAATAACTGTAGAATATAGTCGTTATTTCGTTTTTGCATATATTTATACTTTAATCAAGCTAAAATGCTCTAATTAGCTTTATAAAAAAGCAATAACTCCACAAAAATTGTTTTACTTAAGAAGTTTTGCGATAAATTTATTTGAAAAAAATGAACTAAGCTGCACATATGTTCGATAATCCACTCTAAGACGTGTCTTAGTTTAAGTACAATATTTCATTCTAGATAGAAAGCTCTAAAATGGATCTTCACTAACTTTAATACAATACAGCTATATCAGATTGAAACAATACGAAATTAGAATCTGGTAAGATTTATCTTACAAGAGGTATCTTAAATATTTAAAATCGCTTATATATATAGAAACTGAATTCCGATTATAATGCGATACATAAATATGAACTTTAAAGCGAATATATATTTCTTTGTTAACATAAATGTCTTTCCAAGTAGTGTTTTAATTTGCCAAAGTATGTACTATGAATTATTTAATACTATTTTGAGCAATATATATTTTTTTTCACATTAAAACGGACATAGTTTTTTAATAGAAGCAAATTACCAAACATGTTGCTTCAGCGAACTTCGCGAAGCCTTTCTCTTGAAAATTTGATATTCATAATAAGTATTTTTTGCAAGGCCTCTATTAGCAAATACCGTCTACAGCTGGTCTAAGCATACAATAATAGCTTAGACCAGCTTAATGACTCACATGAATAGAGTCTACAGAGTGCTTTTAGAATGATTAGATATATATTCTAATATATTATATTATAAATTGATAAAGTTTTACTTGATCACTAAACAGAGAATGCAGAAAAAAAGCTTACTTCCGAATTGCTTGGTTGTATAGTGAGCTTTTTTATGCACAGGGGGCATGTAATAAAAAGGAAAAAATAATATGAAATCGATGTTTTCACAAATAAAGCTTGACAGGAATCAATAAAGCTATAAGTAAGGAAATTAATATGAAAATAGAACACTTTGATTTTCCAGGAAAACCTGCCTCTAAACTTTTTTCTTAGAAACATAGTCTCCCGTCCTTCCAGTCCTAGTGGTCATTGTCTCAAAGTTTTTATTGAACTGTTTAAAACTCTCAACTCTAGTCTAGCTCAGCACAGACGATGGATGAGGATTGTGCTAGCGAATCGCGCTGCTCCGTGGATTCCAAGCAACGAACAGCGGCGCCAGCTGATTCGCTGCACGTGGATGGTGGCGCTGTTCCCACCAGCTTCTGCCTGATTATCAACAATCAGACGGTGCATATTCGCAGCGTCAGCATCAAGATCACTGGTCTGGAGGTCAAAAACCAGACGACGCCGGCGAAGAAGGAAGCTTCGGTCGAGATCAGTCTGAATGCGGCGACAGGGGACGTGGAATATCCGACACCGAATCCGCCAGAAGCATCGAAAATCAAGGTTAGTCGGGGCACTTTAAGTAGTCATAGACGCAGTATTGACATTCAATTAGTTTTATCCTGCAGACGGTTTAAGTCCGACTATCGCACCGATAGACTTAGCTCTCCAGAGTTCGAATCTGCGTCAAATAAATTTTAAATAAAAATGGTAACTACAACGACATAAACGACAAAAATGACATAAAGTACGACCTAAATACCTTACTTTGAAATGAGCAAGGTATTCCCAAAGCAAAAATACCACTATAATTCTCTTTTCTTTTTTCCATTTCAGAAAATGTAAGCACACTGACCACGCAGTCAATTGGCATGGGAATGTATCAGTATAACCATCAATATTATTCACAGGCGTAGCATTAACATTTTCTCTAGGGTATATGTACCAAGTTTACATTATTTTGCCAAATCAACTTTGGTTCCAAGTGAATGAAAATGTGGCCGTAAAGTCGAGTTAAACCTTTAGAATATACGTTTATAATGATATAGCTCCTTTCAACAGCCCTTGGTTAGCAAAATAATTTTCGAACAAATGCATTAATAATTAATAAACTAATGTGCTTGCATGACTAGGAGAATCTTGTAAACATTCGCACAACAGCACTATATCTGTTAATCTTTTATACGCACTGTTCAGAGAGCTTATAATCCAATTAATCCATTTTTTAGTATTAAAATGCCCAAGTTTTTCAAAAAGTCCAAGTCGCCTCGACGCGAACCGTCCACCAAGTCCGAAAAGGCCGCCGCCGCAGCCACTGGTTCGAGTGTCGATGGGCGCTCATTGATGGTGCAGCAGGATTCGTGAGTAGATTGTTTGCACAGGAGTGGGGGTGAGTGGCAGAGCGGTCTGACGCATCCCTGAGCTCGATTCCCCAGCCAGCCATATTTATTTGTGGCGCAGCCGCGGAGAGAATGCTTGGGGGCTTGTCGTGTAATTTACACCGTTGAGGGCCAACATTCAAGGCACAGTTCGAGTGTACACTGCCTGACGATGAGAAAGTCAGGGCAGATCTGTGAGCGTATGTCTGCGTACAGTATCTGTGTGCGTGTCTGCTCAGGAGTCATCGAATTGGGCAGAGCTGCCTCCTCGCTGGCTGCGGGTCTAGTGTCACCAAATGATGTGCCATTGCCCACAGCCCTCCTGCAACTATTAACATTATTTGGATAGGAGTACAGTTATTGAGTATAAATGCACGGATGTAGTATTCAGAACTATAATATTCGTTTAAATTGCACCGAGTTACTAGTACTAGCGGTATAAACTTATAGCATCACCAAATGAGTCCCACTCAAATACCAAGGAAAATTGAGGTGCATGTACTAAGCCTTAATAAAACCGTACATTTATAACTGAACCAATAAATCACATTGTACCTATCAGAGAGCTGGCTGACAATAGTTCTGCAGTTAAAAAGCCGTCAGGAGCACCGTCAGCGGACTATCCGGAGTGTAACAGCGACCATGGTAGCTGCATTAGTGAAATTAGTGTGCCTCCGGGAGATGAAGGTAAAGCTCGGGTGGCAAACGCTCTTGCTGCTGCTGCTGCTGCGGCGGCGGCTGCGGCTACGGCTTATGCTACCTCAAATGCGTCTGCTACTGCTGCTGCTACATCTGAAGCGACCGCGACCACAGTTGAATCAGCATCGAATACAGTGGAAAGTGAGACAGCTGGAGAGAAGACACCGGCCCCTGTCTGTCCCGAGAAACTGAAGCCTAAGCCAAAGTAAGATTCCAGACGTTCTAAGCCTATACAAGATAAAAAATTAATTTTTAATATCAACACGACGTTTTGGAAGTTGGGCATATATTTCTGCTTAATAACTGATGGTATCAATAGAATAGTAATTACGAGCTACACCTAGCATAATTGGCGCATAAGTTCTTCCAGGGGCCAGTAGGCTGTGTACAGCTATTAAGTCCGTGGACTAGGAAAGCGGCCATACAGGTCAAATTTCCACTCTTACAACTGAAGAGACGGGTAATTACGTGTCTTGTTTAATGACAGATAGTCCACCTTGGCACGAGATTCGAGCTCCCGATCTCTTGCTCAGAAGTAACCATGGGCAACAAGCTTCCCTTATGAACAATATAAATTAACAATTGACAGGAGTCTATCATCTTTTCTGAACCGCAAAAAGGACACATCGAAGGGTAGCAGAGATGAGCTGAGCTCATTCAACTTTCCGCAGGACTTGCCGGACAGTGTGAAAGCTTTGTTTGGGGTGAGTAGCTTCAAAACTTCCACAGAACTATTCAAATTTTCTATTAACGGAAGCCATAGCCCCGATCCGATTGACTTACGGTGTGAACATTAAAAGCTTTAAGAGTTTTGGTTGAAAACAAATAACCTTGTATTGCAATTGAAATCTTGAACGAAACGCCTAACAATGTTAAAACTGATTGACTGCTATAAAGGCAGAGAAAGATCTCAGAGAATGATATGCTAGAAATGGTACCGATTCATGTGCATACTTTTGCACACAACAATCACCGCTTTGCTGCCCTATTCGAGTGGACCACGCAGTTGCTAACTCTGCATGCAGTTTACACTTAGTGATAACTGCAGCTATCCAAATAGAAAACAAGTTAGCTGAAGAAAAGTGGTTATGTATTTGTGTTATTCCATTTACCAGAAAATACGGAAACTGTTAGCGCTTATCGAATTTGTGATCATGCCACGATAGTCATGGTCAGAAAAATTTTCAGGTCCACTAAATTTAACGGCTTATATTGGTGTTTGTTCAGTAAAACACTTGGCAGTGTACTGGTTGCATAGCTTGAACGTGCAGATTACATTCTTTAACGTCGGCTTCTCTGATGAGCCCACTTTGATCGGTTGGTTATAAACAATCGCCAAGGATGATTTCATAGCAAAATTATTTGATTGCTTAACCAGTCAGCCACCCTAGACCCCGCGACCGGCAAATACATTATACTCCACTGCAGATAACGTCGGACACGCACCTCATCGCCACAGTCTACGCATCAAAAGCAAATGTCAAGAACCAAAAGAGACTGCTCATAGAGGGCTCCAAAAAACGGTTCACAGTTGACGGCAAGCAGCGCTCCGTATGGCTGGACCCATCGCCCGGAGAGCTCGTCGAGATTTGGAAGGAGTACATAGAGTACACTGGCAATGAAGGAACGTGCAACCGAGCTCTCGGAAGGCTGCCGGGTACAGAAAAGTGTGAGTTGGCGGAGTGGCTGCCTGGACTGACAACTGTCAGTGGGCAGTGGCTGCCTGGACTGGCAAGTGTGAGTTGGCAGTGGTTGCCTGGACTGGCAAGTGTGAGTTGGCAGTGGCTGCCTGGGCTGGCAAGTGTGAGTTGGCAGTGGCTGCCTGGACTGGCAAGTGTGAGTTGGCAGTGGCTGCCTGGGCTGGCAAGTGTGAGTTGGCAGTGGCTGCCTGGACTGGCAAGTGTGAGTTGGCAGTGGCTGCCTGGACTGGCAAGTGTGAGTTGGCAGTGGCTGCCTGGACTGGCAAGTGTGAGTTGGCAGTGGCTGCCTGGACTGGCAAGTGTGAGTTGGCAGTGGCTGCCTGGACTGGCAAGTGTGAGTTGGCAGTGGCTGCCTGGACTGGCAAGTGTGAGTTGGCGGATGAAAGCTCAAGGTCCCACTGCACTCAACCTGTTAAACTCTAGATGGCTACATCGTGCCAGACGAAGTGGACTACGAAAGAGAGTTTGACACGCCGGAAGAGAGACAGGAGTACAAGTACATGCTGGAGAAGCTGTCGATGTTCCAGGACGTCTATGGCAACGACGACGACGAGCAGTATGCTTAAAAGGGGCGCTCTGAACCGACAGGTACATCAAGTTGCAGATTCCTAAAGAGAGCTGGATCAATTGATTTAAAAAGTTATTGTAATTATCACTACCTTGTCTAGCTAGCTCGTAGATACTAACTCAATCCATGTAAACAATCTTAACTTTACATGTCGTCTAAAAAAAGTAAAAACAAATCAGAATTTATTATGTATATCAAATTGTCGTAGATACCGCAGCAAAAAATAAATAAACTGTTTGACGATCTGTTGTTTTCAATTAATAAGCAAAACAATAGATCAGCCACGCCTTCTTTTTAATAATGGCCTGTACTAAAAGAATAATATTCGTTTACTATGGACAAAAAAGTTTTTGAAAAAATTAATCAGCAAACATGCGAAATTCTGAAATTCAATGGAACAAAGAAAAAAACATTTTTTTAACACTACAATGACTATTACAACAAAGACAAAAAACAATGACATTACATCAAACAATATTTTACTTTATTCATCACCAAGCCTAAAGCCGAATATTTATGACTAATACAAAAAATCTAATTACTTTACTCTACAGTTAAAATTTTAACGATGCCGTCAATATAAACGACAGAAAAATACTCGTTTTTAGACTGCTGTCCAGCTTATCATGTCCAATGCGACATTTCAGAGGCCGCCAGGTCTGAAATAAACATTTCATACTTTCAGTTATTAAGGAATAAGTAGCAGTAAAGGGAAAAGGAACTCAATAGGAAAAGGGTTGTGACTCACTGAAGCATTGGGGAAGTAGCTGGGACTCACTGAAGCATTGGGGAAGAAGCTGGGACTCACTGAAGCATTGGGGAAGTAGCTGGGACTCACTGAAGCATTGGGGAAGAAGCTGGGACTCACCGAAGCATTGGGGAAGAAGCTGGGACTCACTGAAGCATTGGGGAAGTAGCTGGGACTCACCGAAGCATTGGGGAAGTAGCTGGGACTCACTGAAGCATTGGGGAAGAAGCTGGGACTCACTGAAGCATTGGGGAAGTAGCTGGGACTCACTGAAGCATTGGGGAAGTAGCTGGGACTCACTGAAGCATTGGGGAAGAAGCTGGGACTCACTGAAGCATTGGGGAAGTAGCTGGGACTCACCGAAGCATTGGGGAAGAAGCTGGGACTCACTGAAGCATTGGGGAAGTAGCTGGGACTCACTGAAGCATTGGGGAAGAAGCTGGGACTCACCGAAGCATTGGGGAAGAAGCTGGGACTCACTGAAGCATTGGGGAAGTAGCTGGGACTCACCGAAGCATTGGGGAAGTAGCTGGGACTCACTGAAGCATTGGGGAAGAAGCTGGGACTCACTGAAGCATTGGGGAAGAAGCTGGGACTCACTGAAGCATTGGGGAAGTAGCTGGGACTCACTGAAGCATTGGGGAAGTGGCTGGGACTCACTGAAGCATTGGGGAAGTGGCTGGGACTCACTGAAGCATTGGGGAAGTAGCTGGGACTCACTGAAGCATTGGGGAAGTGGCTGGGACTCACTGAAGCATTGGGGAAGTAGCTGGGACTCACTGAAGCATTGGGGAAGTAGCTGGGACTCACTGAAGCATTGGGGAAGTGGCTGGGACTCACTGAAGCATTGGGGAAGGGTTTGACTCACTGAAGCATTGGGGAAGGGTTTGACTCACTGAAGCATTGGGGAAGTGGCTGGGACTCACTGAAGCATTGGGGAAAGGATTGGGACTCACTGAAGCTTTGGGGAAGTGGTTGGGACGCACTGAAGTATTGGGGTAGTGGTTGGGACTCACTGAAGTATTGGGGAAGGGGTTGTGACTCACTGAAGCTTTGGGGAAGGGGTTGGGACTCACTGAAGCATTGGGGAAGTAGCTGGGACTCACTGAAGCATTGGGGAAAGGATTGGGACTCACTGAAGCATTGGGGAAGTGGTCGGGACACAATGAACTAGTGGGGAAGGGGTTGGGACTCACTGAAGTATTGGGGAAGTGGTTGGGACTCACTGAAGCATTGGGGTAGTGGTTGGGACTCACTGAAGTATTGGGGAAGTGGTTGGGACTCACTGAAGCATTGGGGTAGTGGTTGGGACTCACTGAAGTATTGGGGAAGTGGTTGGGACTCACTGAAGTATTGGGGAAGTGGTTGGGACTCACTGAAGCATTGGGGTAGTGGTTGGGACTCACTGAAGTATTGGGGAAGTGGTTGGGACTCATTGAAGTATTGGGGAAGTGGTTGGGACTCACTGAAGCATTGGGGCAGGGATTGGGAATCAATAAAAAAGTAATGAAGAACTCACAAAATGAATTTATACTGACCTATAAGCCGGTTCTTCTGGGTTGCTCATCGACAAGGAAGCGCCATATGTTGGGATCGACGGGTACATCAGCGGGGGATGAGCTTGTACTCGAACACCAGAATAAAACGAAGTAGGCATAGAAGACGGTGGCAGAAACGAAGCCGGTTGCATCGGTGGCGTGGGCCTGCGTCGAAGCGGTAGCTTCTGATCGACGCCTCCCGGACCTCGGACAGTGACCAAAAGCTGGCTGACGTCGCAGTTGAAGTCACCGACGCTGATGCTGGAGACGCCGCGGCAGAGAGCAGCCTCGAGTTGGTCGTTGAGGCCAGGCTCGTGCAGGTTGTCCACGGGGATCCAGGCGCCGCCGCTGAGGAAGAACCAGCGCCAGTTCGTGGCCAGAGGCTGGCGGAGCACCACGCGGCTGTCAGTGCGAAGGCAGCGTAGGCTGCCAGAGGCGCCAGAGGTGGTTCGAATCTCCATGGGGCCGGGGCCGAAGAACATTGTCAGCTGGCCGGGAAACTCGGCAACGAACTCCGAGTCGCTGCCGCTCGCAGTGGTGACAAATTCGGACCGGTCAGGCTGGCAGAAGGCCTCCTCAAGCTGGATATTCAGCACTGGATCCGCGTCCTTCCATTTGTTGGACGGCCATCGGGCGGCCCGCCACTGCCACAGGTAGGGCAGCTTGTGGCGGCTGTGCCGTCTGGGGCAGCTCTGCTCGTAGCATTCGTGCCGAAGGAATTCCTCGCATAGGGTCTCCGAGGGAGCGGAGGCGGCTGCAGGTGGCGGCTTTGATAGGGCAGCGGCGGCTGCAGGTGGCCGCTTTGATGGGGCAGCGGCGGCTGCAGGTGGCGGCTTTGATGGGGCGGCAGCGGCTGCGGTTGGCAGCGGAAACAAGACCGCAGGGGCGACAATTGGCACTCGCGGTTTCGACGGGCCATCTGCCGCAGCAGTCCTTCGCTTTTGATGACCGGTCAGGCTGGCAATGTCGTCAGCGAGCATTGGCCCGGTAGGAGCCGACTGGTTCTGCTTCTGAGTTACCTTTTTCTGCTGTTTACGCGGCTTTGACTGCACCTGCATAGCTTGCGTCTCACTCTGAGCAGATCTGGACGGCGTATCAGGTCTAGAAGCAGAAATTTGCATTAGGCTCGTGACGCTCGCATTTGATAGCTTCTGTTTTGGTTCTTTATTCTTCTGTTGTTGCTTTTCAGCCTTCTTATCCTGGCTCAGCTTAGCTGCACTGGTGCCGGATGCTTGGGGAGGAGGCGACTTGGGTGCAGGGTTCGTATTCAAATTGGACAGCGGAGCAGGCAGCGAGGGCGGAGCTTTAGAACTGCCTTGCAGACTCGGGTGCCGATCCTTGACTGGGGCGGTGCAACACAGCGGAGCGGGCACTAAAAAAGCGCGGAGCACATGGCCAGGGTTCAGAGAGTCCATGTCGAATGGAAACAGTTTGTTCTTGTTGGATTCGTCAATGATCAGCGTGTGCTGCCTGTGGCAACTACAGCGGCCACAGTTCCTGTATGTGACATTGTTGCACAGGTGAATGTCTGGACATTCTGAGCGCTGGCAGCCAGAGTCTGAGTTGTAGTCTGAGCACACCTTGGGGTGACAGGCCCGCAGCAGGTCCAGAACCTCGCCCTGCCTCAGACCGTCTGCTATGCCCAGAGCGCTGCGAATGCGGTGGTTGCGGCCGGTGAGGTCGTGGCACAGCCGGCAGGAAGACTGGAGAAAGCGATTGAGAAGCGTTTGAGTCGACAGAAATGAGTTTCAAATGACATTACAACGGTGCTCGATATGGTACACTTTTTATCGGGGTACACTTCCATTCATTCACGGGATGCTGCAGAATCTATCATTCACGGGATGCTGCAGGACACATTCATTCACGGGATGCTGCAGAATCTATCATTCACGGGATGCTGCAGGACACATTCATTCACGGGATGCTGCAGAATTTTTTCATTCACGGGATGCTGCAGAATCTATCATTCACGGGATGCTGCAGAATCTATCATTCACGGGATGCTGCAGGACACATTCATTCACAGGATGCTGCAGGACACATTCATTCACGGGATGCAGCAGGACACATTCATTCACAGGATGCTGCAGGACACATTCATTCACAGGATGCAGCAGGACACATTCATTTACCCAACGCCATCAGCCACAGCCCTCACTCGCCTTATCGTGCACTTTTCCATCAGGATCGGCCAGGAACCAGAGGCACAGGTGCAGCTGGCAGCAGTCGGCCTTCAGGCACGAGTTGGGGGCTCCGTTGTGCATCGGGCAGATGCGGAATCGGCGGAACACATTCACGCTGACGATGCGTCCGCTGTCCTCAGCCTTGTAGATGTCAATCATGCTCTGCACTGGCTTCAGCTGCTCGTCGATGCTGTCGCGCCAGTTTTCCAGCGGAAAGTCGGCCGGCAGCTGCAGGTCCGTCAGCAGCTCCGACGGAGTCGCCTGGCCGCAGCGGCGAATCAGCGCGGCGTAGACGGTGCGCAGCTTCAGGCCGCGGTCCGAGACGTCAGGCAGCGGCGGTGGCAGGCAGGCTTTTTTGAGTCCGCTGGCTCCGGCTGAAACTGTCGCTGCTTTGGCGGCTTTGGGACTGGGCTTAGCGGCCTCGTCAAGCTTTGGCGCCTTTGGTAAGGCAGCCGGCACCAGATAGGAGCGGAATACAAAGCTCAGCTTCTCCGCTTCCAGTCCATAGCGGGCCAGTTTTGGCACACTGTCCTGCTCAAGCCGATGCTGTCTGGGACATCGGCAAGCGGTGGTCTTCTTGTTGGCTTCCGTTGAGCTGCGCAGAGCATTATTGCACACGTGTATGTCGGGACAGTCAGGTCTGCTGCAGCCATTGTCGGCATTGTAGCTGACGCACACATTTGGATGACACTGGCGCAGCAGCTTCATGATCTCGGCCTGCTTGTAACCGATTGCAATGTCCAGAGAGTGCCGGATGCGATGATTGCGGCCAGAGAGATCATGGCACAGCTGGCAATTTGCCTGTGATGCCCGGGGTGTGTCAGGACAAAGCACAGGTTTGCTTAATAAGATCAGCTAGTCCCTGAACCTTTCATGTTCATCATGGCTGCAGCCAGTCCCTGATCCTTTCAGATTCTTCATGTGACCACAGCTATTTTCTGATCCTTTATGGCCACAGCTAGTCCCTGATCCTTTTAATTAAAATCGAAGGATTTCTTTCGAAATGTTCTAAAATTTTGCGCTATCCTTACTTTCTTGTGAACTTTTCCATCAGGATCGGCCAGGAACCAGAGGCACAGGTGCAGCTGGCAGCAGTCGGCCTTCTGGCACGAGTTTGGGGCTCCGTTGTGCATCGGGCAGATGCGGAATCGGCGGAACGCATTCACGCTGACGATGCGTCCGCTGTCCTCAGCCTTGTAGATGTCAATCATGCTCTGCACTGGCTTCAGCTGCTCGTCGATGCTGTCGTGCCAGTTTTCCAGCGGAAAGTCGGCCGGCAGCTGCAGGTCCGTCAGCAGCTCCGACGGAGTCGCCTGGCCGCAGCGGCGAATCAGCGCGGCATAGACAGTGCGCAGCTTCAGGCCGCGGTCCGAGACGTCAGGCAGCGGCGGCGGCAGGCGGTCTGGCTCCGGTGCGGTGGCAGCTAGAAGCTTGTCAGAGTCGCTCGGATCTACTGGTGCCAGCGGAACAGGCAACGGAGCCGGAATTGTGAGGCACTTCAAAATTGTCGCCAGGTTCACCCTGCATAGCGGAGTCAAGTGTGCGCGTTCAGAATGTTTTAAGAAGCTCTGAAGTCTCCGATGTTCTCAACATTTAAGTTACAATAGCACTATATCGTCTGACTAATATGTCAGAGGTTAGAATCTTAACCCAATGAAAATCTACTCTTTAGCAGCAGGAATTTTGTATATACTACTTGGTATGAGTAGTACATTTGCAAAAATCTTCCGAAATAACAGGCATATCACATAGCTTGAAGGTACCTGGTTAGGCCATACGTTTCCAGTTTGTCTGAGACTTCAACAGCGTCAATTTTATGCTGAAACTGGCACTGGCAGGCACTAGCCGTGGCGGTGACACTGTTGCACACGTGCAGGCTCGGGCATACCACGGGTGACAGTTCGCAGCCAAGCCCGGTGTTGTAGGCCAGGCAGACAGATGGATGGGCAGACTTCAGCAGCCGGACAAGTTTCTCCTCCGAAAAGGTTTGAATGCCAAGTTGGCAAAGAATCTGAAAGATTGCAACGGAATGAAAACTCGATCTGGCTTTCAGAAGTATTGAAATGGGCTTAGGACCCACAGAGGGGGTCGGTGGCAGAGCGGTTAACGCGTTTGCCTCTCGCACCACGGTCCCTAAGTTCGATTCCACAGCGAGGCCACTTTTATTTGGGGCTCAGCCGCGAAGAGAAGGCTTGGGGGCTTGTCGTGCAATTTACGCCCTTGAGGGCCAACCTCCAAGGCACACTGAAGTGTACACTGCCTGCCTCCTCGCTGGCTGCGGATCTAGTATCACTAAATGATGTGCTATTGCCCGCAGCCCTCCTGTAATTGTTATTATAATTAATATTATTAGGACCCCACAGAACTCGGTATTAAAAACTTCACATATTAGGATGGAATCACTAGTTTCAAGATAAAGATTATAGAAATCGAAGTAGAAACGCATTTGGACTTTAATCCGGTCGCTTGTCAGATTTCCATCCGATTTTTTTACCGATTTCCGTACGAAATTCAGAAGCCCGGTTTTTGTCCGATTTCGACGTCGGGTGAAGCTGCGGACCAAACTCGGGCGAATCGTCCGCTTCTTTTCGACTTTCATTCGATTTCATTCAAACTTCATTCAATTTCTCGTTCGCTTACTCGTCCGCTTCCGACCCGGGCCAAAAACGGACGGGAAATCGAATGTGAAAATTATTTTTTCGATCGGTCGTCTGGTTTCTAATCCGCCGTCTGTTTGTCCCCTCCGATTTCAAAAGAAAAGTAGTGCAGGTCGATAATTTGTGAATTGTATAAATGCCTTCGCTCTTGTTTGCCTTTGCTAGTGCCTCCAGTTTTGGCTGAAGCCACGGTTTTAAAAGCTATTTTGTACTCATTTTTAGATATTTTAATAGTTGAACCAAATCTAGCTGCGCAAGTTGCAGAATTTTGCCTTCCGATCAGTACTTTAACAGCTTGAAATCCTTAAGACTTCAGCATTTAAAGCCGTACAGTGTGTAGACTGGTCCCGTATTTAATATGAGTAAGTAGTATTTATTAATAGGTAGTTATTATCAGAATATTACAGTAATACTCTGTGGTTATTATTAGTAGAAGTGACACCAATAATACTTTTGGTAAGCTAGCCGAATTCAGCTTTGTGTGTTATTCAATCTTCAACCTTTAATCTACCCTCCAATTACAGGAAGGGGATTTTACAAATCATACCATTTAGGGAATTTCCAGAGCTGTTGGGAAACTTTTAGAGGCCAGTTCCCGGGTGACTGACAAAGCACACAAAAAGCACTCTTGTGTCGCTGACCTCCTTGTTGTGGGCGTCACTCAGGCCATGGGCCAGGCCGCAATGTCCCTTGTGAACCGACCCATTCGGGTCAGCCAGCCACCACAGGCAGACGTGCAGGCGTGGGCACTCGACATTCCGGCAGCTCTTCTTGACGCCATTGTAGAACTGGCAGATTCGAACTCGTGGATAGGCATTGAGACGGCCGCGGGACAGAATGAGCTGCTCAGCTGGCTGATCAGACAGCCACTGGTCCAGTGGGAAGCTGCTTTGCAGAGCAAAGTGGCTCAGAAAGTCGGCCACGGAGGCGCTGCCTTCAGAGGACAACAGAAATTTCAGCACATTGTCCAGGGTAAGCAGGGGCGCCTGTCGGATGTGCCGGAACACATTTTCAAAGTCCAGCGCGTCCTTGTATGGCTCTGGCTTCTCCTGAAAAAAAACAGAAAACTATTAGCTTTTTTGTTTTTACAGGATATACTCATGTATACTCATAACACTCATACATTCATATGAAATTCAGTAAGACTTACATTGTTTTATTTTATGTCATACATGCATGGGCAATGGCCTATTTAATTATTTGCAATCAATCATTCTCAAATTTCTAATACATATAACTCTTTAATTATAGTCATTAGTTTGAAATTTAAATTTAGTACTATACTATATAAAACTATTTACACTTTAGTCATTCATTGATGTTTCCTTACTAAATAAACATGACCTACTTTAAAAGTTATTTACAAGTAAAGATACTAGATAGCAATGTGAGACTAATGGTCAATTTAAGACATAATCCAATTTTTATTTATTTAATTTGACTGAAAATCTGCCTTTCATATCATCTGTACCTAGTTTCAGGTACAAAAATATTGTTTTTATCTAACACAAAAATAAAACATGTATATCACAAGCAGTTTATAAACAATGCAAGATTTATTTAGAAATGTGTCTAAAAAACTAAACAAGGTTGCACTCACTATAAGATATAGGATTACAAATAAATTGTGTACCAAACTGTGCTTTAAATTGAGTTTTAGATTAAATGTTGCTTAATTTTAAACATGCATACATGTCTTTATACCTAATAGAATATCAACCAATCCATGTAGCTTTTAATTCATACGCTACTTATTTTTATTTGTATATGGACAAAAATCAAGTTTTAGTTGTAGTAGAAGACTGGCTCAGGCAAGAAGTCAGTTTTGCCCACATTATTCTATGTATATTAAGATAATTTTAAGTGTTTAAAAGTAGTAGTAGTTATATTCAGGAATGTTGAATTATTTTTAATTTCAATTGTATTAAATTAATTTTAATTAATAATTTAGTCAATTTCAGAATAACTTCCATTTGACAACTCAATCTCAAGTTGCCAACATGGCAGGACGTCCACCAGCTCTAACAACCATTGTACCACCTGGCGAACTTCGACAGCCTGTGGAATTGTGCAACTTGGACCCTACAATGTGTGAACTGGGTGCGATGAAGGCGAATCCAATGGAGACCATCAAGTGGCTGGCCAAGTATCGGCTTCTGGCAAATGAATGCCATTGTGACAGTTGTCCTGGTCATCCATCAATGCATCTTCAAATGTTGTGGGGGAGACCACTTTGTTGATTACTGTGCATGGGCCTGTCCCCAATGCCAACTGCAGGCTTCAGTCTGCAAGGGTTCCTTCTTTGAGAGAAGCCATCTGACACCGACCCAGCTACTTGACCTGATCTACTGGTGGGCCACAGGTGCCAAGCAGGCCAAGGTGCAGCACCAATGCCACATTGCCGAGCATACCATTGTTCAAAATTTCATCAGGGACATCTGCAGTCAGTTCCTGCAGAACCACCCTGTGCAGCTTAGTGGCAATGGTGTTGACATCAAGGTGGATGAGAGCTACTTCTTCCACTGGAAGTATCATCAGGGAGCCTTTCGCCCTGGGCAGTGGGTGCTCGGGATGATCGAGCGTGGTTCCAACCGCTGCATGATGGTGGCTGTTCTGGACAGGTTGGCAACAACTCTTCTGCCAATCATTGCCCATCATGTGTTTCCTGGCAGTTGGATCATCACGGACCAGTGGCAAGCCTATAACCAACTGGCCAACCATGTGACTGTCAATCACCAGCTCAACTTCGTGGACCCCAACAATCCAATGGTCCATACCAACACCATTGAAGGCACATGGGCCCATGTCAAGGCCAGACTGTGGTCCATGCATTGAACATCAAAGTGCTATTCGAAACACACCTAGAAGAGTTTCTCTGGCACCTCCAGTGGAAGATCTTCAGTAATCTTCTATTCTGGGTGGCTCACTACTACCCGGTGTAATTGGTGCAGCTTTGCTAGTCTCTGACTCTGACTCTGAGGTTTCTATCATGTGTCTGACTGTCTCTTGTTGTTTCCTGTTGCATTGCATTGCATTCTGTTGTCGTTTCCTATGATGCCATCTAAAACAATTTAAAATTAAAAATAATTAAACCTGCTGACTCTGCAAGATTGCCGAAAAGGCAAGCAGTCAATTCTGAAATTGTATTTGTAAAGAATCAATTTAAATTAGGCCTAATAATATAATAGACATGGAGACACCTGGTTGATAGTGCTGTGATTGGGTTAAAAGCTAAATTGGTATTTGGAGGCACATTATTGGTAGATACAAGGTTTTCCATTCTGGTTTTAATAATAAAACATAATATTTTTTCCATAATAGGTTGTACACAAATCACTCTATAGTTACTACAATCTGTGTTCTAAATGTTATATCTACATAAAATCCGATTTCATTGTTAATGGACATTTAATGGGCTCATTCTGAGCCACGAATATATTGTCTATGGTTGGAAAATGCAAAGTCTTGAACCAGTGTGCCATATAATGGTCCCGAAAATGGGGCCCATTAAACTGTATAATGGGCGCCAAATAATGGGCCGCAAATCATTTATTGTTGCGAAACATTTCAAACATGTTTAAACAAGTAGAATAAGCGACAACTAAGTAGTTAATAGTCAGTGGCAGTAGGCCCTAATGGTCAATACCCATTGTGAGGTAAACATTGTTAGGGCCAAGTCAAATTTGATCTCAATCCTGCCACCCTTGATGACAAGAGACTTGACCCTATGGCCAGCAGTGGACTTAATTCCGCGTCCGTCCAGATAGACATCTGCTGCTTCAAGGTGTAGACATAGTAGTGCTGAATCATTGCCACTAAGTCCTTGGGACTACCCCGCAGGTATTTCTCTCCATTCTCCTTACAAATCTCAAAGACGAAGAATTGGAGAAGCTCATTCACCTCAGACTTTGACAGCACCTCAAGTGGCTTTATCACCATGAGTCCAGGCACGTCACCTTGCGCTTGCAACTGGACGCAACTTTCCTTCCACGTTCGAAACACCTTGACAGCCCACTTCTCCTTCGCACGCGTAGCGTCAGGCAAACTCTCCGCCATCCTAGGCCTACGCTACACGTCGTCTGCACTTAACACCTCACCAACACGAGTAGTATCAAGCAACGGCAGAAACTTCACATCAGTGGCGGGTGAGGCTTCAAAAGAGTCCAAGAATGCAGAAAAGTCTAATTCTTCTTCAGTGTCGGCCATTGTGGATGCAAATAAACTCAAAGCTAGGCCTAGCAAGACTGATCTCTCTCTCTGACTGACGTCTATACTTTCAGTACCAGAACCAGTACCAGAACCAGTACCAGAAAAAATTTATGTTATAACCAATAAAAAATCGACAAGCAACTAATAAAAAGAATTCTAACAGATGAAATACTTATATATCGGTCCGAAAATATCATTATTGCGAATAAAATTAATAAATATCGACGGACTTGCGCACAACACACAAAAAATCGTTTACTTTTACTTTCACAAAACGTTTTCTAATATATTTTTTTCATAGAATAAAACAAATTTGCTCATCCAACTGAGTAAACGAATACAAAAAGCGGTTTACTAAATATCGCAACTACTAAAATCACAACTCAAAACTCACCTCACCGAATGTGTTTGTATAATTTCTTCTTTTTATAATCATCGTAAACTTCATAAAAAAAACTAAAAATATAACCTCACTTTTGCGCTTCGCAGGATTATTACTAGTACATCATATACAGCTGAGAGCAAAGATAAGGAAGGAAACATTATCTGTGAACACGGCTGTAAAATTTCAGAGCCCTGACTAGTCGCGTCTCGGAGTTATAGACCCTCGAGTCCCCCCCACTCTGATATCTCCCATTTTAAAAACTTTTCGTCACCTCACTGAATCTGGTGGTCAGACGAGGCTGAAAACTCAGATCTGGAAGGAAACATTATCTGTGAACACGGCTGTAAAATATCAGAGCCCTGACTAGTCGCGTCTCGGAGTTGTAGACCCTCGAGTCCCCCCACTCTGATATCTCCCATTTTAAAAGTACTTTTCGTCACCTCACTGAATCTGGTGGTCAGACGAGGCTGAAAACTCAGATCTGGAAGGAAACATTATCTGTGAACACGGCTGTAAAATATCAGAGCCCTGACTAGTCGCGTCTCGGAGTTGTAGACCCTCGAGTCCCCCCCACTCTGATATCTCCCATTTTAAAAGTACTTTTCGTCACGTCACTGAATCTGGTGGTCAGATGGGGCTGAAAACTTAGATCTGGAAGGAAACATTATCTGTGAACACGGCTGTGAAATTTCAGAGCCCTGCAGACTAGTCGCGTCTCGGAGTTGTAGACGCTCGAGTCCCCCCCCACTCTGATATCTCCCATTTTAAAAGTACTTTTCGTCACCTCACTGAATCTTTGCTCTCAGCTGTATATGATGTACGAGTAATAATCCTGCGAAGCGCAAAAGTGAGGTTATATTTTTAGTTTTTTTATGAAGTTTACGATATTATAAAAATAAGAAATTATACAAACACATTCGGTGAGTTGAGTTTTGAGTTGTGATTTTAGTAGTTGCGATATTTAGTAAACCGCTTTTTGTATTCGTTTACTCAGTTGGATGAGCAAATTTGTTTTATTCTATGAAAAAAATATATTAGAAAACGTTTTGTGAAAGTAAACGATTTTTTTGTGTGTTGTGCGCAAGTCCGTCGATATTTATTAATTTTATTCGCAACAATGATATTTTCGGACCGATATATAAGTATTTCATCTGTTAGAATTCTTTTTATTAGTTGCTTGTCGATTTTTTGTTGGCTATAACATAATTTTTTTCTGGTACTGGTTCTGGTACTGGTTCTGGTACTGGAAGTATAGACGTCCTAAATATAACCACTTCATGATCAATTGGAAGAATACAAGCGAAGCAAGTCAATGAGTTCACAAGCTAATTATATGATATTAATATTCAAATTAAAATACGAGAAAATTCAAATATCAAATCTGATATCTGTACATCTACTGTACATCTGATATCAAAACTACACAACACAATTTCAAGACCAGAATGTAAAGACTAATTGTTCATTCATTCTACTTAATCATTCAGCCTTATTATTTTTTACATTATTTCGACATTTAGTCTGTTTAGCTTTTGTTTTAGTAAAGAGGTGAAACTGAACTAAAACTGCAGTTTAGGTTCATTTTCACGAACTCACCCTTATAGACACCCAATAAAAAACAGCACCATTCTTTCACATTTCGTTTTTTCTCTCGCATATATTCCAATAATAATTTCAGAACATAGAATTTTAGAATTCCAATAATAATTAATTAATAAGCACTTTCCATTGGCAATGCTGATTTGTTGCAAATCGTCAGGTGACGTGTAAAAAACGGACTTTATTCATAATCATAGTGTTCCAGATAAATAGGCAATACTGTCACTACTATTCAGTAGTTCAGATGGGAATGTTTGTAATAGAAAGCTATAATTAAATGCTAAAAAAACAAAAATGCTTGATCTAGGTATTTACAGCACTGCCACAAAGCATTCTTTCATATGCCCTTGAGGTTTGGGATTCTAGTAGGGCCTAGGCCTATCCTAGTCATATTTTAACTGCCATTTTGTCAACTTGGGTTGTAGCAACTGATTCCTTTAGTTGGTCGACTATGTTATCATGAATGTAATGATTAAAAAGCAGTCTCTTTTTTTAAATTAGGACAATAAGTGTTGCAGGTAATAATAATTAATAATAATTGATTACACCTGCCCCAATTGGGTCAGATGTGCAGCCGACAGCACAGTCGCAGCTAATGCTCAGCGCATCTGAAGGCTGCGTACAGCTGTTCAGTCCACGGACTGGGGGACGCCACACCCACCTTCAATTATCCCAGCTGATGCTGGTACCCATTTAACAGCTGGGTGAACTGAAGCAATGCAGAGTTAAGTGTCTTGCTAAAGGATGCAAATTGTTCCAGTGGAGTCGGGAATCAAATCCCCGACCTTCAAGTCGTGAGTCCGACACCCTAACCACTAGGCTACAACCTCTGCATGTTGCATGTACAATAGTCATAGACTCTTAAACAGCTCAACCTTTTTTTCTTTTCTTGGCCATGGCCGAGTTACAAGCACAAAGATTGTCATCTCATATGGATCTAGTATAGTTTATTCATGTAGTATTAAATAAATAATATGTAAATATGTAAATACATGTAGCACAAAGACACAAAGTCACAAAGAAAGGAGGCAGAGGGGAGAGGGAGTGAGAAAATTTTATTTTGCTTTTAAAATGAAATTTAACTTAATTCAGCTTATTTGGCTTGCCCACCAAAATGGGGAATGTGGCCTAGGCGACTGCAGCTGACCAGAAAGCTACACATAGAGAGCTTGCCAGCTCAATAAATTGCCCAGTTATGTGTGGCTCGCAGGTATGGGCCCTAGTGTTCAATGGCTGTGGTGCGACATTTGAACCTGGAATTGTAGCTAGTGGAACAGTAATTCTGCTTGCCATTTTTTTTCATAGTTAAATCCCATCACAAAATCCCCCTGTCTATATGATGCATCACTGCGTCTTTCCCATTATTTGTTCCACTGGCAATATGGAAGTAAGTCTTCTCCTGAAGACCCACAAGAAACTGCTGAGGTACTGGTACTGGTACTGCTCGAGTTCGCTCTCTTGAAGCCTTTGTGGCTCCTGGAAGTGACCCACATCAGCAGCGTACAGTTCAGCCAGGATCTGATCTATATCTGGCTCCACAGGTTGCTGCACTGCTGGTAGCTAGGCTGCAGCTGGCTCGGCACCTCTGCGGCAGGCATGGCAACGCCAGTCGAATTCATCCAAGTGCATGAGTCATTGATACTCTACCAAAGACACATTCGTTCGCATGTCCTGTGTTGCCACTGGTGGTATTGATTGCACTGAAGGGCTTGCTGGCGAGGTCGCACAAGGGCATTGCATTCAATGCAATTATCTGCCTGCATTTTCAGATTTGATTGTTTGTGCTCATGTGGTTTCATTCCGGTTGCCCTTATATACTAAATAACTAAATAGGTTGCACGTCGGAGTGATGTAAGAGTTGAAAGACAGGTGCCAACACGATGTGGGGAGGGCTGGTTCTGTTCTAACTTTGAAAACTTTTGTTTTATAGATGCCGTAGTGTCCACGAGTCACTTCGTCATCCATCCTTTGAGATATTTGAGATTGTCATCTGGATGACGAAGTTGTTAGATGACGAAGTGTCCGGGGACAATATTTTATAGTTGCATGTATATGGACCAAAATATGTATTTAAAATAGTCATAGACTATTTGAACCCTAATTTAAATATTAAGATATAGGGTTAGCTTATAATTTGCTATAGATTAGCTTTGATTAAAACCCTTAGTCCATGTATAGATTAGTCTTGTTTGTCTAGAGTTATTGCTATTGAATTAGGTATATTTTTGCTCTATATAGTATAGCTTCTTGGTGTCATAGCTAGTTATGTATAGATAAAAATGTATCTAGAACAATTTTGTTTTGACATTCTGTAGTTAAAATGACAATTCAAATAATAATTTATCATTTTACACTGTTTAACACATGCAATTGCATATTTTACTTCAGTATAGAAGAAAGAAAGCATTTGTTCGAAATGCTGCCAAAGCACGATTCAGCTACTTATCCATGGAGTTTGCAGTTGTGTACAATTTACCGCAACAGTTCGATGTGCAGCAATAAGCTGTGCCGCTGTCTTCACATCTGCCCAAACTGGTTAGCAGGATATTGCAAAGCTCAGACAAATTGTCGTATGGCTCATTCCACACTGACTCTGCACAATATCCAGGTGTTGCAGCACTACATGCCAAAACTGTCAAAAGATTGCGAATTCAGGCGTCACAAGTGCATCCTTTCAGCCTTTGTTCGGCCCTGCACGCATAACTGGGGCGGCAAATGCCGTGTGGGTCCAGCTAAATGCCCCAATCTCCATTGCTGTCCTGCTACAGCTCGCGGCAGACCGTGTCCCCGAGCCGACCAGTGTAAACTCGGCCATCAGTTGGACAGGGCGGTGTTTAAACGGCGAAATATTAATATTCCGGATGGCTGGGAAGACGTGCAGGTGAATTCTAAATATTTGTGCATGGCTACTTTTGTGTACGACTTCCTTTCAAAACATTAAATTTACTCATTTTAACAGTAGGACTATCAAGCCATATTGCCGCCTGCCCACCTGAACATACCGCCCCCTATACCGAACCGCCTGAAAATTTTGTTGGCAGCGCCTGAATGTTAATAGCGCCAAATATTTAGGCTTCATTAGTGGCAGTTTGACCTTTTTTAGCCCTTGAAGGTCCAGCAGTCCGTCTAGATAAAGGTAGGTGACCACCAAAGATGGAGATGTAAGGAGATGCAGGCAAGTTTGGGAACAGGCTGATAAATTTTGAAGGCCTAGTGATGTGTCGTGCAGTGATGTGAAGATAATCCAGTCGAATGCTTGCAAGTTGGCGAGCTTGCTTATTTGGGCTTGAGTCGTGGTAACACGCGTTGGACTAGCTTACGGGCAAGCACTTATCGAGGGCACTGGGGAGCTGGGGCCATAGACAACTACTATTATAGAATAGGAAAACAAGACGAACAATTATAAGTACATTTACAAAGCACGTAGCTACACTACACGTCACCTAGCAAGGCCGCACTGAGGCGCAGTGCTAATTCCTTTATAGAGGTGTATACACTCAGCAACATTTAAAACGCAACACTCTAACTAGAAGAAAAATCAACTCACCCAGAAGAGTCAAAGCGCATAGTCTATGGTTCAAATCGAGCTTCAGAAACGCGTGTAGCCTCCTCTCGCAAGTAACAGGGCGTTGACTCGACGTGGCATTCCCAGAACAAGGCGTCGAAAAAAGTCCTGGGGAATTTCCTGCCACGCGTTAGCAACAGCGTTTCGCAGTTCAGCGACTGTCTGCGGCGGATTCTGCCGTTGAACACTCCGCTTGATAAAGTCCCAGACATGTTCAATTAGGTTCATATCAGGGGATCTTGAAGGCCACCGAAGATGCAGTTTGCAGTTTGCGACGCCACCAAAGTGGTTGTTAACAAAAGGGAGCAGATGCGTCTGCAGCAAACGAGCGTACTCATCGCCGTTCACGTTTGCGTCTAAGAAAACCAACTGGGTCCTGCCTCGCATTGAAATCCCTGCCCACACGTGTACGGAGGGTCCCTGCCCATCGCAGCTTTGCACGTGCTGCTGCAGAAGCTCTTGCAAAGGCTCACGCCAGACGCGAATTCGACCATCACTGCGAAAAAGACGAAACCGACTCTCGTCTGTAAAGATAACGCGCTGCCACTGTCCTTGCCGCCAGTGCGCCCGCTGCATGGCCCACAGTTCCCTGTTAGCGACATGTGCAGGACTCAGGCGCGACCTCCTCCGCATTTTTCTTGACCGCAATCCTGCAGCGTGAATCCTGCGGCGAATCGTCTGCGCGCTGAGAACGTTGCCTCTGCGGCTTCTCTCTGCCCACATCAATCGCAGGAGTGTGGCATGCAGTGTGGGGTTTCCACGCACTATTCTCAGCAGGCGTCGATCTGCCCTCGCTGTTGTACTGCGAAGTTGGTGAAGCACCGTACCTTTTCTCGCGTGAGCCACGCTTCCAGTGGCTCTGCTCTTCTGTAGCAGACGTAAAACTGTTGAAGGCGACCTCCCGAAGTGGTTCGCAACTGTTCGAAGAGTACAACCTGCTTCCAACATTCCGACTGCTCGCCATCTTTCCGCGTCTGTCATCTGTTGAACCATTCTCTCAGCTGGATCACTCTATCTGAAAACAGTCCATAGTCATCGCCCTGTTACTTGCGAGAGGAAGCTACACGCGTTTCTGAAGCTCGATTTGAACCATAGACTATGCGCTTTGACTCTTCTGGGTGAGTTGATTTTTCTTCTAGTTAGAGTGTTGCGTTTTAAATGTTGCTGAGTGTATATGAAATACACTAGCGCTTGTGGGAAAAATCTGACTTTAGCCAGAACCATTGAATATCTCGACGGTCTAAAGAGCTGGCGACTTGGTTTTTGTTTCAGAAGATGCGCAACAAAAATTTGGCCGTGTTCTTGAGTTTCGTGGGCTTGCGCTTGCAGCAAAAAATCCCCTTTTGGTATTTCTACTGTTAATGTAAAAAACCGATATTAATTTATTTAAAGCTAAACAGGATAGTGAGGAACAATTAAACTGCATGTGGTGAAGAACCGGTCAAGGACCAATCAAACGACGGATTGTTTAGAACCAATCAGAAAACGGGCAGCAAAGAACCTATATAAACAACACGGCTAATATATGTATTGCCTGGAACCGCATTTCAGATTGCCTGGCGATTTATAGTTATCAGCGATCCATACAATGCGGCCATGCTGCGCCAAGCCCACGCCTGCCATTGCCGTCGGTGCCAACCTCCGGATGCCGGCGACGCAGCTGACAGCCGGGCCGAATCTTTGGCCTCTAACACCGACGAGCGATCCAGTATCGATGACTTAGATATCGATTTGGACGATGTGGCATCTTCCAGTGGCGATTTTGTAGACGATTTCGCCGCCGAGAAAACGGGCGCCGACGTTGAAGGAGCTGTCGGAGGCGGTGACTCATCATTTAATGAAGACAATATGATGGTGGCTAACGACCTAAACTATCTTGACAATATGGAATCGCCGATGAGTACAATGAGAGAGCCGCGTAACATTGTAAGTCGATTAGAAAATGCGAGGCTTGAGATGTGAGTGGCAGAGCGTTTGTGTCTGGCACCAAGTCGCCTTGAATATTAAAGGCGCAGCAGTGGAGACAATGCTTGGGGGCTTGTCGTGCAGGTTATTCCGACGAGGGTCAAATCCCCAATGCCCTGTCGGGGCAGATGTACAGACTTGTCTTAGTGGGTGCCTGAATGCAGTATCTGTGTGCGCGTGTGCTCAGGAGTCAGCGTAATGGTACAGAATTGCCTCCTCGCTGGCTGTGGGTCAACGGTCAATAAAAATGGCAAGTGCCAATAGACCTGCAATTATATATCCATATTATTCTAATAATAATTGCCATTGTATTGTAATATCAATTATTTATCTCCCCTAGGCTGGTCCATACGAGGAGAAGCCAGAGCCATACAAGGACGCGCTGGACTTTGAAAATGTGTTCCGGCACATCCGACAGGCGCCCCTGCTTACCCTGGACAATGTGCTGAAATTTCTGTTGTCCTCTGAAGGCAGCGCCTCCGTGGCCGACTTTCTGAGCCACTTTGCTCTGCAAAGCAGCTTCCCACTGGACCAGTGGCTGTCTGATCAGCCAGCTGAGCAGCTCATTCTGTCCCGCGGCCGTCTCAATGCCTATCCACGAGTTCGAATCTGCCAGTTCTACAATGGCGTCAAGAAGAGCTGCCGGAATGTCGAGTGCCCACGCCTGCACGTCTGCCTGTGGTGGCTGGCTGACCCGAATGGGTCGGTTCACAAGGGACATTGCGGCCTGGCCCATGGCCTGAGTGACGCCCACAACAAGGAGGTCAGCGACACAAGAGTGCTTTTTGTGTGCTTTGTCAGTCACCCGGGAACTGGCCTCTAAAAGTTTCCTAACAGCTCTAGGAATTCCCTAAATGGTATGATTTGTAAAATCCCCTTCCTGTAGTCTTTAGGATTCGCCATCCCGAATTGTGAAATCCCCATTCTGGAGTCTTTAGGATTCGCCATTCCGAGTTTTGAAATCCCATTCTGGAGTCTTTAGGATTCGCCATTCCGAGTTTTGAAATCCCATTCTGGAGTCTTTAGGATTCGCCATCCCGAGTTGTGAAATCCCCATTCTGGAGTCTTTAGGATTCGCCATCCCGAATTGTGAAATCCCCATTCTGGAGTCTTTAGGATTCGCCATTCCGAGTTTTGAAATCCCATTCTGGAGTCTTTAGGATTCGCCATCCCGAGTTGTGAAATCCCCATTCTGGAGTCTTTAGGATTCGCCATCCCGAGTTGTGAAATCCCCATTCTGGAGTCTTTAGGATTCGCCATCCCGAGTTGTGAAATCCCCATTCTGGAGTCTTTAGGATTCGCCATCCTGAATTGTGAAATCCCCATTCTGGAGTCTTTAGGATTCGCCATCCTGAATTGTAAAATCCCCATTCTGGAGTCTTTAGGATTCGCCATCCTGAATTGTAAAATCCCCATTCTGGAGTCTTTAGGATTCGCCATCCTGAATTGTAAAATCCCCATTCTGGAGTCTTTAGGATTCGCCATCCTGAATTGTAAAATCCCCATTCTGGAGTCTTTAGGATTCGCCATCCCGAGTTGTAAAATCCCCATTCTGGAGTCTTTAGGATTCGCCATCCCGAGTTGTGAAATCCCCATTCTGGAGTCTTTAGGATTCGCCATCCCGAGTTGTGAAATCCCCATTCTGGAGTCTTTAGGATTCGCCATCCTGAATTGTGAAATCCCCATTCTGGAGTCTTTAGGATTCGCCATCCTGAATTGTAAAATCCCCATTCTGGAGTCTTTAGGATTCGCCATCCTGAATTGTAAAATCCCCATTCTGGAGTCTTTAGGATTCGCCATCCTGAATTGTAAAATCCCCATTCTGGAGTCTTTAGGATTCGCCATCCTGAATTGTAAAATCCCCATTCTGGAGTCTTTAGGATTCGCCATCCCGAGTTGTAAAATCCCCATTCTGGAGTCTTTAGGATTCGCCATCCCGAGTTGTAAAATCCCCATTCTGGAGTCTTTAGGATTCGCCATCCTGAATTGTAAAATCCCCATTCTGGAGTCTTTAGGATTCGCCATCCCGAGTTGTAAAATCCCCATTCTGGAGTCTTTAGGATTCGCCATCCTGAATTGTGAAATCCCCATTCTGGAGTCTTTAGGATTCGCCATCCTGAGTTGTAAAATCCCCATTCTGGAGTCTTTAGGATTCGCCATTCCGAATTGTGAAATCCCCATTCTGGAGTCTTTAGGATTCGCCATCCCGAGTTGTGAAATCCCCATTCTGGAGTCTTTAGGATTCGCCATCCCGAGTTGTGAAATCCCCATTCTGGAGTCTTTAGGATTCGCCATCCCGAGTTGTGAAATCCCCATTCTGGAGTCTTTAGGATTCGCCATCCCGAGTTGTTAAATCCCCATTCTGGAGTCTTTAGGATTCGCCATCCCGAGTTGTGAAATCCCCATTCTGGAGTCTTTAGGATTCGCCATCCCGAGTTGTGAAATCCCCATTCTGGAGTCTTTAGGATTCGCCATCCCGAGTTGTTAAATCCCCATTCTGGAGTCTTTAGGATTCGCCATCCCGAGTTGTGAAATCCCCATTCTGGAGTCTTTAGGATTCGCCATCCCGAGTTGTGAAATCCCCATTCTGGAGTCTTTAGGATTCGCCATCCCGAGTTGTGAAATCCCCATTCTGGAGTCTTTAGGATTCGCCATCCCGAGTTGTGAAATCCCCATTCTGGAGTCTTTAGGATTCGCCATCCTTTGAATTCTTTGGGATTCCCAATCTCGATGCTACCGCTCTCTTCAACCAATATACATCTCAAATCTTATTCTGGAAATCCGAACGATGCGACAGGTTTTGTCCCAGCTCGGTTTGGCTGGCAGTGATAGCGAAAAGATCTGCGGACTTCTACGCGCCAGTCATCCGACTGTCTGCTCAGACTACAATTCTGATGCCGGCTGCAGGAGGAGCAGCTGTTCGGATATTCACATCTGCAACAATGTCACGCACAGGGAGAATAAGATTTCCAAGCAGCTATGTCCTTGTCACCGCAGCCACCAGTTGGAGCCGCCAGATAAGGATCCCGAGACCTTTGCCAAATTGGCCAGATTCGGTTTGGATAGCGACGAGAAGCTCAGCTTCGTTGTCAGATCATTTCTGATACCGGCACCGCTGATGAATAGGCTATCGAGTATGGCCTCTGCTCAAGCCGCACCTGCAGCTGCTGCTCAGGCGCTCCCAACTCGCGCTGAACCAGTGCCGCCGCCGCTGCCTGACGTCTCGGACCGCGGCCTGAAGCTGCGCACCGTCTATGCTGCGCTGATTCGCCGCTGCGGCCAGGCGACTCCGTCGGAGCTGCTGACGGAGCTGCAGCTGCCGGCCGACTTTCCGCTGGAAAACTGGCGCGACAGCATCGACGAGCAGCTGAAGCCAGTGCAGAGCATGATTGACATCTACAAGGCTGCGGACAGCGGACGCATCGTCAGCGTGAATGCGTTCCGCCGATTCCGCATCTGCCCGATGCACAACGGAGCCCCAAACTCGTGCCTGAAGGCCGACTGCTGCCAGCTGCACCTGTGCCTCTGGTTCCTGGCCGATCCTGATGGAAAAGTGCACGATAAGGCGAGTGAGGGCTGTGGCTGATGGCGTTGGGTAAATGAAATGATCCTGCTGCATCCCGTGAATGAATGTGTCCTGCAGCATCCCGTGAATGAATGTGTCCTGCAGCATCCCGTGAATGAATGTGTCCTGCAGCATCCCGTGAATGAATGTGTCCTGCAGCATCCCGTGAATGAATGTGTCCTGCAGCATCCCGTGAATGAATCTGTCCTGCAGCATCCCGTGAATGATAGATTCTGCAGCTTCCCGTGAATGATAGATTCTGCAGCTTCCCGTGAATGATAGATTCTGCAGCATCCCGTGAATGAATGTGTCCTGCAGCTACCCGTGAATGAATGTGTCCTGCAGCATCCCGTGAATGATAGATTCTGCAGCATCCCGTGAATGAATAGATTCTGCAGCATCCCGTGAATGAATGTGTCCTGCAGCATCCCGTGAATGAATGTGTCCTGCAGCATCCCGTGAATGATAGATTCATCTCATGGAGTCACAGCTTCCCGTGAATGATAGATTCTGCAGCTTCCCGTGAATGAATATGTCCTGCAGCTACCCGTGAATGAATGTGTCCTGCAGCATCCCGTGAATGATAGATTCTGCAGCATCCCGTGAATGAATGTGTCCTGCAGCATCCCGTGAATGAATGTGTCCTGCTGCATCCCGTGAATGAATTTGTCCTGCAGCATCCCGTGAATGATAGATTCTGCAGCATCCCGTGAATGATAGATTCTGCAGCATCCCGTGAATGATAGATTCTGCAGCATCCCGTGAATGAAAAAAATTCTGCAGCATCCCGTGAATGAATGTGTCCTGCAGCATCCCGTGAATGATAGATTCTGCAGCATCCCGTGAATGAATGTGTCCTGCAGCATCCCGTGAATGATAGATTCTGCAGCATCCCGTGAATGAATGGAAGTGTACCCCGATAAAAAGTGTACCATATCGAGCACCGTTGTAATGTCATTTGAAACTCATTTCTGTCGACTGAAACGCTTCTCAATCTCTTTCTTTAGTCTTCCTGCCGGCTGTGCCACGACCTCACCGGCCGCAACCACCGCATTCGCAGCGCTCTGGGCATAGCAGACGGCCTGAGGCAGGGCGAGGTTCTGGACCTGCTGCGGGCCTGTCACCCCAAGGTGTGCTCAGACTACAACTCAGACTCTGGCTGCCAGCGCTCAGAATGTCCAGACATTCACCTGTGCAACAATGTCACATACAGGAACTGTGGCCGCTGTAGTTGCCACAGGCAGCACACGCTGATCATTGACGAATCCAACAAGAACAAACTGTTTCCATTCGACATGGACTCTCTGAACCCTGGCCATGTGCTCCGCGCTTTTTTAGTGCCCGCTCCGCTGTGTTGCACCGCCCCAGTCAAGGATCGGCACCCGAGTCTGCAAGGCAGTTCTAAAGCTCCGCCCTCGCTGCCTGCTTTTGGCTCCGCCACCGGCGGTCCGCCGCCGGTACCGCCATTGATGAGAGGGCCGCAGCAGCAGCACCCAATGGGGTAGGACTGGCTTGTCCCAGTGACTTTTCTACAGTTTTGTGCCTTAATCGTAATTCATTCGTAAGTCTTTGTTCTGTACATGCAGTCGTCCAATCGGTGAGATCCAGTCTGGTGGTCCGCCGCACCTGCGCGGTCCGCATCCGGTCTATATGAACCTGCAGAGCAACCGTCAGAAGAAGCTAGCAGCAAGCAGTGTTCCGAACATAGCTAACTTGAGACTGCCGGGCGGTTCTGTTGCTTCGAATTCAGCTAAAACATTTCAGCAGCGACATCTGAAACAGCGTCAAGCGGCAGTTGCTCCCAGCCAAGTTGCTGCCGCAGCTGCTGCAGTCCCGCCGCCACCCGCAGCCGCCGCTGCCCCATCAAAGCCGCCACCTGCAGCCGCCGCTGCCCCATCAAAGCCGCCACCTGCAGCCGCCGCTGCGCCATCAAAGCCGCCACCTGCAGCCGCCGCTGCGCCATCAAAGCCGCCACCTGCAGCCGCCGCTGCGCCATCAAAGCCGCCACCTGCAGCCGCCTCCGCTCCCTCGGAGACCCTATGCGAGGAATTCCTTCGGCACGAATGCTACGAGCAGAGCTGCCCCAGACGGCACAGCCGCCACAAGCTGCCCTACCTGTGGCAGTGGCGGGCCGCCCGATGGCCGTCCAACAAATGGAAGGACGCGGATCCAGTGCTGAATATCCAGCTTGAGGAGGCCTTCTGCCAGCCTGACCGGTCCGAATTTGTCACCACTGCGAGCGGCAGCGACTCGGAGTTCGTTGCCGAGTTTCCCGGCCAGCTGACAATGTTCTTCGGCCCCGGCCCCATGGAGATTCGAACCACCTCTGGCGCCTCTGGCAGCCTACGCTGCCTTCGCACTGACAGCCGCGTGGTGCTCCGCCAGCCTCTGGCCACGAACTGGCGCTGGTTCTTCCTCAGCGGCGGCGCCTGGATCCCCGTGGACAACCTGCACGAGCCTGGCCTCAACGACCAACTCGAGGCTGCTCTCTGCCGCGGCGTCTCCAGCATCAGCGTCGGTGACTTCAACTGCGACGTCAGCCAGCTTTTGGTCACTGTCCGAGGTCCGGGAGGCGTCAATCAGAAGCTACCG
This sequence comes from Macrostomum hystrix, assembly GCA_950097015.1. NCBI lineage: Eukaryota > Metazoa > Platyhelminthes > Macrostomidae > Macrostomum > Macrostomum hystrix. The sequence goes on from CATNEN010000028.1 coordinate 275,540, forward strand.
CTTCGACGCAGGCCAACGTTTAGAACCCTGCTTACGTCTGCGCCCATGCAGCCGCCGCTGCCCAGTAGCCCGCGCCCGCTATTCCAATTTCAACCGCGCCCGAATTTTCAACAGCCACCGCCTCACGGAGGCAGCTACTTGTTCAGCCGGCCTGGGTACGCTTAGTCGTCCATTCCATTTTGATTGCCACGCCCTTCGCCCGTGTCTTGTTTTGCTAACACTGCCTCTTTCACCTTAATAATTGGTCCACCTTTCTCACCTGACGTTTGACTAATCCTAACCTACCTGTCATTTTCATCCCTACCCTGAACTTGTCGAATCACCTGTCATTTGATTGTTCCCTAATCACCTGTCATTTGATTGTTCCCTAATCACCTGTCATTTGATTGTTCCCTAATCACCTGTCATTTGATTGATCCTTAATCAACTGTCATTTGATTGGTCCTTAATCACCTGTCATTTGATTGGTCCTAAATCATCTGTCAGTTGATCTTTACTTTATCGCCTGTATTTTAATTATCCAATCGTTAATCCCATTTCAGATATCCCCCAAATCCTCGCTGATACCCAGCCAACGTGTTTGGCCGAACCGTTTTAGTGGAGAGTACGGACATTACTCCTGATTTGAGGAATGCGGGTTTAATTTTAATTTATTTTTTACTCTAAAACAAATTTTCTTATTGAAGTTTTTTCGAGGTAAATTATTTTTCACGTTTATATTAAATACAGTCGTGTAACTAACTTAAGCGATTGTATGATGCATGAGAGAACGAGCTCAATATGACTTTGTCCATGGTAGAGTGGTTCAGGTGTCTGATTTAAATTTTTCTGGTGAGTTTCCATGATTGAAATAACGTCTGCCACCTTCTGAGAGAAAATTTACATTGTGTCGTTTTATTCCTGTTTTTACTGAGCTAATTTACTCGTAAAACCGAACTAGCTATATAAATACTGGCTTCAGGCCTTAGGGCTGAGAAGAAGGCTAAAACACCTCTAGTCCATGGACAATCTATACTAGCTATATAAATACTGGCTTCAGGCCTTAGGGCTGAGAAGAAGGCTAAAACACCTCTAGTCCATGGACAATCTATACTAGCTATATAAATACTGGCTTCAGGCCTTAGGGCTGAGAAGAAGGCTAAAACACCTCTAGTCCATGGACAATCTATACTAGCTATATAAATACTGGCTTCAGGCCTTAGGGCTGAGAAGAAGGCTAAAACACCTCTAGTCCATGGACAATCTATACTAGCTATATAAATACTGGCTTCAGGCCTTAGGGGTGAGAAGAAGGCTAAAACACCTCTAGTCCATGGACAATCTATACTAGCTATATAAATACTGGCTTCAGGCCTTAGGGCTGAGAAGAAGGCTAAAACACCTCTAGTCCATGGACAATCTATACTAGCTATATAAATACTGGCTTCAGGCCTTAGGGGTGAGAAGAAGGCTAAAACACCTCTAGTCCATGGACAATCTATACTAGCTATATAAATACTGGCTTCAGGCCTTAGGGCTGAGAAGAAGGCTAAAACACCTCTAGTCCATGGACAATCTATACTAGCTATATAAATACTGGCTTCAGGCCTTAGGGGTGAGAAGAAGGCTAAAACACCTCTAGTCCATGGACAATCTATACTAGCTATGTAAATACTGGCTTCAGGCCTTAGGGCTGAGAAGAAGGCTAAAACACCTCTAGTCCATGGACAATCTATACTAGCTATATAAATACTGGCTTCAGGCCTTAGGGCTGAGAAGAAGGCTAAAACACCTCTAGTCCATGGACAATCTATACTAGCTATATAAATACTGGCTTCAGGCCTTAGGGCTGAGAAGAAGGCTAAAACACCTCTAGTCCATGGACAATCTATACTAGCTATATAAATACTGGCTTCAGGCCTTAGGGCTGAGAAGAAGGCTAAAACACCTCTAGTCCATGGACAATCTGTCAAGCGCTTTATTATTCTACATCATAAAGTTATATTAGCTGCTCATGATACTTTATCATTTAACATTTGCATTGCGCCTTTGTTTTTTCTGTCATTTTTCAAATTGGTCCAAATATTTATTTATTTAGTGTTAATAGATAATAGCGCCTTTGTTACGCGCTTCCTCATTTTCGGCTTGGTGCAAAGTTATATATTTATTTAGCGTTAATATTCATGTTGTTTCAAAGCCAGACTTATGTTTAATAGCTCACACTCTTTACTCATTTTCTGACTATTTGTGCGTGAATTTTTAGTTTATACCTAAATTAGGCATTAGAGCTTTAATTTTTGTTGCGACCCGTGCGTCTTCACGTTCAAATGATGATTATAACTTATATTATAATATTATTTGCTATGCAATACAATGGTATGCCGTACAGAATAGAATGACGCCCTTAAATGTTACAAAAAATTTTCAACATTCTTTCTTATCTTGCAAGCTAAGCTATAAATTACAAACTCTAGCACCTGCAGTGACGGCCTGTCACCATGGCCTTTCAGAATCATTCTCAGCCATGCATATTTATCAAATGCCATGGAGTTCTATCTAGAAACGGATAGATCGCAGCACTATCTAGAAACGGATAGATCGCACCACTATCTAGAAACGGATAGATCGCAGCACTATCTAGAAACGGATAGATCGCACCACTATCTAGAAACGGATAGATCGCAGCACTATCTAGAAACGGATAGATCGCAGCACTATCTAGAAACGTATAGATCGCACCACTAACTAGAAACAGATAGATCGCAGCACTATCTAGAAACGGATAGATCGCACCACTATCTAGAAACGGATAGATCGCAGCACTATCTAGAAACGTATAGATCGCAGCACTATCTAGAAACGGATAGATCGCAGCACTATCTAGAAACGTATAGATCGCACCACTAACTAGAAACAGATAGATCGCAGCACTATCTAGAAACGGATAGATCGCACCACTATCTAGAAACGGATAGATCGCACCACTATCTAGAAACGGATAGATCGCACCACTAACTAGAAACAGATAGATCGCACCACTAACTAGAAACGGATAGATCGCAGCACTATCTAGAAACGGATAGATCGCACCACTATCTAGAAACAGATAGATCGCAGCACTATCTAGAAACGGATAGATCGCACCACTATCTAGAAACGGATAGATCGCACCACTAACTAGAAACAGATAGATCGCACCACTAACTAGAAACGGATAGATCGCAGCACTATCTAGAAACGGATAGATCGCACCACTATCTAGAAACAGATAGATCGCAGCACTATCTAGAAACGGATAGATCGCACCACTAACTAGAAACAGATAGATCGCACCACTAACTAGAAACGGATAGATCGCAGCACTATCTAGAAACGGATAGATCGCAGCACTAACTAGAAACGGATAGATCGCAGCACTATCTAGAAACGGATAGATCGCACCACTATCTAGAAACAGATAGATCGCAGCACTATCTAGAAACGGATAGATCGCACCACTATCTAGAAACGGATAGATCGCACCACTAACTAGAAACAGATAGATCGCACCACTAACTAGAAACGGATAGATCGCAGCACTATCTAGAAACGGATAGATCGCACCACTATCTAGAAACAGATAGATCGCAGCACTATCTAGAAACGGATAGATCGCACCACTAACTAGAAACAGATAGATCGCACCACTAACTAGAAACGGATAGATCGCAGCACTATCTAGAAACGGATAGATCGCACCACTATCTAGAAACGGATAGATCGCACCACTATCTAGAAACGGATAGATCGCACCACTATCTAGAAACGGATAGATCGCACCACTATCTAGAAACGGATAGATCGCAGCACTATCTAGAAACGGATAGATCGCAGCACTATCTAGAAACGTATAGATCGCACCACTAACTAGAAACAGATAGATCGCAGCACTATCTAGAAACGGATAGATCGCACCACTATCTAGAAACGGATAGATCGCAGCACTATCTAGAAACGTATAGATCGCAGCACTATCTAGAAACGGATAGATCGCAGCACTATCTAGAAACGTATAGATCGCACCACTAACTAGAAACAGATAGATCGCAGCACTATCTAGAAACGGATAGATCGCACCACTATCTAGAAACGGATAGATCGCACCACTATCTAGAAACGGATAGATCGCACCACTATCTAGAAACAGATAGATCGCAGCACTATCTAGAAACGGATAGATCGCACCACTATCTAGAAACGGATAGATCGCACCACTATCTAGAAACGGATAGATCGCAGCACTATCTAGAAACGTATAGATCGCACCACTAACTAGAAACAGATAGATCGCAGCACTATCTAGAAACGGATAGATCGCACCACTATCTAGAAACGGATAGATCGCACCACTATCTAGAAACGGATAGACACCACTATCTAGAAGCGGATAGATCGCAGCACTATCTAGAAACGGATAGATCGCACCACTATCTAGAAACGGATAGATCGCACCACTATCTAGAAACGTATAGATCGCACCACTATCTAGAAACGTATAGATCGCACCACTAACTAGAAACAGATAGATCGCAGCACTATCTAGAAACGGATAGATCGCACCACTATCTAGAAACGGATAGATCGCACCACTATCTAGAAACGGATAGATCGCAGCACTATCTAGAAACGTATAGATCGCACCACTAACTAGAAACAGATAGATCGCAGCACTATCTAGAAACGGATAGATCGCACCACTATCTAGAAACGGATAGATCGCACCGCTATCTAGAAACGGATAGACACCACTATCTAGAAGCGGATAGATCGCAGCACTATCTAGAAACGGATAGATCGCACCACTATCTAGAAACGGATATATCGCACCACTATCTAGAAACGGATAGACCACTATCTAGAAACGGATAGATCGCACCACTATCTAGAAACGGATAGATCGCAGCACTATCTAGAAACGGATAGATCGCACCACTATCTAGAAACGGATAGATCGCACCACTATCTAGAAACGGATAGATCGCAGCACTATCTAGAAACGGATAGATCGCACCACTATCTAGGAACGGATAGATCGCAGCACTATCTAGAAACGGATAGATCACCACATGTATTTTATTTGGATTGTGCGGACCGCGGATTGAGGACAATAGAAGACACAGTCTGATAATTTGTTACGTTAGCTAAATTTTTGGCATGCAAGCAAGATGGTCAGTACTGTTTTTATGACCAAATAAAGGTACGACTAAAAGTAATTATTGAGCTTGTCACTATAAGAATAGGCTTTGGACGGTGCAACCAGTCAAACAAGTCTTTGTGTTTTTGCTTGCCTCGAGTTGAGTGTTATACTGCTGTTTCGTTTGCATTAAATATTTTCTCTATACGGGCTTAATTGTTCGCATGAAATGGCTCGCGGTATTTATAAGGAGAAGCTACACCTGGCTGCTTTAATCCACTTAATTTGCATCTTTCTCTATGCAAACCCTCAACAGTCTTCACTTTATGCTCATATTTCATCCATAGAAAACTAGAAGATGCCACAGGGGTTTAGACTGCTCGTCAAACCCGCAATGCAGCCTTTCTCTTCTCTCCTTCTCTCAATATTTCTCTCCAACAGTCCATGGCAACGGACCAAGCTATTTGAGTACATTCGCACATCTCTAATTCTATTCCAACTCGGGCAGGCACAAATAAATGCAGCCTATAAAAAAGCTAAATAGAGTTTCCAGCGAAGGAAGGGCGAATAAGAACTTTCTGGTTTCGTCTCGTTCAACGCACTGGTAAAAAAGGACAGACGGACTGAAAATTCACCAGAAGTCGCGGAATAGCCCACCAGAGCCTGAGGAGCCTACCAAGTCATGTCTACTGCCGCAGTTGCCACCGCGAGTACGACAGCGGCAGCTTCCAGCGTCTCCTCTTCTGACGCAGTGCCCAAATCCGTAATCACCATCTGCATCCTGGTAGCCGGCTTCGTGATCGGCGTGCTGGTGGCCAAGCTTGTAAACTATTGCTACAACCGGGCCGACGTGCCAGACAACGCCAGTGACATCAGCGAGCACACCAAGGGCCTGCTGCGCATCCAACTGGCCCTGCTGAAGATGGGCAAGTCCAGCGGCTTCGGCGGCGCAGACGCTGGCGGCGATCCGGAGGAGACGAAGCGGCAGCAGCAGGCCACGGTGCTGAGCATGTGGAAGATGAAGGCGATGAACAAAGCGGCTGCCGTGCAGAAGACTCAAGAGGAGACAGCTGGAGGCGCAGCAACGACCGTCCAGATTGTCAACGAGGCCGACGCTGATGGGAACAAGAAGGCTGGTGCGGCTGCTGGCGGCAAGAAGGGAGGAGCCGGTGGAAAAGCTGGTAAGCAGGAACTGCAACAGAACAATCAATTAACGGGCATTCACCATCAGGGCACGTCCTGAACTTCGTTTGGCAGGGATCGACAAGATTCCAGAGACCCAGTTCTGATTTTCTTGTTAGAAAGCTTGAAAGTTAGACTCTTTTATCGCAAAGTTCAATTTAATTTTTTAGCAGGTGCCAACACCAAGCCGAAGCCAGTGGTGAAGCCGAAGAAGCTGTTTCCGAACTCCCTGTCCGGTGTTGCACCAAAGGAGGCGTCGTCCAACAATGCGCAGTCGTCGGCAGCAGCTATAGCAACGTCAGCCACATCAAAGAACGCCGGCTCCTCGACGGCCAGAGACAGACCAGACAGTGTCGCTTCCAAGCCGAAGACGGAAAAGTCAGCTCCGCCTGCTGCGGCTTCCACTTCGGTGACGACACCGGGGACCGCTAATATGCCATCGGGCTCCGCGACGTCTAAGACAGTCTCGGCCAAAGCGAAGCCGCCGATGTCGAGAAGTCAGACGCCGACAACGGCTACAGTTGGCGGCGGAAAGTTAAAGACTAGCAGTGATCCGAGCAGTCCGAAGTCGAATGCCTAGTTGGGGCCTCAGTGTGCAGTCATATTAGTACCAGTAATTTGTGTTGCATCGCAGTTTTCGTAGTGTGTTTAGTCCTTGATCGCTAATTTAAACCGGCGCCAAAAGAAAAGTTTACAACTGCTCGCAATTGGGATTCGTATACTCATTCCTGTCTCATCCGCATTTAGAAATCCCGATTGAGAAAGAGAAACGGTTGCCTTAAGATCATTTTTTGCTCTTTGTAAATTTTCGATGAATCTAGAAACTCTCGGACTGGCTGCCAGCCCCACACCCCTTTCAGCCCCCCCAATGCATATGCTTAAAGGGTAATTGAAATGTTAAAAATGTAGAAACAGAGAAAAATGAGCAGCTTTTCTGTCACGCGATTCTGTCATGAGCCTGCTCATGCACGCCTGGAATGCCCATGCATTGTATATTTAGTAAAGCGCATATATTGATAATTCATGGCATGGCAAAAAAATAGTGTTTCTAAACTAGCTGCCTTCGCTACCCTCTGGGTAGCCTCCCTGTGAGTTCTTATCAGTTCGTTATCAAAACTGGCTCTGATGCAATCATTAAAATTGGCACTGGAGGCCTCACTGTGCACAAGCTGAAAACAAGAATGCATTAGAAAAGCCTATTTAAAACTGTTTTTCGAATATTTAATCCCCTTGGCAATGGAATTAAGCTTAATAAAAACACGTGTACCGATTCGGGACCATTTGTGATCTTTTGGCGAAGGAATTGTGAAAATCGGTTAAGCCGTTCGGGAGCTAGTCGATTGCAAACAAGCAAGCAAGCAAGCAAGCAAGATTTTCATTTTTAGTATATTAGATAGCAAGTTTTGCCCCCCTTCGGGGAGCAGAAATATTTTGATTTCGTCCAGTATACACTTTTTAGCAGCTGCATTTTCAGCCTTTTTACGCTACAATGATCAGTTGACAATGATCCCCCAGTTGATAAAGATCCCCCAGTTGACAATAATCCCCCAGTTGATAATGATCCCCCAGTTGACAATGATCCCCCCGTTGACAATAATCCCCCAATTGATGATGATCACGCAGTTGATTATGATCCCCCAGTTGACAATAATCCCTCAATTGATGATGATCACGCAGTTGACAATGATCCCCCAGTTAATGATGACTCCCCATTGATGATGATCCCCAGTTGACAATGTTCCCACAGCTGACAATGATCCCCGAGTTGACAATAATCCCCCAATTGATGATGATCACGCAGTTGACAATGATCCCCCAGTAAATGATGACTCCCCATTGATGATAATCTCCAGTTGACAACGTTCCCCCAGTTGACAATGTTCCCACAGTTGACAATGATCCCCCAGTTGATGATGATCAACAAGTTGACAATGATCCCCCCAGTTCACAATGATCCTCCGGGTGATGATAAACCCCCAGTTGACAATGATCCCCAGATGACAATGATCCCCCAGTTGACATTGACAATGATCTCCCAGTTGACAATGATCCCCCAGTTGACAATTATCCCCCAGTTAACCATGATCCCGCATTTGATGATGACTCCCCAGTTGACAATTATCCCCCAGTTGACAACTATCCCCCCGTTGACAATGATCCTCCAGTTGACCATGATCCCCCAGTTGACGATTATCCCCCAGTCGACAATTATCTCTCAGTTGACTATGATCCCCCATTGATGGTGATCCCAGTTGACAATGTTCCCCCAGTTGAACATGATCCCCTAGTTGACAATGATCCCCTAGTTGATTATGATCCCGCATTTGGTGATGTTTCCCCGTGACAATTGTCCCCCAGTTGACAATTATCCCCCAGTTGCCAATGATCCTCCAGTTGACAATGATCCCCCAGTTGACAATTATCCCCCAGTTTACCATGATCCCCCAGTTGACGATTATCCACCAGTTCTGGTTTAGCAATGATTCAAACGCTGGGTTAGCCATGATTCAAACTCTGGTTTTGCCATGATTCAAACTCTGGTTTAGCCATGATTCAAACTCTGGTTTAGCCATGATTCAGAATCTAGGTTTAGCCATGATTCAGACGCTGGTTTAGCTATGATTCAAACTCTGGTTTAGCCATGATCCAGACTCTGGTTTAGCCTTGATTCAGACTCTGGTTTAGCCATGATTTAGACTCTGGTGTAGCCATGATTCAGACTCTGGTTTAGCCATGATTCAGACTCTGGTTTAGCCATGATTCAGACTCTGGTTTAGCCATGATTCAGACTCTGGTTTAGCCATGATTCAGACTCTGGTTTAGCCATGATCCAGACTCTGGTTTAGCCATGATTCAGACTCTGGTTTAGCCATGATTCAGACTCTGGTGTAGCCATGATTCAGACTCTGGTGTAGCCATGATTCAGACTCTGGTTTAGCCATGATTCAGACTCTGGTTTAGCCATGATTCAGACTCTGGTTTAGCCATGATTCAGACTCTGGTTTAGCCATGATTCAGACTCTGGTTTAGCCATGATTCAGACTCTGGTTTAGCCATGATTCAGACTCTGGTTTAGCCATGATTCAGACTCTGGTTTAGCTATGATTCAGACTCTGGTGTAGCCATGATTCAGACTCTGGTTTAGCCATGATTCAGACTCTGGTGTAGCCATGATTCAGACTCTGGTTTAGCCATGATTCAGACTCTGGTTTAGCCATGATTCAGACTCTGGTTTAGCCATGATTCAAACTCTGGTTTAGCCATGATTCAGACTCTGGTGTAGCCATGATTCAGACTCTGGTTTAGCTATGATTCAAACTCTGGTTTAGCCATGATTCAGACTCTGGTTTAGCCATGATTCTGACTCTGGTTTAGCCATGATTCAGACTCTGGTTTAGCTATGATTCAGACTCTGGTGTAGCCATGATTCAGACTCTGGTTTAGCCATGATTCAGACTCTGGTTTAGCCATGATTCAGACTCTGGTTTAGCCATGATTCAGACTCTGGTTTAGCTATGATTCAAACTCTGGTTTAGCCATGATTCAGACTCTGGTTTAGCCATGATTCAGACTCTGGTTTAGCTATGATTCAGACTCTGGTGTAGCCATGATTCAGACTCTGGTTTAGCCATGATTCAGACTCTGGTGTAGCCATGATTCAGACTCTGGTTTAGCCATGATTCAGACTCTGGTTTAGCCATGATTCAGACTCTGGTTTAGCCATGATTCAAACTCTGGTTTAGCCATGATTCAGACTCTGGTGTAGCCATGATTCAGACTCTGGTTTAGCTATGATTCAAACTCTGGTTTAGCCATGATTCAGACTCTGGTTTAGCCATGATTCTGACTCTGGTTTAGCCATGATTCAGACTCTGGTTTAGCTATGATTCAGACTCTGGTGTAGCCATGATTCAGACTCTGGTTTAGCCATGATTCAGACTCTGGTTTAGCCATGATTCAGACTCTGGTTTAGCCATGATTCAGACTCTGGTTTAGCTATGATTCAAACTCTGGTTTAGCCATGATTCAGACTCTGGTTTAGCCATGATTCAGACTCTGGTTTAGCCATGATTCAAACTCTGGTTTAGCCATGATTCAGACTCTGGTGTAGCCATGATTCAGACTCTGGTTTAGCTATGATTCAAACTCTGGTTTAGCCATGATTCAGACCCTGGTTTAGCCATGATTCAAACTCTGGTTTAGCCATGATTCAGACTCTGGTTTAGCCATGATTTAAACTCTGTTTTAGCCATGATTCAGACCCTGGTTTAGCCATGATTCAAACTCTGGTTTAGCCATGATTCAGACTCTGGTTTTGCCATGATTCAGACTCTGGTTTAGCCATGATTCAGACTCTGGTTTAGCCATGATTCAGACTCTGGTTTAGCCATGATTCAAACTCTGGTTTAGCCATGATTCAAGCTCTGGTTTAGCCATGATTCAGACGCTGGTTTGGCCATGATTCAAGCTCTATTTTTGCCATGATTCAGACTCTGGTTTAGCCATGATTCAGACTCTGGTTTAGCCATGATTCAAACTCTGGTTTAGCCATGATTCAGACTCTGGTTTAGCCATGATTCAGACTCTGGTTTAGCCATGATGCAAACTCTGGTTTAGCCATGATTCAGACCCTGGTTTAGCCATGATTCAGACTCTGGTTTAGCCATGATTCAGACCCTGGTTTAGCCATGATTCAAACTCTGGTTTAGCCATGATTCAGACTCTGGTTTAGCCATGATTTAAACTCTGTTTTAGCCATGATTCAGACCCTGGTTTAGCCATGATTCAAACTCTGGTTTAGCCATGATTCAGACTCTGGTTTTGCCATGATTCAGACTCTGGTTTAGCCATGATTCAGACGCTGGTTTAGCCATGATTCAGATTCAGACTCTGGTTTAGCCATGATTCAAACTCTGGGTTAGCCATGATTCAGACTCTGGTTTAGCCATGATTCAAACTCTGGTTTAGCCATGATTCAGACTCCAGTTTAGCCATGATTCAGACTCTGGTTTAGCCATGATTCAAGCTCTGGTTTAGCCATGATTCAGACGCTGGTTTAGCCATGATTCAAGCTCTATTTTTGCCATGATTCAAACTCAGGTTTGCTATGATTTATGATATTTTATTTACGAAATGAAAAAAAAAATCAAAATAATCTTCAATCACTACTGGCTGAAAATTAGTCTAAATGATTTGACGCAGTGCAGAATCGAACCCTAGCCTAGCCTATAACCTATTCCTAGTGCCTACACATCGGCTATTCCGACTGTTGGTTAGTGGGTGCAAAAATCAGCCTTATAAAATGAATTCTCAAAGTTCTGGCTTTGTACAATGAAGTGAGAAAATAGAGTACACTCAGTCTCGCGGTTGGTTGTGTACATTTATTTCAAATTTGTCTCCAGAGTGCAGGCTTCTAACTCAGTCAGCGAGGGGGTGTTGCGCAATTTGACGATGCAATTCCAATTCAGCGGCAGTGAGTAAAATTCTCAATAGGCCAAGATGGTTTGACCTTTGAAAAATCATGTTTTTCGAATATTTAATCCCTTTAGCAATAAAGTTAAGCTTAATAAAAATACGTGTAAAATTGTCCCCATATTTGGCATCTTTTGGTGAAGAAATGGTGAAAATCGGTTGAGCCGTTCGGGAGAAAATCAATTACAACCAAGCAAGCATTTCATTTTTAGTATAGTGGATATATGAAATGAGAAACTAAACTTATTGAGTAGTTCACTTGACTTTCAAGAATATTATCTATTTTGCGCCTTTTGGCTTTGCTGTCTATGGCCAATCCTTAAGAAAGGGAGAGTGAAGGAAGAGTTTCTCGCGTGTCTGAGTGAGTGAGAGCCAGAGCGATAGGGACACATTCAAACACAAAGCTGCCACCCAGTTGACAGAGAACGCTAGCGATGAGCAAGAAGAAAGATATGCACGACGATGTTCGCCAGGAATTGAACACGTTGACGGAGAACATGCGAGGAAAGCGTGCGGAAATGTACGACCGGACGAAGGACATGCTGAACGACGTCCTCGTCTACCGGGATATGCCCCGGCCAGACCAGCTGCTGCCGCCCATGGTCGATGAGTTCATGGAGAACGGCCTGTTGATGGAGCCGATGGAGGCGCGACCTTCGGTGGAGCTGCCGAAGCACTACTACAACTTCAACGCACCAGAGAATAATTTCATGGTATCGCTTCTTCTGGATGGCAACGATAGCCGACTGCGCCGTATGCTATCCCAGGTGCACACCAGGGCGCTGTTCAAGGAGGATCGCTATTACCAGGTTGTGGACGAACCGACTCTGTACTTTCGAGGCTCGGGATGCATCGACTATCCAGTCTTTCACGGTGAGAATCCAGTGTGCTGAATAAAATTGCGCACCTGAAGTAATACTTTGGAATTCTACAAGATACCCATAATACAAATATTTCCATCGTTTTCTGCTATTTAAGAACTAAAAGACTAGACTGACTACTGACGATTAATAATAATTGATAATAATTGCAGGAGGGCTGCGGACAATGGCACATCACTTGTTGACACTATACCCGCAGCGAGGAGGCAATTCTGCCTATTTCGCTGACTCCTGAGCACACATGCACACAGATACTGTACGCAGGCACACACACACTGCATGTGTACATCTGCCCTGACTTTCTCATCGTCAGGAAGTGTACACTCTCACTGCGCCTGAAGGTTGGCCCTTAAGGGCTTAAATTGCACGAGAAGCCCCAAAGCTCTCTCTCTGCGGCTGCGCCCCAAATGAATGTGGCCTCGTCGCAGAATCGAGCTCAGGGACCTTGGCGTGAGGGGTGACCGCGTTAACCACTCTGCCACTCACCCCGCATTAACCACTCTACAGGCAATATATTTTTTATATAATATAAAGAAAATATATCTACTTCCTTTTCTCAAAAACTTTCTAGACAAGGTGGTCATGTACCTTACGGCCACTGGCTTAATGATATTTCTGAAGTCCACCACAGCCCTGATGGCCTCGTCCTGCATCCTGGGCAAAGGCCAGCCACCGCGTACGCAAGCCGCCGCACGGGCCCGCGAAGCTCGCCAGTCAAAGCGCAAGAAGCCGCAGTCTGAGTTTGCCGCGGTACAAGCCTATGAGCAGAAAAAGAAGGACACGCCGACACCGCTGTTTAACGTGTACGCCTATCAGTACGCCACCTACGTGCACTGCTCCGATGGGGACATCCTTCGCTTCCAACTCGATTATCTGGCCATCAAGCGGAAGTTCTATGACGCTTTACCATTCTTGCTGCAGATGGACTGGCGGCCCAACTCGCCTTCGCTGCTGATGTACAGGCGGCGTTATTTCCAGTACATGACGCCCTTCCTGGACTGGGTGGACCTTGTTCGTTATCTTATGAAATCGAGCCCCACTCTACCAACCTCTAAAATCTACGAGCGTATGATCAGCGCCAACAATGACAACATAACACTGTCCGACATGAAGTACCTGGGCCAGACCATGCTGGAGTGCTTCGAAATTCGCAAGCTCTCTAAGGCCAACTGCAAGATCAGGGCCTACCACGGCGTTTACGTTGGCCGCAAGATTCTCAAGGACAAGGAGCCGCAGACACACGCCGACTACAAGGAGGCCTTCGGGCACGGCTTGGCCGTGCGACCCGTCATTCCGCACGTGTGCTCTCCGACGAGGCGTTTCTTAGTACACCTGTACTACTATGACAAGATCAGTCTGTCCACAATGGCCCAGGTGGTCTCCGTAGTCGAGTACATGCTGAAGCAGGACTTCTTTAGCATGCATCCGCTGTGCAAGCTATCGTCTATCCACTTGGAACCCATCATCTTCCAAATATACGATTTTGTCTGGATGATTCGCAAGGACAATATCGGCAAGAAGGAATTCCTGCGCCACGAAACCTGGGACATGATTAAAACGGTAAGTAAAAATGACAAATAAGTAGAAATTATTTCGCGCTTTGAATTTGTACTTAAAAAGTGATTGCATTTATCTTCTGCATCGTTTTAGTGCGATGAAGCCTATGCATGGTACCTGCGCTGGGACGTGCTGAACTGCGTCAGTCTTCTATTCGGCATCTGCCAGAACGCCCTAATCAAGGATCTAAACGAGTCGGTTATTGAGCGCATAGTAACGCTAATTATCGAAGTGCTGCGCAGCTCAGAGTACATGGAATCCGTGATGTCCTACAGCTTCTTTGACACCTACTTTGGCCTTACTAGCACCGTCAACTGCGTGCCCAACCTACAGTCCCGCTGCGTGCTGCGTGTGCTGAAACGGGTGCCCTTGTATCTTGTGGAGAAATTCTCCGCTCCCACCCTGCTCGGCATGTTCACTCACCGCTTCTGGCGCAGGTCCAACGATCACGTTAAGCCGCCGCCGCGCACCCTGCATGATATTAGCGAATTTCTTGTCATGCGCAATCGGCGCATGTCGATGAAGACGGCTGCCGATGGCGGCGGCGAAGCAATGTCCGGTACGTCCGCCATGGGCGCCGGTGGAGCCGTCACGCTATTTTATCGAGACTACGAAAGCATGCCAGAGATCACTGCCGAAGATGAGCAGGCCATGGACAATGACAGGAATGACAATACTCGCAAAGAGGAGGAGGAACGCGTACACGTGGCCGAGTACAAGCGACTTGAGACAGACTTCCGCTACTCCCAGATTTTCACCGACTCTTTCTTCCAAGTGAGTCACTATTCGATTTAATTAATCCTGAATCAATATTAGGATCATTGATCGTCCTTTTTTGAGCATTCTCTAACTCAATTGTGATATTGTCGATTCGGGGATTTGAAATAAACTTGTTTTACCCCCCGAAACTTTAGGCGACCGGTCGGCCAAGAATATTTTACGACGAGAACGCACAGATGAAGATGTGCAAACAGCGCAGTCGGGAGCTCTTCAAGCCGCTATAAACCAGCGCGGCGACTGTCTAAATTCATTCCGAAACCAAGCCAAGCTTCTGGGAGCCAAACTGCTTCTATATTAACTTTTTTTTGCACGAAACAATCACCTTAGAATCGCTCTAAAGAATGAAACAGCTGCGGCACTTCTACAAATATATAATTTTCCAAGACAAATATGTTTTTTTAATAGAACGAGTTCCTTTCGAACGAACGCTCCGACACGGAAGTATTAAGGAAGTTGCTGCATTTCGATGCAATTTCTTTTAAATCCGCAAAATGTTTACTCATTTTCTCAAACGTTTAACTATAGCTATTTTGATAAAGATAAAAACACACTTTATTAAGTTTGAAAAAGGAAAATTATATTCTTATTCTGCAACGATGTAAAAATTTTATTAGCGGGTACAGTGAGATATTTTGCCCTTCAAGCCCCAGCTGAGATTTCTTCAAACTGCGCGCGCTGCCTGAAGACGTCAGTCAGTTTAGCAGCCGTTGCCGATGTCGCTCCAACGTCTCAGCGTCGTGACGTCCAGCCCGACGTCGCTCCAAAGGCGCAGCCGGCCAACCATCGACGGTGAAGGCGATGGCTGCTGCTGCGCCCTCTCCTCAGCCTGAATCTCCACGCGCAGCTCCGGCGGCCTCGACAGCCGGCGACGCTGACGCATCTCCGCGGCTGCGGCCGAAGCGGCAGCCAGCACTGTTGCCGCTCTTTCACGGCAGCGGCGAACAGCTCGATGCGACAGAAGGAAGATCAGCTCCACAACCTCAAAGGCAAAGGTGAGCGTAACGCCGATGGTCAAACTGCCGAGTCCGCCTATTCGACTGACCAGTGCGCTCAGCGTGATCTGCAGCTTCTCCTGCTTCACAACCGTGTTGTAATTCAGCCGGGCAACCTTGATGAGCGCCATTCGCTCCACCAGAGGCTGATCCTCTGTTGTGTTGGTCCAGTCGTCAGAGATGCTGATGCTGTCCAATTCGGAGAACTTGAGCAGCTCGGGCACAGCCCAGCGGGCCAGTTTGTCGGAGGCGTTGACCGAGGCATGCCTCAGCGCGCCGTTAACGAAGCCCATCCAGCGCAGCTGCCACATTCGCGGCGCCCAGTTGGCCACAGATAGGTGGCTCTCGTAAAAGTACTGCGAGCACGGCTTGCGACACGGGCCAAGGGTGAACTGTCGCATGCTGTCGCTGAGATTCAGGCGTTGGACGCAGCGCTGACGCTTCAGAAAGTTCTCGAGCTCAGCTTCGTGGAAGTGGTTGCAATATGGGACCTGCTTTGTTGGCAACTGCGGTCGAATGTGAAAAGCAGACAGGCAGTTGCAGCTGTTGAGCACGGTGAGGCCTATGTGCGAGCTGACGCAGGCCGACTGGGTATAGTTGTACACGTGGTCGTGATCACTGATTTGAGGCTGGTCAGCCGGGGTGGAGCATTCGCCTTCCGGGTAGTTTTCTTTCTCGACGCGCACCTAATTTGGACCGGATGATATGGAATCGGACCAAGTATCAGAGGACCTCACCGAAAACTTTTATGTGCACTATCGCATATCAAAACATCTTCCATCTTCTAAAAGTACATCTCACCGTCCGATAGCGAATCAGCGTCGCTGTGCCTGTCTGCACAGTGAAGCTGTCCACGTCCACATCCGGGTGAGTCCCCGGCTCATGAAGCACCACCCGAAAACCCGTGGCCTGGCTGAAAACATTGAACGCCTGCTCCTCTGCCTCCCACAGAGTCTCATTGTCAACCGGGCTTTGACCGAACAGATCGGAGTTGCGAACGTTCGACAAAATCAGAGACACCTCGCTGAGGTGCTCCGTCCAGCTCTGCATGTGCACGGTGTGGCAGGTGAAAAACTCTGAATGGTGGACGCGGGTCGAATTGAACTGGCAGTTTGCTTCTTGCAGCTTCGATGGATTGGCGTTGGCAATGTGGCGAGTGATGCAGAAGGGCATGAGGTCAGTCAGCGGGTGACTAATCATTCCCAGCTCAGTCTCGTTCATCAGCTGAAAGTAGGTCGTAACCCGATCGCTGTGGAACACATTGGATGCGTCGATGAAGCGACCCTGTCTGATCAAGTGGCCCATGGCGCGGCGAAGACCGCGCGACAGATTCGCGGGGCTGGCGATGCGGCCGGAGCGCCAGTGCAGCCTGGCCTCAGGAGCGAACGGGCTGAGCGAACACACAGTCAGGCTGGGAAACGGCGTCGGGTCGTTCACTCTCTCTTCCACCTGGAAGTTGGTGTGAAAAGCCAGGTATTCGCTGACGAGGTTGTGCGAACAGTAGAGCAGGAAGCACGTCATGCTTATCAGGTAGAGCAGCCAGTGCAGGCGCAGCACTGGGTGGCGGGTTGTGTAACACTTTCGAACGCCTCTGAGTGTGGTGTTCTCAACGAACGTCTTTAGAGCGAACCGAATCCACTCAGACTGAGAGGTTTTTACGGCGCTGTGAGCAGCGTTTTGCTGATCAATTTGAGCCGCGATTTCAGCAGCCATTGCTGCATCTGTGGCTTCTCGTGAGGTGCCGGGCACTGCCATCAGCATATTCTCTCACAAAACTTTGCTTTCATTCAAGGCGCAAATATTTGAGCCAGGAAAGACACGGAATTTATAGGTCTAGCAACCAGCCCTCGTACGAGGCTAATATTTCCCCAAAAATGCGATGCTGCTTTAGTCCCTTGAGAAATGATTGAGCAGGCGTGATGGGAGAAATTCGCGTAAAAGCAATAAGGAACCGGAACCAGCCGGAAGGGGATCATTCTAATGCAGGAATAATAAGATTAGGGCAGCAATGAAAACTGTAAACTTTTTTGCAAACTGTTGTTCACAGTTCGTAGTGCGTTAGAATATCTTTTTCTCTTTAATAATTTATATTTGTTATAGTCAGCCGAATTGAGTCGGGAGAGACGGCGAGTTCTCTGAGTCGGTGCGGTTTGCTGTCGCATTGCACAGCAGGCAAAGATATAGCATATTTGATGAACAGTGGATCACATGGCACCCGAGCCGTTGTTGTTTTCTGTAGTCTTAGCGACTCGGTGGACTTGGATTTGACGCCAGTTGCTATTGGCAACCAGCAGCCAATCCCAGCGGCTGCCTGAGTCTCCCTCCCACAGATCGATGCTCACTGGCCCGGCAGAGCCGCGTACATCGACCTCACCCTCGTCCTCGCTATCGTCAATGCCCATCACAGCGCTGTTATCTACCTTGCCGACTGGGGTTTCGTCGAGGCCGACACTAAACTCGCAAAGGCATCGCCGACCGTCCGGGTCCAGCAGGCGAATTACCCGGCTAGCCAAGTCGGCGATGTACAACCGGCCTCGCCTATCAGCCAGGACGTCGTAGGGACTGCGAAACGCCACGGTTGCATCGCCGTCGCCATCGCCACCGGTTAGCGTAGCCACAGCCTGGCCAGTTTCGACGTCCAGGCGGCGAACGGCCTGCCCTCCCCAGTCCGTGATGAGCAGTCGCCGACTTCGCCGGCACCAGGCGAGGCTCTCGGTGAAGAAGGCCGGGCTGTAGCAGCCGGACACGTCCAGAAGGGCCAGCGTCGGCCACGGCGCCACACGGCCAACAACAACAAGACGCTGCTCGGCGTAGCTCAACGCGTAAAGCCGCTTGCCCCCCGGCGGCAGGCAGAGGCCGGTTAGGCGAGCCCGCGCCGGCAGGCCGAGCATCTGCGGGCTGAGCCGGCGCCGCAGTCGGCCCGTCAGATCCAAAATCGACAAGCCGCCCCGACCCTGGGTCAGGTAGAGTAGCTGGTCGCGCGAGTCGCAGCGTAGACTATGCACCTGGTAATTCGGGAGATTCGTATTGACGAACTGCACGTTGGATCCCGACTGAGGAGTGGTGGTAAGCGCTTGCTTTCTCACCTGAGATTGCCAACGAATCGACGGCCTAAGACGACCCACAGCCGGTGGGCCGCTGCCATCGTTGCCGACTTCGCAGCCACCCTTCAACGCTAGCAGCGCCAGATGATCCGGCTTATCGTCAGCGTGGAACGCCACCGCAACGCACACTGGTGCCAGGCGACGCCAGCTGCCGGACGCCGTTGGCGCCGCGCGCGCCCGGACTACGCGCCCGCTTTCGCCCTCGCGACTGGCGTCGGCGTTAACCCAGTGCCCGGCTGTGTTGTCGCAGACGGCGATCCGCCAGACCCGGCCGCCGCCTGGCACCGGGCCGAGCGACTGTGGCGGCTCAGCGCGCAAGTTGTTCAGGCCGGCCGTCAGAGCGGCGCTAGCGGCGCGCGTCGACGCCAGGCTGTCCGCGGCCCGACGCGACTCGGCTTCGCGCGCCGGAGTCTCGCACTCGGCCAGGTAGGCAATGGAATCACCAATCTGGACAAATGAGGATGAGCTTTATTTTCTATCTATATTTTCTCAAGAGAAGAAAGACCTCTGATGCATTAAATACCCACCTTTTTCCGTATCTCACAAAACATTTTACCGTGAAAATCCAGAGCATAGAACATTTTCCGATAAAACAACTTCCGGACAAAGAAAACATCGGCATCGTCGGGATATTCAACGATTCTCATCAGGATGGTGGTGGCCAAAACCACCAATATAGGCATTATTTTTCTTCTAGCAATTCAGTTTTTTATATCATTGTTGGTTATGTTAAATTGATTATACGAGTTATTATGTTAAATGACTGATTAAATCAGTCATTCGGTTTGGGAGCTGTCGTGAAGTAGGCAGTGGCTATTTAAAATACCCCCGTGGTCTACTGTTGAGCTTCACCTGATCCACCAGCTGGAACATGAGCCGCCAGTTCCCAGCCTCCGCTGCCACCTTCGCAGTCTGGGCGAACTCGGCCGCATCGCCGAGAGCTCGAATTCGCGCTTCCAGCTGGTTGAGCTCGTCTCGAGCCGCGCTACAGATCCTCTGGCGCCAGTACTGATGCCGAGCCTTCAGCAACTGGAATTGCTCAGCCAGCTCGACCAGGTCAACCTCCTGCCGACTGGAGTGTCTGCGGAGCTCCGGGTAGCTGTTCGTGGCTGCGGCTAGGGCTCTCTGGGCGGCGGCTCCGAGGGCCTGAACCCGACGCTGCTCCCGCCGTAGGTGACCGCGGCAGAGCGGCTGGCCGGAGTGCGGGCAGAGGCCGGCAGAGGGTCCGGCGTCGCACAGAGCTACGCTGCAATGGGCGGCTGGCGCGAGCATGACTCAAGACAGCAGCTTCAGACTCTGAGCAGTTGGCTCGCCTGGCTTTGTTTCAGGTTTGGCTAGCAGCTTCGGCTTTAGAATCGCTAAAGGCGATAAGAGCCGCCCCTAAACCACCTGCCATGTAGGTCTCCTTGTTATCTTCGCAGGCATATCAATGAATTCGCATTAATAGATCGCACAGTGAAGCAATCGTTTAAGATTGCCAATCCTGCCCTGAGTTTTACTGTTGGAATGAGTTTGAAAACCGATAAGCTACAAGCTGTTGCGCTGCATTTTTAATTTGAAATTCAATCGTGATTAACAAATGTCGCTATCATGCGCATTTCAAATAGCCACATTTTTCTTGATTTCAGTGTCCGCTCAATCCGAGGAAACAACTTTCAGAATCACAACACATCGGCATGTTCAAGATATTCAACGGTTCTTGTCGGGGGTGTCTAGTGTCAAAAACTACAAATAGAGGCATCCTTTTCTAGTCACAATATTTCATCATGGTTAACTATTTGGGATCGATTAAATTGTTAAGTATTTCCTTTTTGAAACAATATGGATTCGCCATAGAAGTTAATACAGAGTAACTTATTCTTGTCACCAGGGTCTTCGTTTCCATTTGGTTGAATTTTCGCGAAAATCTTTCATTCGGTTTTGGAGCTATCGTGAATTAGGCAGTGGGTATTTGAAATAGTGATCTTTTACAAGGATAAAAATAGCGAGATAAATTCTTCTGTTAACAAGGTGTTATAAACCTACAGATTTCATAATGTACAGTTGCATTGGAGCAATGTACTGTCATATTGAATCCGTAATTGTTTATATCAAGTATAACGTTTCTCTGAATGTACACGGCTAGAAAGAAGATTTAAGATGCAAAGAAAATGAAAAACGACGCAGTGACAGAAAACTTTTGTATTTTATAATTCAAGAATGCCGCATACGAAATCCCTACTAACAAATTTTACTAACAAAAAAGCTTGTTTATTGTACATGTTTACTTTTATTGATAAAAATGTTAATACTCGTAACATTTATGTTTAAATATAGAATTTTGTATCACAAAATGTTACTTTAGTCATTTTACTAGTAAAAGTTCAGGATGTACCAGAGGATTACGGGTAGCTGACGGATCTACCAGAGGATTTGGGGAGCTGACGAATCTACCAGAGGATTTGGGAGAAGTTGACGGATCTACCAGAGGATTTGGGAGAAGTTGACGGATCTACCAGAGGATTTGGGAGAAGTTGACGAATCTACCAGAGGATTTGGGAGAAGTTGACGGATCTACCAGAGGATTTGGGGAGCTGACGAATCTACCAGAGGATTTGGGAGAAGTTGACGGATCTACCAGAGGATTTGGGAGAAGTTGACGGATCTACCAGAGGAATTGGGAGAAGTTGACGAATCTACCAGAGGATTTGGGAGAAGTTGACGGATCTACCAGAGGATTTGGGAGAAGTTGACGGATCTACCAGAGGATTTGGGAGAAGTTGATGAATCTACCAGAGGATTTGGGAGAAGTTGATGAATCTACCAGAGGATTTGGGAGAAGTTGACGGATCTACCAGAGGATTTGGGAGAAGTTGACGGATCTACCAGAGGATTTGGGAGAAGTTGACGGATCTACCAGAGGAATTGGGAGAAGTTGACGGATCTACCAGAGGATTTGGGAGAAGTTGACGGATCTACCAGAGGAATTGGGAGAAGTTGACGGATCTACCAGAGGATTTGGGAGAAGTTGACGGATCTACCAGAGGATTTGGGAGAAGTTGACGGATCTACCAGAGGATTTGGGAGAAGTTGATGAATCTACCAGAGGATTTGGGAGAAGTTGACGGATCTACCAGAGGATTTGGGAGAAGTTGACGGATCTACCAGAGGAATTGGGGAGCTGACGAATCTACCAGAGGATTTGGGAGAAGTTGACGGATCTACCAGAGGATTTGGGAGAAGTTGACGGATCTACCAGAGGATTTGGGGAGCTGACGAATCTACCAGAGGATTTGGGAGAAGTTGACGGATCTACCAGAGGATTTGGGGAGCTGACGAATCTACCAGAGGATTTGGGAGAAGTTGACGGATCTACCAGAGGATTTGGGAGAAGTTGACGGATCTACCAGAGGATTTGGGAGAAGTTGACGGATCTACCAGAGGATTTGGGGAGCTGACGAATCTACCAGAGGATTTGGGAGAAGTTGACGGATCTACCAGAGGATTTGGGAGAAGTTGATGAATCTACCAGAGGATTTGGGGAGCTGAGACAGCTCAGTGCAGCTGGAACTCCTTGATTGCCTGGTTGCGCCAGTCCGCCACATAGAGCAGCCGCGGACCGGACAGGGGGTCCGGTTCGTACATTCCGAGACCCTGCGGCCCGTCGAACTGTCCTTCTCCGCTGCCAGCCTGACCGTCGATGCCCAGCACCTGGACAGACGTGCCATCAGCCAGGAACAGTTGCACAGTCTGGCCCCAGGCGTCGCTGACGCAGATCACACCACGATTGTCCACAGCCACCCCGGTTGGTCTTTGAAGCTCTGGACTGTCAGCCGCCGCCCCGGCTGTCGGGTAGGACGCGATCAAGCGCCCGGTGATGCTGCACACTTTGTGGACTGACCGGCCGCCTTTGTCGGCGACCAGCAATCGGCTGCCGCTAATTGCCAGGCCGCCCAGCCAAGGCCGGCCCGTGAAGAAGTCGGACAGGTCGAAGGACGCCGTTACACTGTAGGCGGTCTTTTCGATGCCTAGCAGGCGTTTCTCCTTGCCATCCAGCAGGTACAGCAGGTCCCGGCTGGTGACTACAGCGGAAGCAGCTCCGAGTCGGTGCTCAAGGCTGTTGGTGTTGATCTTATGCAGCACGCTACCCCACAGGCTCACAACTGTGGCGCCATCCTCGCCTTGGCTGATGTACAGGCGCTGGGCGGAGTTGTCGCAGTGCAGGTCGCTCACCGCTAGGCTCCAGTCGATCTCCGCGTCCAGACGATGCCGCTTACCTTCGGGCAGTTCAATCGCGAGCAGGTGATGCGAACGTTCGTTGACGTCGTAAGAGATGAACAGGCAAGTCGGGCCGAGGGGTCGCTGAGCTTCTGGCGAGTCCTTAGCAACTAGGCGGCCGCCGGACGAGCTTGAGCAGTGCAGTCCGGCAGTTTTTGAGCACACGGTCAGGCATTCGATTTCGCCACCCAGGTTGCGCAAGGTGCGACGAAGCTCGACTGGTGGCGCCGTTGCAGGCCGGTCGCCTGGATATTGTTGAGTTAGAGTTTTCATTATCGAGAAGTACTAAGTGGATGAGACCACACTATTTTTCCCCTGGCAAAATACCCACTGCCTACTTCACGATAGCTCCCTAACCGAATCACCGATTTTCGTGAAAGTGCACCATATGGATAGAAATTTTCCGTCTTGAACAAAGTATGGATTGAACAAAATTTTGTTCAAAAACGCAAAAACACCGATTTGATGGTTACGACATGGTTGGATGATGAAATTTTGTGAGCAGAAAAAAGCCTATATTTGTGGTTCTTGTCACCCGACACACCGACGAGATTCGAGCTCCACCCACGAATTGTCTGCCCAGCATGCTGTTTTTCTTAACGGCAACAATGTCACCTACTCTACCTCGCCGAAAATCCTGAGTGTCACCCTGGACCCCTTAATGAAGATGCACCTGCCAATGCCACTGCTAACAACGTCAAGTCTGCCAATCATCTCTTCAGAACTCTCAGCGGCAGCAGCTGGGGGCTAGACAAAGAAACGCTCATTACCCCCTACAAAGCTATCGGCCTCTCGCACCCTAATTACTGTGACCCAGTCTGGTCGCCACTTCTGAGCAGCAGCAGCAACCATCACCGGGTGCCACAGCTGCGCCCCCAAAGAGCACCAGCATGAAGAAACCCAGATTCTGCGAGTCCGCCTGCGAGCTGCTGATCCCACTGGACTCAGATGCTCGACCAGTCTCATCCTAGCCACTCGCTCAACCTTGAACCGATCGTTCCTCGTCAGCTTCGTGTCTCCCTGCCGGCCATCGCCTCCAGCTTCATCTCCTATGATCAGCCTGCCATCTGCACCATCACCACTGCTCCGTCCTCTTCATCCAACCCCATCAATGTGCTTCATTCCGCCTTCGTCCAGACCTACCTCAGTTCTCGCGTGGGTATTTATGTGGGTAAAAATAATTGGGCATTTGAAATACAGTGGTATTTCTGCTGATAATGGCACTGATGTGACATTCAGGCTCAGATTTAAGCAGCTAAGGTAAAACATCTTCACCCACCTGACAGCGGAGCCATCTGCCTGTCCAACAGGTATCGGGCGTTCCGTACAGTTGAACAGACATCGGCCAGGCTGCCCTTCTCAGAGAGCAAGCTGCCGCCTCCGCCCCCGCCTGCGTCATCGCCGCTCGCTCCTTCCCCGTGGTCACCGTCGCTGGGATTCAGCAGCTCCAGGGTCGGTTCCACCTGGGCGGCGAGTTCGTAAACTCGGCGGTAGTCGCCTACTCGGTCCGCCGCTCGAATCGCCTCGGTGTAGCCGACAACGTGCTGGCAGGCGGCAATTTTGCTGCTCAGCGATTCGAAGCGGCCCCGGGCGGCGTCTACAATATCCATTCGCCAGGCGTCGAGCTCGGCTTCCAGTGAGTCGAACACTGCCTCAAGTTCCTGCACATCGCTGGCCATGCGGAGTCGCCTAGGCTCCAATTCGCGAAGGCCCGCCCGCAAAGCGGCGATTCGCGCTTCGGTGTCGACTCGAAGCCGGCGAACTCGCTCAACGTCGGCGGCCATGTGGCCGGAGCACAGCCGCAGGTTGGAGCGTGGTCCGCGACCGATGCTGGGCTCGCGGCACAGCATGATCTCGCACTTGCCCTTGGCTGGGTTGTTTGACTTGGACATTTTTCACTGTGTCAAAGTCTGCTTCACTCAGGCATTTCTGCTGCGCTTCACTTTAGCCTGTCTCTTCTGCTCGATAAGATAAGATTTTGATTCTCTTCAGCACCGTCCAATAGGGCCATTGTGCATTGGCTCTGCTCAAAATGTATTCTATTCAAATACATTCATGTCATTTTTCAACGTAGACCCGAATGAAAAAAAGTTCTTCATTTGTTTTTTAATTGAAGTTCATAAATTATCGGTGCTATTACAGCCAAAGTTGATAGGGGTAGCAGTTCTGGAATGAAGCTTGATATTGAGCTTAGATGCAATGGAGAGTCTGAAACATTGAGGTGCGTTGTGAGAGGGAAAAACTCACAGAACGCATCTGACATTGACATAGTAGCCTACCGCCCACCCGCTTGGGCAAATATGGAAAAAAAACTGTGTCGACTAAAGCCGCGTGTGGAACATAAGCATCCTTTTCACTTATTACAATGGAATTTTTGTTCATTAATGTACCCGATAGATTGGAAAACTACAGACACATTCAGTATCATTATGAGAGTTTGTTAGTATCGAGTGGGAGTTAACGGGACTTGACCCCATGAGGATTAAACACCCAAGGCACAGTGAGTGTACACTGCCATCTGACAATAATAAAGTACATTGAGTCTGTGCCAGCGTACGGTACTAGTGTGCGAGTGTACTTAGGGGTCAACGAATGGGCAGAATTGCCTCTCATCGGTCTGTGGGTCTACTGCCAACAAATGCGCCAGAGCCCACGGCTCACAGTAACATATATATATATATATCGTCTTTCGACAGTCGTCTTTCGACGGTCGTGTTTCGACGGTCGTCTTTCGACGGTCGTCTTTCACAGTAACATATATATATATATATCGTCTTTCGACTGTCTTCTTTCAACGGTCGTTTTTCGACGGTCGTCTTTCGACGGTCGTTTTTCGACGGTCGTCTTTCGACGGTCGTCTTTCGACGGTCGTCTTTCGATGGTCGTCTTTCGATATAATGCTCATGCCGTACCTTATCGTTCATGCAATGATACAATCATCTCAATATATAAGCTACACAGTTAATTTTTCAGTGCTAGACATTTGTACATGAATCCACTGATAACTTTGTTCTAGCATGCAAACGTAAGTCTACATATATTAAGCTCAGCATTTGGAAAGAATTTGGCATCGAGAAAATGTTTATAACTCTCCCTACAACCTGGATTACTGCCTAGCGGACAGCGGCTACACTATTGTTGACCTCACAGAATTTTAAAACACTTTTTACAAGCTTCCAGTCTCTTGTCATTCAGCTATAATCTATTGATTAGCCAACTGGCCTATCACACTGTTTTAGAGAGACGTGTGGAAAGAAACTGAAAAAAAATATTTGCTCTTCACTAATTTATCAGTGAGTATATTCAGATAGCGAGAATTAGCAGGCAAACTATATGGTTGAGAAGCATCCAGTTCTCATGCGCCAATTAACTGTACCTCGCATACGCAGGTACCTAGTTCTGGGCACCTGTTTTGGCCTCGGCTGCATTGTCATCCTGTGTAGTCACCTGGCAAACCAGCGATGCCACAATGTCCACTGCGGCAAACCCGCAACAAGCCAGCCGCCGACCAACTCGGAGGCTGAAGTATTTGCCGCTCTGAACCGAATCCGAGGCGGTCGAGTCAGGTGCGGCGTGGTCCAGAGCCTGTTCCCGGACCGGATTCCGCCGGTGATTCACTGGACTAATCGAGACAGCCGGGTGCTGCTGAAGCACCGAGACCTGGTCGCGTCCTGGCCGGCCATACTGGGCGACTCCGCAGTCTACATGCTGTGGGACGACGCTATGATTGAGAGACTGCTAATCAGGCACTACCCGGAGCTGTGGCAGCGCTACAGACACTTGGGAGCGGGAATCATGCGCTCCGATCTTGGCCGGCTGGCCATTGTTCATCACGTCGGCGGCGTCTACACCGATATGGACGTGCGGCTGCTGCGCAATTTTCTACCCCTGTTGCGCAATCATACAGCTCTGTGGTCGCAGGAGCCTTGGGAGCACGCCCACTACCTGTACGGCCGCAAGCAGATGCTGAGCAACGCACTTTTCATGAGTCGCGCCGGCCATCCGTTCCTAGAGAACGTTCTGCGCACCTGGCCGGGCTGGTTCGACGCCTTCTGGTTGCACCGGCCCGGGCAGAGCCTCCGCAGCTCCTCGTCTGCCGTGGCCATGACCGGACCGGGTATGCTCAACAAGTTCCTCGACTCTTACATCGCTAAAGGAAAAACTGGGCCGACTTTGGCCAAGCCGGATGCATTCCAGCCGTGGTGGGACTCGGCTGCGATACCGTTCGCTATCAAGAAGCGCTGTGCCTTCACCGCCGTAATGCCGACGGAGCAGAGGCAGCGCTGTTTGGAGCTTCGAAGCGCCAACTTTGTCGCGCGGAGACTGCCACCGCATTCCTATGCAGTTCACCTGTACCTGCACACTGGCTACGGCGCTCCATTGAACTATGCAAATGCTAGTCCATTCGAATCGCTGCTCAATTCCAGCTCTTGTGTTATATAGAGTTCTCTTGTGTTAGGTCTTGTCCTGTGTTTTTATAACAGCTTTATGCGATACTTCGCTAGCAGATTAAAAAACGTAAGCTTTCAACGTAATGAGCGCCTTTAGAACTGGACTTTCTAGTGACTTATAAGTCAAAATTCATATTTCGATTCGGAAGTTCGATCAATCTTATAAATACTTTTGAGAATTTTTTCAAGAGTTCGTGTAAAGCTGTTTAGTCCAAGACTAGATTGGTCAGGTTACTGTTCGTAGTATTGCTCTTAGTACGAGCTCGTAGTCCAGTTGGCACTTCAGCGTTAGAACTAAAATGTTTAAGATATCATGATGAGAAGACCTAAAAAGCGATAACGTACGAGTAAAGACCAATTTAATTCCGTTAAATTCAGAGCTATGGCCTTTAGGAATTCGGCAATGCATTATCATGTCAAAATACTACAAAACGTTTAGCTGTAAAAGACCGCGGACATTTCAAATACTTTTTCTTTTTTTCTTATTCTCCTAAAATATTTAACCGCGATCGCCAAATATTTGAATCCAACGAAAAAAATATTTTTTTCCGGCTCTATCCGATGAAGCAGCTCTTCCAGAATCACAAACATCGCATCGTCGAGATATTCAACGATTCTCGTCAGGTGGAAAAAACACCAATGTAGGCATAATTTTTCTGCTTACAAATTTTATAGCCTATATCACCTTAATGCCAGCAATTATTGTTGATTTTTTTACCTTTATCATTATATTGTATATAATATATAAACTATTGTTATTTACATGTAATACAAGGACCCACAATTTAGTTTGCTAGGGCTAGGACTTGGGACTAGGACTACTTTTGTTGTAGCCCTTGGTAAATTATCGTATATAAATGGATTATAATGTTAATTATTTCATTTTTTGCCAATATGACTAGCCAAGAATTAAGATCGGTATTTACAGAGCAATGTTGGTTGTCCTTGTCACCAGGGTCTTCGGCAAAAATCGCTGAATATCTCGACGATGTTGACTCGGACAGCTTAAAAAAGTTAGTTGATCGTGAAGGATGGAACAAAAATGATTCAAATGGTGGACTTTCACGAAAATCGGTCATTAGGTTTGGGTGCTGTCGTGTGAGCAGGCAGCAGATAAAAGAACCACTAGGAGTAGGTCTACTGCTTGTGGTCCTTGAGTGTATATTTGAAATACCCCTCGTGACGTGGTTCTTCCCTAGGGGGAAATAGCGTGGCCTTTCTATTGTTAATTAGTATGTTTCCTGCTTTGTGAATTCGTTCGTTTTACGAATCTAAAATTTAAACAATTTCAACAGTTACACGTTGAGTTATATTATTTTAAATAGTTTCAAGTGCTTACAAAAAAATTTTTGTAACACAGTTTTATTAGCTTATAATTTATTAGTAAAGCGATATAAAAATATTAGGTTTCTTAATTTCTGTATTTAGGTCATTTATTGTGGTTATCAATAAATATATTTTCATTCCCGAGATTGCTAGTTAGCTCAGTTTTGGTTGTCGTTTAGTTTACTGGTTATGCTATGAGCTTATAGTTGTACATATACATTTTGTTATAGTCAAAAATTTTTAACCTGTTGCAAACAGAATATATGTTAAAATTACATGAGTAATTTAATAACACCTAATAACATTAGTTTAAATTAAAAATATTACCATGCTCGCTGAGTGATTAGACTGATATAAACACGAAATATATAATATACTGTTATTTAGTAATCCTTATTATCACCTTTTTACTTAATCAGAACCAACAGTATGCGCAGTAAATGTTTTCATTTGAACTATACTTTTAAGCAAAGTTCATTCTGGATATTTTAAAAGTAGAAGGTTGTACAAAATAAGATAATATATATTTAATGTTTTACAATATTTAACCAAAATTTTTTAGATGTTAAGAGATTTCTTCTTGAAGCTATTGTAAATGGCAGTTAAGTTTAGATTATATTTTTAACAAACTTGTTCTTTTAACTGTTTTAGTTATTTGTCCATGTTTTTTATGTCTAGAGTCCTTTTGTGTTAAATTTTGAGTTCTTTAAACTTCAGAATACTGTGCTGTGATGTTTCATGTTTGTATTAAGAGACAATATTTTACATTTCTGGCTTAATTCTCTTTTGATTGTTAGCAATTATAAGGTAGCTTTGGTTTAGTTTGTTGCCAATGTAGAAAACATAGGCTTGTTTTTGTATGCATTAGGATGTCCAATGTTCGGTTTGTATTGAAGTGAGATAAGCATTTCGCTAAAAATCTAAAATCATATCGCATTGACTTCAATTGGCCTGGGGATAGAATCAAGGTGCAATGCTGCAAGGCTGTGTTGGGTATGTGTGTGCCCTCAGCATCCATTCACACCCCGATGGTTCTGTCACACAGATCGACCATTCATTTTCAGATCTACCCCGATCTCCTATCTGGGTCTGCTCAGACTTCGAGTGAGGAGCAGAGCTGCGGAGGCTGCTCAAAACTGTGCTCTTCGTTTGAGTCTTCTCTTAACTCCTGAACTCCCTCCCTGTCTCCCTGCTGCCTGCCATCGAAGCCTTTCCAGTCCCTAGTAGGCTCCGTACACTGCCTCCCGCCCCCTCCTCCTTGATCCATTCTAGATTCTCCCCTAGCCAAGCCTGCTCCCCATGTTCCGTCTAACCTCGTTGCGGAGGGCTGCTGACGTTTTCCTTCCCTAAATCTTTTTCCTTCCCCACGCTGCGCAGGGGCTTTCGGATGTGGGTGGAGAATCGTGCTTGGGGTGGTGAGTGGAGGGGCAGGGAGGAGGCGAGAGTGGCAGAGCAGACTAGGCCCTAGGGCCATACTGGGTCAGAGGGTTGGCGCGCATAGGCAGACACTGAATGGACGGCTTTTGACTGCAGGGCGACCGGGCGTTAGTTTATCGATCCGCTATGCATCCCTCTCCCCCTGTGTATGCATTTTAGGTATTGCTAGAAGATTCAGTTAGTACCGAGCGGCTTAGTCTGGGGAAAGGCATAAAACTAGTAACATTAATATTACTATTATTACTAGTACTTATTACTTGAAGACAGAAAATATAATCTGTTTCGCCTATTAATGCCCACGCTTAGATTTTTGGGATAAATAATGTTCGATTAACCCTGCGAATTGCAATTAATCAATTTCTATCATTTCAGCATTTTTTTCTTTCTGCACATTTTGCACATCAGCTAGTGATTGCATATTTTCGCCGTTCAGCCCAATCACTAAAATATTCGATTGGAACACTTGAAACATTTAGTCTAAAAATATTTTATTTCTTTTATTATAACACAAACTAAATGGGCTGCACCTTGAGCGCCGAAGAAAGACAGGCTGTTGAACAATCCAAGACCATTGATAAGCGCCTGAAGGAGGATGGCGTACAGGCCGCGAAAGATATTAAACTGTTGTTGCTAGGTGAGTAGTCATGCAGGTCACTGATACGACTTTGACAGCTTGCCGTTCTTGAGCCATACCTGACTTATCCCCTGATCTGAACCTCAGTGGGGCTTTTATCCCCTGGTCTAATCCTTCAGTGTGCTGTTATCCCCTGATCCTTCAGTGTGCTGTTATCCCCTGATCCTTCAGTGGGCTGTTATCCCTGATCCTTCAGTGGGCTGTTATCCCCTGATCCTTCAGTGTGCTGTTATCCCCTGATCCTTCAGTGGGCTGTTATCCCCTGATCCTTCAGTGTGCTGTTATCCCCTGATCCTTCAGTGTGCTGTTATCCCTGATCCTTCAGTGGGCTGTTATCCCCTGATCCTTCAGTGTGCTGTTATCCCTGATCCTTCAGTGGGCTGTTATCCCGTGATCCTTCAGTGTGCTGTTATCCCCTGATCCTTCGGTGTGCTGTTATCCCCTGATCCTTCAGTGGGCTGTTATCCCCTGATCCTTCAGTGGGCTGTTATCCCTGATCCTTCAGTGGGCTGTTATCCCCTGATCCTTCAGTGTGCTGTTATCCCCTGATCCTTCAGTGGGCTGTTATCCCCTGATCCTTCAGTGTGCTGTTATCCCCTGATCCTTCAGTGTGCTGTTATCCCTGATCCTTCAGTGGGCTGTTATCCCCTGATCCTTCAGTGTGCTGTTATCCCTGATCCTTCAGTGGGCTGTTATCCCGTGATCCTTCAGTGTGCTGTTATCCCCTGATCCTTCAGTGTGCTGTTATCCCCTGATCCTTCAGTGGGCTGTTATCCCCTGATCCTTCAGTGGGCTGTTATCCCCTGATCCTTCAGTGGGCTGTTATCCCCTGATCCTTCAGTGGGCTGTTATCCCTGATCCTTCAGTGGGCTGTTATCCCCTGATCCTTCAGTGGGCTGTTATCCCCTGATCCTTCAGTGGGCTGTTATCCCCTGATCCGTCAGTGGGCTGTTATCCCCTGATCCTTCAGTGGGCTGTTATCCCCTGATCCTTCAGTGGGCTGTTATCCCCTGATCCTTCAGTGGGCTGTTATCCCCTCATCCTTCAGTGGGCTGTTATCCCCTGATCCTTCAGTGGGCTGTTATCCCCTGATCCTTCAGTGGGCTGTTATCCCCTGATCCTTCAGTGGGCTGTTATCCCCTGATCCTTCAGTGGGCTGTTATCCCTGATCCTTCAGTGGGCTGTTATCCCCTGATCCTTCAGTGGGCTGTTATCCCCTGATCCTTCAGTGGGCTGTTATCCCCTGATCCTTCAGACAGTTGGGTATTATCCCTGATCCTTCAGTGGGCTCTTATCCCCTGATCCTTCAGTGGGCTGTTATCCCCTGATCCTTCAGTGGGCTGTTATCCCCTGATCCTTCAGTGGGCTGTTATCCCCTGATCCTTCAGACAGTGGGCTGTTATCCCCTGATCCTTCAGTGGGCTCTTATCCCCTGATCCTTCAGACAGTGGGCTGTTATCCCTGATCCTTCAGTGGGCTCTTATCCCCTGATCCATCAGTGGGCTGTTATCCCCTGATCCTTCAGTGGGCTGTTATCCCCTGATCCTTCAGACAGTGGGCTGTTATCGCCTGATACTTCATTGTGGGCTGTTATCCCCTGGTCCTTCAGACAGTGTGCTGTTATCCCCTGATCCTTCAGACAGTGGGCTGTTATCCCCTGGTCCTTCAGACAGTGGGCTGTTATCCCCTGGTCCTTCAGACAGTGGGCTGTTATCCCCTGGTCCTTCAGACAGTGGGCTGTTATCCCCTGATCTGACCCTCAGTGGGGCTTTTATCCCCTGATCCTTCATTGTGGGCTGTTATCCCCTGGTCCTTCAGACAGTGTGCTGTTATCCCCTGATCCTTCAGACAGTGGGCTGTTATCCCCTGGTCCTTCAGACAGTGGGCTGTTATCCCCTGGTCCTTCAGACAGTGGGCTGTTATCCCCTGGTCCTTCAGACAGTGGGCTGTTATCCCCTGATCTGACCCTCAGTGGGGCTTTTATCCCCTGGTCTAATCCTTCAGTGTGCTGTTATCCCTGATCCTTCAGTGGGCTGTTATCCCCTGATCCTTCAGTGGGCTGTTATCCCCTGATCCTTCAGTGGGCTGTTATCGCCTGATACTTCAGTGGGCTGTTATCCCCTGATCCTTCATTGTGGGCTGTTATCCCCTGGTCCTTCAGACAGTGTGCTGTTATCCCCTGATCCTTCAGACAGTGGGCTGTTATCCCCTGATCCTTCAGACAGTGGGCTGTTATCCCCTGGTCCTTCAGACAGTGGGCTGTTATCCCCTGATCTGACCCTCAGTGGGGCTTTTATCCCCTGGTCTAATCCTTCAGTGTGCTGTTATCCCTGATCCTTCAGTGGGCTGTTATCCCCTGATCCTTCAGTGGGCTGTTATCCCTCATCCTTCAGTGGGCTGTTATCCCCTGATCCTTCAGTGGGCTGTTATCCCCTGATCCTTCAGTGGGCTGTTATCCCCTGATCCTTCAGTGGGCTGTTATGCCTGATCCTTCAGTGGGCTGTTATCCCTCGATCCTTCAGTGGGCTGTTATCCCCTGATCCTTCAGTGGGCTGTTATCCCCTGATCCTTCAGTGGGCTGTTATCCCCTGATCCTTCAGTGGGCTGTTATCCCCTCATCCTTCAGTGGGCTGTTATCCCCTGATCCTTCAGTGGGCTGTTATCCCCTGATCCTTCAGTGGGCTGTTATCCCCTGATCCTTCAGACAGTGGGCTGTTATCCCCTGATCCTTCAGTGGGCTCTTATCCCCTGATCCTTCAGACAGTGGGCTGTTATCCCTGATCCTTCAGTGGGCTCTTATCCCCTGATCCTTCAGTGGACTGTTATCCCCTGATCCTTCAGTGTGCTGTTATCCCCTGATCCTTCAGTGGGCTGTTATCCCCTGATCCTTCAGTGGGCTGTTATCCCCTGATCCTTCAGACAGTGGGCTGTTATCGCCTGATACTTCAGTGGGCTGTTATCCCCTGATCCTTCAGACAGTGGGCTGTTATCCCCTGATCCTTCAGACAGTGGGCTGTTATCCCCTGGTCCTTCAGACAGTGTGCTGTTATCCCCTGGTCCTTCAGACAGTGGGCTGTTATCCCCTGATCCTTCAGACAGTGGGCTGTTATCCCCTGATCCTTCAGACTGTGGGCTGTTATCCCCTGGTCCTTCAGACAGTGGGCTGTTATCCCCTGATCCTTCAGACAGTGGGCTGTTATCCCCTGATCCTTCAGACTGTGGGCTGTTATCCCCTGGTCCTTCAGACAGTGTGCTGTTATCCCCTGGTCCTTCAGACAGTGGGCTGTTATCCCCTGATCCTTCAGACAGTGGGCTGTTATCCCCTGATCCTTCAGACTGTGGGCTGTTATCCTCTGATCCTTCAGACTGTGGGCTGTTATCCCCTGATCCTTCAGACTGTGGGCTGTTATCCCCTGATCCTTCAGACTGTGGGCTGTTATCCCCTGATCCTTCAGACTGTGGGCTGTTATCCCCTGATCCTTTAGACTGTGGGCTGTTATCCCCTGATCCTTCAGACTGTGGGCTGTTATCCCCTGATCCTCAGACTGTGGGCTGTTATCCCCTGATCCTTCAGACTGTGGGCTGTTATCCCCTGATCCTTCAGACTGTGGGCTGTTATCCCCTGATCCTTCAGACTGTGGGCTGTTATCCCCTGATCCTTCAGACTGTGGGCTGTTATCCCCTGATCCTTCAGACTGTGGGCTGTTATCATTCCATGGCTTGATTCCTCAGCTGTTGAGTGACTCAGGAAACATGCTATTACATAAATTTCTCAGTGAGTTCACGCGATTCACCTTTTATCTCCCTTTCAACTCCGATCTATTTCAGGTGCCGGCGAGTCGGGCAAGAGTACCATTGTTAAGCAGATGAAGTGAGTGCTATTGATTTTTTAGTTTTCTATATTGCTTCATCGATCTCGTCATGTAGGAATAATGCTTGGGGATTACCGACTCAGTCTTCGATTTCTTGTCGCTACGGATCACTAAGCGAAGAATGGTCATTGAAAATTGAAGAAAAGTTTTTTAGAAACACTAAAACGAAAAAAAAATCAAAGCTACCTAATCCATTTTAAAACCTTTCTGAGCCCGGTATAGTAAACTGGGACATTTACCTGTTTAGTTCAGTTACCTGTTCTCAGGTTACTGAGGGTAACCTGACACTGAGGGTTACCTGACACTTAGGGTTGCCTGACACTGAGGGTTACCTGACACTGAGGGTTACCTGAGACTGAGTGTTACCTGACACTGAGTGTTACCTGACACTGAGTGTTACCTGACACTGAGTGTTACCTGACACTGAGTGTTACCTGACACTGAGGGTAACCTGACACTGAGTGTTACCTGACACTGAGTGTTACCTGACACTGAGTGTTACCTGACACTGAGTGTTACCTGACACTGAGTGTTACCTGACACTGAGTGTTACCTGACACTGAGGGTAACCTGACACTGAGGGTTGTCTGACACAGAGTTACCTGACACCGAGGGTTGTCTGACACAGAGTTACCTGACGCGTGAAAATCTGACCCGTCATAATTTAATACTAAAGAGAGCTTGTTAAGTTAATCGTTTTTACTAATTTATTCGCTAGCAAAATTGCATTCCCTTTGTTCACCAAAGAATCATTCACGAGGGCGGCTTCACCCAGGAGGACAACAAGCAGTACAAACCGGTGGTGTACAGTAACACCATCCAATCACTGGTGGCCATTCTGCGTGCGATGGGCACTTTGAGCATCTCATACGGCGATCCGGACAGAGAGGTGAGTGCGGTTTTAATGTTGTGTCTGTTTTCTTTTGGGAAACGGGATTCCCCACACGATAGTCTAAATATAGCAACAAAAGTCTATCCTCTTTCTATCCTATTCGGTCTTGAAATATACATTTCTGGGTCACGCGCTTCTGCTCCAATGTGGTTTTAAAACTGGGTTTCTTGACTAGATAATCTAAAAATAGCAGCCAATAATCTCCTTTTATTTCCCATATGACCTCGAAGTATTGATTTTTTTAAGTTATTCGCGCATTTGTGTTTCAGGGTGGTTTAAAAACGGCGATTCCTGACAAGAACGTCTAAAAATAGCAGCCAATCAACCCCCTCTGCTTTTCATTATGCCCGTGAAATATTGATTTATTTGAAGTTTGTCGGACGCCTGTTTTTCAGGGTGGTTTAGAAATGGGATTCCCCACAGAACATAAGTCAACCAACCCGACCTGTCAATCAATCAGGCGGACTCAAAAATTGTCTTCGACGTCATCGGCCGCATGGAGGACACCGAGCCATTCTCTGAGGAGCTGCTACTGGCCATGAAGCGGCTGTGGGCGGACACCGGGGTTCAGGAATGCTTTGGCAGGTCCAACGAGTACCAGCTGAACGACTCAGCTAAGTACTTTCTGGACGATCTAGACCGATTGGGCGCAAAGGACTACATGCCAACCGAGCAGGACATTCTCCGCACCCGAGTGAAGACCACCGGCATTGTGGAGGTGCACTTCATCTTCAAGAATCTCAACTTCAAGTGAGTTGTCAGTCATCATAGTTTAAATCTTCATGTATTTTTTTATTCAGATTTAGCTAAATCAAAAACGCGTCTATTTTTTTAAAGGCTTTTCGACGTCGGCGGGCAGCGCTCCGAGAGGAAGAAATGGATCCACTGCTTCGAAGATGTCACAGCCATCATCTTCTGCGTGGCCATGTCCGAGTATGACCAGGTTCTGCACGAGGATGAGACCACGGTTAGTGACAGGCTTGGCGGCGCAACTGAAGGCTGCGTACAGCTATTCAGTCCATGGACTGGGGGGATGCCACACCCACCCTCCATTACCCCAGCTGGGTGAACTGAAGCAATGCAGAGTTAAGTGTCTTTCTAAAGGACACAAGTTTTTCCAGTGGAGTCCGGAATCGAACTCCCGACCTTCTAGTGTCAACCCAACTAATCTACTGTGAGTAGGCAGTCAAGAAAAATTGAACTTAAATCTACAAAAATGTAAAATTCATTCCGCAGAATCGCATGCAAGAATCTTTGAAGCTGTTCGATTCAATCTGCAACAACAAATGGTTTACCGAGACCTCGATCATTCTGTTCCTAAATAAGAAGGATTTGTTTGAGGAAAAAATCAAGAAGTCGCCATTGCAGATCTGCTTCTCTGAGTACAGCGGTGAGCTCCGTCACCGTATACAAATTGTCAAATATTTACTAGCACCTGTGACTTGAGCTTTTATCTGAGTAATTACCTGTGATTTCCTAATCGCCTGTTATTTGTTTAATCACCTGTGATTTGAGTAATCTCCTGTGATTTGAGTAATCACCTGTGATTTGAGTAATCACCTGTGATTTGAGTAATCACCTGTGATTTGAGTAATCACCTGTGATTTGAGTAATCACCTGTGATTTGAGTAATCACCTGTGATTTGAGTAATCACCTGTGATTTGAGTAATCACCTGTGATTTGAGTAATCACGTAGGATTTGAGTAGTCCAGCATGTAAATTGAACCAGAATTTCTCCCAAATCCCATCTGAGCAGGCAAGCAAATTTATGAGGAGGCCGCAGCCTATATTCAAGCCCAATTTGAGGCTAAAAATAAGTCGCCGAACAAAGAGATTTATTGCCACCAGACCTGCGCCACAGACACCAACAATATTCAGTTTGTGTTCGACGCTGTCACCGATGTCATCATTGCTAATAATCTGCGCGGATGCGGCCTATATTAAGACGGCGTCAGGCCGGCTGATTCGACTGTTTTGGGAACATTTGGAGAGACCATTTTAAGTTGTCAACCTGCCACACTACATGTTATTGTATTATTCTCTACTTAGAATCTCATCTCTTAAAAGCTTTCTTTGTTTTGTCATAATAAGACTCAGTTATTGGATTCAAAGATTTACTGTAGCTATTGGGAAATTTGTTTTTAACTAATTGTAGACATTGTAGAATGTGCTAACTTGTTCGAGACATTCTCCAACCTAGTCTAGCAAGGCGGTGATCTAGTCAAATATGTTAGACAGAATTGATACCAATACATTTCTTAAACTGGAACGCACGTTTAGTTTTCTTAACAAACCTTCTCAGAGTTGAGAAGGCAGGTCCAGTGCATTGTCAGCCAGTTTTACTATTTTTTATTAGTATTTTTCTCCAGAGCAAATCTCTGATCACCCCTACTCTATCTCTCGTCAAGACCCGTTTTTGTTGTGCACGTTGTCAACCGTTATAAGTGAGGTTTACACTCGTAAAATATCTCAATTTGTGATTTTATAAATAATCTAGTCAAAGAGTAGTATAAAATGCAAAAAGTTTTTTTAAAGTCTTTATCTTCTAGCTTTTGTTATAATTTGGATTTGCTGAATGACACACGCAAACGAAATTGACTGCTTATGCTAAACAAATTGAAAAAAAATGGTATATTACATGTTGCATGACAGTTAAACCAACTTATCGTATTTAGTTCTTGTTTCTGTTTGTTTGTTTTTTTGTCTCCTTATTCTCATTTTGCTTCTTCGTGATTGATGTCGAGTGCGCTTCAAGACGGTGTTCACGCAATTATTTCAAATTATTTGATATTAACAATTTGCTTACATTACTCAAACTTTTATATGCTAATTTATTACATATAAGTATATTAGCTGTGCGATGAGATTCATGAGAGCATGTTGTTATGCCTTTTCACTTGTCTCAATCTGTTGTTTTAATTACCATATTTTATATATTATATGTTTTTCATATTTATGTGCGTATTTTTGTTCTAGGCTTTTCAGTTTTACCAAAAAAACTATTAATGGATACACGTGGCAATGCTTTCTGTGTATCCGTGTCTGCACATTTGTTATAGCTGTAATCATTTTTAAATGCTTTTTTTATATCTCCCAATTGGTATTAATTGGTTAGTTCTTAAGTTACTTAATTAAAAATGCACTTAAAAGTCTAACTTTACGAGTCAAAAACTTACTATCGAAAAGCTAGTATTTTTATATTTATTAGTTACATTATGTTACTAATGGCAACAATTGAAACAAAAAAAACATTTTTTTACATCGCTTGAAATAAAGTTAATAATAACGCAGTCATCTGTTCTCTAATGTGACTGGTTACATATTTATAAGAAACAAAAAAAGTACATAGCTGCTTTGAGATTGCATTTTTCATATTTTCCCCATTTGAAAAATTTTGTTTATCACATCGGTTTGCGCTTTCACTGACTACTATCAGTAGAATATTGCGAAAAAAAACTAACAAAACGCAGAGAAATATTAAAATGTCATCAACTCAATTGCAGCAGCTCAATTGCGTGTGGATTTAATCAGTATTTGCATTTCATTGTCTCTTTGGTTTAAACTCTGTGATTTAAGTTTTCTAAATTATTAACTATTGCATGTCCGTCTGCCTGCTCTACTTACTGGAAGTTTAATAATTGCGAAAAAAAAATCTATTTCGCAAACGCGACCTTAGTCAGTTTTCACACAGATTGTTTCATTAAATAGCAGAAATAATTTGCAATTATGGAAGTAGTTCTAGTCCGCGTTCAGGCGATTCCGATCAGGCAATCGGGTCACAGCAGGGTGTCAAAGCACCCCAGCTCCCTGTCCAGATCGCGGCCTCGCTGGCAGGCCAGCACGAATTCTTGGAAGTTGACGAACCCGTCCCTGTCCAAGTCCATGGCTTCGAAGATGCGCTCGGCGTGCAGCTGGGCGTCGCAGGGATTTACCTTGGGCCACACTGCGTCACTGAGCATCGCGTAGATTGCACTGACCAGCTGCACCATCTCCCGCTTGCTGATGAGACCGTCTTTGTCTGAGTCGTACAGGCGAAAAGCCCAGTCCAGCTTCTCCATGGTGCTGCCCTTGCAGATCACCGACAAGCCCTGCGAGGTGGCGGGACTCTAGCACTGCCTCCATACAGCTACTCTTCTCGTCATTGAGCCACTCTCCCCGCCATTGAGCCACTCTCCCCGCCATTGAGCCACTCTCCCCGCCATCCACCCACTCTCCCCGCGATCCAGTCACTCTCCCCGCCATTGAGCCACTCTCCCCGCCATCCACCCACTCTCCCCGCCATTGAGCCACTCTCCCCGCCATCCACCCACTCTCCCCGCGATCCAGTCACTCTCCCCGCCATCCAGCCACTCTCCCCGCCATCCAGCCACTCTCCCCGCCATCCACCCACTCTCCCCGCCATCCAGCCACTCTCCCCGCCATTGAGCCACTCTCCCCGCCATCCACCCACTCTCCCCGCCATTGAGCCACTCTCCCCGCCATCCACCCACTCTCCCCGCGATCCAGTCACTCTCCCCGCCATTGAGCCACTCTCCCCGCCATCCACCCACTCTCCCCGCCATTGAGCCACTCTCCCCACCATCCACCCACTCTCCCCGCGATCCAGTCACTCTCCCCGCCATCCAGCCACTCTCCCCGCCATCCACCCACACTCCCCGCCATCCAGCCACTCTCCCCGCCATCCACCCACTCTCCCCGCTATCCAGCCACTCTCTCTACCATCCAGCCACTCTCCTCACCATCTAGCCACTCTCTCTAACATCCAGCCACTCTCTCTACCATCCAGCCACTCTCTCTACCATCCAGCCACTCTCTCTACCATCCAGCCACTCTCACTACCATCCAGCCACTCTCCTCACCATCTAGCCACTCTCTCTAACATCCAGCCACTCTCTCTACTATCCAGCCACTCTCTCTACCATCCAGCCACTCTCCTCACCATCTAGCCACTCTCTCTAACATCCAGCCACTCTCTCTACCATCCAGCCACTCTCTCTACCATCCAGCCACTCTCCTCACCATCTAGCCACTCTCACTACCATCCAGCCACTCTCTCTACCATCCAGCCACTCTCCCCGCCATCCAGCCACTCTCTCTACCATCCAGCCACTCTCACTACCATCCAGCCACTCTCCTCACCATCTAGCCACTCTCTCTACCATCCAGCCACTCTCTCTACCATCCAGCCACTCTCTCTACCATCCAGCCACTCTCCTCACCATCTAGCCACTCTCTCTAACATCCAGCCACTCTCTCTACCATCCAGCCACTCTCTCTACCATCCAGCCACTCTCCTCACCATCCAGCCACTCTCTCTACCACCCAGCCACTCTAACATCCAGCCACTCTCCTCACCATCCAGCCACTCTCCTCACCATCTAGCCACTCTCTCTAACATCCAGCCACTCTCTCTACCATCCAGCCACTCTCTCTACCATCCAGCCACTCTCCTCACCATCTAGCCACTCTCTCTACCATCCAGCCACTCTCTCTACCATCCAGCCACTCTCCTCACCATCTAGCCACTCTCTCTAACATCCAGCCACTCTCCTCACCATCTAGCCACTCTCTCTAACATCCAGCCACTCTCTCTACCATCCAGCCACTCTCTCTACCATCCAGCCACTCTCCTCACCATCCAGCCACTCTCTCTACCACCCAGCCACTCTAACATCCAGCCACTCTCCTCACCATCCAGCCACTCTCCTCACCATCCAGCCACTCTCTCTACCACCCAGCCACTCTCTCTACCACCCAGCCACTCTCTCCACCATCCATCCAGTTTCTCCAGCACCTTAGAGCTTGCTCACCTGAATGACGGTCTCAAATGTGAGGCAGCCCCTGCCGCTAGGGTCGAAGCTGTTAAACACCAGGTCGGCGTAGGCTGACGCGTCACCCAGTGGGAAGAACTGCGAGAAGATCTCGCGGAACGCGGCCCGATGCACCAGGCCGGAGGGGCATTCGTTCTTGAAGCCGCGGTACATCAGCTGCAGCTCCTGCTTGCTGAAGCTAGTCCGCTGGCTGAGGCTGGACAGGCTGGCTGGGCGGTGATGTCGGGCTGCTCGCATGCCACCGGAGGCTGCGACGGCAGCGGCGGCCGCTACTCCAGCGTTGGCATCGGCTGACCGACCTGTGTTTGTGTCGTTATTGGCGGACTGTTTAAGAATCGACAATTTCTCTTTCATGCTTAGAATGGCGGTGCGCAGTGAGAGAGAGAGTGAGAACCAGTGTTCTCCACTGAAAGTTTATCCTACTTTATACTATGCTCCTATTGAATGAATTATTAATTTGACAATGTTTCAATCGAGGCCGGATTTGGGAAAAACGATGCGTAATTCCCTGGCGATTAAATCATGTCCTGCTTTTCCCCACCAGGGTAAAGTGTCCTGTGAGCTGTCCATCAATCCAACGCCGAGTGTTTGCCTCGCACTCTTAGCCTGAACCTCTTTGCCACTGGGATAAAAATGTAACTGTAGATATAATGTAAAAAAAGTAAGCCCTTCTATCATAATAATCCCCATTGTTCTCTGCAAGCATACTAGCTCAAAATAATCCCCATTCTGTTAGCATCCCAATCCCAAATAATCCCCATTCTGTTAGCATCCCAATCCCTGATAATCCCATTCTTTTAGCATCCCAATCCCTGATAATCCCCATTCTGTTAGCATCCCAATCCCAAATAATCCCCATTCTGTTAGCATCCCAATCCCTGATAATCCCATTCTGTTAGCATCCCAATCCCAAATAATCCCCATTCTGTTAGCATCCCAATCCCTGATAATCCCATTCTGTTAGCATCCCAATCCCAAATAATCCCCATTCTGTTAGCATCCCAATCCCAAATAATCCCCATTCTGTTAGCATCCCAATCCCTGATAATCCCATTCTGTTAGCATCCCAATCCCTGATAATCTCCATTCTGTTAGCATCCCAATCCCTGATAATCCCATTCTGTTAGCATCCCAATCCCTGATAATCCCATTCTGTTAGCATCCCAATCCCAAATAATCCCCATTCTGTTAGCATCCCAATCCCAAATAATCCCCATTCTGTTAGCATCCCAATCCCAAATAATCCCCATTCTGTTAGCATCCCAATCCCAAATAATCCCCATTCTGTTAGCATCCCAATCCCAAATAATCCCCATTCTGTTAGCATCCCAATCCCAAATAATCCCCATTCTGTTAGCATCCCAATCCCAAATAATCCCCATTCTGTTAGCATCCCAATCCCTGATAATCCCATTCTGTTAGCATCCCAATCCCAAATAATCCCGCTCACAGAGGCCGCAGTGATGGCACAGCATCCGCAGGCAGCGAAGACAATCGCAGCAGAGACGACCCAAACTCGAATCCCGGCCCAGACTGTGCAGCTGGGCCTGCTCTGCCCTGCACTTTCCGCTGACTGCGTCGCCGACTCTTCCGCCGTAGCAGCCGCGCTGGGTGATGCTGGCCCCTGTTGGTCGTCCAGAGTTCGATTCCGACATGACTGCGGTCGGAGCCGTTAGCATTCGACTTGAGATCCGCTGCTCACTGAGGTCGCTCTGACCTGACATGAGGAATTTTATGTCTGTCATGAGAATGTCCTGTCTGTCATGAGAATGTCCTGTCTGTCATGAGGAATGTCCTGTCTGTCATGAGAATGTCCTGTCTGTCATGAGAATGTCCTGTCTGTCATGAGGAATGTCCTGTCTGTCATGAGAATGTCCTGTCTGTCATGAGAATGTCCTGTCTGTCATGAGGAATTTCCTGTCTGTCATGAGAATGTCCTGTCTGTCGTGAGATTATCATTTCCAGCATGAGGAATGTCATTTCCAGCAGGAGGAATGTCATTTCCAGCAAGAGGAATGTCATTTCCAGCATGAGGAATGTCATTTCCAGCATAAGGAATGTCATTTCCAGCATGAGGAATGTCATTTCCAGCATGAGGAATGTCATTTCCAGCATGAGGAATGTCATTTCCAGCAATGAGGAATGTCATTTCCAGCATGATATTATCATTTCCAGCATGATACTTTCATTTCCAGCATGATACTATCATTTCCAGCATGATATTATCATTTCCAGCATGAGGAATGTCATTTCCAGCATGAGGAATGTCATTTCCAGCATGAGGAATGTCATTTCCAGCATGAGGAATGTCATTTCCAGCATGAGGAATGTCATTTCCAGCATGAGGAATGTCATTTCCAGCATGATATTATCATTTCCAGCATGATACTATCATTTCCAGCATGATACTATCATTTCCAGCATGATATTATCATTTCCAGCATGATACTATCATTTCCAGCATGATATTGTCATTTCCAGCATGAGGAATGTCATTTCCAGCATGATATTATCATTTCCAGCATGATACTATCATTTCCAGCATGCTATTATCATTTCCAGCATGAGGAATGTCATTTCCAGCATGAGGAATGTCATTTCCAGCATGAGGAATGTCATTTCCAGCATGATATTATCATTTCCAGCATGAGGAATGTCATTTCCAGCATGATATTATCATTTCCAGCATGATACTTTCATTTCCAGCATGATACTATCATTTCCAGCATGATATTATCATTTCCAGCATGATACTATCATTTCCAGCATGATACTATCATTTCCAGCATGATATTATCATTTCCAGCATGAGGAATGTCATTTCCAGCATGAGGAATGTCATTTCCAGCATGAT
This sequence comes from Macrostomum hystrix, assembly GCA_950097015.1. NCBI lineage: Eukaryota > Metazoa > Platyhelminthes > Macrostomidae > Macrostomum > Macrostomum hystrix. The sequence continues at coordinate 320,215 of CATNEN010000028.1, forward strand.
ATTATCATTTCCAGCATGATATTATCATTTCCAGCATGATATTATCATTTCCAGCATGATACTATCATTTCCAGCATGATATTATCATTTCCAGCATGAGGAATGCATTTCCAGCATGAGGAATGTCATTTCCAGCATGAGGAATGTCATTTCCAGCATGATATTATCATTTCCAGCATGATATTATCATTTCCAGCATGATATTATCATTTCCAGCATGATATTATCATTTCCAGCATGATATTATCATTTCCAGCATGATATTATCATTTCCAGCATGATATTATCATTTCCAGCATGATATTATCATTTCCAGCATGATATTATCATTTCCAGCATGATATTATCATTTCCAGCATGATATTATCATTTCTAGCATGATATTATCATTTCCAGCATGAGGAATGTTATTTCCAGCATGAGGAATGTTATTTCCAGCATGAGGAATGTTTTTTCCAGCATGAGGAATGTCCTGTCAGATTTAATTGTTCATCATTCACGGCCAATATCATAGGAGATGTAATTTCGTCAGGCGCATTGTTTTGGATTCGTCTGAGTGTCAGTGCAGATGACGTTTGCTTTATTGATTGATTCTCGCCCACGTGAGCAAACGCAATATCCCCACCCCAATACTGTCGCCCAGTGAATCTGATTTGCATTTAAATGCTAATCGACAGTCAGTCTGAAATTCGAATAAAAATAGTATGTACCGAAATTTCACCCCCTGCTGTTTTCGCTCAACGTTGCTTTCCGATTCAATGTGAAAGCAAGCGGATTAATACCTTGCGATAACTGAAATATTGCTAATTTGAATGATCCTAATACGAAATAATGTAAACTTACTTTCATACTTTATAGTTCTAATTTCAAATAAAATAAACATCTTACCTGAAATCCTACTTGCCTCACCTGAAATCCCACTGCCTCACCTGAAACCCAACTTGCCTCACCTGAAATCCCACTGCCTCACCTTAAATCCCACTGCCTCACCTGAAACCCAACTTGCCTCACCTGAAACCCAACTTGCCACACCTGAAATCCCACTGCCTCACCTGATATCCCACTGCCTCACCTGAAACCCAACTTGCCTCACCTGAAACCCAACTTGCCTCACCTGAAACCCAACTTGCCTCACCTGATATCCCACTGCCTCACCTGAAACCCAACTTGCCTCACCTGAAACCCAACTTGCCTCACCTGAAACCCAACTTGCCACACCTGAAACCCAACTTGCCACACCTGAAATCCCACGGCCTCACCTGAAATCCCACGGCCTCACCTGAAATCCCACTGCCTCACCTGAAATCCCACTGCCTCACCTTAAATCCCACTGCCTCACCTGAAACCCAACTTGCCTCACCTGAAACCCAACTTGCCTCACCTGAAACCCAACTTGCCACACCTGAAACCCAACTTGCCACACCTGAAATCCCACGGCCTCACCTGAAATCCCACGGCCTCACCTGAAATCCCACTGCCTCACCTGAAATCCCACGGCCTCACCTGAAATCCCACTGCCTCACCTGAAATCCCACGGCCTCACCTGAAATCCCACTGCCTCACCTGAAATCCCACTGCCTCACCGGAAGCAACACTGCTCCACCTGAAATTCTATTCTCAAACTTGCAATCCCGATTGTCTCACCTGAAATCCCATTGTCAAACTTGCAATCCCGATTGTCTCACCTGAAATCCCATTGTCAAACTTGCAATCCCGATTGTCTCACCTGAAATCCCATTGTCAAACTTGCAATCCCGATTGTCTCACCGGAAATCCCATTGTCAAACTTGCAATCCCGATTGTCTCACCTGAAATCCCATTGTCAAACTTGCAATCCCGATTGTCTCACCGGAAATCCCATTGTCAAACTTGCAATCCCGATTGTCTCACCTGAAATCCCATTGTCAAACTTGCAATCCCGATTGTCTCACCTGAAATCCCATTGTCAAACTTGCAATCCCGATTGTCTCACCTGAAATCCCATTGTCAAACTTGCAATCCTGATTGTCTCACCTGAAATCCCATTGTCAAACTTGCAATCCCGATTGTCTCACCTGAAATCCCATTGTCAAACTTGCAATCCCGATTGTCTCACCGGAAATCCCATTGTCAAACTTGCAATCCCGATTGTCTCACCTGAAATCCCATTGTCAAACTTGCAATCCCGATTGTCTCACCTGAAATCCCATTGTCAAACTTGCAATCCCGATTGTCTCACCTGAAATCCCATTGTCAAACTTGCAATCCCGATTGTCTCACCGGAAATCCCATTGTCAAACTTGCAATCCCGATTGTCTCACCTGAAATCCCATTGTCAAACTTGCAATCCCGATTGTCTCACCTGAAATCCCATTGACAAACTTGCAATCCCGATTGTCTCAACGGAAATCCCATTGTCAAACTTGCAATCCCGATTGTCTCACCTGAAATCCCATTGTCAAACTTGCAATCCCGATTGTCTCACCGGAAATCCCATTGTCAAACTTGCAATCCGGATTGTCTCACCTGAAATCCCATTGTCAAACTTGCAATCCCGATTGTCTCACCTGAAATCCCATTGTCAAACTTGCAATCCCGATTGTCTCACCTGAAATCCCATTGTCAAACTTGCAATCCCGATTGTCTCACCGGAAATCCCATTGTCAAACTTGCAATCCCGATTGTCTCACCTGAAATCCCATTGACAAACTTGCAATCCTGATTGTCTCACCGGAAATCCCATTGTCAAACTTGCTATCCCGATTGTTTCACCGGAAATCCCATTGACAAACTTGCAATCCCGATTGTCTCACCTGAAATCCCATTGTCAAACTTGCAATCCCGATTGTCTCATCTGAAATCCCATTGTCAAACTTGCAATCCCGATTGTCTCACCTGAAATCCCATTGTCAAACTTGCAATCCCGATTGTCTCACCTGAAATCCCATTTCTAAACTTGCAATCCCGATTGTCTCACCTGAAATCCCATTGTCAAACTTGCAATCCCGATTGTCTCACCTGAAATCCCATTGTCAAACTTGCAATCTCGATTGTCTCACCGGAAATCCCATTGTCAAACTTGCAATCCCGATTGTCTCACCTGAAATCCCATTGACAAACTTGCAATCCCGATTGTTTCACCGGAAATCCCATTGTCAAACGTGTATTTCCCAATGCCTAACCTGGAATCCTCAGCTATCTTCGATCCCTATCCGATCCGATCTCACATTTTCATAGAATCTCAGAAATTTCATACTCAATGGCTGAATACTTTCTCCCATATGCAAGCATAAATAATTTACCGCACCGTTTTCCATCTCCGAAAAGTAAAATCCTGTGGGATAAATTTTCCAAACTGACAACACAGAGCTGTGAGCGATTTTGCCGTCGCAAAATTTTATTAAATCGAGAACTGCTTTGCCCGATGGCGCTCGTCATAAAATGTGTGCCTCTCTGTGACTTCTGACACTATAAACCTATTCAGCTCATTGCTGCCACACATCATGAAAACCGCTCATACTGTGCGTGCCAAGTCCTAAATTGTTTTTACTATTTTAAATTTTTATGAGTCGTAAAAGGTCGATAAACATTCTACTGTCACCCTAAAATATCCATCTGTCACTCTGTACCAATTCCCCTGTCACTCTATACCAATTCCTCTGTCACTCTATACCAATTCCTCTGTCACTCTATACCAATTCCTCTGTCACTCTATACCAATTCCTCTGTCACTCTTTACCAATTCCTCTGTCACTCTATACCAATTCCTCTGTCACTCTTTACCAATTTCTCTGTCACTCTATACCAATTCCTCTGTCACTCTATACCAATTCCTCTGTCACTCTATATCAATTCCTCTGTCACTCTTTACCAATTCCTCTGTCACTCTATACCAATTCCCCTGTCACTCTGTACCAATTCCTCTGTCACTCTTTACCAATTCCTCTGTCACTCCATACCAATTCCCCTGTCACTCTGTACCAATTCCTCTGTCACTCTTTACCAATTCCTCTGTCACTCTTCCTCTGTCACTCCATACCAATTCCTCTGTCACTCTTCCTCTGTCACTCCATACCAATTCCTCTGTCACTCTTCCTCTGTCACTCCAAACCAATTCCTCTGTCACTCTATACCAATTCCTCTGTCACTCTTCCTCTGTCACTCCATACCTATTCCTCTGTCACTCTTCCTCTGTCACTCCATACCTATTTCTCTGTCACTCTTCCTCTGTCACTCTATACCAATTCCTCTGTCACTCCATGCCAATTTCTCTGTCACTCCATACCAATTCCTCTGTCACTCTTCCTCTGTCACTCCATACCAATTCCTCTGTCACTCTTCCTCTGTCACTCCATACCAATTCCTCTGTCACTCTTCCTCTGTCACTCCATACCAATTCCTCTGTCACTCTATACCAATTCCTCTGTCACTCTTCCTTTGTCACTCCATACCTATTCCTCTGTCACTCTTCCTCTGTCACTCCATACCTATTTCTCTGTCACTCTTCCTCTGTCACTCCATACCAATTCCCCTGTCACTCTATACCAATTCCTCTGTCACTCTATACCAATTCCTCTGTCACTCTTTACCAATTCCTCTGTCACTCCATACCAATTCCTCTGTCACTCTTTACCAATTTCTCTGTCACTCCATACCAATTCCTCTGTCACTCTTCCTCTGTCACTTTGACAATCCCTCTGTCACTCTGACAATCCCTATGTCCCTCTATTTAGTGGGGATTCTAGGAAAGGCATTGTAAAACGACTCACCTGCTCAGCTATCTTGGATTTATCTTTGGCAATTGGCTTTTTCTATTCAAATATTGGCAGCTTGTCTGTATTTGACCAGGAGCCTCGACTGATTTTAATCCTCTCGCCGGCTGTCTCAACCCCATCTCCTATGTCCCCTGTTGTCAGCCAATCTTTTTTCTACCAAAGCAGACAGCCCCCGACCGATTCTACGGGTGGAAGCATGCAGAATTCAGTAAAAGGCTGAGTGCCACATGGTCGGAAACTTTCCTGACTACCCTCATTCTGCTAGGAGAGGCGATGGTCTAAGAAAATATTGAAACTGAAATGAAAAACCGCAAGGCGAAGGAGAAGGAGATGGTGGAGATGGAGAAAGACGATCTAGAAAGAGAGATGGAAGACAGGAGAGAGAAATGCTAGACAGAGAGATGGTAGACAGGATAGAGATGGTAGACAGGATAGAGATGGTAGACAGGAGAGAGATGGTAGAGAGGAGAGAGAGATGGTAGACAGGAGAGAGATGGTAGACAGGAGAGAGATGGTAGACAGGAGAGAGATGGTAGAGAGGAGAGAGAGATGGTAGACAGGAGAGAGATGGTAGACAGGAGAGAGATGGTAGACAGGAGAGAGATGGTAGACAGGAGAGAGATGGTAAACAGGAGAGAGAGATGGAAGACAGGAGAGAGAAATGCTAGACAGAGAGATGGTAGACAGGATAGAGATGGTAGACAGGAGAGAGATGGTAGAGAGGAGAGAGATGGTAGAGAGGGGAGAGATGGTAGAGAGGACAGAGATGGTAGACAGGAGAGAGATGGTAGACAGGAGAGAGATGGTAGACAGGAGAGAGATGGTAGACATGAGAGAGATGGTAGACAGGAGAGAGATGGTAGACAGGAGAGAGATGGTAGACAGGAGAGAGATAGTAGACAGGAGAGAGATGGTAGACAGGAGAGAGATAGTAGACAAGAGAGAGATGGTAGAGAGGAGAGAGAGATGGCAGACAGGAGAGAGATGGTAAACAGGAGAGAGAGATGGAAGACAGGAGGGAGATGGAAGACAGGAGAGAGAAATGCTAGACAGAGAGATGGTAGACAGGAGAGAGATGGTAGACAGGAGAGAGATGGTAGACAGGAGAGAGATGGTAGACAGGAGAGAGATGGTAGACAGGAGAGAGATGGTAAACAGGAGAGAGAGATGGTAGACAGGAGAGAGATGGTAGACAGGAGAGAGATGGTAGACAGGAGAGAGATAGTAGACAGGAGAGAGATGGTAGACAGGAGAGAGATAGTAGACAAGAGAGAGATGGTAGAGAGGAGAGAGAGATGGCAGACAGGATAGAGATGGTAGAAAGGAGAGAGAGATGGCAGACAGGATAGAGATGGTAAACAGGAGAGAGAGATGGAAGACAGGAGGGAGATGGAAGACAGGAGAGAGAAATGCTAGACAGAGAGATGGTAGACAGGAGAGAGATGGTAAACAGGAGAGAGAGATGGTAGACAGGAGAGAGATGGTAGACAGGAGAGAGATGGTAGACAGGAGAGAGATAGTAGACAGGAGAGAGATGGTAGACAGGAGAGAGATAGTAGACAAGAGAGAGATGGTAGAGAGGAGAGAGAGATGGCAGACAGGAGAGAGATGGTAGACAGGAGAGAGATGGTAGACAGGAGAGAGATGGTAAACAGGAGAGAGAGATGGTAGACAGGAGAGAGATGGTAGACAGGAGAGAGATGGTAGACAGGAGAGAGAGATGGAAGACAGGAGCGAGAGATGGAAGACAGGATAGAGATGGTAGACAGGAGAGAGAGATGGTAGACAGGAGAGAGATGGTAGACAGGAGAGAGAGATGGTAGACAGGAGAGAGAGATGGAAGACAGGAGAGAGAAATGCTAGACAGAGAGATGGTAGACAGGAGAGAGATGGTAGACAGGATAGAGATGGTAGACAGGATAGAGATGGTAGACAGGAGAGAGATGGTAGACAGGAGAGAGAGATGGTAGACAGGAGAGAGATGGTAGACAGGAGAGAGATGGTAGACAGGAGAGAGATGGTAGAGAGGAGAGAGAGATGGTAGACAGGAGAGAGATGGTAGACAGGAGAGAGATGGAAGACAGGAGAGAGAAATGCTAGACAGAGAGATGGTAGACAGGATAGAGATGGTAGACAGGAGAGAGATGGTAGAGAGGAGAGAGATGGTAGAGAGGGGAGAGATGGTAGAGAGGACAGAGATGGTAGACAGGAGAGAGATGGTAGACAGGAGAGAGATGGTAGACAGGAGAGAGATGGTAGACATGAGAGAGATGGTAGACAGGAGAGAGATGGTAGACAGGAGAGAGATGGTAGACAGGAGAGAGATAGTAGACAGGAGAGAGATGGTAGACAGGAGAGAGATAGTAGACAAGAGAGAGATGGTAGAGAGGAGAGAGAGATGGCAGACAGGAGAGAGATGGTAAACAGGAGAGAGAGATGGAAGACAGGAGGGAGATGGAAGACAGGAGAGAGAAATGCTAGACAGAGAGATGGTAGACAGGAGAGAGATGGTAGACAGGAGAGAGATGGTAGACAGGAGAGAGATGGTAGACAGGAGAGAGATGGTAGACAGGAGAGAGATGGTAAACAGGAGAGAGAGATGGTAGACAGGAGAGAGATGGTAGACAGGAGAGAGATGGTAGACAGGAGAGAGATAGTAGACAGGAGAGAGATGGTAGACAGGAGAGAGATAGTAGACAAGAGAGAGATGGTAGAGAGGAGAGAGAGATGGCAGACAGGATAGAGATGGTAGAAAGGAGAGAGAGATGGCAGACAGGATAGAGATGGTAAACAGGAGAGAGAGATGGAAGACAGGAGGGAGATGGAAGACAGGAGAGAGAAATGCTAGACAGAGAGATGGTAGACAGGAGAGAGATGGTAAACAGGAGAGAGAGATGGTAGACAGGAGAGAGATGGTAGACAGGAGAGAGATGGTAGACAGGAGAGAGATAGTAGACAGGAGAGAGATGGTAGACAGGAGAGAGATAGTAGACAAGAGAGAGATGGTAGAGAGGAGAGAGATGGTAGACAGGAGAGAGATGGTAGACAGGATAGAGATGGTAGACAGGAGAGAGATGGTAAACAGGAGAGAGAGATGGTAGACAGGAGAGAGATGGTAGACAGGAGAGAGATGGTAGACAGGAGAGAGAGATGGAAGACAGGAGCGAGAGATGGAAGACAGGATAGAGATGGTAGACAGGAGAGAGAGATGGTAGACAGGAGAGAGATGGTAGACAGGAGAGAGAGATGGTAGACAGGAGAGAGAGATGGAAGACAGGAGAGAGAAATGCTAGACAGAGAGATGGTAGACAGGAGAGAGATGGTAGACAGGATAGAGATGGTAGACAGGATAGAGATGGTAGACAGGAGAGAGATGGTAGACAGGAGAGAGAGATGGTAGACAGGAGAGAGATGGTAGACAGGAGAGAGATGGTAGACAGGAGAGAGATGGTAGAGAGGAGAGAGAGATGGTAGACAGGAGAGAGATGGTAGACAGGAGAGAGATGGTAGACAGGAGAGAGATGGTAGACAGGAGAGAGATGGTAAACAGGAGAGAGAGATGGAAGACAGGAGAGAGAAATGCTAGACAGAGAGATGGTAGACAGGAGAGAGATGGTAGACAGGAGAGAGATGGTAGACAGGAGAGAGATGGTAGACAGGATAGAGATGGTAGACAGGATAGAGATGGTAGACAGGAGAGAGATGGTAGAGAGGAGAGAGAGATGGTAGACAGGAGAGAAATGGTAGACAGGAGAGAGATGGTAGACAGGAGAGAGAGATGGAAGACAGGAGCGAGAGATGGAAGACAGGAGCGAGAGATGGAAGACAGGATAGAGATGGTAGACAGGAGAGAGAGATGGTAGACTGGAGAGAGATGGTAGACAGGAGAGAGAGATGGTAGACAGGAGAGAGAGATGCAAGACAGGAGAGAGAAATGCTAGACAGAGAGATGGTAGACAGGAGAGAGATGGTAGACAGGATAGAGATGGTAGACAGGATAGAGATGGTAGACAGGAGAGAGATGGTAGACAGGAGAGAGATGGTAGACAGGAGAGAGATGGTAGACAGGAGAGAGATGGTAAACAGGAGAGAGAGATGGAAGACAGGAGAGAGAAATGCTAGACAGAGAGATGGTAGACAGGATAGAGAAGGTAGACAGGAGAGAGATGGTAGACAGGAGAGAGATGGTAGACAGTATAGAGATGGTAGACAGGAGATAGAGATGGAAGACAGGAGCGAGAGATGGTAGACAGGAGAGAGATGGTAGACAGGAGAGAGAGATGGAAGACAGGAGCGAGAGATGGTAGACAGGAGAGAGAGATGGTAGACAGGAGAGAGAGATGGAAGACAGGAGAGAGAGATGGAAGACAGAAGAGAGAGATAGTGGACAGGAGAGAGAGATGGTAGACAGGAGAGAGAGATGGTAGACAGGAGAGAGAGATGGAAGACAGGAGCGAGAGATGGTAGACAGGAGAGAGAGAGAGATGGTAGACAGGAGAGAGAGATGGTAGACAGGAGAGAGAGATGGAAGACAGGAGCGAGAGATGGTAGACAGGAGAGAGAGAGAGATGGTAGACAGGAGAGAGAGATGGTAGACAGGAGAGAGATGGTAGACAGGAGAGAGATGGTAGACAGGAGAGAGATGGTAAACAGGAGAGAGAGATGGAAGACAGGAGAGAGAAATGCTAGACAGAGAGATGGTAGACAGGAGAGAGACATGGTAGACAGGAGAGAGAGATGGTAGACAGGAGAGAGATGGTAGACAGGAGAGAGAGATGGTAGAAAGGAGAGAGAGATGGAAGACAGGAGAGAGAGATGTAGACAGTAGAGAGATGGTAGACAGGAGAGAGATGGTAGACAGGAGAGAGAGATGGTAGAGAGGAGAGAGAGATGGAAGACAGGAGAGAGAGATGTAGACAGTAGAGAGATGGAAGACAGGAGAGAGAGATGTTAGACTAGATATGAGGCACAATATCCGTTGTGTGTCCAGGTAAATCCCTTCGGTTTTTGTTTGCACTTTTGCTGCAAGCGAAAATCAAGATCGTTTTGTTCGGTGTTGGAGCACGTCTGCCTGTGATTTCATCCAGAGATTAATTTTTTTTTTTCGCTAAGCAATGCCAGGGAAGAAATTCGTTTTCCGTCCTTCTGAAATTTTAAATTTCCGTTTCTTCAATTCGCTTATATCCCCTCAGAAAAGCTGTTTCAATCGCGCTCACTTTATTCAAAGCGCCCAAAACACTGGCCTCAATGAGCTGCAGTTTTCATTTATAATAATATTTATACCAGTTTTTTAGTTCAACCGCGTTTCCCCTAAAAAATCTCCCCGTTGTCATAAAAAGCTGTTTTTTCTTGAATTAAAGCCATCCAAGCAACTGACACTCCAGCTGACAATCCTACTGACAACCCCAGCTGACTCTCCTACTGACAACCCCAGCTGCCACTCCTACTGACAACCCCAGCTGACACCCCTACTGACATCTCCAGCTGCCACTCCTACTGACAACCCCAGCTGACACTCGTACTGACACCCCAGCTGACACTCCTACTTACAACCCCAGCTGACACTTCTACTGACGCCCCAGCTGACACTTCCACTGACACCCCAGCTGACACTTCTACTGACGTCTCCAGCTGAAACTTCTACTGACACCCCAGCTGACACTTCTACTGACGTCTCCAGCTGACACTTCTACTGACACCCCAGCTGACACTTCTACTGACGTCTCCAGCTGACACTCCTACTTACAACCCCAGCTGAAACTTCTACTGACGTCTCCAGCTGACACTCCTACTTACAACCCCAGCTGAAACTTCTACTGACACCCCAGCTGACACTTCTACTGACGTCTCCAGCTGACACTTCTACTGACAACCCCAGCTGACAATCCTACTGACACCCGCCGCTGACACTCGTACTGGCATCTCCAGCTGACACTTCTACTGACGTCTCCAGCTGACACTTCTACTGACAACCCCAGCTGACACTTCTACTGACACCCCAGCTGACACTTCTACTGACACCCCAGCTGACACTTCTACTGACACCCCAGCTGACACTTCTACTGACACCTCAGCTGACACTTCTACTGACACCCCAGCTGACACTTCTACTGACACCCCAGCTGACACTTCTACTGACGTCTCCAGCTGACACTCCTACTTACAACTCCAGCTGACACTTCTACTGACGTCTCCAGCTGACACTTCTACTGACACCACAGCTGACACTTCTACTGTCAACCCCAGCTGACACTCTAACTGACATTTCTAATCATCTGGTCACTCTCATTTAATTTAATCGCAAATTTATATTTGAGTTTGTATGTCACCAGTTTTTTTAATCTATTAACCGCCGTGCAATTCAAAAAGCTGGAACATAAAGCTTAATTAATATTGAGAAATACCGCATGAAAAAATAGTTTGTTCTTGCGTCGGGCACAGATTGATCAGGTGAACTTTTTGTGAATTGGTGAGAGAGAAAGAGAGAGAAAGAGAGAGAGGAAAGGAGAGATTTCGCACACGGAAAGCACCCTACCCCATTATCGATCGTTTCCGTGCTAAAATCCCTTACCTTTACAATTTCTGTTTCTCTCTGTTTCGTCCTCTAAAAGAATTCGTCACTTGCTGTTCAGTGACACCCCACTTATAAAACATACACACAGAAATTTGATCCAGAATAGTTAATTTAATTTGACAGTTTTGTTACATTTTTACTTTTTTTAGACTCCACTTTAAAGGACTGGCTAAAACATACTCGACATTCCAACTGCTGGCTTGTAGTTAAGAGATATTTTTTGGATATTCGGGTAATTTTCATAAAAATTTAACTAGACAGATCTGGCACATTTAACCAACGGATTCATTTCTCAATGGGTAACGACAATTCCAAACAGTTTATGTCCGACTTTCAGAACAAAAAAGTTACGCACGAGTTTCGGACCTTTTTTGGTGAGCGCGAATTTGAAAATTGAGAAAATTTCTAAGAAATAGCTTCTTTTCATTACGTATCTATTCTTATTTCTTTGTAGATTTTAACAAAGATGGCTCGCTCACTGAGAAAGACTTTGTTGAGGCTAAAGAGGTTTGCATTGTGAATCTATCATTGACTGCCATTTGAAATCATAAAAGTGTGATTTTGCAGTGTATTTGCATTTTTCCCAGCCATTTCGAATCCCAAGACTGCCATTTTGAGTTCTAAGACTGCCATTTTGAGTTCTAAGACTGCCATTTTGAGTTCTAAGACTGCCATTTTGAGTTCTAAGACTGCCATTTTGAGTTCTAAGAAGACTGCCATTTTGAGTTCTAAGACTGCCATTTTGAGTTCTAAGACTGCCATTTTGAGTTCTAAGACTGCCATTTCGAATCCCAAGACTGCCATTTTGAGTTCTAAGACTGCCATTTTGAGTTCTAAGACTGCCATTTCGAATCCCAAGACTGCCATTTCGAATCCTAAGACTGCCATTTTGATTTCTAAGACTGCCATTTCGGATTTAATGACTGCCATTTCGAATCCCAAGACTGCCATTTTGTGTGTTTAGCGGCCAGGTTCAGGTTCTTGGCTATTTTCTCAATCCTTTAGAAAATTTGCCAAATGAGCGGCTGGAAGCCCAGCATGCCGCAGTACGGCCACATGGAGACTCTATTCAATGAGGTCTGGCAGAATTTGCACAAAAGCGCCAACGAGAACGGCGACGAGGAGATCTCTGAGGAGGAATGGGCAAGTTCGCGGGTTCGAATCTTGATAGAATATAACTACTATGAGTAGTTTCTTTCTAAAGAAAGTTCATTGTATGTATCCGTTTTTCGATACATATCGGAGATTAAAATATTACAAACACCGACATTCTCCCCCTCAATCGGTTGCCAGTGCGCCATGTGGGACTCGCTGTTCGAGAAGATGGCCCGGGATCGAATCCTGGCCGAGAAGGAAAAGCGAGACTTTCAACTTGAATTGCCTGGCTGGCTGCATCGCTATTTTGAGTACAAATTCAACTTGCTGGACAGGACCCGTGAGACTCACTAATCACTCTACTTCAATCTGATCACTCTACTTCAATCTGATCACTCTACTTCAATCTGATCACTCTACTTCAATCTGATCACTCTACTTCAATCTGATCACCCTACTTCAATCTGATCACTCTACTCCAATCTGATCACTCTACTCCAATCTGATCACTCTACTTCAATCTGATCACTCTACTCCAATCTGATCACTCTACTCCAATCTGATCACTCTACTCCAATCTGATCACTCTACTCCAATCTGATCACTCTACTCCAATCTGATCACTCTACTCCAATCTGATCACTCTACTTCAATCTGATCACTCTACTTAAAGCTGATCACTCTACTTCAATCTGATCACTCTACTTCAATCTGATCACTCTACTTAAATCTGATCACTCTACTTCAATCTGATCACTCTACTTCAATCTGATCACTCTACTTAAAGCTGATCACTCTACTTCAATCTGATCACTCTACTTCAATCTGATCACTCTACTTAAATCTGATCACTCTACTTCAATCTGATCACTCTACTTAAAGCTGATCACTCTACTCCAATCTGATCACTCTACTTCAATCTGATCACTCTACTTCACTCTGATCACCCTACTTCAATCTGATCACTCTACTTCAATCTGATCACTCTACTCCAATCTGATAACTCTACTTCACTCTGATCACCCTACTTCAATCTGATCACTCTACTTCAATCTGATCACTCTACTTCAATCTGATCACTCTACTTCAATCTGATCACTCTACTCCAATCTGATAACTCTACTTCACTCTGATCACCCTACTTCAATCTGATCACTCTACTTCAATCTGATCACCCTACTTCAATCTGATCACTCTACTTCAATCTGATCACTCTACTTCAATCTGATCACTCTACTTAAAGCTGATCACTCTACTTCAATCTGATCACTCTACTTCAATCTGATCACTCTACTTCAATCTGATCACTCTACTCCAATCTGATAACTCTACTTCACTCTGATCACTCTACTTCAATCTGATCATCTACTCCAATCTGATCACTCTACTCCAATCTGATAACTCTACTTCACTCTGATCACTCTACTTCAATCTGATCACTCTACTCCAATCTGATAACTCTACTTCAATCTGATCACTCTACTTCAATCTGATAACTCTACTTCAATCTGATCACTCTACTCCAATCTGATAACTCTACTTCAATCTGATCACTCTACTTCAATCTGATCACTCTACTTCAATCTGATCACTCTACTCCAATCTGATAACTCTACTTCAATCTGATCATCTACTCCAATCTGATCACTCTACTCCAATCTGATAACTCTACTTCAATCTGATCACTCTACTCCAATCTGATAACTCTACTTCAATCTGATCACTCTACTTCAATCTGATAACTCTACTTCAATCTGATCATCTACTCCAATCTGATCACTCTACTCCAATCTGATCACTCTACTTCAATCTGATCACTCTACTCCAATCTGATAACTCTACTTCAATCTGATCACTCTACTTCAATCTGATCACTCTACTTCAATCTGATCACTCTACTCCAATCTGATAACTCTACTTCAATCTGATCATCTACTCCAATCTGATCACTCTACTCCAATCTGATAACTCTACTTCAATCTGATCACTCTACTCCAATCTGATAACTCTACTTCAATCTGATCACTCTACTCCAATCTGATAACTCTACTTCAATCTGATCATCTACTCCAATCTGATCACTCTACTCCAATCTGATCACTCTACTTCAATCTGATCACTCTACTCCAATCTGATCACTCTACTTGAATCTGATCCATTTACTCTGATCACTCTTCTCAGGTGACGGTGAAGTCGACATTGAGGAGTACGAGTACGTGATGCAGGACTTTGGCGTGAAGCCAAAAGAGGCACGCTTGGCCTTCAAGAGATTCACTGAGGTGAGCTAATATAACTTAATTATTGATTCCGGGTAATTTTTGTCGGTCAATTCTTATAACTCTTTTTTATATTGCCTGTCCAACCCGATCGCATCCTAGGGAAACACCAGGAAGCTGGACAGGGCCTGTTATCTTGAGCTGTGTGAGCAGTACTTCATCTCGGACGATCCCGAGCATCCGGGAAATTTCATCAGCGGCAAGCTGGACTGGGACGACTTGGATGTGAAGTACGCTCCGAGAATTGAGGAGAATAAAATGTGCTGAGCGCAGTTCGAGTATTCGTCATTAAAGTTCCATTTGCAGATGCAAAACTTTCTTGACAACATAAAAAATTTACTCCACAAAAACTACTGATCTTTTTACGTTCAAATTTTTATGACAAAACAAAGATTCATTTATCCTGTGGGATTCTAGTGAGATCTGGTGGGATTTATCTCTGACTTTAGAAGGATTCATCTAGGATTCTTTAATGATTAATCTCGGATTCTAGAAGGATTCATCTAGGATTCTGAAAGGATTTATCTCTAACTCTAGAAGGATTCATATTGGTTCTAGTAGGATTGATCCCGGATTCTAGTAGGATTGATACCGGATTCTAGTAGGATTGATCTCGGATTCTAGTAGGATTGATCCCGGATTCTAGTAGGATTGATCTCGGATTTTAATAGGATTGATACCGGATTCTAGTAGGATTGATCCCGGTTCTAGTAGGATTGATCCCGGCTTCTAGTAGGATTGATACCGGATTCTAGTAGGATTGATCTCGGATTCTAATAGGATTGATACCGGATTCTAATAGGATTGATCACGGATTCTAATAGGATTGATACCGGATTCTAATAGGATTGATCACGGATTCTAGTAGGTTTGATTCCGGATTCTAGTAGGATTGATCCCGGATTCTAGTAGGATTGATCCCGGTTTTAGTAGGATTGATCCCGGGTTCTAGTAGGATTGATACCGGATTCTAGTAGGATTGATCTCGGATTCTAATAGGATTGATACCGGATTCTAATAGGATTGATCACGGATTCTAATAGGATTGATACCGGATTCCAATAGGATTGATCACGGATTCTAATAGGATTGATACCGGATTCTAATAGGATTGATACCGGATTCTAATAGGATTGATACCGGATTCTAATAGGATTGATACCGGATTCTACTCGTAGTAGGATTGATCCCGGATTCTAATGGGATTGATACCGGATTCTAGCAGGATTGATCTCGGATTCTAGAGGGATTGATCCCGGATTCCAGTGTGATTTAGTTCAGATTCCTGAGGTAAGATTAATACCGAATAAATTGCGAATAAAAAAATCTACTGCTGCTTAATCGCTGACTTCCCGTACCGATGACTTGTTTAGCTTAGATTTAAAGTGTGATTTCAGTGCAATTTTTACATAATCCGTGCAAATATTTTCCTCATGACAATTTAATTGTACTCGCTAATTAATCAAGTCACAATACTTAGTTTCTGCTTCCTGAAATTATTCAAATAGCGTCATACGCTGTTGTTATTGACATTTTGCTATTAAATAATTTAGGAATTATTGAAAAAAAGTTTAAAATATCCTCTGTTATTTATACTTGCTTGTATTTTTTTCGGGTAAGAAAAATTTTTTGTTATTATCGTAGAACGATTTTCCTAGAAAACTGCAATAATTTTTTCCAAGAATCTGAAAATAAGATGCGGTTACTTGAACAAGTGAGTTTAAAGCACCTTCAAATGTATGAAATCGATAATGTATAAGCAGAATATAATTTTTATTTACATAATTCTTTAAGACCGATCTGAGCACACTAAACATTCACAGAGCTAAAGTAATATGACAATAGAAAACTGATCAATGGTACTTTTCATTTCTTCAAGAAGAAAAATGCACTTGTGCATTGGCAGTGGAATGCCAAATGGTTAAAAATTCCATTTTTTCCGTTTTTTCTTTCCAAATCAGCTGGAAGACATAAGTCGACATGTCGCTGGTCGAAGGCTTACAGAAACACAATAAGTAACAATGCTTTGACTGCGTCTGGGGGGAGGCACAGCAGTAATAATTCAATAATTCAACAGTCAAACCCAATGTCCCAAACTGCCTACTGCAAGGGCTATCGTATGCCTATGTACGAAGTAGTTAAAAATGCAAAGTTGGTATAAGAAAAATAATGGATTCTACAGGGATATATTCCGGATTGTACCAGGATTGATCCGGGATTCTAGTAGGATTGATACCGGATTCTAGTAGGATTGATACCGGATTCTAGTAGGATTGATCCCGGATTCTAGTAGGATTGATACCGGGTCCTTGTAGGATTGATCTCGGATTCTAGTAGGATTGATCTCGGATTCTAGAGGGATTGATCCCGGATTCTAGTAGGATTGATCCCGGATTCTGGTAGGATTGATCCCGGATTCTAGTAGGATTGATACCGGATTCTAGAGGGATTGATACCGGATTCTAGTAGGATTGATACCGGATTCTAGAGGGATTGATACCGGATTCTAGTAGGATTGATCTCGGATTCTAGAGGGATTGATACCGGTTTCTAGTAGGATTGATACCGGATTCTAGTAGGATTGATAACTGGATTCTAGTAGGATTGATCCCGGGATTCTAGTAGGATTGATACCGGATTCTAGTAGGATTGATACCGGATTCTAGTAGGATTGATTCCGGATTCTAATAGGATTGATACCGGATTCTTATAGGATTGATCCAGGATTCTAGTAGGATTGATACCGGATTCTAGTAGGATTGATACAGGATTCTAGTAGGATTGATCCCGGATTCTAGTAGGATTGATCCCGGATTCTAGTAGGATTGATTCCGGATTCTAGTAGGATTGATACCGGATTCTAGTAGGATTGATACCGGATTCTTATAGGATTGATCCCGGATTCTAGTAGGATTGATACCGGATTCTAGTAGGATTGATCCCGGATTCTAGTAGGATTGACACCGGATTCTAGTAGGATTGATCCCGGATTCTAGTAGGATTGATTCCGGATTCTAGTAGGATTGATACCGGATTCTAGTAGGATTGATACCGGATTCTAGTAGGATTGACACCGGATTCTAGTAGGATTGATACAGGATTCTATTAGGATTGATACCGGATTCTAGTAGGATTGATCTCTGATTCTACTGGGATATATCCAGGATTCTAGTAGGATTGATACCGGATTCTAGTAGGATTGATACCGGATTCTAGTAGGATTGATAACGGATTCTAGTAGGATTGATCTCTGATTCTAGTAGGATTGATACCGGATTCTAGTAGGATTGATCTCGGATTCTAGTAGGATTGATCCCGGATTCTAGTAGGATTGATACCGGATTCTAGTAGGATTGATCTCTGCTTCTACTGGGATATATCCCGGATTCTAGTAGGATTGATACCGGATTCTAGTAGGATTGATCTCTGATTCTACTGGGATATATCCCGGATTCTAGTAGGATTGATACCGGATTCTAATGGGATTGATACTGGATTCTACTTGGGACTGATCCCGGGTTCTACTGGGATTTAAACTGGATTCTAGTGAAATTGATACTGTATCTGGGCAGCATTTATAATGGAGTATTGCGATTCTACTCCAGGATTTTAGTTGCATTGTTCTGAGAACACTAGTAAACACTTGAAGTATGAAAGCACAAAGTAAACACTTCATGAATCCCTAATTAAATCTAAATGGGCAGAAAGGCGATATCGTGCCTGCTCTCTCCTACCCGCTCTCTCCTACCCGCTCTCTCCTACCCGCTCTCTCCTACCCGCTCTCTCCTACCCGCTCTCTCCTACCCGCTCTCTCCTACCCGCTCTCTCCTACCCGCTCTCTCCTACCCGCTCTCTCCTACCCGCTCTCTCCCACCCGCCCTCTCCCACTCGCTCTCTCTTATCCGCTCTCTCCTACTCGCTCTCTCCTACCCGCTCTTTCTTATCCGCTCTCTCCTACCCGCTCTCTCCTACCCGCTCTCTCCTACCCGCTCTCTCCCACCCGCCCTCTCCCACTCGCTCTCTCTTATCCGCTCTCTCCCACCCGTTCTCAAAATCTACTCTCAATCTTTTTGCGCATACCAGCCCTCTCTAGTCTCTCTCTCCCTGTCTGTCTGGTCCAATTTTTCTGCAGCAGCGGCATTATTGATCGGCATTGACTGAACAGCGCAAGCCCCAGAGGGCTGAAAGAAGACTCAAGCAGGGCTGGTCAGTCTGTCCGCTCCCAGCAAACAATTTTGGGAAGACTCCATTGACGCTATTCGACTTTTTCTCTGAGAAGCACCGGAGGGGGAAAGAGAGCCGTGCGAGCAATGACTATGGGAAGAAATTTTACAATCCAATGAAGACTTCCCATCCCATCCAGATCCCCAGCCAATGGGGCGGCTCAGCTCCCCGACTCAAGCAGCCAATGGGAAGCGGATTTCCATTCCTCCTCATCTCCCACCCCAATTTCTAAAGGCGAAAATCCAGCCGCTTAATCCCAAACACCCGGGACTAAACTCGCCCAACTCGCCAGTTATTCGTCAATCCTTGTCTCCGAGGCCGCAGTGGGATAAATAAAATCAATTGCAACCCTGTTACCCTTCCATTTGTTAAAGACCGACCGATAAACAGAATAGAAAGGGAGATTTTCCTTACCGATAAATCGAATCGAACTCGGCCCGAACTAACGAGAATATCCCTCTATCGGCGCTTTGCTTTGGAATCCGTGCGGATTCTGTTATTGACAGTGGGGGAGAAATTTAATAAGAAATCGAAACCGCAGACCGACAGAAATTGAAATGCTTGAGTCGTCGGACTTCCGACCCGACTCGTACCAGATCAATGGCCGGCTGAGCCCACCCTACGGCATGAGTGTCAATTACGCAGCGGCGCTGGGACCCCTGACTGGCCTGCCGACTGCCTCGATCGGCGGCGGAGGCGGCGGCATCGACAAGTTCAGCAACCAGACTGCGGCGCACGCGTCAAGCAGCGGAGGCGGCGGAGGCGGAGGCTACAGCTTCCTGCACCAGCACGCGGGGGGTCACTGCGGCGGCTACGGCATGCACGACATCAAGCCGTTCAACAGTCTGGAGATGAAGTCCTTCTCTAGCGGCATGCCATCCTCTGAGCTCAACAAGTATTTGAGCATACCGGGACCCATGGGACCCGCGCTGTCGCACGCCCAGAATCACATGAGCGCTTACATGGCCTCCAGCGCCTCATCGTACCAGCATCATCATCAGCAGCAGCAGCAGCAGCAGCAGCAACAGCAGCAACAGCAGCAGCAGCAGCAGCTAAGCGGCTACTATGGCCAGGAGTCGGATCACAAATCGTCCGAGATGAAGCCGCCGCCAGTTTTGTCTTCGGGCTATGCCCAGTTCAGGGGCATTCCGCCTGACTCGCCGATGTCACATCTGCACTATTCAAGCTTCGGTGGCGGCGGCGGAGGCGGTGGAGGCGGTGGCGGCAACTCCAACGGAGGCGGCGGCGGTGGCGGCGGCGGAGGCGGAGGCAGCGGCGGAGGCGGCGGAGGATCTCATCAGGTTTCATCTGGAACCTCGGCCGAGATGGAAGAGATCAACACGAAGGATCTGGCGCACCGCATTAGTGCGGAGCTGAAGCGTTACAGCATTCCGCAGGCGGTGTTCGCCCAGCGCGTGCTGTGCCGCAGCCAGGGCACCCTGTCTGATCTACTTCGCAATCCCAAGCCTTGGAGCAAGCTCAAATCGGGCCGGGAGACATTTCGCCGAATGTGGAAGTGGCTGCAGGAGCCGGAATTTCAGCGTATGTCGGCACTCAGGCTGGCTGGTGAGTGAGGGTTGATTCTTGGAACCCAGGCCTGATTAGTGTCTTCAAATAGGCATAAACCCTCACTCTCCTATCCGCTCTCTCCCTCACTCTCCCATCCGCTCTCTCCCTCACTCTCCTATCCGCTCTCTCCCTCACTCTCCTATCCGTATCCGCTCTCTCCCTCACTCTCCTATCCGTATCCGCTCTCTCCCTCACTCTCCAATCCGCTCTCTCCCTCACTCTCCTATCCACTCTCTCCCTCACTCTCCTATCCGCTCTCTCCATCACTTTCACTCTCCAACGCCCTCCCATCGGCTGTCTACCTCGCTATTTTGACGCAGACATAGCTATAGACCAGTGCAACAGTTGACATCGATGACAACACGCCCTGAATATGGCTCCGCATTTTCCCTATTTATGCCTTCCTTCATCATTCATCTTCGTAGGCCCGCGCGCGTACTCAATGAAACACCCGTGCAGGCGTCAAGTTCTATAGACTCATCCCTTTATTCCAAATTTGTTCTTTGTCTTAAAATTTTTTCTGCTGCTGCAGCTGAACCTGAATGCTACCTGTAGAATTCCCCCCCCTGTTTAAGCTGTGGCCCCCAAAAGCATGTGTCTTTCATGTTGCGCTTTAGGCTGACTATAAAGTAAAGAACAAGAAGGGATTAGAAAAGTGGGATGGGATGACGGAGACACTGGTGTGTTTTATGGGAGAATGGCAGAGAGTTGAGAAAGACAGACAGACTATATAGAGGCTGCGGATTCCGGGTAGAGAAAATCTTGAAGACAACACATCTACACACACACACGCTCACACAGTGTGAGAAGGCAGGCTCATTGCCAGAGAGAGAGAGAGTGCAGCGAGATTTGCTCAACGATGCTGAGTCTATTAGGAGTCGCCACTATGTGGAACATTTATTGCAGTTTAAGGAAAGGAGGTGGGACCTTGTGGGTGTGTATGTTTTTGGCAAACAGCTGATGAGGGTGGGAAGGCTTTATTTAATAGAAGGTGTTATATTTCTGCAGCATCCCCACTTGCTTTCGGGCCCATTCAATGGCCTGACGACACACACACGCACACACACACACACACCCACATACACGGCATAGTTCAAACTATTTGTTCTAACACTTGTGTCAACTATTCCCACTTCAGTACAGTTGGGCTAATCATATATATATATTAATGCAAGACGGGCAAAGAATATGAAAAAAGGGTATAAAAGCAACAATGCCTACTCATTCTGTTGCCCTAATGCTGTTGTATAGTATTTAGTGAGGCCTATTAAACTAGTCGGTGTGCTTAGGGACAGCGTCTTCCCCACACCTGTCAGTTAGTCATTCATTGCTTGGTGGTCCTGAAAATTTTCTCTCTCACGTACACAAGAAATCTTATTTTAAACTTTCCGTCAAAACCTATTTTTGTATCTCCGGCGTGACCTCAACTTGCACACCTGTGTGTGTGCTCAGGAGTCAGCGAAATGTGCAGAATTGGTTCCTCGCTGGCTGCGGGTCTAGTGTCGCCAAATAATGCACCATTGCCCACCTAAAATGTTATAATTCTGCGATCAGCAGTTTAAGAGAGGCTGCAAAATGATTTTCCCTGCCTTGAGGGGGATAATATTCTCATCGTAATATTTACATGCAAGCGATTTGCCTTTGGGCGAAAAAAGTAGACCCAACTAGACACCAAGTCATTGGCGGCACCTTTGGGTCTCATAGTCATGAGCACTCTCTCTCTGCCCCAATCCTCACGATGCCTCTCCTGGTCTTCCCCTTGGTTGCCTCCCAACTCCCGACTGTGAGGAGAGACGGCAGAGGGGGTAGCTATATAGTCGATGACCCACTTGAAATCGGTGACAATGTTTGCTCCGATGGTCGGGCATGAAGATGAAGATAGGCTCTCTGTTGGCCTGGCCCAAACCGATGCACTGCAGGAGATACCTAACTCGCATGCCTTCTCAGATCTTACTAACATGGGTCCTCTACAGGAGAGTGTCTGCAAGCCAACCACACTGTCAGCCCATATGCGCTTAACCATTTCTGTGTGCTCCGCATTCTATGCGCCCTGTGCTCTGTGCTCCATCTACTAGCTCCGATCTCCTTTCTCACCTCCCCCCTCTCCTCTCTCACCTCTCCTCTCTCCTCTCTCACCTCTCCCCTCTCCTCTCTCACCTCTCCTCTCTCCTCTTTCGTCTCTCCTCTCTCCTCTCTCACCTCTCCCCTCTCCTCTCTCACCTCTCCTCTCTCCTCTCTCGTCTCTCCCCTCTCCTCTCTCACCTCTCTCTCACCGCGTCTGGAGTTGCCTTGGTTCGAATCCTGATTTCAATTTTTTCGATACATATCGGAATCGATTCCAACATTTGATTTTTGAAATTCAATGGGCAGTGTCCTCTCTCCTCTCTCCCGCTCTCTCTCTCCCTCTCTCCCTCTCCCCTCTCCTCTCTCACCTCTCCTCTCTCCTCTCTCGTCTCTCCCCTCTCCTCTCTCACCTCTCCCTTCTCCTCTCTCGTCTCTCCCCTCTCCTCTCTCACCTCCCCTCTCCTCTCTCCCCTCTCCTTTACCCCATCTAGTCTCTCCCCTCCACTCTCCTGTGTCCTCTCTGGTCTTCACCCTCCACTCCTAAATCTCCCTTTCTTCCTCTTGTTCCCTCTGTTCAATAAAAATCTATCAATCAATCAAATAATGAGTCTATTTATCATCAATATTCGACTTTATTCACAGCGGACTAAAATTCTGACACATGCTGATCTTGAATAATTATATTATAAAAAGCAGCAGGGCTAGCCAAAAATAGAATAATTATGAAATAAGAAAATAAAATTGACAAAGAGGAAGATAGATATACTGAAGTCAGTTCGAAAAACTGGCCCACTTTCTAATAATTTTATCTGTGAGTTCAGTCCGACCCTGCCAGTCACTGTATCTCCCGCTTTCCTCTCCGAGATAAGCACCTTCGTCAACCCCCACCCCTTGGGATCTGTAGATTTTGGGATATGTCTTTAGAGAGCTACAGAGATGGGGGAGAGTAGGAACCAAAGTGAGGATGAAAAGTTTCGGGTCCGTGGCGTCAAGCCAGGCGTGACAGCTCGGTGGAGGGGAGCGGGTCCGGCCCCCCCAGAGGAGAGTTATAACAAAAATTGACTTAATCTATAACGCATCTCGGTTCTTAACAATTTTCACATTCTTCTGTTTATATACGATTATAAATAAATATAAATATAAATATATATGAAATTGAGCGAAAAAATTGCTAAGGACACAAAATATTGGTCCGTCTCTTCAAGATCTGCCCCAAGTCTTGCTTAGTAACTCGACTGAATAAGCCACACACACACACACAGAGACAGAGAGTAGCTTAAAGTCAAATTCAAAAAGTAAAGTATTATAAACCGCCCAACACCTGCTTTTAACTCAACTGTGTCTCTCTCTGTCTTTTCCTCACCCCTATCACCTCTTTATCCCCTCTCTCCTTCTCGCTCTGTCTCCAGTTTTAGCATAGACCAACAATTTCAACCGGGGTGGGGTGGGGAGTCAACTAAAAGCGAACTGCATTTTTTGTGTTTCTGGGCGCTTGTAGAGGTTAAAAAGTAACCCTGATCATAGCCGCAATTCCATATGTATTTGCATATATAATATAATATGTATAGTTGAAAATCGCTTCGCTGTTTAGACATGTTACCAAAGCTACCCCTGCAGTAACCTAAGGTGAACATTCTACATTTTCTTCTCATTCACTTTATGGACTCTCTGAGCACTGCTCAATCCACATTGCGAAACGTAGTTGGGAGCAAAATAAAATTATACATTTCGCTTTTAGCTATTTTTGTGCTGGCATAATTTTTGCTACTACTAGTGGAAGGCAGGCTCTGTGGTGTAGTGGGTTGAGGTTGGTTTTTTGAAATTATAACGCAACAGTCGAGTGACCGTTCCAAGACGACCCTGCTGATCAAATAGGCAGCGCTTGGGTGTGTGTGCGTGTGCCTGTATATGCGCATGTACACCAGAGTGACTGAATATATTTCACTCATTGCTTCGTGGCATTGCTAGCAGATAATTAATTGTATAACTGCTTGACAGCATTTAGTTAACCGATTAGCTACTAATGAAGTGAATAAGATTCGAAGCGTGTGATCTTTTTAATAATTTATGTCGACACCTAACCCCTGGTTCTTCAGGTAGAGTAATTATCTATAAAAACTCCTGGTTCTTCAGGTAGAGTAATTATCTATGAACACCCCTGGTTCTTCAGGTAGAGTAATTATCTATGAACACCCCTGGTTCTTCAGGTAGAGTAATTATCTATAAAAACTCCTGGTTCTTCAGGTAGAGTAATTATCTATGAACACCCCTGGTTCTTCAGGTAGAGTAATTATCTATGAACACCCCTGGTTCTTCAGGTAGAGTAATTATCTATGAACACCCCTGGTTCTTCAGGTAGAGTAATTATCTATGAACACCCCTGGTTCTTCAGGTAGAGTAATTATCTATGAACACCCCTGGTTCTTCAGGTAGAGTAATTATCTATGAACACCCCTGGTTCTTCAGGTAGAGTAATTATCTATGAACACCCCTGGTTCTTCAGGTAGAGTAATTATCTATGAACACCCCTGGTTCTTCAGGTAGAGTAATTATCTATGAACACCCCTGGTTCTTCAGGTAGAGTAATTATCTATGAACACCCCTGGTTCTTCAGGTAGAGTAATTATCTATAAAAACCCCTGGTTCTTCAGGTAGAGTAATTATCTATGAACACCCCTGGTTCTTCAGGTAGAGTAATTATCTAAGAACACCCCTGGTTCTTCAGGTAGAGTAATTATCTATGAACACTCCTGGTTCTTCAGGTAGAGTAATTATCTATGAAACCCCTGATTCTTCAGGTAGAGTAATTATCTATGAAACCCCTGATTCTTCAGGTAGTGTCATTATCTATGGAATCCCTGGTTCCTATTCTTCAAGTGATAACATCATTAAACACCTGGTTCTTCAGCGGGGCGATAATTATCATTAACCCTCAAATCTTCAGGTGTCTAAATTGCATCAATTCAAACAAACTGAACCGTGGGAAGGTTTTGGGGAAAAATAAAATTGAAACTCAAATCTATTTTAGATTTTTATGAAGGCATATGCATTGAAAAATAAGCTTTTTCCTAGCTCAGAAGAATCAATTGCTTCTTCATCGGGGCCAGCGGGAGTCATTTCGAGATGATTAAAAAAGAGAGAGACAAAATTCTCTTCAACAGAGAGTCGACCAGATTTGCTTGATTATAGCCTTCGTGAACAAGCGGTCGCTGATTGCTCCCTGCCAGAGGTGCCCGCCCACCACCACTCTGCAGACAGGAGCCTTTTGAAATGCTCAACTTCAGCACGGACTCTGCGTCCACATTCTTGCGCAGCTTTTTGTTTAGTGCCTCCGACTCAATCATTTTCTGCCAGCCAGCAGCGGAAGATGTTGAGGCCAGAAGAGGCTGGAAGAGGATTAGAAAGAGAAAAAAACGTTTCTCTTTTCTTTTGGACAACTTTTTCAGCGTTGAAGAGGCAGACGAGAAGGACATGCTCAACAGTGGCTAATTGCCGACATTCTCATGCAGACAATTAGACAGAAAATAGGAAAACTATGATCAACTAGGGAAGGCTTCGCTTTGACTTTTCCTAGAAACTTCGCATGAAGGATGGGTTGGTGGCTTACTGCGCTATTGGTAGAGCGAAAATACCAGAGTATTGTATATATTATATAAAGTATAGTTAAACTGCCTGAATAAAGCTTTTTTTTTAAAAAAGCATCCATGCGAGAAGGTGAATAATTTATCCTTGAGTTGCAGATTCCGCTTTGGCAGGTGAATATGCCGTGTGAGGGGAAGAAATTACTGACAGAAAAAAACATGAGAACTGCCGAACAACTCGACTAAAATTTATACTAGCTTCGTCGGCAGGTAAATTGGGATTTCTAGTCTAGCTTTTTAGCGACACTCCTAAATCATCTCTTCCTAATTCCTAAGCAAAATAGTTAAACAGGTGCATTGGAATTGCTTGGAATTTCCTATACTTCAAAACTGTAAGATTATCCCCTTGTTTTTGGCGAAAGAATTTTCCCGTTATCCGTCCCTCGCATATCATAGAACAAAAATCGCTTGGGATTCGGCCTTTAAAAACTAAATATAATTTCCCAACGGAGTCTAAGCCTATAGCCTATAGCTCCAAACTGCTTGGCAGCCATTTTGTGAATAGAGCCAGTTTTTCGCACACAGATTACACGCAAGACCGAAGACAAGGGACTAAGACCAGGAAAGAGAGGAGTTTCTCTGAACTGAACTAGAGTTTACTAGACCAACAAGAAGAGGAAAGGCATGAACAGATTTTGGGCCAGACTGTCTGTCTGCGTCCCTCTCTGTCCCTCCTTCTTGTTCAAGGACCCTCTCGACAGGACTAGCCAGAGCCTAGAACCTGCCAGTGCTCAAACTGCCTTCCAAAGAGCTCACCAAAAACTCCCTAAGATTAGGGACTGCAGAAGAACAAGGGGGCTGGGCGCTTGGTGTGAGAGATGATGCGACACACATAGCTGCTGGTGCGCGGGGTGTATTGAAGGCGAAGGAAAGATGTGATTTGCTGCTCCGAGTCTGCAGCAGACTTTCGGTTCCCATGCTTCTTCAGAAATAACCCACACCCTACAGCTCCAGCTTCTCCTATTCATCGCTCTCTTTCTTTCTGTCAAACTTGGCGCCTGAGCTGATCTGGCTCGCGAGACCGAGTGTTCCAGGTGCAATTTTCCCTTGCCCGCGCATTGCGATTCCTTGCTTTTCCCAATGCGTTGTTTCACAAATGGTTTACTGTGAAACAGTCAGTTGGAGGTCGGTCATCTATACGATGGTGGCGTCAGCCTCAATACAATGGCCCAATTGAAAACAAATTTGATAATGGAGCAGAAAAATCTCTGAAATTATTACGTGACCATGCGTAGAGAATCTGCAGCTGAATATGAGTAGACATTTTCTTAGAATCGCTGATAATAACTAGAAGAGATTTCTTAGAATCGCTGATAATAACTAAAAATGATTTCTCAGAATCGTAGATAATAAATAAAAGAGACTTCTTAGAAACGCTAATAATAACTAGAAGAGATTTCTTAAGAATCGTAGATAATAACTAAAAATGATTTCTCAGAATCGTAGATAATGAATAAAAGAGACTTCTTAGAAACGCTAATTATAACTAAAATACATTTTCTTAGAATCTAAGATTGCGTAAAATATTTTTCTTAGAATCTTAGTTTATGACGGAGTCGATTTTTTAAATGTCTCACTTCGTGAAAACCAGCAGATATTTTCTTAGAACCACAAAGGTTTCGAGGCACGCCACAAGAAATCCTAAACGTCAAAAGTCAGGTCAGATTATAGGCTTTCCAATTGGATTTCAATTTCTAATACCGGAACAAAAAAGTGCCATTCATTTCTCGGACGTCTCTAGGCGTCTCCGCCGTTGCAGCCTGCAAGCGCAAGGAAGACGACGCCGTCGCGTCGGCCGCAGCAGCCGCGGCAGCAGCCGCCGCCGCCGCCGCCGGAGTCTGCGGCATGGCGGGTGTCAATCACGGCCACGGCAACCACGCCATGATGGGCATCAAATCGTCCGGAGCTGGCGGCGGCGGAGGCGGTGGCGGCGGCGGCGGTGGCGGCGGCTCCGAGTCAAAGCCGCCCAAGAAGCCGCGCCTCGTGTTTACGGACATTCAGCGCCGAACTCTGCACGCCATCTTCAAGGAGACGAAACGGCCAAGCAAGGAAATGCAGGCCACAATAGCCCAGCAGCTGGGTCTCGAGGTTTCCACAGTGGCGAATTTTTTCATGAACGCTCGCCGTCGCTCGCTGGACAAATGGCAGGAGGACAAGGACGGCCGCACCGGCAGCACCGACTCGCTGCTCTTCGACGATCAACGCTCCGAGGCGTCTTGTTTGGAAAGCGACGATCCGGCCGCAGCCGCGGCCGCCGCTGCTGCCGCCGCCGCCGCAGCAGCCGCCGCGGCAGCCGTCATCGGGCCGCATTCGGGCCATCCGCATCATCAGCACCATCATCATCAGCAACAGCAGCAGCAGCATCATCAGCACCATCAGCAGCACCATCAGCAGCATCAGCATCATCACCAGCATCAGCACCAGCACCAGCACCAGCTCCAGCAGCATCATATGCTGTCGTCGGGTACTGCGGGTCCGGCTCTGTCCTCGGCCAACCTGCCCTCGCCGCTGCCCATCGCTCTGCCGTTGAATTTGAACTCCTCCGCTGCTTCTTCGCCTCTGGTTGGCGGGTCGGCGTGACAATTATGAAGCACCACGGAAAATTTTAAATGTTGCTCTTATTTACTTTTTAAAATACTGTTGCTGCTAAACTCGAGAAGGGAGGCAGAGACGGACGGGGAATCGGGAAATTGGTAATTGCTATTTAAGGAATAAAAAAAAATATTTAAGTTTTCTAAGGTATACTGTCTTTTAGAAGGTTTTCAGTTGGAAAATATGTTGCCTAAAAGATAGCGTAATAGAGGTTGACTAATAGAAGGTTGCCTAATAGAAGGTTGCCTAATAGAAGGTTGCCTAATAGAAGGTTGCGTAATAGAAGGTTGCCTAATAGAAGGTTGCCTAATAGAAGGTTGCCTAATAGAAGGTTGCCTAATAGAAGGTTGCCTAATAGAAGGTTGCCTAATAGAAGGTTGCCTAATAGAAGGTTGCCTAATAGAAGGTTGCCTAATAGAAGGTTGCCTAATAGAAGGTTGCCTAATAGAAGGTTGCCTAATAGAAGGTTGCCTAATAGAAGGTTGCCTAATAGAAGGTTGCCTAATAGAATGTTGCCCAACGGAAGGTAAAGTTAGTTGTGATTGCCACTTTTAATCTCTCAACCTCTCCTTGTCCTTCGCAATGTTCCTTCAAATTCAAAGATAAATTTGCTTCAAATCTATTATAGGAGTGAAACAAAAAGAATTTCTGCGAATGACACTATCTTATATTTTGAAAGATTTTTTTGTTTGACTCCAAGCAGTTTTTCAATTCACGTGTACAGAATTTTTCGGAAAATTGTATAATATCAACCTATGAACTATATAGATATAGATGGCGTATATTAAAGTGCATTGTGATGTTTTTGTTCAAAAAGTTTTCAAAGAAAGCAACCTCAACTAAAGTTATAGTTTTTGCAGGAGGGCTGCGGGCAGTGGCATATCATTCGGTGACACTGGACCTGCAGCCAGCGAGGAGGCAATTCTGCCCATTCCGCTGACTCCTGAGCACACTCGCACACAGTTACTGTACGCAGGCACACACTCAACACAGGTGTGTACATCTGCCTTGACTTTCTCATCGTCGGGCAGTGTACACTCAATAAATGTGGCCTCGCCGTGGAATCGAACTTAGGGACCTCGGTGCAAGAGGCAAACGCGTTATCCGCTCTGCCACCAACCCCTATTATATTATTATCATTATAATTATATTATTATATAGTTATAGCTTATTCATGAATTGAATTTTCGCACCAAATCCCATTGCTTACTATCTGTCGCAGTTTTTTTTCTATAAACTAAAAGTTATTTATTTTTGTTGTTCATAATTTCCATATCGTGCAGTTTCTGCTTGCCTATTGGAACAGTTTTCGTCGAAGCATCGAAATTGCCCACTAAATAGCTTTAATTATAATCCTAAATGTTGTTTAAATTTTAATATCTTAGTCAATCGTAATCCCAACGCTCTCCCTAACTGTACCCAAATGAGCAGTGAAAATTGACTAGAAATATCTACTTGTCCGCCTAATTACATTGAGCTTCTAAGTCCCAGTATTAGTTGCAACGCTCGCAAGCGAAATTAATTATTTGTACACAGACTTTTATTGCTTTTTCAATATTCCTAGCACTACCGATTTCTTTTGTTAGCTGTTGTTGTTGATTTTTTGTTCTCGTTGCTATCCAAATCACTGAGCATTGATCAGTGATTTGGGATCTGAAATCACCTTGATTTGCACCGCGATCATTATGGATTTGCTTTTTATTGAAAAATGTGTCTCTCTGTTTTCTCGGAATTAGCTTATCTGAATGGAATAAATTCATTGAGCTTTGAGGGTGGCCCCAGTGACTGATTATGAAACCTAATGTAGAAAGCTCACTCACTCACTCACTCTATGATGCATATATTATCAGCTGCAAAATCAACTGTCCACTTCCTGCGTTTTTATTTTCACTGCAGAATATTCAGCTTTGAGATCATATAAATTGTCAAGGAAATTCATGGCCCACTTCAGATAGTTATTCATACTCATTACACAGCTTCACGCGAACTGCCGAATGTGCTTTTGAGATGCTCCACTCTCCCACTCTCCCTCTCCTACTCTCCCACTCTCCCTCTCCTACTCTCCCTCTCCTACTCTCCCACTCTCCCTCTCCTACTCTCCCTCTCCTACTCTCCCACTCTCCCTCTCCTACTCTCCCACTCTCCCTCTCCTACTCTCCCTCTCCTACTCTCCCACTCTCCCTCTCCTACTCTCCCACTCTCCCTCTCCTACTCTCCCTCTCCTACTCTCCCACTCTCCCTCTCCTACTCTCCCACTCTCCCTCTCCTACTCTCCCTCTCCTACTCTCCCACTCTTTCTCTCCCACTCTCCCACTCTCCCTCTCCCACTCTCTCTCTCTCCCTCTCCTACTCTCCCACTCTCCCTCTCCTACTCTCCCACTCTCCCTCTCCTACTCTCCCTCTCCTACTCTCCCTCTCCTACTCTCCTACTCTCCCTCTCCCACTCTCCCTCTCTCCCTCTCCTACTCTCCCACTCTCCCTCTCCTACTCTCCCACTCTCCCTCTCCTACTCTCCCTCTCCTACTCTCCCACTCTTTCT
Organism: Macrostomum hystrix; assembly: GCA_950097015.1. Lineage (NCBI taxonomy): Eukaryota > Metazoa > Platyhelminthes > Macrostomidae > Macrostomum > Macrostomum hystrix. The sequence goes on from CATNEN010000028.1 coordinate 351,543, forward strand.
CTCCCACTCTCCCACTCTCCCTCTCCCACTCTCCCTCTCTCCCTCTCCTACTCTCCCACTCTCCCTCTCCCACTCTCCCTCTCTCCCTCTCCTACTCTCCCACTCTCCCTCTCCTACTCTCCCACTCTCCCTCTCCTACTCTCCCACTCTCCCTCTCCTACTCTCCCTCTCCTACTCTCCCTCTCCCACTCTCCCACTCTCCCTCTCCCACTCTCCCTCTCTCCCTCTCCTACTCTCCCACTCTCCCTATCCTACTCTCCCTCTCCTACTCTCCCTCTCCCACTCTCCCACTCTCCCTCTCCTACTCTCCCTCTCCTACTCTCCCTCTCTCCCTCTCCTACTCTCCCACTCTCCCTCTCCTACTCTCCCACTCTCCCTCTCCTACTCTCCCTCTCCTACTCTCCCACTCTCCCTCTCCTACTCTCCCACTCTCCCTCTCCTACTCTCCCTCTCCTACTCTCCCCACTCTCCCTCTCCTACTCTCCCACTCTCCCTCTCCTACTCTCCCTCTCCTACTCTCCCACTCTCCCTCTCCTACTCTCCCACTCTCCCTCTCCTACTCTCCCTCTCCTACTCTCCCACTCTTTCTCTCCCACTCTCCCACTCTCCCTCTCCCACTCTCTCTCTCTCCCTCTCCTACTCTCCCACTCTCCCTCTCCTACTCTCCCACTCTCCCTCTCCTACTCTCCCTCTCCTACTCTCCCTCTCCTACTCTCCTACTCTCCCTCTCCCACTCTCCCTCTCTCCCTCTCCTACTCTCCCACTCTCCCTCTCCTACTCTCCCACTCTCCCTCTCCTACTCTCCCTCTCCTACTCTCCCACTCTTTCTCTCCCACTCTCCCACTCTCCCACTCTTTCTCTCCCACTCTCCCACTCTCCCTCTCCTACTCTCGGTCTCCTACTCTCCCTCTCTCCCACTCTCCCTCTCCTACTCTCCCACTCTCCCACTCTCCCTCTCCCACTCTCCTTCTCCTACTCTCCCACTCTTTCTCTCCCACTCTCCCACTCTCCCTCTCCAACTCTCGGTCTCCTACTCTCCCTCTCTCCCACTCTCCCACTCCTACTCTCCCACTCTCCCACTCTCCCTCTCTTACTCTCACACTCTCCCTCTCCTACTCTCCCACTCTCCCTCTCCTACTCTCCCACTCTCCCTCCCCTACCCTCCCACTCTCCCTCTCCCACTCTCCCTCTCCTACTCTCACACTCTCAGTCTCATTTTCCCAGTTGTACCCTCGCATCGGGACTACCATTCCGTGAGTCACAATCTCATCTCGAGATTTCCGCAGCGGGTTTTGCTCGAGTGCTGAGAGTCAGTTATCAGTGTCAGAAACGCTGATATGTCTCACGCGGCCATCCGTGATGGTCGTGTCGAACAGAATTTTCGGATGCTTGGCAGCAAAGTTGCTTCATATTTAGACGCAATACTTAGTCGCCTGTCTCTCTCTGCCAACAAATTCATCAGAGGAAGGCCCAAGGTTCTCCAGTGTGCCAACAGAAGTGCCGCTTCATTAGTGAAGTACCGCCAGCTCAACCACCCCCAACCACAGTTGCATGCCTGTCTATCGAAATCGTAGTTCTATTTTTTGTCAAGATTCTATCCTTTATACCACAGTATGACCAAATAGGTCTGATCGAATTAGAGTTACAATTTGCGGCTGCACTGTCACTGAATCTTCGTCTAATACACCAAACTGGAGTGTAATTTGGCTTTTGAAAATAGTCTGCACGTAACACGCCAGCTGTCAATCTTGCTAGAAATTACACTCCATCTTTTCTAAAACCCGCGTCCCAACGCCACTCCTACTCCCACTGAGACCAGGTCAGTCGAGAAATAGGGCCCGTCACACTAATTCCCCGAGCAGTAGACCAGACTAGTATGCAAATCAGATTGGCTTGAAAATGTGATTAACACAATTATAAGTTGTGTAAAACATTGGGCCGACATTGGGGCTTCGGCTAATCACAAACTCGCAGAGTCCATCTAACTCTAGTCTGGTGTCTAACCCGCCTTCACTTACGCGGCGCAAGTTGGCTGTTTCTATCTAACAAACACTTCGGCGTCAGCGCCTGTCCCAGCCTGAATCTCAATGAGTCTCAAAGACCGATTGCTCAACTCCCAGCTAAAGAAGGTTTTCCTTGGCTCAGTGCTCACTGGGCACAGAGCTAGTAGTGTAATAATAAAACTAATTTTTACTAACGAATCAATCGATTTAGACGGCGGGTCGACAACGAGCTGCGCATGCTGATCAAAGCTACATTGAGGAGACTGCGTTTGCTGCTTAGCCTGACCCGGACTGTGTTGGCGAGATCACTGAGATTAACTACTAATTCTAAATATATTCATGGCCGTCTGATGAACAATAGGGAGAGTGGGAGAGTGGGAGAGGGAGAGTGGGAGAGGGAGAGTGGGAGAGGGAGAGTGGGAGAGGGAGAGTGGGAGAGGGAGAGTGGGAGAGGGAGAGTGGGAGAGTAGGAGAAGGAGAGTGGGAGAGGGAGAGTGGGAGAGTAGGAGAAGGATAGTGGGAGAGGGAGAGTGGGAGAGGGAGAGTGGGAGAGGGAGAGTGGGAGAGTAGGAGAAGGAGAGTGGGAGAGGGAGAGTGGGAGAGGGAGAGTAGGAGAGGGAGAGTAAGAGAGGGAGCTAGTGGGAGAGGGAGAGTAGGAGAGGGAGAGTAAGAGAGGGAGCTAGTGGGAGAGGGAAAGTAGGAGAGGGAGATTGGGAGAGGGATTGGGAGAGTGAGAGCGGGAGAGGGAGAGTGGGAGAGGGAGAGTAGGAGAGGGAGAGTGTGAGAGTAAGAGAGTAGGAGAGCGAGAGTGGGAGTGGGAGAGTAGGAGAGCGAGAGTAGGAGTGGGAGAGTAGGAGAGCGAGAGTGGGAGTGGGAGAGTAGGAGAGGGAGAGTGGGAGAGTGGGATAGGGAGAGTAGGAGAGGGAGAGTAAGAGAGGGAGCTAGTGGGAGAGGGAAAGTAGGAGAGGGAGATTGGGAGAGGGATTGGGAGAGTGAGAGCGGGAGAGGGAGAGTGGGAGAGGGAGAGTAGGAGAGGGAGAGTGTGAGAGTAAGAGAGTAGGAGAGCGAGAGTGGGAGTGGGAGAGTAGGAGAGCGAGAGTGGGAGTGGGAGAGTAGGAGAGGGAGAGTGGGAGAGTGTGAGAGGGAGAGTGTGAGAGTGGGAGAGAGAGCGGGAGAGAGGAGAGAGGACACTGCCCTTTGAATTTCAAAAATCTAATGTTTGGAATCGATTCCGATATGTATCGAAAAAATTGAAATCAGGATTCGAACCAAGGCAAGTCCAGACGCGTTTCGCTCTTATTGGAGCTCATCAGTAGAGTCTAGCCTAGCGCTCTAGCCATTAGGCTATAGGCGCTTGTTCAAATCCAGCTTTCAATCTCAACATATCGTAATCGATTCGGCAGCGCCCCGCAACTCAATCCATACTCACTCAACTCCGTGGCACTGACTCGGTCGTACGAGACGCCGGTGCTGGCCTCAGAAAGAGGGAGAGAGGGAGAGAGAGAGCGGGAGAGGGAGAGTAGGAGAGGGAGAGTAAGAGAGGGAGAGTGGGAGAGGGAAAGTAGGAGAGGGAGAGTCGGAGAGGGAGAGTAGGGGAGGGAGAGTGGGAGAGTGGTAGAGGGAGAGTAGGAGAGTAGGAGAAGGAGAGTGGGAGAGGGAGAGTGGGAGAGGGATATAGGAGAGGGAGAGTGGGAGAGGGAGAGTAGGAGAGGGAGAGTCGGAGAGGGAGATTCTGTACTCATAAATTGCAATGCAATGAAGCCCTGGCCAGCCATGGAATAGAGTGGCAGTGATTGTCGCACCGCCATTGTGTCTAATCAAGTCAGCGCCGTGGACACAATTAGAAGCAAAATGATGAACTAAGTGGAATCGGACGCTGAGCTAAGTTTGAGTAGGGTTTGAGCACATCCGCTGGGGTGGGTTGGTTGGGGAACTAACAGTGAAACACTGGTAGCTCACACAGGTGAGTGATAATTAGTGTGCACGGGCAAGATGGCCTAGCTTTGGTTGGTATGCTTGAGTCACTTCAACCTGTAGGAAAAAGTTTTCCAAGCTTCTCTCCAGCCCCCTCAACAGTTTTTCTCATTGTTTCTTCGTTTGAAACCAGATATGGTCAGCCCAGTCAGGCAGTCAGTCAGGTCCCAATGTTCTCCCAATGCCTATCTACACTCAGCAGTCAGTCTAATGCTTAACTAAAAGCATCTCAAGACGTAAGCTAAGTTTTCTTCAATTAAACTTCATTATGATGAAAAAAACGAAATAAAAGACGCGATTGGAGTTCTCGATTTTCAAAATTCTTTTTTTCGTGAGCGCTTCTTTAACTAAGAAATCGGAGCAAAAATGTGCAACTATTAAGGACGTAAATGTATTTTGTCCATAATTCAATAGCTCGGAAATAATAATTTACTTTCCTTTGGAGAGGGAGAGTAGAAGAGGGAGAGCGGGAGAGGGAGAGTAGAAGAGGGAGAGTAGGAGAGGGAGAGTAGGAGAGGGAGAGTGGGATAGGGAGAGTGGGAGAGAGAGAGTGGGAGAGGGAGAGCGGGAGAGGGAGAGCGGGAGAGGGAGAGCGGGAGAGGGAGAGCGGGAGAGGGAGAGTAGAAGAGGGAGAGTAGGAGAGGGAGAGTAGGAGAGGGAGAGTGGGATAGGGAGAGTGGGAGAGGGAGAGTAGAAGAGGGAGAGTGGGAGAGGGAGAGTGGGAGAGGGAGAGCGGGAGAGGGAGAGTTGGAGAGGGAGAGTGGGAGAGAGAGAGTGGGAGAGGGAGAGCGGGAGAGGGAGAGTAGAAGAGGGAGAGCGGGAGAGGGAGAGTAGAAGAGGGAGAGTAGGAGAGGGAGAGTAGGAGAGGGAGAGTGGGAGAGGGAGAGTGGGAGAGTGAGAGTGGGAGAGGGAGAGTAGAGGAGAGAGAGTAGGAGAGGAAACAAAAGAAGCGATTGTAGTTATCGACTTTCAAATTTCATTTTCTTCTGTTCTTTTTTAACTACGAGATCGGAGCAAAAATGTGCACCAATTATGGACGTACGGGCGTACAAGTTTTGTGTCCACAAATCAATAGTTCTGAAATAATTATTTAACTTTCTTTGGAGGCCTCTAGCTCATGAAGTTGAAAGCAAATCTATTTTTCGCTCATTAGACTCGGTGACTCGAAGCCTGGCCTGAAGCTACGAGAAACTATTTTGATGCCTGATGGAGCTCAAGTCGGGGGTCTGGTTGGAATTTTAATTATTAACGAGCTGCCGAAGGCAAATTTTGAGACGGGCTGCTGCTGCTGCTGCTGCCATTGTTGTTGTCGTTGCGCAAGATGACGCCGAACGCGTGGCAATATGGGGATAAATATCCCCCATACCCCTGTTGCCTTTCTATTCCCCCTCTCCACTGGAGAAATCTGCATGCCTTCCACCGCCCCCGAGGCGACTTTGAGCTGCCGAGACCGGACTGACAGCTGAAAGATCAGGGAAGCTTTACCCGCAGGGCCTCTACTGGGAGATTGAGAAGGTGCTGGTGCTGTTCTCCGGCTAACATTTACAGAGCAGCGAAATTAAGCCGGTTGTGCAACCATGGTCTCCATGGGGACAGGGCTTGTGTGAGTGATGTCAGTCTTTGTCCATGTAGACTAGGCTCTGTACAGCTGTTCAGTCCATGGACTGGGATATTATAATACTAATTTGTAAGTTTTTTATCTCGCGAAATAAGTCTCTGGTGAGACTCTGGTGTGTAGCTAAAATAAGAATAATTATGTTTGCATTTGATTGACAAGTGGTTATGAAACTGGTGCTAATAAAACTGGTCATTAAAAACCCTGCCAAAAATGTTTTGTTTAACTGACATTCGGCTTAGGCAATTATTCTCCTATTTGAGAAACTAAATAGGCTATTCTTTCACTCTAGGCGTGAAGTGTCCGCCTTCATTTAACTTGACTCACCCCTCCTGTCCTGCAACCCCATCAATTTTGGCATTCTCTGGCTACAGAATTATTGCTGCAAAAGCAATTTATAGAAAAAACACGACTTAATAAGGCCTTGCCTTATAGCTAGTGAAGGCTTTGTCAGGCGTGACCAAATTCTCCCCCACCCCATTCATGCATCGCCTCGTCTCACTTACTCAGGGATTAGCTCCCTGCTGATCTCCCCAGTCAGTCATTCAGCCTGCAAAGTTTCTATTTTTTGAGCCAAGAAAAGGAAGCCAGAAAAAGAAGAAGAAAAACGTGTTTCTGACTTGCTCAAACTACCCCTCAAACCCCTCTCTAGTTTAGCAGCAGCAGCAGCAACAGCAGTTTGAGAACTGCACTCAACAGTTCCGCGACCTGCTTCCTTTGTGGTGACGACGGCGTAGCCTGAGTCTGCTCAGCCGGGGCCTCCGCCTGTAGCTTCATCCTGTCCCAGAGTCATACTGCTCAACCAGCGAGCAAACAATAGAAGACGGACTTTGCGGCGCTCTGCTTCCTTAGTCTCTTGCCCGCACCAGCTGGCGAGACTGCAGGGGCAGGCCTGGCCGTGCCGTGAGACTTCGGCGGCCGGAATTAGCCGCGTGTGGAACTGCCAGCATGCCGAGATTATCCGGATTTAAATGGTAAATGGAAAAGTTTGCGCCGAAAGTTCAAATCCGAAATTAATATTTGCAATGAAGTTCAATTAGCTCTTTAAAATGCTTCTGGATACGATTCTTGCTGCGATTCTAGCGACGATTCCTGCTAGGATTCTAGCTGCGTTTCCTGCTCCGATTCTAGCTCCGATTCCTGCTGCGATTCTAGATAAGATTTCTTCTGCGATTCTAGCTGCGTTTCCTGCTCTGATTGTAGCTACGATTTCTTCTGCTATTCCAGCGACGATTCCTGATGCGATTCTAGCTCTGATTCCTGCTTCGATTCTAGATAGAATTTCTTCTGCGATTCTAGATAAGATTTCTTCTGCGATTCTAGATAAAATTTCTTCGGCGATTCTAGATAAGATTTATTCTGCGATTCTAGCGACGATTCCTGATGCGATTCTAGCTCTGATTCCTGATGCGATTCTAGCTCTGATTCCTGCTTCGATTCTAGATAAGATTTCTTCTGCGATTCTAGATAAGATTTCTTCTGCGATTCTAGATAAGATTTCTTCTGCGATTCTAGATAAGATTTCTTCTGCGATTCTAGCGACGATTCCTGGTGCAATTCTAGCTACGATTCCAGCTCCGATTCTGGCTACGCTTCTATGTGTGGTTCTGTATACGATTCCTTCTCCAATCTAGTAAGAATTCTTTGATTCTGGCTACGTTTCTTGGTGGGATTCTAGATACGATTCCTTCTCCATCTCTAGTAAGATTCCTTCTGCGATTCTATATACGATTTCTGCTGCAATTCTGGCTACGTTTCCTGCTGTGATTTTAGATAGGTTTTCTGATATGTTTTCCTGTAGCTCCGATTCTAGCTATGATTCCTGCTGCGATTCTAACTGCGATTTCACCTGCATACTATGCTGGATTATAGCTGCATTACCTGCATTGATTTATAAATCCTACAAGACACTGATAGTTTGACCAAAACTCGCAACTTTGTTACGAAAGTTTCTATCAGAAATTAATTCCAACCGAAGATCTACAAAGAGAATACTCCAGCCAAGCTCAACTCCGAAAATGGGAGTGGGGGAGTAAAAGACGATTTAAACAGGGGATAAAAGCCTTTACACAGTCTCATCCCCCAACGAGGGAGGATACATCGGCGAGGATTATGAGATTCCGAGGCCCTCGGGCGTCGACAACTCAAAGGATTATTTGGAGCCGGTGGAGTCTGGGGCTGCAGCTGCGAGATGGGAGGTAGGAATATTCATTTCTTGAATAAAATGGCAGAAGACCCATGAGTAGAAGAAGAGATTTGCCAAAAAAGAGACACACGCCCGTTGGGTCGCGGAAAGATATGTCTGGAAAACTCAGAATTGTATTGAATTTCTTCATTCTGCTCCGTTCCGTCTGTCTCGAGTTTAGTTTCTTTTCAGAGCTCTCTTGCGTAGTGAGGGATGATGCTTAACTCAAAGTTTACTCGAGCATAAAGGGCCGAAAAAAACTGGCTCAACGGGTTAGAGGAAGACAAACTGGGTCCAAATCCCATGCTCAGCAACACGATATTGTTGACACCCGCTGTGCTAGCCAGTCTCTCTTAAATCTTAACTGAAACTTGCCAACTTCAGAGACAATTGGGACGAATCGGAGAAACGAGAAAGAGACAGAGAAGGGAAGTACAGGGTTATCCAGTGTCAAATATAGCCCAGTTATCTTTATATCTGAGCTGCTGAGTTATTGAGTTTTGTTAGCTTATAAAAACTGGAAGTCATTTAATAATGTGAGTTAATAACACAATCAATCAATCATTTAATTATTTGTTCAAAATATTTACTGAACTTTTCTAGTTAATCAATAAAAACTATAAATCAATCAATTGATCAACAATGTAATTCCATATAATTATCTAATATATGACACCTGCCCTTATTGGGTCAGGTGTGCAGCCGACAGCACAGCCGCAGCTATTGCGCGGCGCATCTGAAGGCTGCGTACGGCTGTCCAGTCCATGGACCGGATGGACGCCATACCCACCCTAAATTACCCCAACTGATGCTGGTACCCAGAATCTAAAACTCACAACGGGGTTGTAGCTTAGTAATTGAAGGTCGGGGGTTCGATTCTTGGCTTCACTGGACCCTATAGTTGATTACACCTGCCTCAATTGGGTCAGATGTGCTGCCGACGGCACAGCTGTTCAGTCCATGGACTGGGAAGACGCCACACCCACCCTCAATTACCCCAGCTGATGCTTATAACCCATTTAACAGCTGGGTGAAATGAAGCGATGCAGAGTAAAGTGTCTTGCTATAGGACACAAATTGTTCCAGTCTAGTCGGGAATCGAACCCCCGACCTTTAAATCAACAATCTATCTATCAGTCAATCAATTCATTAACAAATTAATCAAACTTCAAGCTTTGCTGCCATCAGCCGGTATTCTAGTTAAAAATTTTCGCAGAAAAAGTTACTGGTTGTTATTTTAAATTCTAACCACTTCACATATACACACAAAACAACTGATAAAAATAGACTCAAGTGTGTCTCCTTCACTTATTCGATTGCAGCACAAAAAATGCTCATAACTAGATCAGCCCACTCAGAAAAAAGGACTCACTTTGCGATGTTAATTAAATTAATAATTAATCCACATCGACCTCGGAGACACAAAAATGAGCAGAAAGTGTGCTCAGCTTGTGTGTTTGAACGAAAAATTATAACCGACGCCACCGACTATTCACCATCGATGCTTGGAGAGAATGAGTGAGGAGTGAAGTGTGAGAATGACTTGAGTCCAACTCCAATGGAATGTAAGCTGCCCTTGTTATCCTTTAATCAAGTGGTCCAGCAATGTTGACCTTCAGCAGCTAACAGACTGTTTCCTAGTCCGGTGTAAAGTTGAGGATATTTCTTTCATGGCCAGCCTTTTCTAGGAAAAAAACGGGTTGGAATTATCAAAGATTTGCCTGAAATACATTTTCCCCACCTTAGATATCCCATATTTTAAAGATTTTTTTATTTAGAGAGTGATAATATAATAGGGAGTCGGTGGCAGAGCGGCTAACACGTTTGCCTCTCGCACCAAGGTCCCTGAGCTCGATTCCACGGCGAGGCCACATTCATTTGGGGCGCAGCCGCGGAGAGAAGGCTTGGGGGGCTTGTCGTGCAATTTAGGCCCTTGTGGGCCAACCTCCAAGGCACAGTGAGAGTGTACACTGCCTGAGGATGAGAAAGTCAGGGCAGATGTACACACCTGTGTACACAGCTGGCTGCGGGTCTAGTGTCACCAAATGATGTGCCATTACCCGCAGCCCTCCTTAAATAATAATTATTATGATAAAATAAAAGAATAGAAATTTCACCTCGCCACACTGGGACTGTATTGATTCTGACGCCGAACTCAATCACTTTATTGGAACTAATTTTTGCATTAGGCACAGATTCGAACTCCCGACTCACCATTCGAAAGTTCGAAACTCAACAAGCTCCCTGCGGCATAGGCGCTTTCTCTTTACTAAGAATTTTTTTCAGAAACGGTAAACGCCCCAAAAACACGGGCGCCAAACGATGCGAAATTAGAAAAACAACGCGTGCGCCTCATTGGAGAACAAAGCCGGAAGACCAGAGAGAGAGAAAGAATCACAGTTGAACAGTAATGCTCAGTCTGCACTGCATGCATCTCGCAATGCTTTACCGAGCTCAATCTCCCCCCCCCTATTCTTGGAATAGGGTCCGCTGCAGAGAACCGATCGATGCCTCCTTGCTGCATCCGACAGACCCACCCAGCCCGCCAGTGTATCGGTTTTCATTTCCAGACTCACATTTCTGTCCTATCTATCGATATCAGCCAAGGGATTGACGAGGGAGAGCAAGGCAAGAAATAACTTTCGATTTGCTAAAAAGCCAAAAAGTCTATGGAAGAATCTCGACCCAATTTTTTTTCATATTCTTGTGTCTCCTTTATTCGGAGATTTCCTTTGATTTCCCCTGGCAGAGCGGCGAGTCACAAAAATGGCGACTGAAGGTTTCGGAATGAGACGGGGACAAACGAGATCCTCCGACAACAAAGATCCCTTGTGTGGTGTTTTTAAGTTTTTTCGATAAATCGAGCCGCAGCCATCCACCCCCCCAACCCACAGTTACCACGGGGATTATTGTCCCAGGGACTAACGATTCCCGTTAACTGCTTTCCCCTCTCTTCCATTCCCCCTTCTCTCTGTGTGTGTTCCCAATGCCCCTAGCGGGGAGGGCTACTGCGGCCTGTTCGATGCTGCTGCTGCTGCTGCCGCCGCCGCCGCCGCGGCCGCCGCAACCGCTAGCACAGGGCAGGGTTTTAAAGAACTAATATAGGATTTCAATTTTATCGAATTGCTTCCACCCACCCCGCTGGCGGTCCCACCCCCGGCCCGCGCAGTGTTGGCAGCACTATATGTAACCGGTAGGGTTTTACCGCCGGGACCCCTGCGGACGAGAGACCGTCTTCTGCTTCTTTTCTAGGAAATCACGCAGTTGCCAACGCCGCGAACAAAGCTGGCAAAGCTGAAATGGCGCCGACTCGTTTGAGCAGCGAAGACAAAACGCCACTGTGAAAGGTAGATAAAAACTCATGCATTGACATTTACATTTCCTAAACATACATTTTTCGATACATATCGGCTAAACTTTATAATCGAGGTCATAATTATATATATTATCAACGGCAGTATAGGAATAATTGTCACAGTGATAAATTGGTAAAATTACAAAGACTTAAAAAATTATAATACCTTCGTACTTTTTAGCAACAGGTCGGGAGTTCGAGTCTCATCGGAGTCCCACGGGGGGGACCATTTGTGTCCAAGTGAGCAAGACACTCAAATCCATAATGCAAAAGTTCACCTAGTTCATCAGCTTGGGTAGAAGTTAAGAATGAATGTAGCGGTCTCCCCAGTCCGTGGACTGAACAGTTGAACGCAGCCTTGGGAATCACCGTTGTGGCTGCTGCTTTGCCACCGGCCCAACTGGACTGGTTGTCAGTTCTATCTATCTATATGCGAATGATCAAGGTCAAGATTAGGATGATAAAATCAGGATCCTACTGGGGTCAAGCGTAGAGTTATGTCCTTACTCATCCCAGTATGCATTTCCTAGAAAACTATTGGCAGCTCTGATCCTCGCAGGCATTTCTCGCGTTAATTTTGAGGCTCCAGGAATACAACACGCCCAACTATATCTCGGCAGCTTCACATCCCCCTAGCTTAAGCTACCCCCCAATGGAATTATTAAAATTTTCTTCAAACAGCTTCTGCCCCTTCTCATCAGCTCTAGGCCAGTGAGAAGGGGGAGTTTGGCCTGGGCCTAATCCATCCGTGTCTTCACGCGGCCGCCAATTAAACAGAACAGGAGCTGATAACTATGCATTTGCAGGCTGGCGGCATATTGATAAATTAGCTGGGCAAATAGGAACTCTAACACACCAGCAGAGAATTTGGTAGGAAAACTTGTCAGTCAGAATAACTGCTCAAACCAATAGCTCTGCTGAGCTGGCAAAAATAGCCCTTCGATCCATACGAGCAGCTGCCAGTGCTGCTCCTCCGCTGCCCATTCCAGCGAAACCTTCGTCTTCAATCTTCTCCGACTTTCTGTATCTAGAATCTAGATTTAGCAGTCCATTTGTCGAATAACCGTGTCTAGATTCAGTAGTCCAGTTCTCAAATACTCGTGTCTAGATTCAGCAGTCCAGTTCTCAAATACCCGTGTCTAGATTTAGCAGTCCAGTTCTCAAATACCCGTGTCTAGATTTAGCAGTCCAGTTCTTAAATACCCGTGTCTAGATTCAGTAGTCCAGTTCTTAAATAACCGTGTCTAGATTTAGCAGTCCAGTTCTCAAATAACCGTGTCTAGATTTAGCAGTCCAGTTCTCAAATACCCGTGTCTAGATTTAGCAGTCCAGTTCTCAAATACCCGTGTCTAGATTTAGCAGTCCAGTTCTCAAATACCCGTGTCTAGATTCAGCAGTCCAGTTCTCAAATACCCGTGTCTAGATTTAGCAGTCCAGTTCTTAAATACCCGTGTCTAGATTCAGTAGTCCAGTTCTTAAATAACCGTGTCTAGATTTAGCAGTCCAGTTCTCAAATAACCGTGTCTAGATTTAGCAGTCCAGTTCTTAAATACCCGTGTCTAGATTTAGCAGTCCAGTTCTCAAATACCCGTGTCTAGATTTAGCAGTCCATTTGTCGAATAACCGTGTCTAGATTTAGCAGTCCAGTTCTCAAATACCCGTGTCTAGATTCAGCAGTCCAGTTCTCAAATACCCGTGTCTAGATTCAGCAGTCCAGTTCTTAAATACCCGTGTCTAGATTCAGTAGTCCAGTTCTTAAATAACCGTGTCTAGATTTAGCAGTCCAGTTCTCAAATAACCGTGTCTAGATTTAGCAGTCCAGTTCTTAAATACCCGTGTCTAGATTTAGCAGTCCAGTTCTCAAATACCCGTGTCTAGATTTAGCAGTCCAGTTCTCAAATACCCGTGTCTAGATTTAGCAGTCCAGTTCTTAAATACCCGTGTCTAGATTTAGCAGTCCAGTTCTCAAATACCCGTGTCTAGATTTAGCAGTCCAGTTCTTAAATACCCGTGTCTAGATTTAGCAGTCCAGTTCTTAAATACCCGTGTCTAGATTTAGCAGTCCAGTTCTCAAATACCCGTGTCTAGATTTAGCAGTCCAGTTCTTAAATACCCGTGTCTAGATTTAGCAGTCCAGTTCTCAAATACCCGTGTCTAGATTTAGCAGTCCAGTTCTCAAATACCCGTGTCTAGATTTAGCAGTCCAGTTCTTAAATACCCGTGTCTAGATTTAGCAGTCCAGTTCTTAAATAACCGTGTCTAGATTTAGCAGTCCAGTTCTTAAATAACCGTGTCTAGATTCAGTAGTCCAGTTCTTAAATAACAGTGTCTAGATTCAGTAGTCCAGTTCTTAAATAACCGTGTCTAGATTCAGTAGTCCAGTTCTTAAATACCCGTGTCTAGATTCAGTAGTCCAGTTCTTAAATAACCGTGTCTAGATTCAGTAGTCCAGTTCTTAAATACCCGTGTCTAGATTTAGCAGTCCAGTTCTCAAATACCCGTGTCTAGATTCAGTAGTCCAGTTCTTAAATAACCGTGTCTAGATTTAGCAGTCCAGTTCTCAAATAACCGTGTCTAGATTTAGCAGTCCAGTTCTTAAATACCCGTGTCTAGATTTAGCAGTCCAGTTCTCAAATACCCGTGTCTAGATTTAGCAGTCCAGTTCTCAAATACCCGTGTCTAGATTTAGCAGTCCAGTTCTTAAATACCCGTGTCTAGATTTAGCAGTCCAGTTCTTAAATACCCGTGTCTAGATTTAGCAGTCCAGTTCTCAAATACCCGTGTCTAGATTTAGCAGTCCAGTTCTTAAATACCCGTGTCTAGATTTAGCAGTCCAGTTCTCAAATACCCGTGTCTAGATTTAGCAGTCCAGTTCTCAAATACCCGTGTCTAGATTTAGCAGTCCAGTTCTTAAATACCCGTGTCTAGATTTAGCAGTCCAGTTCTTAAATAACCGTGTCTAGATTTAGCAGTCCAGTTCTTAAATAACCGTGTCTAGATTCAGTAGTCCAGTTCTTAAATAACAGTGTCTAGATTCAGTAGTCCAGTTCTTAAATAACCGTGTCTAGATTCAGTAGTCCAGTTCTTAAATACCCGTGTCTAGATTCAGTAGTCCAGTTCTTAAATAACCGTGTCTAGATTCAGTAGTCCAGTTCTTAAATACCCGTGTCTAGATTTAGCAGTCCAGTTCTCAAATACCCGTGTCTAGATTTAGCAGTCCAGTTCTCAAATACCCGTGTCTAGATTTAGCAGTCCAGTTCTCAAATACCCGTGTCTAGATTTAGCAGTCCATTTCTCAAATACCCGTGTCTAGATTTAGCAGTCCAGTTCTCAAATACCCGTGTCTAGATTCAGTAGTCCAGTTCTTAAATAACAGTGTCTAGATTCAGTAGTCCAGTTCTTAAATAACCGTGTCTAGATTCAGTAGTCCAGTTCTTAAATACCCGTGTCTAGATTCAGTAGTCCAGTTCTTAAATAACCGTGTCTAGATTCAGTAGTCCAGTTCTTAAATAACCGTGTCTAGATTCAGTAGTCCAGTTCTTAAATACCCGTGTCTAGATTCAGTAGTCCAGTTCTTAAATAACCGTGTCTAGATTTAGCAGTCCATTTCTCAAATACCCGTGTCTAGATTTAGCAGTCCAGTTCTCAAATACCCGTGTCTAGATTTAGCAGTCCATTTCTCAAATACCCGTGTCTAGATTTAGCAGTCCAGTTCTCAAATACCCGTGTCTAGATTTAGCAGTCCAGTTCTTAAATACCCGTGTCTAGATTTAGCAGTCCAGTTCTCAAATACCCGTGTCTAGATTTAGCAGTCCAGTTCTCAAATACCCGTGTCTAGATTTAGCAGTCCAGTTCTTAAATACCCGTGTCTAGATTTAGCAGTCCAGTTCTTAAATAACCGTGTCTAGATTTAGCAGTCCAGTTCTTAAATAACCGTGTCTAGATTCAGTAGTCCAGTTCTTAAATAACAGTGTCTAGATTCAGTAGTCCAGTTCTTAAATAACCGTGTCTAGATTCAGTAGTCCAGTTCTTAAATACCCGTGTCTAGATTCAGTAGTCCAGTTCTTAAATAACCGTGTCTAGATTCAGTAGTCCAGTTCTTAAATACCCGTGTCTAGATTTAGCAGTCCAGTTCTCAAATACCCGTGTCTAGATTTAGCAGTCCAGTTCTCAAATACCCGTGTCTAGATTTAGCAGTCCAGTTCTCAAATACCCGTGTCTAGATTTAGCAGTCCATTTCTCAAATACCCGTGTCTAGATTTAGCAGTCCAGTTCTCAAATACCCGTGTCTAGATTCAGTAGTCCAGTTCTTAAATAACAGTGTCTAGATTCAGTAGTCCAGTTCTTAAATAACCGTGTCTAGATTCAGTAGTCCAGTTCTTAAATACCCGTGTCTAGATTCAGTAGTCCAGTTCTTAAATAACCGTGTCTAGATTCAGTAGTCCAGTTCTTAAATAACCGTGTCTAGATTCAGTAGTCCAGTTCTTAAATACCCGTGTCTAGATTCAGTAGTCCAGTTCTTAAATAACCGTGTCTAGATTTAGCAGTCCAGTTCTTAAATACCCGTGTCTAGATTCAGTAGTCCAGTTCTTAAATAACCGTGTCTAGATTTAGCAGTCCATTTCTCAAATACCCGTGTCTAGATTTAGCAGTCCAGTTCTCAAATACCCGTGTCTAGATTTAGCAGTCCATTTCTCAAATACCCGTGTCTAGATTTAGCAGTCCATTTCTCAAATACCCGTGTCTAGATTTAGCAGTCCAGTTCTCAAATACCCGTGTCTAGATTTAGCAGTCCAGTTCTCAAATACCCGTGTCTAGATTTAGCAGTCCAGTTCTCAAATACCCGTGTCTAGATTTAGCAGTCCATTTCTCAAATACCCGTGTCTAGATTTAGCAGTCCATTTCTCAAATACCCGTGTCTAGATTTAGCAGTCCATTTCTCAAATACCCGTGTCTAGATTTAGCAGTCCATTTCTCAAATACCCGTGTCTAGATTTAGCAGTCCAGTTCTCAAATAGCCGTGTCTAGATTTAGCAGTCCAGCTCTCAAATACCCGTGTCTAAATTTATTAGTCTATTTATCAGTAGAAGCTTCAGAAAGCTAAAAACAAATTTACATTTTTGCATCTCATTGTGTTGAAGTCTTTGATCTATGTGGCAAGTGAACTGTGAAGATTAAAATCAAAAGAAAATTTGCTTCAAGAAGCAGCTGACAGGCATTCACACCATTTTGTTGACTACATTTGCGATGCTCAAGATGAAGCAGGTGAAAATTGTGAGGCATGGACTTGCCTGCACTCGAATCTCTATCACCAGAAGTGTTTAGCCCTGCCATGCAGCAAGCCACGAAAAAATCCCAATTAATTCCCAAAAACGGCCCCACCAAGAGGGCATTCCAATCTGTCCCTATTCTTTGATTTTTTGCCTTCTCAAAAGAAGTTTTTCTTCAGCAACCTTATCAAGAATTCCGGCACGCGGATTGTTTCGGGAGAACAATGAGCTGAACTGATGCATGGGATTAACACTGGCTGCCATCGAAAGCTTCCAAAAATGATTTTCTCCCTGCCACTTCACTTTTATTGAATGCCAAACTGGTTTGGTTGGGACTGACCACCAGTCAGGCCATTTTTCTGTTGTTTAACCAATTCAAAACTTTCGCACACCAGAGAGAGCGAAAGGCCACTTCACCTTCCTCACCTGCCAAGTACTCAAACTGCCGATTTTGAGCAAAAGAAGCCCGATATTGATTGATTTGATATGAGAATGTCTACTTTCAGTTCCCAGGCTCTGATAATCTCAACGCTATCTTCTGAACTTGTCGATCATCTCAACTCTACTCTCTTCTCGACTTGTCGATAATCTCATACCTACTCCTTTCTGAACTTGTCGATAATCTCATACCTACTCCTTTCTGAACTTGTCGATAATCTCATACCTACTCCTTTCTGAACTTGTCGATAATCTCATACCTACTCCTTTCTGAACTTGTCGATAATCTCATACCTACTCCTTTCTGAAATTGTCGATAATCTCCCCCCTAATCTCTTTTCGACTTTTTGAAAATCTCAAATACCTACTCTCTTCTGAACTTGTCGATAATCTCACCTCTACTCTCTTCTCGAGTTTACGATAATCTCACCTAATCTCTTCTAGAATTGTCGATAATCTCATCCCTAATCTCTACTTGAATTGTCGATAATCTCACCCT
Organism: Macrostomum hystrix; assembly: GCA_950097015.1. NCBI lineage: Eukaryota > Metazoa > Platyhelminthes > Macrostomidae > Macrostomum > Macrostomum hystrix. The sequence continues at coordinate 368,882 of CATNEN010000028.1, forward strand.
TAATCTCATCTGAACTTGTCGATAATCTCACCTCTACCCTCTTCTCGAGTTTAAGATGATCTCACCTAATCTCTACTCGACTTGTCGATAATCTCACCCCTAATCTCATCTGAACTTGTCGATAATCTCACCTCTAGCCTCTTCTCGAGTTTAAGATAATCTCATCCCTAATCTCTACTCGACTTGTCGATAATCTAACTCCTACTCTTTTTCGACCTGTCACTGTAATAAGAGCAAAATATAATATTCGATGATATTCTCACCTACTCTAACCAAATGTATTGACAGTTACAAGATTAACAAAAACGTCTTCTCGAAAATTATATCGATCTCAACTTTACTTTCATACTCAGTCTTTGTTTAGAGTATTCAATTTTTAGGATATTTTATTACTAATTCCCAGCCAAATGTTAGTTTCCTTATGCCATTAGTGATTTGAGCACACATTATGAGAAACAAAGAACAGCGACTAATCCGCGGCGTTAATTAAGAACTCATAGGTCAGGTGGGCCAAGTTAAACGTGAGGCGATGCCACAATGCCACACGACACGCGCCAACAGAACCAGATGGAACGAAGGTCCAAGTTTTCTCATCGCATTCATCCGGCTTTCCAAGAACTCTGGGTCTGGCCATAGACAAAAATTCCAGCGATTTAATTAGGCTTGAAATTTATAAATAAAAATTTTCGACTAAAGCAGCAGCCCAGCGCCAAAAGATCTTTCTAAGATACTCGGACCAGACTCAAAGAAAATAAACTCAAAATAGACAAACAGAAAGAAGTGGCATCGCAACCCCGCCTTATTTCAGGTCTGTAGCGTGTGTTACAATTAGACTGCTGCTGCTGTTGCTACTGAAGAAGAAGTGAAGAAGCGCCAGCAAAAAAATAGGCAGGAGAAAAAATCTATCGCCACTCCCAGCAAACTTTCCCCGAACAGCAGCTCTACAGAAGAAGAGGAGAAACAAGAGCTCAAAGTTGAGTCGAAATCAGCGTGGGAACCTAGGGCCCGCGTAGCATAGCTATAGAGCCGGCAGCAGCAGCAGCAGCAGCAATGGAGAAAAGGGAAATGGAGAATGGAGAATGAAACAGAGGGAGAGTGGCGGGTGTCGGTGGGCGAGCGAAGAATTGGGGAAAATAGAGGATTTGTGATGGGGAAGAAATCAATGAAAATCTGGGGTGGGGGGCTATAGGAGGCCGCTCGCTCATTATCCCAACACGCTAATGGGAAAACTAAGAGAAATTAATGATTATCGATACTTCACGGAGACCTGCCCGCCGCTTTCCATTATTTAAGCTTTAGCGAGGGCGAAATTTGGTTTAGCCAACAGCAATTATTTCAGCCCGGCTGACCCAGTCCGGCGACTAGCAGCGAGTTATCATATACTCAATCGATTTTTTTGGAGCAAGGGCACCTTGTGCTCACCACCTGGATGACAGCGAGAGTTCGGCTTGAAAACAAAAAATCACAAACATATTTTCCTGTCCTCAATGTCGATCTCCAATTGAGGATCTTGCAGAGTGTTACCATTCGTTTTACTGTTTCTTCCATCATAAATGTAAATCCCAAATAGAAATTCCACAAGTAGATTCGACAGTTTGAAATCCCAGGAGCCTTCGATCCCAAATAGAAATCCCATTCTTGGATTCGACAGTTTGAAATCCCAGGAGCCTTCGATCCCAAATAAAAATCCCACAAGCAGATTTGAAAGTTTGAAATCCCGGGAAACTTTGATCCAAAATAGAAATCCCACAAGATTTGACAGTTTGAAATCCCAGGAAACTTCGATCCCAAATAGAAATCCCACAAGTGGATTCGACAGTTTGAAATCCCAGAAGCCTGCGATCCCAAATGATAGCGCCACCTTTCGTTTAAACAGTTTTAAATCTGTTTAAAACTTGGATCCTGCGATTACTAAATCCCAACAGGAAATTTCTCCCATATTCTACCATATCTACATAGGTTTCTGACGCAAGCAAGTGACGATACTTTGCGTGCTAATGAGACTACTTACACTGACGCAGTAGTAGCATAATTCGCATTTTGAAGCCTAAAGATAGCAAAAAATATTTTAAATAAGGGAGTATTATGTTAAAAACCATTGTGAAATTGATAGGAAAAAATCGGTGCAAAAACAGGCCCACTGAAAATTTGTATTTATTTTGTTAAACCTGTTCAATTTTTGCCTGTTGTGTTTGCCAACTTGCTTGATTGGCAATGAAACAATTACAAAATTACAAAACAACAGTTTTTAGGAGAATAATAAATAAAAGGAAATATGACCTATGTATGTTCACGCCACCAATTAGAATGCAACGAAGCAAGCAATGACACTGGGTTAGAAAAAAAGCAGATACAATGAAAAATGCAAGATAGAACTTAAAAAGTGAACGGAAATTGTGAAGCAGCAATGCAGAATAATTGCAAATTAAAAACTAGACTCGCACTGGAGAGTGACAATGGCATTAGACAGACACACTGGAGAGTGACAATGGCATTAGACAGACACACTGGAGAGTGACAATGGCATTAGACAGACACACTGGAGAGTGACAATGGCATTAGACCAGGGGTGGGCAAACTTATTTGCTGGCGGGCCAAAGAGAGAGCCTAAAAGACGACAGCGGGCCGCATTGACTGTATAAATATGAGATAGGGGAGAGATGAGACACAGGAAAGATGGGACACGAGAGAGATGAGACACGGGAGAGATAAGACAGGGAAGAGATTAGACACGGGAGAGATTAGACACGGGAGAGATTAGACAGGGAAGAGATTAGACACGGGAGAAATTAGACACGGGAGAGACTAGACACGGGAGAGATTATATACGAGAGCGATGAGACACGGGAGAGATTAGACACGGGAGAGATAAGACAGGGAAGAGATTAGATACGAGAGCGATGAGACACGGGAGATATTAGACACGGGAGAGATAAGACAGGGAAGAGATTAGATACGAGAGCGATGAGACACGGGAGATATTAGACACGAGAGAGTTGAAACAGGACATGTCAGATGTCAGAAGGGGCAACGGGCCGGATTTGGGAGCTTCGAGGGCCGCATCTGGCCCGCGGGCCGGAGTTTGCCCACCCCTGCATTAGACAGACACACTGGATAGTGACAATTGCATTAGACAGACACACTGGAGAGTGACAATGACAATATCATGACAAAAACGACAAAAACGAAGAGAAATGTTTGGAAACAGACCTGGTACAATTTGTTTTGTTGCTAACAGCTAACAGACCTAAAATAGTTTAAAATTTCAATGATGAAGGCGTTGGTGATAAAAGCACAATAAGCGGTAAAGTAGAAAAATTTAAAAAGATAATTAACGCAAGATTAAAATAGAGGCCATCAAATAAAAGTGGATCATAATTGAAATAGGAAAATTTGTGCCATTCAAGAAACCAATTAACAATGTGCTAAAAGCAAATGACCGGCATACCTCTATACAGGTTGACAACTAGACAGAGACCATGATTAGAGCTATTAGGTTGTGTTGAGTGATGCTAATTTAGTGCAGTATGCGGCAAAGCAACTAAACTACTAGTTGGTAAAAGGCTGCTTTTAGAAGCGAAAATAGAAAATAAAGAAACAAAATAACAAAGAAAATAACTTAACAGAGCAATTCAGAACAAATAACAAACACACAAGAGCAGCAGAGAATAACAAATTACATTCATAAAGTCATCCTGCATTGAAATTCCTGATAACATTTTTATTTTATACTAGCTGTATAAGATATGACACTCCTTAATATTGACCATTCTCAAAGTACACGAATGGTTGGCGAGATTGTACTAGAGACGGGTCAGGGTTACGTACATACTGACGCATACCCTATGTCGGCGATTCTCTCGCGTAGAAAATAATCGACGACTTTACTGTCTAGGGCAAAAAAAATCTGCGATTCTCTCAGCTAAAAAATACGAGTAGAAGAAGTCAAGAAAATCGACGATTCTCACATGTAGAGAAAAACGACGATTCTCACGGGTAGAAAAATCGACGATTCTCAGATGTAGAAAAATCGAAGATTTTCACAGGTACAAAAATCGACGATTCTCACATGTAGAAAAATCGACGATTCTGCCATGTAGAAAAATCGACGATTCTGCCATGTAGAAAAATCGACGATTCTGCCATGTAGAAAAATCGACGATTCTGCCATGTAGAAAAATCGACGATTCTTACATGTAGAAAAATCGACGATTATCACATGTAGAAAAATCTACGATTCTCACATATAGAAAAATCGACGATTTTGACATGTAGAAAAATCGACGATTCTCACAGGTAGATAAATCGACGATTCTGACATGTAGAAAAATCGACGATTCTCACGGGTAGATAAATCGACGATTCTCACAGGTAGATAAATCGACGATTCTGACATGTAGAAAAATCGACGATTCTCACGGGTAGATAAATCGACGATTCTCACAGGTAGATAAATCGACGATTCTGACATGTAGAAAAATCGACGATTCTCACGGGTAGATAAATCGACGATTCTCACAAGTAGATAAATCGACGATTCTGACATGTAGAAAAATCGACGATTCTCACGGGTAGATAAATCGACGATTCTCACAGGTAGATAAATCGACGATTCTCACAGGTACAAAAATCGACGATTCTCACATGTAGAAAAATCGACTTTTCTCACAGGTAGATAAATAGACGATTCTCATATGTAGAAAAATCGACGATTCACACATGTAGAAAAATCGACGATTCTCACATGTAGAAAAATCGACTTTTCTCACAGGTAGATAAATAGACGATTCTCATATGTAGAAAAATCGACGATTCCCACATGTAGAAAAATCGACGATTCTGACATGTAGAAAAATCGACGATTCTCACAGGTAGAAAAATCGACGATTTTGACATGTAGAAAAATAGACGATTCTCACAGGTAGATAAATCGACGATTTTGACATGTAGAAAAATCGACGATTCTGACATGTAGAAAAATCGACGATTCTCACAGGTACAAAAATCGACGATTCTCACACGTAGAAAACGGTAAAAAATATAGTATTTTCTTAGTTATAAAAAGCGACGATTCTATAGGGTAGAAAATAATCGGCGACTCTCACAAGTAAAAAATCGGGCATTCTGTGCGGCAGGCATGATACTCGAACATCAAATCGTGTTAAAAACGAAGCAGCAAATAAAAAATTAAGACTACGCCTGCTGTCCTCTAGAAGACTGTCTCCAGCTGCCCGCGCTGTCATTCCGACCTCCGGCGCGCTGCGATCCCAAATGACCGATGATGAAGCGTCGGGCAGTGCCGGCGTCAGTCTCCGGGCGACGCTTCGCCGGCGCAAGGACATCCGGGTCGGCTGCGGTTTGCGTTGAGGCGGTAGAAGCGGCTGCAGCTGCTGACAGCCAAGCAGCCACTGCAGGACTAGCTTTCGACACCTTACGGAGGTAACACGGAATTAGACAGCTGTATACCCGCCTAGCTAGGGATGGAAATCCAAGCTTTTAAGATCCCAAATTTATCTCGAATAGAAAGAATATACCTAATCTAAGGATCCCAATCCTAAATAGAATGAATATCCCAAATCTAAGGATCCCAATCCTAAATAGAATGAATATCCCAAATCTAAGGATCCCTATCCTAAATAGAATGAATATCCCAAATCTAAGGATCCCTATCCTAAATAGAATGAATATCCCAAATCTAAGGATCCCTATCCTAAATAGAATGAATATCCCAAATCTAAGGATCCCTATCCTAAATAGAATGAATATCCCAAATCTAAGGATCCCTATCCTAAATAGAATGAATATCCCAAATCTAAGGATCCCAATCCTAAATAGAATGAATATCCCAAATCTAATGTTCCCAATCCTAAATAGAATGAATATCCCAAATCTAAGGATCCCTATCCTAAATAGAATGAATATCCCAAATCTAAGGTTCCCAATCCTAAATAGAATGAATATCCCAAATCTAAGGTTCCCAATCCTAAATAGAATGAATATCCCAAATCTAAGGATCCCAATCCTAAATAGAATGAATATCCCAAATCTAAGGTTCCCAATCCTAAATAGAATGAATATCCCAAATCTAAGGATCCCAATCCTAAATAGAATGAATATCCCAAATCTAAGGATCCCAATCCTAAATAGAATGAATATCCCAAATCTAAGGATCCCAATCCTAAATAGAATGAATATCCCAAATCTAATGTTCCCAATCCTAAATAGAATGAAAATCCCAAATCTAAGGTTCCCTATCCTAAATAGAATGAATATCCCAAATCTAAGGATCCCAATCCTAAATAGAATGAATATCCCAAATCTAAGGTTCCCAATCCTAAATAGAATGAATATCCCAAATCTAATTTTCCCAATCCTAAATAGAATGAAAATCCCAAATCTAAGGTTCCCTATCCTAAATAGAATGAATATCCCAAATCTAAGGATCCCAATCGTAAATAGAATGAATATCCCAAATCTAATGTTCCCAATCCTAAATAGAAAGAATATCCCAAATCTAAGGTTCCCAATCCCAAATAGAATGAATATCCCTAATGTAAGAATCCCAATCCTAAATAGAATGAATATCCCAAATCTAAGGATTCCAATCCTAAATAGAAAGAATATCCCAAATCTAAGGCTCCCAATCCCAAATAGAATGAATATCCCTAATGTAAGAATCCCAATCCTAAACAGAATGAATATCCCAAATTTTCAGATCCCAATCACAAATATAAGGACTTTTATCCCAAATTTAAGGGCCCAATCCCAACAAAAATAATTATCCCAAATCTACGGAAATATCCCACATTCTCACCGGCCGCATTCTCATGCAGTCTGGGGGATCAGCGGCTGCCAGTTCCGCCTCGGAAGCGGACGCAAAAGCCGCCAACAGGTGGCCATCGTCGACAAAGTGCACCCTGGGCTGGCCAAAGCGGCGCAAAGCGTGGGCCACATTGTCAACGTGCAGATCCGTGGCAAAGTCGTACAGTTCCATCAGGTGGCCGAGCCTGCCGCTGTCTATGGCCGCAGTCTTTGTTGTCGGAGCCAATGACAGGCTGCCAATATCAGGCGCAGCTGATGCCGTCGGCCGCCTGCGAACCCATTTGTCTCGCTCGGCCGCTTCGCGCCTAGCTTCGCGTCTGCGACGCTGTTCGTCGGCTTCGAGACGTCGACGACGCTCGTCGGCCTCCTCGGCCTGACGAATTAGTTGGGCCCGCCGGCCTGGCGGCACGTACTTTGCCTGGTCTGGCTTGCGCTGGGACAGCTGCTCGCCGGACGAATCTGACTCGGCTACTGGGGGGCCTGCATGGACAGATTAGTGCATGTAAATCCAGATGGTGAACAACTAACTACATGACGAGGAATTTAATTATAAAAACTAGTGTATAGTTGCTCCTGCTGTTTACCTAAAGGCTAAACAATTCTAAGAATTGTTTCATCGGTATTAAGCATATTAAATTGGTTGGATTACTTAAATTTAATATGTTGCTTCTGATAGTTGACACTTTTTGTCAGCTATTCTTCATAAGGATTTTAAAAAGTTTTTTTGTTTTAAAGTTCTTGTTGTTGCAAAAATTGTACTTAAAGCTTTGCCAGTGAGCTTTCCAAACTTTAAAGACTTTTTCAAACTCTAAGCCTGATAAATTTTATAGTATTACCTATGAAAGATATTAATATTGATTTTTTACTCTACTGTTGGTTTATGTATCCCCTTGAAACCAGCCCAAAAAGTTTTTGAAAACTTAATAAATTAATACTATCATTCAGCACTGTACAATAGATCTAAACAATAAAAGTTTCAGTGGCTTGCTAAATGAAGGTAAATTTTTTGTTATTTTCTTTCTTTTGTTCATTCAATTATACAAAAAACTGGGGCTAGCTACAGTACCAAAACAATACTTGTTTTTTATGACATCAAACAAATAATAAGTTAGGCAAAAAGCTAAAGCTAGTCTACAATTAGTAACAAAGTTGTTTTATAATTGAAGACATACTATTTCGTAATAGCTTATAATTAGTTCAGTTGAGATAAGCAGTACATTAAATATTGTGCAAAACTACTTAGTTGCATTAAACAAACTATAAAACTTTGTATACCCCTGGTTTTTTCATCCTTTCAATTCAGAGCATATATATATATTTAGATTTTTTTATAGAAGTATCTAATAAAATTATGTATTTTCATTTTTGGCCCTCTAGGGCAACAAATAGCACAAGCCCCCAAGCCCTTTCCCACCATCAATGCCCAAAAAGAATGTGGCCTTAACATGGAATCAAGCTAATGGATCTTGGTGCCCATATTTTAATAAGTGGACAAATTGTGTCCAACCATCTGTTGAATTTTCTGGTGCTTTGTTGTGGTGGGGTCAAGGTAGGCAGTGTTGTAGTGCTATGTAGTTTTGTAGCACAATATGGTCGAGTGGTGACACTGAATGACCTTTTGGTATTAACAGTTCCTAGACACTTTGTCATCAGCTTTTTTGTTATCATTACACTTTGCTGTCCAGCCAATTGGCGAATCTTTAAGTAAAAGTTAGGTCAGTTTGTTATCAATCAATAGAAAGTACAGTGTTTAATTGATTTATAGTTGCTGATGTGTATAGTATATAGAATACTGAGTGCTAACTATAAGTGTTCCAAGCAATCACAAATGTTAAAATTAATTTATTTAAGTTCATACTACCAACAGTATTGTATGTTAATTTGAATTATTTAAATAAGTGTTCATTAAGTATAAAGCATTAAGGCAGTTTAGATTGGTACAAAATGGAAAAATGGTAAACAAACATGAAAATGAGACAAAAAAATATTATTAAATTAAATTAGTAAGAAAGGTTCAACGTAGTATTTCAAGGTAGGCACCAAAATCTATGTAAACTAAGCAATGAAGTAAATATAAAGAAAAATTTCTAGGACTAGGAGCACTATTGATTGAGGTAGGAATTTGAAACTAAAATATTGAAATTTGCATGAAGTATAAAGACAGCAATTAAAAAACCATATGCTTGCTGCCAATGGGTTCAAAATGCAATTGACCCTGCCATAAATCATAGAGACGACAAGTTTTGGTAACTCCATCATCCACCCTCTTAGACCCTGGACACTTAGTCATCCCGATGTCAAAAAAGCAGATGACAGTGTCCAGGAACCCACTGATATGCACTACACAAAGGTGAGTGTCACCAGAATTTTCCAACCAAACTCATACTTTACTGAATATGGAGTATATAGCTAGTCAAAACAAATCATGATCTTTAAACAATTACATGCCATAGTGCAATAGGATAGGTATATGCTAGAAGCTTCCATAGTATACAAAGATTGCCTGTCGTACACATTGTACACAAAGAAAAATGTATAGGGTGCTTGTCATAGACTGCCGTACCCTAAATTATGTCCAAAGTTATGTCATACATGTGAGTTGAGTTAACATTGTTGTATAATAAGTAAAGTGTGATTGTTAGTTAGAATGTATCAGGAAGCAAAATGGTTAAGTTTTTAACATTACATTTTTACTGAGTTTTCTATTCCATTTAATAAAGAAAAAATATACATAGTCTTAATAGAAATCTTGCTTTTAATTTCCTTTTTTGCATAGTAGGGCCTTCTGCAAGTTTTGTTTCACCGCGCATCTTATTAAGAGTTTCAAATCAATTTTCAAATTACAGTTAAAAATGATTTTGTCGTACAACAGTACTAGGCTTATTTGTTCCTAGTACTACAACTACAACCATCGTACAACTGAACGAAATAGAAAATTACCTTGCCTTGTACACAAAAATCCTTTTGCACTTTGGATTACATGAAAAATGCATAAACTAAATAGCCACAATCAGCTAGATAGAGTAAATTAAAAACTGTTGCCATAAAACTCATCATAGACTCATAGCCACACAGAGGTAGCACATCAATAAGACACAAATAATTACCTGTTTTACACTTTGATGAAAGACTAATCATTATCATTTATTTGTTGACAGTGAGTTATGTACAGAAAAAACACACCAAGTTGGAATTGGAAAACTATGGCAATAGGAAACAATGTTTGCCAATAAACAAAAATTTGTACCGCAAAATTGTATGACTATGACTAGTCTCGTAAAGTCTTGTACAGTCAAAGACAAGTTAAAAGAATTGTCTCCCATTTATTTTCTAAATTGTCCTAGGTTCTTAGAACGTCTAGTACTTTCCTGTAAAGCAATTCTACTCATCTTATTAAAAACATAAGAGTAAAATTTGTATACCAATTCTTTTTAGGTACTGTTTTACTGTAAATAGACACTTAGAAACTGCAAAAGCAGCATGCCAGTTTGTGAAATTAGTTTAACTTTGCATAAATGACGAAATTATTTAAAAAATTTCTTTTGATTGTTCGTTTGAGCTAATGATACGCAACAAAATTATTGTCAGTAGCCGTTTGTTCGATTCGCCAGTTTAAAATTTAATCTTAAAAGTGCGTAAAACTTATTAGTTTAACTTAACGTTTTATAATCATGCTTAACATGTTCAAAAGAGCTACAGCTGGAGGTGGTTTGCTTGCTGCTGGAGCAGTTGCGACATATGGTGTATACAACTCTTTCTTTACAGGTAAAGTTTCAGTAGTTTTTATTATCAGTCAATAATTTTTTAACTCTACTAGGCGTACTAGCTAAATTAAAGAAATAAATAATTCTTCTTTAATTTCGTTTTCTACCTGTAGTTAGGCCTAGCCTCATATATCTAAAGAGGCTAAATCTGCTATGCATCTGCATAGTTGCATGCCAAACAGCTTAGTGCAGACTTATCTTTAGGGTCATCTATATGGTACTGATGCCAGATAAAAAATCTAAGAGTTTTGTGTACACATTTTTTGCACAAGCCATTGCTTATATTGATTTTTGTGAATATGCAAAGTAGCTAATTTTCATACCAAAGTATTTCTTGTATGATTTCAACTACTTAATTGTTTCAGTATTTTTTGTATTTTTTCAACAAAGATTTGTATTTATCTTAGAAAAATGTTGTGTTTAAAACTTTGAAACTTTCTTACTTTCTTTGTTTAACTAGCTATTTACTATTAACATAATTTTCTTCTGTCTATTAAAATTATTTTAGTTTTTATGTAAAACAGAATTATAAAGTGTTTCAAATAATTGTGACAAAGTTGCAATGAGTCAACCGCATATGTTTGTATAGCAGTTTAACTGCTGATGTCCAATAGGTGGAGCTTGTATGGATGTTCTATAGTTATAGTGTGGCGGACAGTCAACACGCGACCGGCCAACAACAGTGCAGCCGCACCCAAACCCCTCAACCTCAGTCTAGTTGAGGTGGGGGTTGGTGCACCCAGCCAGCCGGCTCGCTAAGCCGGGTGTGAGAAGTCACGCCACCATTTCGCACCTCCCTAGGCCCCTCTATCTCGCTCTTGCGTTTTCTGTAAATATAAATATACGTGCCATGCAGCACACTAACTTCGCTGTCACTCCAACTTCGTAAACAAAAGGCCTTCCGCCTTAATAGAATATTTATTATAATATTAAAGGGCAGCAAAGTGCAGTGTATGAGATTGGAGACACAAAAAGGGTTAGCCCAACTCTAGCTCCAAAAAGGCTCTGTTCAAGAATCTTAAAAAGGTAAATTGGTTTAAATTAATGCACATTATAATTCTAAGAATGGATCATTATAATGAACAAAGGGCTTACATTACAATAAGAGAAAAATAATACAAGCTGTATCAATAATCAGAAAATACCAAAAATAATAGACAATTAAAAGTGGCATATTGTCCCCCAATTCATACTATTAGAAATTATCATATTTTATAACTTTCAGAACTTTCATAAAAATCAGATTACCTTTATCTAAATAAGTTTGAATAACCCATGGATAGGCCACACAGATATATAATATAAGTAGTCCCAAAGTCTCACATAACACATTATCTGACGTTTCTATTGACTCTTTTTGCTAATTAGCTTAGGGACTAATTTAAGTAGTGTCCTCCCTCTCTTACTATTTTCTTTCTGGTTCTTCCCTCTCTCTGCCTTTAACCTATCTATATTTCTGTCTTCTTCCTGCCTAGTGTCTCCCCCTATACTTAATATTTTACTATACTAGTAATTGAAAACTGAATAATCTTACTATAGTTTGCGCTTATAGACATAGTTATCTATATACTCCATATGAAAAGAATGGCTGCTTTGTAAGGGCATGGTAGAATCTGTTTAAGCAAATTTTAATACCATCGTTGCAAATAAACAATACCCATTGTTTCTTGGCTGCAATTAAACAATAGTTAAAGGTTTTCTAGGAATCAAGAAAAAGCTGCTTAGAGGAAGTTAGGAAGGCAAGAATATAAAAGCAAGGTGTGCAACTAATTGTGTCTGATCTCTGCAATCCAAAGATCTGGGTGAGATTTGATATCCATTTTAGAAGTTCTTGCTAGTTTATACAGAAAAGGCTTGAATTGTAACAAAAAGGACAAACAATACTCTTCTAACACAATTAGCCTATATTGACATTGAACTAATTAGTTGTACATGCATATTGTGCTTCTTTAGGTTTTATTTTCTTATGCTAAATTTTTGTTACAATATTTAAATTGTAGTTGAGACTGGTCATCGTGCAATCATCTTCAGTCGCATTGGCGGTCTAAAGGATGAACAGCTGCGTGAAGGATTACATTTTCGGTGAGTGCAGCAAGACCTAGCTATGCCAAAAATATCATTGTGTGCTCTTTAAAGTCTTATTTAACGTCTTTACAGCTAAGCCTGTTACTTTCTGAAACACAGTTTGAACCCCTTTGTATTATGGGTTTTTAGTCTAGTTTTACCCATAGAATCCCCTACTCAATCAACAATGTAATCCCCTACTCAATCAACAATGTAATCCCCTACTCAGTCCCCCATAGAATCCCCTACTCAGTCACCCATAGAATCCCCTACTCAGTCACCCATAGAATCCCCTACTCAGTCACCCATAGAATCCCCTACTCAGTCACCCATAGAATCCCCTACTCAGTCACCCATAGAATCCCCTACTCAGTCACTCATAGAATCCCCTACTCAGTCACCTATAGAATCCCCTACTCAGTCACCCATAGAATCCCCTACTCAGTCACCCATAGAATCCCCTACTCAGTCACCCATAGAATCCCCTACTCAGTCACCCATAGAATCCCCTACTCAGTCACCCATAGAATCCCCTACTCAGTCACTCATAGAATCCCCTACTCAGTCACTCATAGAATCCCCTACTCAGTCACCCATAGAATCCCCTACTCAGTCGCGCATGAAATCCCTCATTGAGTCACGCGATCCCCAATAACCGCACTCACTCCAGCATTCCGTGGTTCCACCGGCCAATCATCTACGACATTCGGTCCAAGCCGCGCCAGATCAGTAGCCCAACGGGCAGCAAAGACCTGCAAACTGTCAATATTACTCTGCGCGTTCTATGCCGACCAGACGCCGCTGATCTGCAGAATCTCTATCGGCGTCTCGGACCAAACTATGACGAACGCGTGTTGCCTAGCATTGTTAACGAAGTTTTGAAAGCTGTTGTGGCCAAGTTCAACGCTAGCCAGCTAATTACACAGCGGTCTCAGGTAAAAAAGCTGTCGTGAACCCTATATAGACATTAATTGTCTGTCATGACCCCCTATAGACTTATCGTTTGCCTCTATTATGATCCCTATCGACCTTCGTCGCGTCTATTATGATCCCTATCGACCTTCGTCGCGTCTATTATGATCCCTATCGACCTTCGTCGCGTCTATTATGACCCCTATCGACCTTCGTCGCGTCTATTATGATCCCTATCGACCTTCGTCGCGTCTATTATGATCCCTATCGACCTTCGTCGCGTCTATTATGACCCCTATCGACCTTCGTCGCGTCTATTATGACCCCTATCAACCTTCGTCGCGTCTATTATGACCCCTATCGACCTTCGTCGCGTCTATTATGACCCCTATCGACCTTCCTCACGTCTATTATGACCCCTATCGACCTTCGTCTCGTCTATTATGACCCCTATCCACCTTCGTCGCGTCTATTATGATCCCTATCGACCTTCATCGCGTCTATTATAACCCCTATCGACCTTCATCGCATTGGTCATAGCTATCCATGCCTAACGGTAGCCTCTCTAAAATCTACACCCGCAGGTGTCGCTTCTGATCCGCAAGAATCTAATGGAACGCGCCCGCGACTTCAACGTCATCGTTGACGACGTGTCAATCACGGACCTGTCATTCTCGCAAGTGTACGCAGCCGCCGTCGAGGCCAAGCAGATCGCCCAGCAGGAGGCGCAGCGTGCCCAATTCTATGTTGAACGGGCGAGGCAGGAGCGTCAGCAGAAGGTTGTCCAAGCCGAGGGTGAGGCCGAGGCCGCCAGATTGATCGGCGAGGCTGTCAGCCTGAATCCCGGCTATTTGAAGCTGCGCAAAATCAAAGCCGCCCAGGGCATCGCCCGCACACTGTCCCAATCGCAGAATAGGGCCTATCTAGACTCCGGCGCGCTAATGATGAATCTGCAGGACCCGGCATTTGACGAACGAGTCGAAGCCGGGGTTAAGAAGAGGCGATGAAGCGGATAAAAATATCGAAATTCGACAAGTTGGCAATAAGCCGGTGACTTTTGAGGAAGGGTTTGTCAGCATTGTCTGCTATTGAATTTGAAAGTTAACAATCGTCTTATAAATAACAGATTTTCGTGAAAGTCCACCAAATGGATAAAGATTTTCCGCAATTTACGCTAAAACTAACGCTGAAACTAACTTTCAAAGCCATCCTACTTTAGCATCGTCAAGATATTCAGCGGTTCTTGTCGAAGACCCTGGTAACAAGGACAAGTAATGTTGCTCTGTGTAAAGCTCTTTAACGAATCCATATTGGTTCTATAATCAATAAAAACAATCAACAATGATAGTCGGCATGGTTACATAATGAAATATTTCGACGATGCCGATGCTTTGTGATTCTGAAAGTTGTTTCATCGGATAAAGCGGACAGATTTAAGCCGTCTTCTGAATTTTCATGCCGATCGGTTTAATAATTTGAGAGATATATTTAAAAAAATAGGTGGGTATTTGAAATACCCCGAGGTCTATCTGCTGTTAAACAAAGCAGAGAAGATACGGAAGGAGCTAAAATTATTGTTTAGAGAAGATCGCTTCTTTTGTTTGTGGCATCTAGAACTTTGAAAAATATGTTTTCGTAACAAATATCGTGTTTTTTTAGATTAAAAAGTTGTGTTTAAGTTGAGCATATGTTTGAGAACTTGTGTGTTTATTTATTGACGTATGCATTATAATTATGAGTGGACGTCTCCGCTTCCGGTAAATAAGCTGTCTTATCCTATCGCAAGGAGCCCCTGTTTAATTGTGTTCTAGGCGTTTTCTAGATAAAAAACGTTTTTTCGATCTATATGTTCTTAATGTTCTACTGTTAGTAATATACGTAGTTAGTGTCGCATATTTTATTTTGTAGACTGTCGTTAATTTTCACTCTAATTTTTTTAAGAAGCAGGGTTCTGGTATCAAAGTCGCGAAGTTTCTAAATAAATTTGAGTCCGTTCCCATCTTTTGTTACTGTGGAACTGAGGAAAATGAAACTACATGATTTGAACTGTATTTTACATACAGTCTTTATCTTTTGTGAGTTTAATTTTAAAATTTATAAGGGGCATAATTAGGAAGCAGTTAAATGTCATTTCGAAAAAAAATAATGCGATTTTTAACAAAATCGTGCGATTTCCTAGATTAAGGCGCCATCATTAACAACCTAAAGTGTCATTTTGAACAGTCTATTGCCATTTAAAAGAGTTCCAATTTAACTGTGCATCGGGAATAACAAAGTCAGACAGTTTTGTTTTCTCGGCATCAGCAAGTCTGTAAATTACTGGCTACACGTAATGCCTCCTACTGTACGTTGCGTTGAAAATTATTGCTTTACGATTGCACCGTGATGGCTTCAAATCGCCGCTTGTCGTGTTTTTGTGCGCGCGCCTCTTAATTGTACAACAAAGACTAAGCAGTCTTTATACAAGCATTTAGAATATATATTCGAGCGCACTTAATGACGGTTGATGGGGAGACATTGCGTTCTGGCTTTCTGGAGGGCTCTAAGCCCATCTGTGACCCACTTAAAACTAACATTGCCTCTCTGACTGCATTCCAAGAGAGGCCAGCTATATATGTGGCCTGGAAAAGTGGGCCTAAGACACTATCCGTCGTTGTCATCTGTCGTCTATATAACCCAGCCAAACAATTTTGCACGATTGCAGTTGCAATATGTAATACTGTCATTTTCGTTGGAATTTCTCTTTAAACTATTAACTTGGCAGAACCTGTAGATGGCACTCCTGATCTGGCACTGTATGCCTCTGTAAATGGCACTCCTGATCTGGCACTGTATGCCTATCTGTAAATGGCACTCCTTATCTGGCACTGTATGCCTATCTGTAAATGGCACTCCTGATCTGGCACTGTATGCCTATCTGTAAATGGCACTCCTTATCTGGCACTGTATGCCTATCTGTAAATGGCACTCCTGATCTGGCACTGTATGCATATCTGTAAATGGCACTCCTGATCTGGCACTGTATGCCTCTGTAAATGGCACTCCTTATCTGGCACTGTATGCCTCTGTAAATGGCACTCCTTATCTGGCACTGTATGCCTATCTGTAAATGGCACTCCTGATCTGGCACTGTATGCCTATCTGTAAATGGCACTCCTGATCTGGCACTGTATGCCTATCTGTAAATGGCACTCCTGATCTGGCACTGTATGCCTATCTGTAAATGGCACTCCTGATCTGGCACTGTATGCCTATCTGTAAATGGCACTCCTGATCTGGCACTGTATGCCTATCTGTAAATGGCACTCCTGATCTGGCACTGTATGCCTATCTGTAAATGGCACTCCTGATCTGGCACTGTATGCCTATCTGTAAATGGCACTCCTGATCTGGCACTGTATGCCTATCTGTAAATGGCACTCCTGATCTGGCACTGTATGCCTATCTGTAAATGGCACTCCTGATCTGGCACTGTATGCCTATCTGTAAATGGCACTCCTGATCTGGCACTGTATGCCTCTGTAAATGGTACTCCTGATCTGGCACTGTATGCCTATCTGTAAATGGCACTCCTGATCTGGCACTGTATGCCTATCTGTAAATGGCACTCCTGATCTGGCACTGCCTATCTGTAGATGGCACTCCTGATCTGGCACTGCCGCGCGGGCTGTAAATGGCACTCCTGATCTGGCACTGCCTATCTGTAAATGGCACTCCTTATCTGGCACTGCCTATCTGTAAATGGCACTCCTGATCTGGCACTGTCAGTCTGTAAATGGCACTCCTGATCTGGCACTGCCTATCTGTAAATGGCACTCCTGATCTGGCACTGCCTATCTGTAAATGGCACTCCTTATCTGGCACTGCCTATCTGTAAATGGCACTCCTGATCTGGCACTGCCTATCTGTAAATGGCACTCCTGATCTGGCACTGCCTATCTGTAAATGGCACTCCTTATCTGGCACTGCCTATCTGTAAATGGCACTCCTTATCTGGCACTGTCAGTCTGTAAATGGCACTCCTTATCTGGCACTGCCGGGCTGTAAATGGCACTCCTGATCTGGCACTGCCTATCTGTAAATGGCACTCCTGATCTGGCACTGCCTATCTGTAAATGGCACTCCTGATCTGGCACTGCCTATCTGTAAATGGCACTCCTGATCTGGCACTGCCTATCTGTAAATGGCACTCCTTATCTGGCACTGCCTATCTGTAAATGGCACTCCTTATCTGGCACTGTCAGTCTGTAAATGGCACTCCTTATCTGGCACTGCCGGGCTGTAAATGGCACTCCTGATCTGGCACTGCCTATCTGTAAATGGCACTCCTTATCTGGCACTGCCTATCTGTAAATGGCACTCCTTATCTGGCACTGCCTATCTGTAGATGGCACTCCTTATCTGGCACTGCCTATCTGTAGATGGCACTCCTGATCTGGCACTGCCTATCTGTAAATGGCACTCCTGATCTGGCACTGTATGCATATCTGTAAATGGCACTCCTGATCTGGCACTGTATGCCTCTGTAAATGGCACTCCTTATCTGGCACTGTATGCCTCTGTAAATGGCACTCCTTATCTGGCACTGTATGCCTATCTGTAAATGGCACTCCTGATCTGGCACTGTATGCCTATCTGTAAATGGCACTCCTGATCTGGCACTGTATGCCTATCTGTAAATGGCACTCCTGATCTGGCACTGTATGCCTATCTGTAAATGGCACTCCTGATCTGGCACTGTATGCCTATCTGTAAATGGCACTCCTGATCTGGCACTGTATGCCTATCTGTAAATGGCACTCCTGATCTGGCACTGTATGCCTATCTGTAAATGGCACTCCTGTCTGGCACTGTATGCCTATCTGTAAATGGCACTCCTGATCTGGCACTGTATGCCTATCTGTAAATGGCACTCCTGATCTGGCACTGTATGCCTATCTGTAAATGGCACTCCTGATCTGGCACTGTATGCCTATCTGTAAATGGCACTCCTGATCTGGCACTGTATGCCTCTGTAAATGGTACTCCTGATCTGGCACTGTATGCCTATCTGTAAATGGCACTCCTGATCTGGCACTGTATGCCTATCTGTAAATGGCACTCCTGATCTGGCACTGCCTATCTGTAGATGGCACTCCTGATCTGGCACTGCCGCGCGGGCTGTAAATGGCACTCCTGATCTGGCACTGCCTATCTGTAAATGGCACTCCTTATCTGGCACTGCCTATCTGTAAATGGCACTCCTGATCTGGCACTGTCAGTCTGTAAATGGCACTCCTGATCTGGCACTGCCTATCTGTAAATGGCACTCCTGATCTGGCACTGCCTATCTGTAAATGGCACTCCTTATCTGGCACTGCCTATCTGTAAATGGCACTCCTGATCTGGCACTGCCTATCTGTAAATGGCACTCCTGATCTGGCACTGCCTATCTGTAAATGGCACTCCTTATCTGGCACTGCCTATCTGTAAATGGCACTCCTTATCTGGCACTGTCAGTCTGTAAATGGCACTCCTTATCTGGCACTGCCGGGCTGTAAATGGCACTCCTGATCTGGCACTGCCTATCTGTAAATGGCACTCCTGATCTGGCACTGCCTATCTGTAAATGGCACTCCTTATCTGGCACTGCCTATCTGTAAATGGCACTCCTTATCTGGCACTGCCTATCTGTAGATGGCACTCCTTATCTGGCACTGCCTATCTGTAGATGGCACTCCTGATCTGGCACTGCCTATCTGTAAATGGCACTCCTTATCTGGCACTGTCAGTCTGTAAATGGCACTCCTTATCTGGCACTGCCGGGCTGTAAATGGCACTCCTGATCTGGCACTGCCTATCTGTAAATGGCACTCCTGATCTGGCACTGCCTATCTGTAAATGGCACTCCTGATCTGGCACTGTATGCCTATCTGTAAATGGCACTCCTGATCTGGCACTGCCTATCTGTAAATGGCACTCCTGATCTGGCACTGCCTATCTGTAAATGGCACTCCTGATCTGGCACTGCCTATCTGTAAATGGCACTCCTGATCTGGCACTGCCTATCTGTAGATGGCACTCCTGATCTGGCACTGCCTATCTGTAAATGGCATTCCTGATCTGGCACTGCCAGCCTGTAAATGGCACTCCTGATCTGGCACTGTATGCCTCTCTGTAAATGGCACTCCTTATCTGGCACTGCCTATCTGTAAATGGCACTCCTGATCTGGCACTGCCTATCTGTAGATAGCACTCCTGATCTGGCACTGCCTATCTGTAGATAGCACTCCTGATCTGGCACTGCCGGGCTGTAAATGGCACTCCTGATCTGGCACTGCCGGGCTGTAAATGGCACTCCTGATCTGGCACTGCCTGTCTGTAAACGGCACTCCTGATCTGGCACTGTCAGTCTGTAAATGGCACTCCTGATCTGGCAATGAGGCAGCAACCGACAATGCGACCATTCGATATGGCATCAGATGATCAAGAGAACGAAATCTGTTAATTAGATTGGCCGGGCAGTGATTGCGACAGTTTGTATAGATATTGTCAAATTTAATTGAGGATTTGATATTGGTCTAGTCGATATTCGAAGACCACCACGGCCTCAAACACGGCTAAAAGTGGAGTAGGAATACCCATACACGCACGCATAAGGCCTATACTCAGACTTATTATAGGCTATATGTGTGCTCGGTGAGGGAGAACAGCTGAGCTGATAGAATTAGGCGAAAAAAACTGGCGCTGCACGTTCTCAACGCTATCGGATCACTCGGTCGGCGGGCGAACGGTGGATTTGAGACGAGCGGGCGGGTCAAAAGCGGACTCAAAGAAGGCGATTGTTATTTCCCGAGCTAGAGAAAAGAGACAGAAAGAGATTGGCCCCGTCCTAAGCGAAAGGTGATATCTCTGCGTGCGCGCCTTCGAGAAATCGCTGTGGCAATTGTCGCCTGTTACTTCAACGGGTTCTGCATGCAGCGCCTCATCACCCGCTTTGCCCCAGTCTTTATTCTTGACCATGCGAGCTCTCTATATTAGTAGATATGCAACGGCCTAGACAGAGAAATATAATGACACTTTGCAGTGCCTGTTAAATGTAACTGTTATATGGATTATTGATGAGGTCGATAAAAATCAAATCCTTAGTGCAAAAAGATAGGAGTGAGATACCAGGATTTAAGATTCGAGTTTAAGTCCAGGGGACAGGGGAGAAAGGGGAGATTCGAGTTGAGACAGGGGAGATTCGAGTTGAGACAAGGGAGATTTCAGTTGAGACAGAGGAGATTCCAGTTGAGACAGGAGATTCCAGTTGAGACAGAGGAGATTCCAGTTGAGACAGAGGAGATTCCACTAGAGACAGAGGAGATTCCAATTGAGACAGGGGAGATTCCAGTTGAGACAGGGGGAGATTCCAGTTGAGACTGGGGAGATTCCAGTTGAGACTGGGGAGATTCCAGTTAAGACAGGGGAGATTCCAGTTGAGACAGAGGAGATTCCAGTTAAGACAGAGAAGATTCCAGTTGAGACAGAGAAGATTCGAGTTGAGACAGGAGATTCCAGTTGAGACAGAGGAGATTCCAGTTGAGACAGAGGAGATTCCACTAGAGACAGAGGAGATTCCACTAGAGACAGGGGAGATTCCACTAGAGACAGAGGAGATTCCAATTGAGACAGGGGAGATTCCAGTTGAGACAGGGGGAGATTCCAGTTGAGACTGGGGAGATTCCAGTTGAGACTGGGGAGATTCCAGTTAAGACAGGGGAGATTCCAGTTGAGACAGAGGAGATTCCAGTTGAGACAGAGGAGATTCCAGTTGAGACAGAGAAGATTCCAGTTGAGACAGAGAAGATTCCAGTTGAGACAGGAGATTCCAATTTCCAAGATGAGAGCGGTTGAGACCGTGTGTGGGTGTCCGGCAGGAATAAAAATGACGAATAGGATGCGGCTGCCGGCCCAGTGTGGGGTGGGCTGCGATTGGACAGGCCTCACCCAGTAGCGGCTGCCCACCCGCGGGAGGAGGGTGGGGATGCAGGCGGCGCCTTCCTCCCCACCCCACCCTCCCCTCCCCGAGTGTCTCTCACTTTCCAAGCGGTGGAGATCGTGAGCCAGATTGGCGCCAATTGGGGGCGGACGCCTTCACTGCAGCCCCTGACACCAATCCCATCCCGCAATACCATTGCCCCGACCCTTCAAAACGGGCGGCGCCGAAGCTAAATTCATAGATTCGAAAAATTCTCGCAGCCATACCGCTTTGATATCATACTAGCTTTGAATCTGACGAGGAAAGCAATGGCATTCAGTCCGTTTGCATTCTCGACCGCTGCGGCGGCTTCCACTAGCGGCGACGAACATTCTCGACAGCAGCAGCAGCAGCAGCAGCAGCAGCTCCTGAGTTCGAGCAAAGCTGCCATGGCTGCCAGCTTCTCTGCCGCCTTGGCTGCGGCTTTCGCAGGCCAGTCGGCGCAGCACCCGCCGCCGCCACCGCTGCTGCCGCCGCCGCCGCCCGCGTCGTTGATTCCGCCGAATCTGCTTTCGCCGAGTCTGCTCCAAGCCAGGTGTTTCGACTCAGGACAGCATCTGAGGCATCAATCCACGCCTCATCATTCATCAGGCCGGTCAAGTCATCAGATAACGTCGTCCGGGCCATCTGAAGCGTCGGCGACCTCGGAGGAAGCTGTAAAAGATGATCCAAAGGTGGAACTGATTGAGAAGGAACTTTGGCACCAGTTTCACGGCTTTGGAACTGAGATGGTCATCACTAAAAGTGGACGGTGAGAAAAAACTTTCAATACATTTTCTGAATCTATGCACTGGACTCTGTGTATCGCTGAGCTCCAAGGTGGTAGATCTGTGTATCACTGAGCTCCAAGAAGGTGGTAGATCCGTGCTTCGCTGAGCTCCAAGAAGGTGGTAGATCTGTGCTTCGCTGAGCTCCAAGAAGGTGGTAGATTCTGTGTTTCACTGAGCTCCAAGAAGGTGGTAGATCTGTGCTTCGCTGAGCTCCAAGAAGGTGGTAGATCTGTGTTTCACTGAGCTCCAAGAAGGTGGTAGATCTGTGTATCGCTGAGCTCCAAGAAGGTGGTAGATTCTGTGTTTCACTGAGCTCCAAGAAGGTGGTAGATCTGTGCTTCGCTGAGCTCCAAGAAGGTGGTAGATCTGTGTTTCACTGAGCTCCAAGAAGGTGGTAGATCTGTGCTTCACTGAGCTCCAAGAAGGTGGTAGATCTGTGCTTCGCTGAGCTCCAAGAAGGTGCTCCAATCTGTGCTTCGCTGAGCTCCAAGATGGTGGTAGATCTGTGCTTCGCTGAGCTCCAAGAAGGTGGTAGATCTGTGCTTCGCTGAGCTCCAAGAAGGTGGTAGATCTGTGCTTCGCTGAGCTCCAAGAAGGTGGTAGATCTGTGCTTCGCTGAGCTCCAAGAAGGTGGTAGATCTGTGCTTCGCTGAGCTCCAAGGTGGTAGATCTGTGCTTCGCTGAGCTCCAAGAAGGTGCATTATGCATGTTTTTCATTCGTGCCACATCTTTGTTGTTACTGTCAAAGCAGTGAATCACCTCACACAGCAGCAGTCTCTATCTGTTTCTGCAGTACAGAGTATTCATAAATTATAGCACTGTGCATATAACTGTCCAATATTCATTTGCTTTGCATCTCTTGGTTTCTGTCGCCGCTGCTGTCGTCACGACGACGCCGCCGCACACACGCGCACACAATCAGAGGCATACTATAGCATAGTGAAGGTCAGAGAGCGACAGTCCCTGATCTCGAAACCGAAGGGAAAAAACTATCTTCTTGTTTAGCGGCAAATGTCACAGACTGGCTGCAGTCTGTCACCGCTGCTTTGGCGCCCGCATGTCTTGGTCGAAGTCTTTTGCTTGCGCGGACCATATCAACACTGCAGCAGCAGCAGCAGCAGCAGCATTAACCCGCTCCCAAAACGGCTATTTTGTCTATAGTTAAGGAAAGCTTCAAGATTAATTCTTTAAGCACCAGATCCTGTAGCGAGTTGAAAAATTTTTATAGTACTATATACTCGTATAGCTGCCTGAAGTTTAGGCATCCAGTGGTTGCCACCCAAACCTAGCAACCAAAAATATAGCAGTTTGGTTAAGTAACTATATATAGGAAAAATATGAGTATGGCGTGTCCGCTTAACCTTTTCTAGCCCACGTCTGACACTTGCTCTTATCTATAATCCTTCACCTATATGCGCCAAGTTACACCTGCCGAATTAGAAATGTGCCAGCAATCTCTGCAGTTTCCATTGCAATTTTTATCAATATCGAAAATAGCTGTTTTATTACTAGTTTATAATTTTTGTGAAAACACGTGGCGTTTATAGTCATTTTATCTTAGCGATCTCGCTTTCCACGATTTTAAATCCAACTGTCTCCCTCTCCCTCTCTCCCTCTCTCTCTCAGTTTCCCGTCGCCTCTTGTTCAATTCTTATCTCCATGAGATTTTATATGGGGGCTAGTGTATAGGATTTGGGATTTTGTATGTTGGCTGTGGCGTCAAGTGAGAGGCAAAATAAAGCTTCTATCCAAACGGCGATCTGGTCCAGCAGATTAGCAGCAATTCGATTGCAAACCTTTTTTTTAATCCACAGTTTTTTCCCAATAAACAGCTTCTTTTGTTTAACATTTTTGTGTATGAGTTGAATAGCGAAAGCAGCGCGCGGTGACGCCATTGTTGCAATTTTTGCTGCTTTTTTATCATCGATTAGCGAATTATGATATCAGAGAAAGCAGCAACTGGCTTGGAAGCTTGTTAATAGTCACAATAGATTAAAATATAATGCTGTCAGTATGGGCTTCCAAGAGGCTGGGGTGTCAGTAAATGAAGATTTTCAGGATTGTCAATATAAACTAACAAAATGACTGCCAGCTAGGTGTCAGCAGGGTATTACCAGGGCGTCAGGGGATATCTAAGGTGTCAGCAGGATTATCAGGGTGTTCGGGGTGTCAGTAGGGTGTCAGCAGGATTGTCATGGTGTTCAGGGTGTCAGTAGGGTGTCAATAGGGGTGTCAGTAGGGTGTCAGCAGGATTGTCATGGTTGACTTTCTCTTGTTTGTGCGGGACATTTTGAGACAGCAGTCTTCAACTATCGAACTTGCTCAACCTCTAAGCCATAGATTCTAATTGATGAAGCTAGCACGGTCGAGTGTCAGTGTCTGATGGTGGGAGGGTTGTCTAATTTCGTTGCTCTATCCACCTCCGCTGAGTGTGTTGACTCAAAGCCGTATTATATAAACAGGCCTTCTTATCTGTGTCCATCAATACAGCATTTGAAAGCTATAGTGATTCCACTTCTCCAATATAAACAAAGGATGGGACTCTAGTATTCTATTTCCGACAGGCTCAATGTTGGAGAACGCAAATATTAGCGGCCTAAGCGTCGTGCGGATCGTCACCGCGAAGATGTCGCACGAGGCCAATTTAAACGCCCGTTAACCGGAATCCATAGACAGGGAGAAAACAAGAAGAGAAGTGGAAAAGGAAGTTAGAAAGATTGCATGATATGTTGAAGGAATCGTGTTTGTTTGATCCTTTGAATTCAAGGAACAAATTAGAAGTTGAATTTGGAAATCGGGATCATGGAAATCGGGATCGTGGAAATCGGGATTGTTTAAAAAATGATTTGGTAAATCGGAATTCAGGAAATTAGGATATGGAAGATCTGGATTCGGGAAATCGGGATTCGGGAAATCGGGATTCGGGAAATCGGGATTCGAGAAATCGGGATTCGGGAAATCGGGATTCGGGAAATTAGGATATGGAAAATCTGGATTCGGGAAATCGGGATTGGGGAAATCGGGATTCAGGAAATCGGGATTCGGGAAATCGGGATTCGGGAAATCGGGATTCAGGAAATTGGGATTTGGGAAATTCGATTTGAAGAGATTTTGAAGTGGAAAATTTTGGAAACATGGAATTTTGGGGAATTCAACATCATAGAATTCGGGATCAAATAGTCAGCCTTTCACTTATCACAAATATATACTAATCAGTTTTTCGATTTGAAAATGAATCTTTATGCAGGCGGATGTTTCCACCATTCAAAGCCAAAGTTACCGGATTGGATAAGCGCGCCAAGTACATTATGCTGATGGACATTGTGCCTATTGACGACTGTCGGTAAGTTTTCTAACGACAAACTAAAATATTAATCTGTGACTTAAAGCTAATTGGTCCATCCAATGTCGTCCAGGTACAAGTTCCACAACTCCCGTTGGATTGTGGCCGGCAAAGCGGACCCGGAGATGCCGAAGCGGATGTACATCCACCCCGACAGTCCCAGTACTGGAGAACAGTGGATGCAGAAGATTATCAGCTTTCACAAGCTCAAACTGACGAACAACATCTCCGATAAGCACGGCTTTGTGAGTCCAACGTGTTGCATCCCATTCTCTTGTCTAGAATCCTCATTCTCTTATCTAGAATCCCCATTCTCTTATCTAGAATCCCCATTCTTTTATCTAGAATCCCCATTCTCTTATCTAGAATCCCCATTCTCTTATCTAGAATCCCAATTATCTTATCTAGAATCCCCTTTCTCTTATCTAGAATCCCAATTATCTTATCTAGGATCCCCATTCTCTTATCTAGAATCCCCTTTCTCTTATCTAGAATCCCCATTCTTTTATCTAGAATCCCCATTCTCTTATCTGGAATCCCAATTATCTTATCTAGAATCCCCATTCTCTTATCTAGAATCCCAATTATCTTATCTAGGATCCCCATTCTCTTATCTAGAATCCCAATTATCTTATCTAGAATCCCCATTCTCTTATCTAGAATCCCAATTATCTTATCTAGGATCCCCATTCTCTTATCTAGAATCCCCATTCTCTTATCTAGAATCCCCATTCTCTTATCTAGAATCCCAATTATCTTATCTAGAATCCCCATTCTCTTATCTAGAATCACAATTATCTTATCTAGGATCCCCATTCTCTTATCTAGAATCCCCATTCTCTTATCTAGAATCCCCATTCTCTTATCTAGAATCCCAATTATCTTATCTAGAATCCCCATTCTCTTATCTAGAATCCCCATTCTCTTATCTAGAATCCCCATTCTCTTATCTAGAATCCCCATTCTCTTATCTAGAATGCCCATTCTCTTATCTAGAATCCCAATTCTCTTATCTAGAATGCCCATTCTCTTATCTAGAATCCCAATTATCTTATCTAGAATCCCCATTCTCTTATCTAGAATCCCAATTATCTTATCTAGGATCCCCATTCTCTTATCTAGAATCCCAATTATCTTATCTAGGATCCCCATTCTCTTATCCAGAATCCCCATTCTCTTATCTAGAATCCCCATTCTCTTATCTAGAATCCCAATTATCTTATCTAGAATCCCCATTCTCTTATCTAGAATCCCCATTCTCTTATCTAGAATCCCCATTCTCTTATCTAGAATCCCCATTCTCTTATCTAGAATCCCCATTCTCTTATCTAGAATCCCCATTCTCTTATCTAGAATGCCCATTCTCTTATCTAGAATCCCAATTCTCTTATCTAGAATGCCCATTCTCTTATCTAGAATCCCAATTATCTTATCTAGAATCCCCATTCTCTTATCTAGAATCCCAATTATCTTATCTAGGATCCCCATTCTCTTATCTAGAATCCCAATTATCTTATCTAGGATCCCCATTCTCTTATCTAGAATCCCCATTCTCTTATCTAGAATCCCCATTCTCTTATCTAGAATCCCCATTCTCTTATCTAGAATCCCAATTATCTTATCTAGAATCCCCATTCTCTTATCTAGAATCCCAATTATCTTATCTAGGATCCCCATTCTCTTATCTAGAATCCCAATTATCTTATCTAGGATCCCCATTCTCTTATCTAGAATCCCCATTCTCTTATCTAGAATCCCCATTCTCTTATCTAGAATCCCCATTCTCTTATCTGGAATCCCAATTCTCTTATCTAGAATCCTCATTCTCTTATCTAGAATCCTCATTTCTCAACATGAATCCCAAACGCCCCGCCTGAAGTCACGAGTAACGCACCTGGGAAAAAGCGCTTCAGAAAAGTTAGTTTCGAGTATTAGCTCTGTAAAAATGTCTTGTTGCTATGCCCATGGCTCCTTACTTTTTGGGGAAAAAAGTCACCGAGACAGACCTTTGTCGGCTTCCTTTGTCTCTCTTCCCCTCGCAAAGCAGCAAGTAAAGCCAGTTTGACCAGACAAACCTGAACAAACCAAGGCTATCATTTGCTTTCATATACTGTACGAATGAACACACACCGAATGGGAATAAATTCATGCAGCAGGTTAAACGTTTCCCCAACAAGTTTTCCTACTTACTGCCGTCTTTAATGCGCGAATTTCGTTCATAAAGAATTATGACGCAATAACCAAATTGTGAAAGATTGCAAAAATAGACAAGCTAATTAAATTCTAAAACACGATCGGACAATATTTACCTGGCATGTGAGACCACGTGAGATCAGATCTAGACGCGACTCAAATAGCCAAAGTCTAAAAATGAAAGATCGTGAGAAAGATTGCTGACAAGATTTTTTCTAAGTTGGCGCCAAAATTATTTTTTGACTGTTGATCCAAGCAAGAGGCGGTGGCTGCGGCTGCGGTGGCGGCGGCGGTAGCAGCAGCAGCAGTGGCAGCGGCGACAGAGGAAGAGAGAGAGTGCGCTAGTAGTAGAGGATCAGCCAGGCCAGGGTGGCGACTAAATGTAAATATTATGTTAAAGAAATTTAGACGGCAACCCTTGTGGTTGGGGTGGTCGGCCGAGTGCTTTGGGGCGCAAGTCAAGTAAAATTATTAGACAGCGTGTGTGGCATACGAGGGGCGGGCTTGTGTGTTCCACTATAGCTGCAGGGAGGCGGTTGAGAAGCTCCCCCGACAGCTTGACGCCTCCGAATATTTGAGCAGAGAGTGCTCAGATTTGGCCGGGCCGCGGGTCGGCGGTAGCTTTCGCAGTACCAGAAAGTCAGAAAGGGTTTTTTTTATTCATTTCCCCGTGCACAGCCGCTAAACAATTTGCTGTCGAATTCAATTAGATTGGATTCTTGGAAAGGCACTGATTTGTCTTTCCTCAAAGTGGATACACTGGAGTCTGGGAATCTACGTGAAAGAATAAGATCTTGGGTAAAAGATTGTGGTTTTTCTGATGAAAGAATGAGAATTCCAAGAGGATTCCAGGTGAGGTTGGGAGGGGATTCCAGGTGAGGCAGGGAGGAGATTCCAGGTGAGGCAGGAAGGGGATTCCAGGTGAGGCAGCGGGGATTCCAGGTGAGGCAGCGGGAGTTTCCAGGTGAGGCAGGGAGGGGATTCCAGGTGAGGCAGCGGGGGATTCCAGGTGAGGCAGAGAGGGGATTCAGATTAGGCAGTTTCAGGTTTATGAAGAATCTGGCTTATCAGTGCCAAAAAATTCAATCTATTCGTTAATCTTTTCACTGTCAAAGTCCCGGCTTTTCCATTTCCCAATGTCCGAGCCGATATCTCAGATCGGCAATCGACACAGGAAATTGTCTAACAAGAAATAGTCAGTCAATCATTCGATAGAGAATCAAGCGAATCTGCTGATGGAACTCGGCGGAAGGAAGCTGTAAATTTTCGGTAGCCACAGTCGAGGGCGCTGGACAAGAGAAAGTGGGAAATTTTCTCTACCTAATTTTTTTCAGAGTGGAAAGCAAGCCAGCAAACAGCAGCAGCAGCAGCAGCAGCAGCAGCAGCGGGGATTTGACAGAAAATAAATTGGCGACCAGCGCTCTCTAATCAGACCTGACTGCTCTGAAATGCTTCTCCAACGGCGCCTGACGGCGAAAACAATTCTGGGAATTTTCCTCTTCCCGAACCGGGGCTTGTGAGGCAGTCACCACCCGCTGACCTCGCATTATCAGCTACTCTGCCCACCTCCCCTCCTCGAACACATTCCTTTGGAACTCAACCCGCGCGCCTTCTTTAACCTGCAAAATAGAAATTTTGTTAAAAACTCTCTCTCCCTTCCTCATCTGCTTTCGCAAAGGAATTTTCGGTTTAACGTCCAGTTCCATTAAATTTGACATCAGAGGCGAATCGCCAGTGTTTTGATTGGGTGCCTTGCTTACAACATTGCATTTGGATCGCTAATTACTAATTGCGATAAAAAATTTTCCCTTATCCTCCAAATCTTTGCTGCAGTTGTTTTTTATCGTCCTCTCCACTTTCACAATCCTCCCCTCTCCCAATATCACAATCTTCCTCTATCCTCATTTCCCAATCTTCCTCTCTCCCCATATCACAATCTTCCTCTCTCCCCATTTCCCAATCTTCCTCTCTCCCCATTTCACAATCTTCCTCTCTCCCCATTTCCCAATCTTCCTCTCTCCCCATTTCACAATCTTCCTCTCTCCCCATTTCACAATCTTCCTCTCTCCCCATATCACAATCTTCCTCTATTCCCATTTCCCAATCTTCCTCTCTCCCCATATCACAATCTTCCTCGATTCCCATTTCCCAATCTTCCTCTCTCCCCATTTCACAATCTTCCTCTCTCCCCATATCACAATCTTCCTCGATTCCCATTTCCCAATCTTCCTCTCTCCCCATATCACAATCTTCCTCTCTCCCCATATCACAATCTTCCTCTCTCCCCATTTCACAATCTTCCTCTCTCCCCATTTTACAATCTTCCTTTCTCCCCATATCATAATCTTCCTCTCTCCCCATTTCCCAATCTTCCTCTCTCCCCATTTCCCAATCTTCCTCTCTCCCCATTTCACAATCTTCCTCTCTCCCCATTTCACAATCTTCCTCTCTCCCCATTTCCCAATCTTCCTCTCTCCCCATTTCACAATCTTCCTCTCTCCCCATATCACAATCTTCCTCTCTCCCCATTTCACAATCTTCCTCTATTCCCATTTCCTAATTTCCCCCACCAATTTTCCCAATCTCCTCTCCAATTCTCCCAATCGTTCTCTCAATACCAACTTTTCCATTTCTTGTTATCAATCATTTCTTTAAGCATTTTAAATATTTTGAGTGCGACAAAAATTTGTCAACCTTGAAAACAATTTTCAACACAATCCAGTCCCTCCACCGCGTCTAATGCCCAGCTCATTGCTTCCAAATGTCAAATGTCAGTCCTATCTAGCGGGGCGATCAGACAAGTAAAGTCACTTAACAATAAACGCGGAAGCTATTGTTACAGGCAATAAGTTCGATCGCAATCTTGTTCTAAAAATCTACGGGAACACCCTCAAACAGAAGGGAAGCAGTGACGCAATTGTCATAAACCCACCGCCTGGTTTAAACTGACAATGCATTTGGCGTCTTCTAACTTTCTAGCTCGTACTTAGAAAGCGCAACTGCCAAACACACAAACACCTGCAGACAATTCTCAACTCGATGCACAAGTATCAGCCTAGATTTCATCTGGTTCGCGCCAGCGACATCATGAAACTGCCGTACGCATCGTTTCGATCGTTTGTGTTCAACGAGACCGCGTTTATCGCTGTCACGGCCTATCAGAATGAGAAAATCACCCAGCTGAAGATTGATCACAATCCCTTTGCCAAGGGCTTCAGGGACACCGGCGGCGGCAGGAGTTCCAAGAAAATGTGAGTACCGAGCTCATTCTCATGCTCTCATGTCTGGCAGAACGGTTAACGCGTTTGCCTCTCGCACCAAGGTCCCTGAGCTCGATTCCACGGCGAGGCCACATTTATTTGGGGCGCAGCCGCGGAGAGAAGGCTTGGGGGCTTGTCCGGCAATTTACGCCCTTGAGGGCCAACCTCCAAGGCACAGTGAAAGCGTACAATGCCTGACGATGAGAAAGTCAGGGCAGATGTGTGTATCTGTGTGCGTGTGTGCTCAGGAGTCTGCGAACTGCCTCCTCGCTGGCTGCGGCCGTGCCTCACTCATGAGTATTCACTCATTTTCATGCTTCAGTCACAATGAATGTACACCAGGGGAGCCTATGCATCTGGCCCTAAAATGTGTCAGCTAAATTCGCAAAGACATCAGACATCAATCTCGTCAATTTCACAGGAAGCTCAGCGACTGCATCGTATCGACGGGACAGTCGGCGCTAGATCGCCATCAACAGCATCAGCAGCACCAGCAGCAGCTGCATTTTCAGCGTCAACGAGGCTTCGCTCTTGCGGCAGCTGCGGCGGCGGCGGCGGCGGCTGCGGCTACGGCCAATTTCAACAGCGACGACGAGGAAGATGACGATCCAGACGATTCCAGCCTCAACAACAGAAGAGGATCCGATGAAAACGACGACTTCGCAGTCGATCGAGAAGCTGCCAGACTGTCTGAAGGCCAACCATCCAATCGGCCGACACTTTCAGCGGGCAGCAGGGGACGTCGCGCCAGATTGTCGCCTGATTCACGGGCAGCAGTCGGATCGCTGCATCAGCAACAGCAGCAGCAGCAGCAGCAGCAGCTCCTGCTGCATCAGCCGTGGCTGCAGCAGCCTCCTCTCACAGCGAATAGCAGTGCAGCCAGGCAGCATCAACTGCAGCAGCAGCTGCAACATCTGCAGCACCTCCAGTACTTGCAGTATCTGCAGCACTATCGCTCTGGCAGCGGCGAGCTTGTCTTTAAGGGCGCGCCTCAGCCACCAGTGTCCGCCGGATTACCGTTCGCCCTGCCATCAGTTGCGTCACCGTCAGTTTTGAGCCTTCCGCCACCGGCGCAGCCACCACTGCCTCCACCGCCGTCGCAGCTGCCGTCTGTTCCCGGCATGCCGATGTTTCCCGGCTTCTTAAGTGCGACAGCCGCCGCTGCCGCCGCCGTCGCCGCCGCGTCCGCCTTCGGCGCTTGGCCCCTGCCGACGTCGTTCTTTCGGCAGCAGAACGGCGGACGGCATCATCAAACGCATTCAGCAGCTACCGGCGCCTCGGCGTCAACATCTAGGGGAGATTTCTCGAAAATAGACACCCTCATTGGCGATGCTCCGTCCAGACCGTCCGCTGTCGACGCCGATACCTAAGTGGCTTCTTCGATTCAGGCCGATTCTTCAAAGAACACAGATTTTTCCCCGCCACAGAGAGTCTGACAGGCGTCCTAAATTACGAGCGTAGTTGGAAAATGCATTATTAGAATACGGAAATTTTTGAGCCTGCTATATTGAGTTAGGCGCCCGCGTGTTTGCACGGGTCGGCAAGTGGCAAGCCCAAGAACAAGATACGGTCCGCAAAGTACCAAATGGGGCACCTTCTCTCCTCATGTCTCATCTCTCCCGATCCCATGTCTCATCTCTCCCGATCCCATGTCTCATCTCTCCCGATCCCGTGTCTCCTCTCTCCCGATCCCGTGTCTCATCTCTCCCGATCCCGTGTCTCCTCTCTCCCGATCCCATGTCTCATCTTTCCCGATCCCGTATCTCTGGTGTCTCGTCTCTCTGGTGTCTCATGTCTCTGGTGTCTCATTTCTCTGGTGTCTCATCTCTCTGGTGTCTCATCTCTCTGGTGTCTCATCTCTCTGGTGTCTCATCTCTCTGGTGTCTCATCTCTCTGGTGTCTCATCTCTCTGGTGTCTCATGTCTCTGGTGTCTCATCTCTCTGGTGTCTCATCTCTCTGGTGTCTCATGTCTCTGGTGTCTCATCTCTCTGGTGTCTCATCTCTCTGGTGTCTCATCTCTCTGGTGTCTCATCTCTCTGGTGTCTCATGTCTCTGGTGTCTCATCTCTCTGGTGTCTCATGTCTCTGGTGTCTCATCTCTCTGGTGTCTCATCTCTCTGGTGTCTCATCTCTCTGGTGTCTCATCTCTCTGGTGTCTCATCTCTCTAACGTGTTTCATCTCTCTGGTGTCTCATCTCTCTGGTGTCTCATCTCTCTGGTGTCTCATCTCTCTGGTGTCTCATGTCTCTGGTGTCTCATCTCTCTGGTGTCTCATCTCTCTGGTGTCTCATCTCTCTGGTGTCTCATCTCTCTGGTGTCTCATCTCTCTAACGTGTTTCATCTCTCTGGTGTCTCATCTCTCTGGTGTCTCATCTCTCTGGTGTCTCATCTCTCTGGTGTCTCATCTCTCTGGTGTCTCATCTCTCTGGTGTCTCATCTCTCTGGTGTCTCATCTCTCTGGTGTCTCATCTCTCTGGTGTCTCATCTCTCTGGTGTCTCATCTCTCTGGTGTCTCATCTCTCTGGTGTCTCATCTCTCTGGTGTCTCATCTCTCTGGTGTCTCATCTCTCTGGCAAGTAAATAGGTTAATAGTTGAATTCTGTTTTCTGTGTTCCACGCATTTGTGTTTTGTCGAATTTTTGCACTTAACATTAGCAGCTGAAAGTTTGTGTTTATGTCTTAAAAATGTTGTCTCTTTTTGATCTCTAGAAAAACTTCGTTGATATCTCTATTTGATTCGGCTCAAATGTTTGCACGAGCCGTATCATTGTGGGTGTTGTTGATTGAATGTTTAGTGAATTTTCATTGCACACATATAGTACATGCATCCACTTATAAGCGTATGTTTTGGCACCTGTCTTAATTTCAAGTACAATTTGTTAATCTCTGATTCAATTTTTGTTTGAAAGACTAAAAGCACTCACTGGAGGTAACAATTCTATGTCAATGTGCTTATTCCTTAACTCGAAAAAGAAACTAAGCGACTTCATTGTGACTTAATCCTTTGAGTACGAATATTTCATTCGAGTCGCTAATCAATAGCCATAATTATAGATGAAGGAGTGAATGTGGATTGCTAGTCCATCCCACCCACACTCAACAAGCGAATGAAGGATTTAATATGGATTGCTAGTCTATCTCACCCACACTCAACAAGCGAATGAAGGAGTCAATGTGGATTGCTAGTCTATCCCACCCACACTCAACAAGCGAATGAAGGAGTCAATGTGGATTGCTAGTCTATCCCACCCACACTCAACAAGCGAATGAAGGAGTCAATGTGGATTGCTAGTCTATCCCACCCACACTCAACAGGCGAATGAAGGAGTCAATGTGGATTGCTAGTCTATCCCACCCACACTCAACAGGCGAATGAAGGAGTCAATGTGGATTGCTAGTCTATCCCACCCACACTCAACAGGCGAATGAAGGAGTCAATGTGGATTGCTAGTCTATCCCACCCACACTCAACAAGCGAATGAAGGAGTCAATGTGGATTGCTAGTCTATCCCACCCACACTCAACAAGCGAATGAAGGAGTCAATGTGGATTGCTAGTCTATCCCACCCACACTCAACAAGCGAATGAAGGAGTCAATGTGGATTGCTAGTCTATCCCACCCACACTCAACAGGCGAATGAAGGAGTCAATGTGGATTGCTAGTCTATCCCACCCACACTCAACAAGCGAATGAAGGAGTCAATGTGGATTGCTAGTCTATCCCACCCACACTCAACAAGCGAATGAAGGAGTCAATGTGGATTGCTAGTCTATCCCACCCACACTCAACAAGCGAATGAAGGAGTCAATGTGGATTGCTAGTCTATCCCACCCACACTCAACAGGCGAATGAAGGAGTCAATGTGGATTGCTAGTCTATCCCACCCACACTCAACAAGCGAATGAAGGAGTCAATGTGGATTGCTAGTCTATCCCACCCACACTCAACAAGCGAATGAAGGAGTCAATGTGGATTGCTAGTCTATCCCACCCACACTCAACAAGCGAATGAAGGAGTCAATGTGGATTGCTAAGTCTATCCCACCCACACTCAACAAGCGAATGAAGGAGTCAATGTGGATTGCTAGTCTATCCCACCCACACTCAACAAGCGAATGAAGGAGTCAATGTGGATTGCTAGTCTATCCCACCCACACTCAACAAGCGAATGAAGGAGTCAATGTGGATTGCTAGTCTATCCCACCCACACTCAACAGGCGAATGAAGGAGTCAATGTGGATTGCTAGTCTATCCCACCCACACTCAACAGGCGAATGAAGGAGTCAATGTGGATTGCTAGTCTATCCCACCCACACTCAACAGGCGAATGAAGGAGTGAATGTGGATTGCTAGTCTATCCCACCCACACTCAACAGGCGAATGAAGGAGTCAATGTGGATTGCTAGTCTATCCCACCCACACTCAACAGGCGAATGAAGGAGTCAATGTGGATTGCTAGTCTATCCCACCCACACTCAACAGGCGAATGAAGGAGTCAATGTGGATTGCTAGTCTATCCCACCCACACTCAACAAGCGAATGAAGGAGTGAATGTGGATTGTCTGTGTATCTGTGATCTAGCTTTAACAGCAGTTTCCCCATTAAGTATGTGTGAGCAGATGCCACAAAGACTCGATTTGGCCAATGTCCCCTAGGTGCCGATGGCGACTACTTTGGTAATTTTTACTAAGAAAGCGTCAGTTCCTATCTAAGGCTGAACTTTTGATCAATAATTCTCTGTTTGATCAGTTCTCTAGAAGGCATCAGCAATTCTGGGTTGTCAGCACGTTGCGGGTGTTGTCGGCGTTACTGGCGGTCCAGCTACCATAGCGGGCGCAGCCGGCCCTCAGGGGTTCCTAAATGTGTCGAATTTGCTAATTATGTAAAAAAAGTCTTCTTTTATGATACACCTCTAGAGATGGATAGATCAGTCTTTGATTAACAGGAGAAAGACTCGAGATAGAAGGATAGAGCTGCAGGGTGGTTGTTAGTGTGGCCCGCCCCACTGCAGACAAGTTGATCTTCTGTTTACAATGGGAAACCAGAACGGAAATATTGTGAGAGAGTGAGATAGTGGTTCTCGGAACAGACAGAATGCTTAGTGAGATAGTGAGTGAGTGTTTTGTGTCACACAATGATCTACTCAAGCTGTCAGAGACACAGCTAGGCACTTTGCCTTGACAGGAGGGTCAACAACAGGCCGATCACCTTGGCTAAACCGTCTTGAAGGTGGAAAACAGCTTATATATATATAGGTCGAGACTCGCGGAAGGGGGCTGACTTGACAACAGAGGCAAACAAAACCTGACTATGAGTATAGTTGGAGTGCTTTGACGGATTGAATCCAAGGTCAGAGGGACAATAGTTGGTGGCTGGGCTAGTGTTGGTAGCGCAGTTATGGAAATTCCACTTTGATGGAGGGGCTATCTGCTCAAACACCGCTCGACTCGGGCTGAGGGGAAGTGAGAGAATGAGACAGAGAAACAGAAAGATTGAGAGATTGATAGACTGAGAGATTGATAGACTGAGGGATTGATAGACTGAGAGATTGATAGACTGAGAGTTTGATAGACTGAGGGATTGATAGACTGAGAGATTGATAGACAAAAAGATTGATAGACTGATAGGATAATAGACTGAGAGACTGGTAGGATAATAGATTGAGAGATTGATAGACTGAGAGATTGATAGACTGAGGGATTGATAGACTGAGAGATTGATAGACTGAGAGATTGATAGACTAAAAGATTGATAGACTGAGAGATTGATAGACTGAGAGATTGATAGACTGAGAGATTGATAGACTGAGAGATTGATAGACTGAGATATTGATAGACTGAGAGATTGATAGACTGAGAGATTGATAGACTAAAAGATTGATAGACTGAGAGATTGATAGACTGAGAGATTGATAGACTGAGATATTGATTGACTGAGAGGTTGATAGACTAAAAGATTGATAGACTGAGAGATTGATAGACTGGGAGATTGATAGACTGAGAGATTGATAGACTGAGAGATTGATAGACTGAGAGATTGATAGACTGGGAGATTGATAGACTGAGAGATTGATTGACTGAGAGGTTGATAGGCTAAGAGACTGAGAGACAGAGAGAGATAGAAATAAAGGTTGCCAATTTCTTCTGTCTCATTGGCTTCATTTAACATCCATTTTCATCTTGCTTCGTACCTGTTAGCTGACGCTTTAACTATTCGTCATTTTTTCGGGCGTTCATTACAATTGAAACTGTCGAGTTTATGAGACTGGGCCTCTTAAACCACTTGTGTTGCGGCTTTGCTTGACAGATACTTGCCAGAAAATTTCTGCTAAAGAGACAGAGGAAAAGAGATGGAAGCTGCATGATTTGAGGCTTTGGTAATTTAGTTTCCTCAACAATGCCTCATCAAAGTGGAGGAAGCTGGGCCTTTCAGACCCGCCCGCCCCCCGGAAAAGAAGGGTTTGAGATTGGGAAAGGAGACGAAAAAGTTTGGGGGGATGTTTGATGTGGCAAATTTGGCGCAAAAAGATGTGAAGCCGTCGATTCTCGAAGCCGCCGCCGCGCAGCCGCCTTCGAAGGTCGCCAATTGGCAGTTTCCGCACCCCCCAAAACTAAGGAGGCCAGGCGAGGTACAGAAAAAATTACATCAGCTTCGTTATCTTGTTAAGAAGAAGAAGAAGAAGAAGAAGAAGAAGAGGAGGAGGAGGAGGAGGATGAAGGGTCTGAGGAAGCTGGGACAGCGGAGGAATGGGCGTGGCGGCTTCGAAAGGCCACTTTCTGCTGAGCCTTAAATGCTTTTAGAAGTGGCCAATTCCTGATTCTATTTTATTGGCCTTATTTGATTGCGGCGACTCCGTCTTTGATGCGGGGGTGGGCAGCTTCTCCCGTCCTCTCTCCATCCCTAATCTGCCGATTTCATCAGCTTCAACAAGCGTTAGCTAAAGCATGTCCCGCCGCCGCTGCCTTGTCAACACAACACGTTTGCTTTTGCAAGACGCTTCCGTAGGAAAGGTTTTTTTTGGCGAATGAGAAAGTAGAGCGAGAAGTAGACAGTGAGAGTAGAGAGAGAATGAGAAGGGATCAAGAGAGGTTGACTATGAGAATAGAGGTATATAGTATGAGATAAGAGTAGGAAAGGTGTATCATGAGGTGTATATAGCAGAGTAAGAGGGGTAGATTATATGAGTAGAGAGATGAGTAGATCATGGGAGTAGAGAGAGGGGTAGATTATGAGAGTAGAGAGATGAGTAGATCATGGGAGTAGAGAGAGGGGTAGATTGTGAGAGTAGAGAGAGGGGTAGATTGTGAGAGTAGAGAGAGGGGTAGATTGTGAGAGTAGAGAGAGGGGTAGATTATGAGAGCAGAGAGATAAGTAGATTATGAGAGTAGAGAGAGGGGTAGATTATGAGAGTAGAGAGAGGGGTAGATTATGAGAGCAGAGAGATAAGTAGATTATGAGAGTAGAGAGAGAGGTAGATTGTGAGAGTAGAGAGAGAATGGGAAGGCAGACACTCAGTTACAGAAGTTGACAGCATCAAAACAAATAATGAAGAGATCAAAGAATGCTTCGGCAGATTAAAAAGTCATGATCAGTCAGATAAAGGAAACAGGAATAAAAATGAAATTCAATTTTATCAACAAGATCCCAGCTAATAACGGATTCAGTTTGAACCGCAAACAGCAGCTGTTGACTCAGCCTAACCAGCTGTGAGACAATTGCTCCACTCCAAAGATATTCATCGATATTAGAATACATTGCTACTCCTAGACGATTGAGAAAGAGCTAGTTCTCACACAGTCTGTCATCAATCGAGCCGGGCTTCTGTCTGTCTGCTCTCTGCCAGAGACACTTCCTGAGAGCTGTGTTCCTGTCAAGTGGCCGCGGACTGGGTTGGGGGAGACATCTTTCATTACGACTAATTGGCGTCTCTTGACTATATAGTTGGGATTTCGGGACTGACAAGGGCTTACCGGATGGCATGGGATTAGAGGCTGGACAGGTTTAAAGGAATGCGATAAGAGATGGGTGAGAATGGAGTGAGAGATGGGTGAGAATGGAGGGAGAGATGGGTGAGAATGGAGTGAGAGATGGGTGAGAATGGAGGGAGAGATGGGTGAGAATGGAGTGAGAGATGGGTGAGAATGAAGTGAGAGATGGGTGAGAATGAAGTGAGAGATGGGTGAGAATGAAGTGAGAGATGGGTGAGAATGGAGGGAGAGATGGGTGAGAATGGAGTGAGAGATGGGTGAGAATGAAGTGAGAGATGGGTGAGAATGGAGGGAGAGATGGGTGAGAATGGAGTAAGAGATGGGTGAGAATGGAGTGAGAGATGGGTGAGAATGGAGGGAGAGATGGGTGAGAATGAAGTGAGAGATGGGTGAGAATGAAGTGAGAGATGGGTGAGAATGGAGGGAGAGATGGGTGAGAATGGAGGGAGAGATGGGTGAGAATGGAGGGAGAGATGGGTGAGAATGAAGTGAGAGATGGGTGAGAATGGAGTGAGAGATGGGTGAGAATGGAGGGAGAGATAGGTGAGAACGGAGTGAGATGGGTGAGTATGGAATCGACACCCACATCGAGATGCGATTGCAGGGAGCTAGAGGTGAGAAGGTACGTCAAAGAATGGATAGCAAATTCTAGGAATTTAAACGTGAAATTTTAGGTTAATCCGGGATTAGGTACTTTCGGGATTAATAAAGAAGCAAACTTGGGGAAAACTGATATACAGTTTTTAAGAGATACGCTCGTAGAAACCGTTTTTTTCTCAGTTGTAGCTCGTAATAAAGAAGGAATATTTAGATTAAAAAATTGTATCGTCTAATCGTGTTGCCTTTGTTGCGATAAATTGCAGAAATTCGTAAATCACATTTAAATATTTTCTGGAAGCAGGTGATTTTACAACCGAAAGGTCTCATCTCGTATCTTTAGCAAAAAACAAGCATTAACAACAAAGATTCGACGATTCGACTCGTCCGAAAATTTTGCGAACACTCTTACCCCCCCCCCCAACTAGATAGCAATCGGATCCTAGGGAGGAGCCCTCGAGTGGGGCAAACGAGATGGATCGCTCACAATATAAAATGGAAAATTCAATAGAGAGAGAAAGAGAGAGAGAGTAGATTGTTCGAGTGGATTGAAGAGCAGATCAGGCATGAATTAAAGAGTGAAACTATAGCCGTGCAATGTCATCCATCTGCATTAGGCAACCGGACCACCGTGCGATGGCCAGGCGCCAGTAACTAAAATGCAAGCAAAAAACAAGATTAGGAAACTGGGCGGGGCCGATTTCCGCTCCCCTTACCACTGGCTTACCGGATCCGCTGTGGACAAAAAACATCTGGCCGCGTCTTCCTGTAGTTGCGATGATAGGGATTTTAAGAGGATTAAAATATGTTGCTCACGAATCGAAACACGCGACGGACAGGATGCTTGGTCGCAGTCATATTGTCATCATTGATAAATTGAGGGGGGCTTGGATCAGCCATCTGCTGCAGAAAACTTCTGATTCTAATTTTCTGAGTCGGAAGCGCCCCGACTTTTGATCCCATTAATCATATCAGGAGGACGGCAAAAATATACTTGCCCCTGTAGGTAGAGGTACCTCACCTGAGCTAGGCAGTTTTGCTGAACTTTCGATCTTACTATCAGTAGACGGTAGAGGAAGTAGAGGAGGTTCAAATTCTTATTCGTGCACGGCAATTGGAACGGAGAAAAGTTTTGCCATACCTGCTTAAATGAAACACTAGAAATTTTAACAATGCATACTATGTACAATCATTGAAATTAACTTTGCTACGATTATTTTTCTCAGGAAATAAAAGTTATGCCTGCTTTCACTTTAAAACTTTTCACTTTTCACTCTTATAGCACCCTAAAGGCAACGACAAAGCTTTAGTGATAGTTAATAAAGCAGTAGTGAATAATGCTTTGCTTTAAATCAGTTTTAGCAGCCGTACTTTAGACGCAGCTATACTCAAAGTCATCAAGACAAACTTATATTTATAATTTAAATTAAATACATCAAAAAACATCGTTCGCATTTTTGTTTATGTATGCGAATGGCTTCATGCCACAATTCAAACGATTCAAGTAGTATGAATAAAAAATCTGTTATCGTTCGGTTATGTAGTTCAACAACAACCACAGTTAGATTGTAAAAAATGGCCTATGTAAATAGTTTTTTACAGCTTAGTCGATTATAGAAACTAATATTTCTGTAACTTTTGACGAGTTAAGTAGAGTAAAGTTATCAAAGCTAAGCATATTGATGTACACACTCACTGTTTTGTTCCTATAATAATCTATATTGATGAATTCATTAATTCAATGATTTTTCGCAATCTAAAGCACAGACAGTTTATCTGAAAAATAAAACATTTTGCCTGTTTTTGATAATTTTGAAAAGCAAATTGTTATAAATTCAATTTTCAAAGACAAAAATTATTAAACAGAAAGATAGAGATCTGTTCTTACTTAAGTTTCAGAAATTTTATAAGCAGTTATTTCAACAAAATTTTGTCTTGTCTTTTATAGATATTTTTTGTTAGGCTTTGTTTAATTCCCATCAAAAGCAAGTTCTTAGCATCTTTCATTTTCTATTCGCAAGAAAGTGAATTTGGCATGTTAAATTAGTTAATTGGGATTCATATTCATTTTCCATGAAATCATAATATGCTTAATAAAATTAGAAACACTATATTTGTGCATTTAAAACCAGCCTATGAACTATAAAAATCTAAAAAACCTATAAAAAATACAAAAAAAATTTTAATACTAAACATTGTGTTGTTGAACTGAGCATGTAGAAAAGAATTATATACAAATTTTTGTTTGTGGACAGCATGTTGGCATACATTATTATCATGAATCTTTGCAATCTAATTCAGACAGCAATGTACAACAGCAGCAACGCTGTAAGTGCCAATGGTGCCATAATGACTTCTCAGCACTACCAGCAGCTGTCGGCATTCAATCATCGTCAAGTGGCTCGCGTTGAATGCCTCGTCGGTGCCCAGCGAGTCCAACAGTCGGCCGAGCGGCTACTTCTATGCACAAAAATGTGGCCGCCGCCGATTGCATCATCTGCATCGGCGACAACTTCGACAGCAGCTGGCGGCGGCGGCGGCGGCGGCGGCGGCGGCGGAAGTTCGACCCCGGTGCGCGCCGGCGAATCGAACGAGCGAGCCCGCCGAGAACTGGCCAATTTGCGCCTGCTGGCCGACGAAGCTCGTCGAGGCGGCCGAACGCTGTTGGCGACGACGCCAGACGAAGATGAAGCTGTCGCCGATTGCGCCAAACGATTGCAGGTATAACTGAACTCCAATGCCGATGTACATAGCCGATGTACATTAGCTGATTTACATAGCCAGTGTACATAGCTGATGTACATAGCCAGTGTACATAGCTGATGTACATAGCCAGTGTACATAGCTGATGTACATAGCCAGTGTACATAGTGTTGTGCAGTTGATTAATGCACGTACATAGTTCGTACATGTACACCTCTGATATCGATTGGCGCAGAATATATATAGTCCAATAACTGAGAGCCAACTTGGCGTGAAAGTTTCGGATACTAACTTGGCTGACTCGCTACTATTCATTTACAACATTGGCATCGCAAGCTCAAGCGAACACCCACCCCAATAAGCCGGGGTCGGAGTAGACTGAAGTGAAGTGACTGCAAGCCTGCCAAGCCAAGCGTAAACAACAGCGCCAAACTGCAAAAGTGCAAACTGAAACATGACGAGTGACAGCAACTCAGCAGAAGCGCCGCGGATCAGCGTATCGCCGCCGGATCAATTCCTGCCGCAGCCGGGCCGACCGGCGAGGCCGTGGAAAGAGTGGAAGGCCCTCTTTGAGAACTACTTACTTGCGGCCGGCTACGACACTTTGCCGGAAGCGAGGAGGCGCGCGCTGTTGCTGCACTGCCTTGGCGCGGAAGGGCAGCGAGTCTTTGCGGCTGTGGCAGCAACGAAGAGGCCGAGTCCGACAGAACTCGCGGCGACAGTCGCGATTCTGGACGAGCAGTTCGGAGCCAAAGTCAACGTGGTGGCGGAGCGCCACAAGTTTCGGCAGCGCAGTCAGCGTCCGGGTGAAAAGATTGCGGACTTCGTGGCGGCTCTGTATGCTCTGGCTGGCTCATGTGAGTTCCGCGACATGATGGAAGAAATGATCCGCGACCAGATCGTGGAGAAGGTCAGCGACAGGCGAATTCGAGAGCGCTTGCTGATCGAGGACGGCCTGACGCTGCAGAAGGCAGTGACGCTGAGCCAGCAATGGGAGACCAGCATCGCTGAGGCCAGCGCGATAGAGACGGAAGGCGCAGCCGCGGCCGGAGCACAGCTGGAAGAAGAGGTGAAGAGAGTCCGACTACAACCAGACAGGAAGAACACGGGACAAGGGCGACCAGATCGAGAGTCATGCTCCAAGTGCGGAGGCGGGCACAACAGACGAGCCCGGTGTCCAGCTGAAGGCAAGAGTTGTCATGTCTGCGGGAAGGCGAACCATTTCGGCCGGATGTGCAGGTCGCAGGGCGCCAAGGTCGCCGAGGTCATGGACGAGAGCGGCCAAGCCGTGTACATGGTGCGCGGCGCCTCCAGTCCCGACATCCGCTGCCGGCTG
This sequence comes from Macrostomum hystrix, assembly GCA_950097015.1. NCBI lineage: Eukaryota > Metazoa > Platyhelminthes > Macrostomidae > Macrostomum > Macrostomum hystrix. Next base: position 412,636 of record CATNEN010000028.1, read on the forward strand.
AAGGTGCATGGCATCTGGCTGAATCTGCTTGTAGACTCGGGAGCCAAGGTGTCCATCCTGTCAGAGAGGACCTTCAGGAAGCTCGGAAACCGGTCGCCACTCCAGCCGTCGACCAAGAAACTCATCGCGTACAACGGCAAGGCAATCGATGTCGTCGGCGAGGCGGTGCTGTCCGTCAGCTATCGCGGCCAGCTGGTGCCATTTTTCTGCCTTACCGTGGTACGGCAAGGCTCCGACATCATGGGAACGGATCTGATGCAGCACCTCAGCTTCCAGGTGGTGGACAAGGACGGCGACCTCGTGCGCACAGTCGAAAAAACGGCAGAGCTACCGGTCTGGCTGGCCGAGCGCTTCAAGCCACTGACGCAGGGACTCGGGCGGATCCGAGGATTCGAGCACCGGCCCAGGCTGAACCCCGCCGTGCCCCGGTGGCGCAATCGCTACGCCGCATCCCACTTAGCATCAAAGACAAAGTCCAGGCGGAGATTGACCAGCTGCTGGAGGATGACATAATCGAGGAGATCCAGGCTTCAGAGTGGATTTCGAACCTGGTGATCGTCCCGAAGCCTGATGGCAAAATCAGGGTCTGCAATGACCTCAGGTGCCCAAACAAGGCCATAGTTCCGGATAAGCAGCCGCTGCCGACATTCGAGGAGCTGACAACGGAGTTCAAGGGCTCGACCGTGTTCACTAAGCTGGATTTAAATTCTTCGTATCTGCAGTTGGAGCTAGCAGAAGATAGGCGGGACTTAACGGCCTTCATTACGGAGAAAGGGCTGTACCGGTACAAGCGCGTATGCTATGGCCTAAACAGCGCCCCGGCGGCCTTCCAGGTTCTCAGCAAGATTCTCCATGGCTGTTCCGGGACGCTGCACTACATCGACGACATAGTGGTGCACGCTGCCAACGAGGCGGAGCACCTGCGGCGGCTCACGACAGTGCTGGACAAGCTGCTCGCCCATGGCGTCACGCTCAACGCCTCAAAGTGCCAGTGGGCTGCAGAGACAGTGCAGTTCCTGGGCTACATCGTCTCCGCGAGAGGACTTCAGCCGATGCAGTCTAACGTTGAAGACATCGAGGCGGTGCCGGAGCCCCAGAACGCCGAGGCAGTGGCCTCATTTCTGGGAATGGTTAAATTCTATTCCAACTTTCTGCACAACCTGTCCGACATCGCCGAGCCGCTGCTGCTGCTACTTCGCAAAGAGCAGCCCTGGAACTGGACAACAGATTGCCAAAAGGCCTTTTGGAGGCTCAAGAAGATGGTGGTGTCCCCAACATGCTTGCGATTCTTCAGTCCCGACGACAAGATCATCGTGGCCTGCGACAGCTCCGCGCACGCTCTGGGGGCCGTGCTGATGCAAGACGACAGCGCCGGGGTTCGAAGACCAGTCGCTTTCGCGTCAAGGACCCTTTCAGCGACCGAGCGCAAGTACTCCGCATCAGAGAGAGAGGCTCTCGCGTGCATCTTCGCGTGCGAGAGATGGCACTATTTCCTGTTCGGCCGGAGATTCGAGCTGCACACGGACCACCAGGCTCTGACGACGCTGCTGACGGCTCAAGGCAGCGGCCACCGGCCTCTGCGGCTTCATCGATGGGCCGACCGCCTGCTCGCGTACGACTTCCAAGTCTGCCACGTTCCTGGCAAGAAGAACATCGTGCCAGATTTTTTGTCGCGCCACGGCGCTCTCGAAGGAAAATGCCCAAGGCAAAGCGAAGAGGACTCGACCGAGCTCCAAGTGAATGCCGTACTGCTATCGGGCGCGCTGGAGATTGTCAGTCCAAGCGAACTGGCCGAGGCATCCCTGCAGGACCCGGTGATCAATGATGCGGTCACAATGACGCTCCAGGGGTGGCCTAACTCCATCAAGCAGCTGAAGCCGGAGCTGCAGCCGTTCTGGAGGATGCGGACGCAACTGGCGCTCTGGAATGACGGCAAGTGCCTGGCCAACGGCACCCGAGCAGTAATCCCCGCATCCCTGAGGGAGAAGACGCTGCAGCTGGCGCATTTCGGGCACCTCGGCGTGAGCAAAATGAAGCAGCATTGCCGGGACGCAGTCTGGTGGCCGCAAATCAATCAGCATATCGAGGAATTTGTGCGACATTGCGAGGCCTGCCTGCTTAGCGAGAAGAACTTTAAGCCACCCAAGACGGTCCTGACCCCTACGAAGTGGCCGACGCGTCCATGGGAGGAACTCCAGCTCGACATCTTCGGGGAGCTGCACTCTGCGCCGAACTCCTGTCGCTTCATCCTGGTGCTGTACGATTTGCATTCAAAGTGGCCGGAGGCTGCCTGCATGTCGACTGTCACAAGCGCGGATGTCATCGACGCCCTGACAACGTGGTTTAGCCGCTGGGGCCTGCCGAAGAGCATTAAAACAGACGGAGGTCCGCAGTTCGTGTCCGGCGATTTCGAGGATTTTCTTCAGCGCTGCGGCATCCGGCACCGGCAGTCACCGCACTACCACCCCCAGGGCAACGCGGCCGTAGAGCGCTTCAACCGTTTTCTCAAGGACGGCCTAAAGACGCACCTAGAGGAGGGCTACGACTTCAAGGACGCGGTGAAGACGCTGCTGTGGTCGTACAGGGCCACCCCGCATGCACTGACTGGAGTGTCACCGGCGGAGCTCATGACAGGCCGGAAGATCAGCACCCAGTTGACAGCTCTGCAGCCAAGGACAACAGCTCGGCACAGACTGGCGGCCAGCATCAAGCGGAGGCAGCAGCGCGTTTTCGATCAGCTCAACACGACCCGGAGGCCGCCGCCCACGTTCATAGTCGGCGACTGGGTGCGCGTGAAGCGGCCGTTCGCCCGCGGCAAGCTGAGCAGCCGCCTGTCCGAGCCACGGCAGATCTCCCGGATCGCGAGCGCGACCACCGTCATCCTCAGCGATGGCTCCCGCTGGCACGTCGACAACTGCGTCCGGGTACCGCGGCCAGCCGGAGCGCTGCCGCACTGGCCAGCGCCGGCTCCCAGCGCAGCCGGGACAGCCGCGGAGGCGGCGACGGCGGCAGACCCAGCGAGACAGCAGCAGCCAGCCCAGACGGCGATCCGAGTGAGCTCAAGGCCGCGAGCGCCGCCGCAATGGTACGGTGAAATCGTGACTCACTGACTCGTTTTTTAGTGACGGTTATTCAGCTGTTATTAGCGATCAGCTGTTTCGATTTAATTCTCTTTGAAGTACCTGATGCATAAAAAGATCATTTTACTCCTTCGATGCTTGGTAATGCACTTTTATTTCCTGCTCAATATTTGCATAATTATTTTCGTTGCTCTATCCTTTGAAAGGGAAGGTGAATGTTGTGCAGTTGATTAATGCACGTACATAGTTCGTACATGTACACCTCTGATATCGATTGGCGCAGAATATATATAGTCCAATAACTGAGAGCCAACTTGGCGTGAAAGTTTCGGATACTAACTTGGCTGACTCGCTACTATTCATTTACAACACATAGCTGATGTACATTAGCTGATGTACATAGCCAGTGTACATTGCTGATGTACATTAGCTGATGTACATAGTCCGTGTACATAGCTGATGTACATAGCCAGTGTACATAGCTGATGTACATGACAGTGTACATAGCGGTTGTACATATCCGATGCACCGGCCGCTTGCAGCCTTCGGGGTGCCAGTTAAGGACTTAAAGTATGGCACCTTGGCTAATGACCAAAATCATACATGGACTGTAGGTAGGGGGTAATGACTAATGCACAGACAGGTCTAAAACATCGCCGTTAATATATAGAATTGTTGTCAGATTGAAATAATTAAATCACATCTCTGATCAGATGTCGTGCGTGAACTGCATTGAAGCTGTGTATCGTTCTGTGTACGCCAGCCTAAGTCAGCATCAGCAGCAAGCTTCAACAGATAATCAGCAACAGCAGCAGCAGCAGCAGTTGAATCGGCTGGCAGTCGCTCGCGCTTGCGACAATATCCTGACATCAGCTCTGGGCCTGGAGTTGGCCATCAATTTGGCTGCGGGAGCTGGCGGTTCTCCGGACGACAAACTGCTGGAACGACTGGCCGAACAGCTCAGCCAGGGCCTGGCCGAGTTGTCCAAAGCTGGCCGGCCTGCAAGGCTTGGCGGCGATCCAGCCGATGTTGAGGCTCTGCAGCTGGCGGTCCGATGCGCGGCAACCGCAGTGGCACAGCTGCAGCACGGCATTCGCTGTGTGCGGGCCACCCTAGCTGGCTGTGAGTTATAGGCGCGATTGGGGCTGCAGATTTACTCTGCAGTTTGTGTTGCAGTTTGTGTTGCAGTTTGGGCTGCAGTTTGGGCTGCAGTTTGGGCTGCAGTTTAGGCTGCAGTTTCTGCAGTTTTGGCTGCAGTTTGTGTTTTAGTTAAGGCTGCAGTTTGTGTTTTAGTTAAGGCTGTAGTTTTGGCTGCAGTTTGTTTTGTAGTTAAGGCTGTAGTTTTGGCTGCAGTTTATTTTGTAGTTAAGGCTGTAGTTTTGGCTGCAGTTTGTGTTTTAGTTAAGGCTGTAGTTTTGGCTGCCGTTTAATTTGTAGTTAAGGCTGTAGTTTTGGCTGCAGTTTGTTTTGTAGTTAAGGCTGTAGTTTTGGCTGCAGTTTGTTTTGTAGTTAAGGCTGTAGTTTTGGCTGCAGTTTATTTTGTAGTTAAGGCTGTAGTTTTGGCTGCAGTTTATTTTGTAGTTAAGGCTGTAGTTTTGGCTGCAGTTTATTTTGTAGTTAAGGCTGTAGTTTTGGCTGCAGTTTATTTTGTAGTTAAGGCTGTAGTTTTGGCTGCAGTTTATTTTGTAGTTAAGGCTGTAGTTTTGGTTGCAGTTTGTTTTGTAGTTAAGGCTGTAGTTTTGGCTGCAGTTTATTTTGTAGTTAAGGCTGTAGTTTTGGCTGCAGTTTATTTTGTAGTTAAGGCTGTAGTTTTGGCTGCAGTTTATTTTGTAGTTAAGGCTGTAGTTTTGGTTGCAGTTTGTTTTGTAGTTAAGGCTGTAGTTTTGGCTGCAGTTTATTTTGTAGTTAAGGCTGTAGTTTTGGCTGCAGTTTATTTTGTAGTTAAGGCTGTAGTTTTGGCTGCAGTTTATTTTGTAGTTAAGGCTGTAGTTTTGGCTGCAGTTTATTTTGTAGTTAAGGCTGTAGTTTTGGCTGCAGTTTATTTTGTAGTTAAGGCTGTAGTTTTGGCTGCAGATTATTTTGTAGTTAAGGCTGTAGTTTTGGCTGCAGTTTATTTTGTAGTTAAGGCTGTAGTTTTGGTTGCAGTTTGTTTTGTAGTTAAGGCTGTAGTTTTGGCTGCAGTTTATTTTGTAGTTAAGGCTGTAGTTTTGGCTGCAGTTTATTTTGTAGTTAAGGCTGTAGTTTTGGCTGCAGTTTATTTTGTAGTTAAGGCTGTAGTTTTGGTTGCAGTTTATTTTGTAGTTAAGGCTGTAGTTTTGGCTGCAGTTTATTTTGTAGTTAAGGCTGTAGTTTTGGCTGCAGTTTGTTTTGTAGTTAAGGCTGTAGTTTTGGCTGCAGTTTATTTTGTAGTTAAGGCTGTAGTTTTGGCTGCAGTTTATTTTGTAGTTAAGGCTGTAGTTTTGGCTGCAGTTTATTTTGTAGTTAAGGCTGTAGTTTTGGCTGCAGTTTATTTTGTAGTTAAGGCTGTAGTTTTGGCTGCAGTTTATTTTGTAGTTAAGGCTGTAGTTTTGGCTGCAGTTTATTTTGTAGTTAAGGCTGTAGTTTTGGCTGCAGTTTATTTTGTAGTTAAGGCTGTAGTTTTGGCTGCAGTTTATTTTGTAGTTAAGGCTGTAGTTTTGGCTGCAGTTTGTTTTGTAGTTAAGGCTGTAGTTTTGGCTGCAGTTTATTTTGTAGTTAAGGCTGTAGTTTTGGCTGCAGTTTATTTTGTAGTTAAGGCTGTAGTTTTGGCTGCAGTTTATTTTGTAGTTAAGGCTGTAGTTTTGGCTGCAGTTTATTTTGTAGTTAAGGCTGTAGTTTTGGCTGCAGTTTATTTTGTAGTTAAGGCTGTAGTTTTGGTTGCAGTTTGTTTTGTAGTTAAGGCTGTAGTTTTGGCTGCAGTTTATTTTGTAGTTAAGGCTGTAGTTTTGGCTGCAGTTTATTTTGTAGTTAAGGCTGTAGTTTTGGCTGCAGTTTGTTTTGTAGTTAAGGCTGTAGTTTTGGCTGCAGTTTATTTTGTAGTTAAGGCTGCAGTTTGTTTTGTAGTTAAGGCTGTAGTTTCTGAAGGCTGTAGTTAAGGCTGAAATCACAAATATCAGCGATGGATGTTCTTTCAGCCGCCAGTCAAAGTGGCCACTCAAAGGACGACTCCAGCCCAATGGACGAGCTTCGCTCCCGAGTCCACCTGGCCGTAGAGAATCTGCGACCGTCTGTGGCAACTGTTCTGGCCGTGTCGGGCGAGGCCAGATTCTCCGGCCGGCCCCTGCGCCTGTCCGAGGACGCCAAAGCTGGCAAGGCCAGGGCATTGGGACACGCCCTGCCGGTTGCCTTAGCAACCGTTGAACTGCTGACGGCAATGGCGGCCGCCTTAGAGCAGCAGGGCCAGCAGCAGCAGCAGCAGCAGAGGCAGCGATTAGGACAGTTGGCCGAGGCTTTGAACGCGTCATGCACCGAGTGTATGGCTAAGATTAGCCAGTCTGCTATTAACACAACTGACGCCTACGGCCAGAACTAAGTCTAGTAAGTCAAAACTGTCTGGCCAGAAACTTTTACTGCTTAGATGGTATAGCAAGAATCGCAGCAAGAGCAATATGTTATCTAGAATCGCAGCAAAAACCATAGCTAGAATCGCAGCAAGTGCCATAGCTAGAATCGCAGCAAGAGCCAAAGCTAGAATCGCAGCAAGAGGAGAAGCTAGAACCGCAGCAAGAGGAGAAGCTAGAATCGCAGCAAGAGGAGAAGCTAGAATCGCAGCAAGAGCCAAAGCTAGAACCGCAGCAAGAGGAGAAGCTAGAATCGCAGCAAGAGGAGAAGCTAGAATCGCAGCAAGAGCCAAAGCTAGAACCGCAGCAAGAGGAGAAGCTAGAATCGCAGCAAGATCCAAAGCTAGAATCGCAGCAAGAGCCAAAGCTAGAATCGCAGCAAGATCCAAAGCTAGAATCGCAGCAAGATCCATAGCTAGAATCGCAGCAAGCGTCAAAGCTGGAATCGCAGCAAGATTCATAGCTAGAATTGTACGAAGAGCCGAAGCTAGAATCGCAGCAAGAACAATAGCTAGAATCGAAGCAATACCCGAAGCTAGAATCCCAGCAAGAGCCAAAGCTAGAATCGCAGCAAGAGCCAAAGCTAGAAACGCAGCAAGAGCCAAAGCAAGAATCGCAGCAAGAGGAGAAGCTAAACGAAGCTTAGCTGAAGCTAAATCGCAGCAAGAGCAATAGCTAGAATCGTATCTAGAGCCGAAGCTAGAATCGTATCTAGAGCCGAAGCTAGAATCGTATCCAGAGCTGAAGCTAGAATCGTATCTAGAGCCGAAGCTAGAATCGTATCTAGAGCCGAAGCTAGAATCGTATCTAGAGCCGAAGCTAGAATCGTATCTAGAGCCGAAGCTAGAATCGTATCTAGAGCCGAAGCTAGAATCGTATCTAGAGCCGAAGCTAGAATCGTATCTAGAGCCGAAGCTAGAATCGTATCTAGAGCCGAAGCTAGAATCGTATCTAGAGCCGAAGCTAGAATCGTATCTAGAGCCGAAGCTAGAATCGTATCTTGAGCCGAAGCTAGAATCGTATCTAGAGCTGAAGCTAGAATCGTATCTTGAGCCGAAGCTAGAATCGTATCTAGAGCTGAAGCTAGAATCGTATCTAGAGCCGAAGCTAGAATCGTATCTAGAGCCGAAGCTAGAATCGTATCTAGAGCCGAAGCTAGAATCGTATCTAGAGCTGAAGCTAGAATCGTATCTAGAGCCGAAGCTAGAATCGTATCTAGAGCCGAAGCTAGAATCGTATCTTGAGCCGAAGCTAGAATCGTATCTAGAGCCGAAGCTAGAATCGTATCTAGAGCCAAAGCTAGAATCGTATCTAGAGCCGAAGCTAGAATCGTATCTTGAGCCATAGCTAGAATCCCAGCAATAGCTAAAGCTAGAGTCGCAGCAAGAGCCATATCTAGAATCGCAGCAAGAGGAGAAGCTAGAATCGCCGCAAGAGAAGAAGCTAGAATCGCAGCAAGAGGAGAAGCTAGAATCGCAGCAAGAGCCAAAGCTAGAATCGCAGCAAGAGGAGAAGCTAGAATCGCAGCAAGAGACGAAGCTAGAATCGCAGCAAGAGAAGAAGCTAGAATCGCGGCAGGATAAGCTTCCAAAATTTTATAAGATATTACTGTCTCGTATGTAAGTTTTAACCCAATGGGTGTAATATTTTTGCAAGCTATACTCAAAAAGCTTTTTTTATTTCTTTTTTGCTAATTACCATAATAAATACAGGACTTTACACATATGAAAAAAATATTTGCAAGCATTTTTTCTACGCTTGTATTCGCAAGCTTAAAATTCAATGTTACATTTTTGTCATTTTCAACACAGAAATTGCACATTCCATCCATAATGATTAACCAAACAAGCTTATTTCAAATTGAATGTGATTCTGTGCTATACGCAATATGTAAAATATACCGAATAGTTATTTAGATTTAGATAAGCTACTATTAAAACAGTGAAGGTAAAAGGTGAAAAAATGTTTTCTTTCAAGTCTATCTGTTGTCTATTTATTTTGTCTTTTACGCAGAGAGTTTTTTGGCAAACAGGAAAAACAAACAACACAACAGGTATGAGATTTCGGTACTTACAATCTCACAGGATGAGATTTCGGTACTTACAATCTCACAGGATGAGATTTCGGTACTTACAATCTCACAGGATGAGATTTCGGTACTTACAATCTCACAGGATGAGATTTCGGTACTTACAATCTCACAGGATGAGATTTCGGTACTTACAATCTCACGGGATGAGATTTCCGTACTTACAATCTCACGGGATGAGAATTCGGTACTTACAATCTCACAGGATGAGATTTCGGTACTTACAACCTCACGGGATTATATTTCTGTAGGTATACTTAACTAATTAATAATAAATAATAACTAAACAATTGCAGGAGGGCTGCGGGTGATGGCACATCATTTGATGACAATAGACCAGCAGCCAGTCAGGAGGCAATTCTGCACATTTCGCTGACTCCTGAGCGAACTCCTGATGCACACAGGTGTGTACATCTGACCTGACTTTCTCATCGTCAAGCAGTGTACACTTTCACTGTGCCTTGGAGGTTGGCCCTCAATGGCGTAAATTTCAGGACAAGCCCGAGTTCGAGTAAGGTCCCGAGTTCGATTCCCATCAGCAAAAACTTAGCATTTTTCGGATGCCAATCAGCACCAGAATGAATGTTACATATTGCACTACTGGCAGTACAATGTCCTCAAAGGTTGGCCCTCTTCAGCCATTCAACGATGAGGCTGCTAGCCAGAGCGGCCCTCGGCGGCACCCACCACCTGCCGACTCGGTTGAGCATGTCGCTTATCTGGGCCGGCGAGAACCAATCGGCGAACTCCAGCTCCTCCGTGTCCAACTGGGAAACGGATTGATTGGTTGATTGTTCGTGCTGATTGTATCCACATGGATTTATCTTGAGAAACGGGAGGGATTAATGATCGAGGGGAATTCTACATAGGGATCATAGAATAGCGATTGAGATCAGGTAACGGGGATTGGGATCAGGGAACGGGTATTGGGATCAGTGAACGGGGATTGGGATCAGGGAACGGGTATTGGGATCAGTGAACGGGGATTGGGATCAGGGAACGGGTATTGGGATCAGTGAACGGGGATTGGGATCAGGGAACGGGGATTGGGATCAAAGAACGGGGATTGGGATCAGGGAACCGGGATTGGGATCATAGAACAGCGATTGAAATCAGGGAACGGGGATTGGGATCAGGGAACGGGGATTGGGATCAGGGATCGGGGTTTGGGATCAGGGAACGGGGATTGGGATCAGGGAACGGGGATTGGGATCAGGGAAGGGGGATTGGGATCAGGGAACGGGGATTGTGATCAGGGAACGAGGTATGTGAATAAATTATCATAGGTGATTTATATACCCGATAATTAACCCGAGTGTGATTTATTCATTCAGCAAATTTATCGATATATAAAATAATTTTATAGCAATATAACATGGACATAAAATGCCGCCAATAAAGCTTTATCAACATTAACAAACGAGATCCCTGGATAAGCAGGGCCAGAATAACCAACCCGAATATCGCCAGGCGATCCTTCCGTGGCCGCTTCGAAGCCGATCATCAGCTGCGACGGAAACGGCCACGCCTGGCTGCCACGGTACTCGACCCGGCCAACCCGGAGGCCGACCTCTTCGGCCACCTCGCGCCTGACGCAATCCTCCAGGGATTCGCCCGCCTCGGCAAAGCCGGCCAAGCAGGACAGCATGCCCCTCGGGAAAGCGGCTTTGCGAGCCAGCAGGCAGCGCGGATGACTAGCTCCGCCACCGTCTGTCACCAGCACGATGGCACTGGGATCTAGCCGGGGATGCGAGATCGGATGGTCAGACCAGCCGCTGTTGCCGGATTGGTTCACCAAGCAGTCGGTATTGTGGCAGACCAGTCTGCAGATTGTTCAGGGGTTCGAATCCTGGCTAGTGAAAAACGGCGACAATAATATATTGGATTAAAAAAAATCGACACCAATTTCTCTTTTACTCTACTAATAGTAACACGCAGGGGAAATCATTTTGAAAAACTAAATATATTTCCGAATAATTTTTTCTGAAATTAGTTTTGTCTTATTTTTTAGACGTTACAATAGTACGTACATTTGTTTAGTAACAAATACTTCCTACTTCGGCTAAGGAATTCTGTATATGACATATGTGTATTCAAAAAATTATAATTAAAATCATTAAAATAATATAAGTAAAATTAAAATAATTAATTTTTTTTCTTTGCGATAAAATAGTCTATGGTAAAAACTAATAGAATGACTGCTTAAGCCATGGACATCTAAATATAGCATATATATGGCATGAGCATAGAGTTCCACTTCGAGATAACAAATAGGGTTACATTTATGCCCATAAACTTTCAATTAATTTCCTCCTGCATCATTCTCACAGAAACAAAATTTACAAATCGGTTGAAAAAACGAGGCTGACTGTTTATGGCCAGCTTTAGATTTTTTACTTTTGATTTTTGCCACCAAATAGCTTAAAAATGACCTAATAAATTGAAAAAAGTAGAGTAAAAGTATACCTTTTTGCAACCTAGTTTGCCAAAACGGCAATCAATTTTGCCAGACTAGGCGAAAACCACTCGAATTCCCTCTCGCTTCTGCGAAGTTAAACCCATAGACATGAAACTTTCAGCAACCAATTTTGTCAAAACTGCGTCTATTTTGCCAATGCTAAAGTGATACGCAATCGACGACAGTAACGCATGTAAACGTGTTAACAGAAGGGTGCTGGTTCACGGAACAGGTTTACTGTATGTACATGGCATGATGCAAGATACTTCCATCACCAAAATCTTCAAATAAGGGCCTCTCTGAGCCATGCTTTCTATGGTTGTCTCTGTCTCTGTCTCAAGGCAAATTTCACGCAGCTTTATAGCGAAAATTGGTTTCGGGAATCGGATATGTCTATGGGCAAAACCGGTTAAGGCTGAAGAAAGGCGTCACTTTGGCATTGGCAAAATAGAAGCAGTTTTGGCAAACTAGGTTGCAAAGGGTATAGTATAAATGGTTTCGCTTTTTGTGAGTAGGGCCTGTAAAAAACTCAACTAACTTCAAGATTATAAAGCATGCAATGATCGACAAAGTCCATTGCACGTACAACTATATGTACAACCGTTTTTCGATACATATCGGAAATCATAGAAACTTACTTATGCCCCGCATCGGCCGTCTCAGTAGGTCCTCCGCAGGCGGAGCAATGTCGATTGTATCGATGCCAAGCTAGCAGCGACCTGCCGGGGCCCCAGATCTGCGCTAGCCGGGTAGCAGACATCAACTGCAGCCTAGAAGGCGATAAGGCGTCAGCAGCAATGGACTTCTTGACCCAAGCCAGCAGGCGTGGCGACGCGGCTACGGCGAAGTAATAATTTGCTTCAACGACGACCTTGTCGTTGTCGGCGTCACTGCCGAGGAACACAACTGGGCAATCGTCAGGACCCAGCGCCGGCTGCAGCTCTGGCCAGGGCACCAGCAGCGGCGAGAATACGCTGCCTCCGCCTCTGACATCGCCGACAACATTCTGGGATTTGGCTGATGCTACAGGTGTCACTACGGGAGTAAGCCATTGGTCAAAAAGTATCGCCTTGCAGCTGGCTGACTGCTTCAACCGCTCCAGTTCGTCTGGACGGCGGCGCAGCTCGGCCAGCCTGTGCAGTACAGCGCCGCGTCGCGATTGCGTCGACGCTGTGGCTAGACAACGAAATTGTTGCAGCTGAAAATTTTGGAAATGACTTCTTTTAAATTTAAACACTTAACTACTACCTACTAACAGTAGCGGCACAATTTGAATCAACGAATTCTAAATTTTTAGAATTCTAAATCAGCACTAAAGTTTGAGAACAATGCAGATAAATGTATCGCATATATTTTCCTTCCACAGCCCACAGGCGGTCAGGCGACATAGGGCGATGCAGTGTGCCATTACAAAAAAATATAATGCTGTTAAGCTTTGCATTTCAGTAGGTCCCTGATGGTCTAGCGGTTAGGATTCCTGGCTCTCACCCAGGCGGCCCGGGTTCGACTCCCGGTCAGGGAATATACTTTTGCTTCATTAGACGTTTATGCATGGCAGGGTTTTTTATATTGTGTCATCCGAGAGCTGGGAGTGTTCAAACTGATCTAGCTGATATTATTGTGAATAAGCGATATGTGTCGAAAACGCTCATTTTAGTCCTAACCCTATTGAAGAAATAGCAGAAAGGAACACGACAAAAATGTAATTGCAACACACAAGTAGTGATTCTATTTTACATATTAATTTAAGAGTTCATTATTTTTTTCTGCCAGCCACAGAGGCATACACTGTGTATTTAATCTTTAATAGGATGGACCTTCGATAAATAACTTGACACGTTTTTATTCGTTTTATAATTTCCTGTAGCTCAATATGCTAAGTGAACTAACTATATTCATAGATTTTGCAGTACAATTTCGCGTACGAACAATAAAACCAATTAAGAATACCCACGGAAGTCAGCAAAAGGAGCTAGAAGACGTATGAAACTTAAAAGTGATAATTGATATATGTTTTTTAATAATTAAATACAAAGCCTTAATTTATAATGAATGCGTTTTAAACAAAAGCAAAAGATAAAACAAACTAGTCAGATTTGGAATTAAAAATCTTTATCAGAAAAAAAATCTCGCGATCTGAACAAAAGCGAGCTATTTTTTAAACAACTCTTATAAAGCGCAAACAAAAGCACACTACTCTACTGTTAGTAGGGTACCAACAAATTACGCAATAATGCAAAAAAGAAAGATAGGAAAGCAGAATTAATTGCAATAGAAATGCGAACTTTTTATTGATATAGGAATGAACAGGAATAAAAGATGCGCATAGGCGCGCTGAATGGACGGATGCGGCTTTGATTTGAAGCGAATAATTGTGAGTTGAAAAACGAAGTTAAACAGGTTGCAGTTAAGTAAAAAATTCAGTAAATGGAATGATGCATCACGAATTCTAGTGAACACGAAGTAAGTCAATTGTATGCAAAATTATCTTTACTGCATCGACAAAGTCACTTGATCAAAATTAAATCTGCTTTTAGAATTTTTAAAGACGAGGAGGTCTGAAGGGATGGCAAAATTAAATGATTACAAATAATTGTAACTGATATCGTAGCAACAGTAAGTTTTGTGAAAGCTAGCTTAGAAACACAATTGCCTTACGTTTCTTGGATTGCAGAAGTGTATTACTTATAGTAGATACAATGCGGCAGTCGAGGAAAAATACTTGCGCTAATGTAACAAAGTTTCGTTCACAAAAAGAGCACGATATACTGTAAGTAGTCTGAATAGCGCTTTTCGATATTTTAGTATATGTTAATAGAAACAGAACAGTGTGGCATTAGTTGGGGTTGTCGTAGAACAGCAGGGTCATAATCTTGTCGTATAGCTGTGCGTGCTGATCGCCTAAGACGGCTTTGACGCGTCGCTCAGTTTCCAACTCGCTGACATCAGGATCCTGCTCAAGTTCGAAGGCCAACTCGTAAGCCTGCAGTAGACGGTCCAGGCCGACTTCCTGCAATAATTCGAAGCAGTTTTGGTTTAAACCAGCTAGGGGTCGGCAAACTACGGCCCGGAGCCAGATGCGGCCCTCGAAGCTCCCAAATCCGGCCCTTTGCCCACTTCCGTTCCGACACCGACAGTATCCTGTTTTTGAATCCTGTATCTTTCCCCTGTCTCATCTCTCCTCGGCCACGTCTCTCCCGAGTCTCATCTCTCCCGTGTTTCATCTCGCCCTATCATCTCTCCGCTGTCTCATCTCTCCCCTCTATCACATTTCGACAGTCAATGCGGCCCGCTGTCGTCTTTTAGGTTCTCTCTTTGGCCCGCTAGCTAATAAGTTTGCCCCCTGGTTTAAACGCACGCTGTGCCTTGAAAATAAATCAAATTTATAGCTGGCTATTAACACTATTAGTTAAGCGCTGGCTGTGGCTAGCACATTGATGTCCAGGTAAAGCACCTGTTCTAGCTCGGCCCGCAACCGCTCAGCCTTCTGGTCCACATCCTCGTCCTCGGCCCTCTCGTCCATCGGCAGGCCCTCGTCGTCGTCCCAGTCGACTTCTTCGCCTTCATCATCGCCGACTCCGGCCGAGCCGCCGGTGGTCGCTTCGGCGGACACTTCGCCGCTGCCGCAGCTACCATTCGCCGCGGCGTCCGTAGACAAAGCCAGAACACTCGCCATCGACTGCTTCACCTGGTCGAGTTCCTCTTCCTCGTAGTCCTCAATGTCATCATCATTATGGTCTTCAGCTTCGATTTCAACTTCGGGTTCGTTGGCTGCACTCCTGTCATCGTCATGGCTCATCAGCGCCTGGCTGCTGGAAGCCGGTCGTCTACGACTTCGTCGAGAAGGCGCCGCTGATGAGGCCGAAGCCTCAGCCGCGGCAGGAAAGGAGACGACCGTGTCGACGCTGATATCGCCAGAGGCCGCCGAAGCTGCAGAGTCGGATGTTTTTGAAGCCTTCTCGCGGGTCTCGTCAACAAGATCTGGCAGGGAGCAGGTGCGGAGCAGCGATTTCGGACTGTCAAACTTTCCTATTGTCAGCGCCTGCTTCAGAGTATCGCACTGCGAGTCCTCGCCTTCGGCGGAGGCGCCCTTCCTCTCCACCGATTGGCTGACAAGGACGCGTCGGAAACTGCGCTCAACCTTAAATACGAGTAGATAATAGAATTCGGTTGTAGACTATGCTATGCAAGGGCGTCACTACTGGGTGTCAAACTGCCACTGCCTACTTTTGATGTTTTGTGATTCTGGAAGTTGTCTTACCGGATAGAGCCGAAAATTTTTAGCACGTGTTCCGGATATCCATGGCGAATTGTTGAATATTTTGGGAGATTTGGGAGATGGGAGATTCAAAATATATTTGAAATATCAGATATGGGCAGAATTTCCTTCTCTCTAGCTGCGGGTCGACTGTTACCAAATGATGTGCCAGTCAGTGCTCACAGCCCTCCTAATCAAGCTCACCTCGGCCAATTCTTCAGCATCCTCAAGAGCCAGACTGCTCAACAGCAGCTGCTCAGCGGCTTCAATGTCGTCCTCGTCTGCTGCAACAGCAGCGGCGGCAGACAGGGCGAAGTCTTTCAAGCTCTGATAGATGGCCTGCTGCATGTCGGTTCGCTCAAAGTCGAGTCGGTTCGGCTTGCTTTGACCAGTTCTGCCGCCTTCAACAGGCGGATGATCGTCAGGCTCTTCCAGAGCGACTTGATCTAGCAGGGATTTGCTGTCGGAAATGGACGGCGAAGACGATTCGCCCAGCTCTGGAATGCCACCTGAAGCGTTAATTAGGAGTCATGGTTAGCCTAGTGGTTAGAGCGTGGTCTGATTCACGACTTGAAGGTCGGGAGTTCGATTCCGAGTCGAATTAGCTGGGGTAATCGAGGGTGGGTGTGGCCCCCCCCAGTCCATGGACTGAACAGCCGTACGCAGCCTTCAGATGTGCCTGGCAGCTCTGGCTGTGCTGTCGGCTGCACATCTGGCCCAATTGGGGCCAGATCAATTAATTAGCAATATGAAGAAGCTAAAGAATGGTATATTCGTGACTTACTGAGCTCCGGCTGCATCAGAACGTGCTCGGCCCGTCCAGCGGATGCCATCGTCTCAGCTTCGGCCAGTGCGTTTGCCGTATCCGCCACAGCAGCCGCAGCTTCCGCTGCTTCAGCCGGAGACACCGCCGAAAATTGTTTAGCGTCTTCACTTTTATCCTCATCAACACCTTGAATGTCAGCCTCTCCGAGATCATAGTCGCCATCGACCAGCGTGCCGGACAGAATCGGCGCGTTGCCTAGGCGACGCAGAAAGCCGGTGTCGTCGGCGCGAGCGCCCCAGGCGCGCGGAGTTGGCCTCGCCGATGCGGCTGCAGCCATAGTTTTTTCCGAAGTCGGCGAAGTTGGCGTAGGCGTTGAAGAAGTGTCCGACGTAGCCGTAGCCGTTGACGTCGCCGTTATCTGCAAGGGCAAGTGGTCGAGCCGGACAAGAGCGCGGTCTCCAACGGCCCGCCCAGCGCCGCCCCAGGCATTTCCAGCGTCCTGCGACTGCGGCAGAGGAGGCGGCTGCGGCTGCTGCTGTTGCTGAATAGATGGCGGCTCGCCCTTACGATTGATGTAGCGCAATATGGATTCCTTCTTCTGTCGACGCTTCTGTGCGGCCTCTTCGTCTGCCAGATCGTTCGAGGACGCGGACGCTGACGACGCGCTCTCGGCAATCTCGGCCAGCACTCGGGTGATGCCGCCACCGCCGGCGCCACCGGAGGTCGTCGGGTCCGAGTCTGACGCGCTGGCCGGCAGCAGCTTGCGCATCACTTCGGAGACACTGGGCGGAGGCGGGTAAACCGGTTGACGCTGATAATACTGCTGCTGCTGCTGCTGCTGCCGTTCTGAGGCCTCCCGGAATCGTTCGTCCATCTGTTCGCGCAGTCGATTAGCCCGATCCCGAGCTTCAGCTTTCAACGCGTCAATCTTGGCTTCTCGCACCTGACGCTCGGCTTGCATAGCTTCGCCCAGCTGCTGACGCTCGCGCTGGTTCCGGCGTCGAACCTCTTCTAGGCGGCGGAGGTAGGTCTCCTCGGCTCCGCCCGCGGCGGGTCGCGCTAAGAATTCATAGTTTTTGTTTAGAAAATAGTTTAAGGTACCGAGAAGTCCTTTTTGGCAAGTAGTATGTCGCGATCTTATTTGTTATGTTAATCTGGGTCTTTTTCGTCAAGGCTTTCACAAAGGCTTGAGTGGGGACTGAGGACACACTGGCAGAAAACAGCAGTTCCGCTGATCTTGTATTGTCCTGCCTTCCTGTACCTGTCCTGAGATGAGACACCGGAGAGATAAGACACAGGAGAGATGAGACACCAAAGAGATGAGACACGGGAGAGATGAGACACGGGAGAGATGCGACACGGGAGAGATGAAACACGTTAGAGAGATGAGACACCATAGACATGAGACACCATAGACATGAGACACCAGAGAGATGAGACACCAGAGACATGAGACACCAGAGAGATGAGACACCAGAGACATGAGACACGCTGTAGAGATGAGACACGGGAGAGATGAGACAGTGGAGAGATGAGACAGTGGAGAGATGAGACACCAGAGAGATGAGACACCAGAGAGATGAGACAACAGAGAGATTAGGCACGTTAGAGAGATGAGACACGGGAGAGATGAGACACCAGAGAGATGAGACACCAGAGACATGAGACACGCTGTAGAGATGAGACACGGGAGAGATGAGACAGTGGAGAGATGAGACAGTGGAGAGATGAGACAGTGGAGAGATGAGACACCAGAGAGATGAGACACCAGAGAGATGAGACAGTGGAGAGATTAGACACGGGAGAGATGAGACACCAGAGAGATGAGACAGTGGAGAGATTAGACACGGGAGAGATGAGACACCAGAGAGAGGAGACACCAGGGAGAGTTTATTGCGGTTTTTAAGCTACCATTGTTGTGTATTCAAATCAGAATCTAAAACTTATTTCAAAAATGTACAAAAGACGAGATTTGGTGCTGTCAGTCAGATTGTCAAGAGGCATCACAAACACAATAAGAATAGTTTAATCTAAATCTGAGGAATGTGCATAATTTATGATCCGCCCCGCGTAGATTTTCATCGTGTGCTGCAATAAAAACAAAAGCCGAGAGAGTCTGAGACAGAGATAGTAGGCAGACAATCTGGAACTGGCAGTCAAGACCGGATATGCCGTTCCCAGTCAGCGTCAATGGCAAGAATCGTCAGTTGCAGCTGCAGCTGGAGTGTCAGCTGGACAAGCTGGCCAGCGAGTGCTTCAATGCCAGACGGCGAATGGACGAACAGATGGCCAGTCTAGTGTTCGACTGGATGCGCATACGATGGCGACTGACGCCAACTGCCGACGACTGGCTGACGTCGGGGGTCGGAGCTGAGCAGCGGCTCATCATGCGGCGTCGATTGGCCAGGATTCGAGTCGAGCTGGAGGTCAGGTCGAGGCGGCTACAGTTGCGCCGTAATGCGGTGTTCGGCTACGCTTGAAACTCCGAGAATTGTTCAACTGCCGCTGCACCGCACGCTGACGAACTTGCTTTTTCATTTCGTTTTTCTGTTCTCTTTTCTTACACGCCCTAATTAGTTTAAACATATATCGTAGTTAAGAAAACAAAAACATTGCAACACTAAATCTTTAACAGCTGTTCAGAATTCAATAGTCTTTTAAATTGATTGGGAATTAAAATTAACTTACCTAACAACTTAGCGATGGAATCTTCGCACCAATGTCATCCTACGGATTCGCACCAATGTCATCCTACGGATTCGAACCAATGTCATCCTACGGATTCGAACCAATGTCATCCTACGGATTCGAACCAATGTCATCCTACGGATTCGAACCAATGTCATCCTACGGATCCGGACCAATGTCATCCTACGGATTCGGACCAATGTCATCCGACGGATTCGAACCAATGTCATCCTACGGATTCGAACCAATGTCATCCGACGGATTCGAACCAATGTCATCCTACGGATTCGAACCAATGTCATCCGACGGATTCGAACCAATGTCATCCTACGGATTCGAACCAATATCATCCTACGGATTCGAACCAATATCATCCTACGGATTCGAACCAATGTCATCCTATAGACTCGAACCAGTGTCATCAAATGGATTCGAACCAATGTCATCCAATGAATTCCAACTTATGAAATCTTATGGATTCAAACTAATGCCTGCCTAAGGATTCGAACCAATGACTTAGCATAACAAAATCGCGCAACTCACGCGATAGAGGATTAACGGCTTGAGCAGCGCCCAAGCCCAGGCCCTGAGCTTTAATCCGGGCCGCTAGCCGCTTTCGCTCCCAGAAATCTTCAAGCAGACGCTGAGCCTGCTGTGACTGATCTTCGGAAGCGGCCGGCGACGGCGACGGCGATGGCGAGGGCGACGCAGCCGGAGGCTGCGGCGATTGACGCGGGCGCTGCTGAGCGTCCCGAGCCAAATTATCCAGGGCGGCGTGATAATTGGCGTAGTCGCCCCTGGGCGAAGGCGACGGCGAGGCCGATGGCGAAGGCGACGGCGAGACCGCGTTAACCCAGGCCTCCTCCCGTTGCTGACGCTTTCTGGCATCCTCCTGCTCGCGCTCCCGCTGCTGAAGCTGGCGCTGACGATTCTGCAACTCGTTGGCCTTGCGGATGGCGGCCAGGCGTTGCTCCTGATCCCGACGGCGAGCGGCGGCAGCCGCAGTCGGGTCGTTGCCACCAAGCCTCTGCGCGTAGGGACTTAGCGGAGCGGCCGGATAGGCGGCGGCAGCCGCGGCAGCCGCAGCGGCTGAGGATTTTCTCGCCGACGCGGCCGACGACGGCCTCGGCGCGCTGCCCGGCCGCCTCTGGGCTGCCGCTGGCGGTGGCGAACCCTGCTGAATGGCCGCCACCTCCTGGGAATGCGAACGGAATCTGACACACTAGAACTGGAGTCTGGCACTCTAGAAGTGGACTCTGGCACTCTAGAATTGGAGTCTGGCGCTCTTGAACGGGTTCTGGCACTCTTATACTATAATCTGGCACTCTTATACTATAATCTGGCACTCTTATACTATAATCTGGCACTCTTATACTATAATCTGGCACTCTTATACTAGAATCTGGCACTCATACTAGAATCTGGCACTCTTATACTAGAATCTGGCACTCTGGTTCTCTAAAAATCACAAAATAACTATAACATTTGTCCAGAAATCTTATTCATAAACATTGTTGACATTGACTTACCTCGGCCGAGATGTGCTTAAGCAAAGCGGGCAGCAGCACCTCCTTCTTCAACAGTGCGTGCACAGTTGGCCGATCTCTATAATTTACAAGAAAACTACTCATAATGTTCTAATGTTCTACAGTAGTAAGAAGCGGACATGAAAATTTAAATTAAATCAAGCCAGATATAATTACCTAGGATTCTTGCGAAACATAGCCGAACAAATGGATCGAATCTCCAAACTGTACCTGGGCGATACGGGCATCACGTTGCCCAATTTGATATTGATGTACAGCTGCTTCTCATTCTTGGCTTCGAATGCGTGATTAAGAGTTAAAAGTTCGTAAAGCACACAGCCCAGTGACCAGATGTCCGTCTTATTGTTGTAGGCCTCTGATTTTACAATTTCGGGACTGACATAGTAGGGTGTGCCGATAGCGGTGCTGGCTAACTGCAGAGTGCAGTCCAAAGTTTTCGCCACGCCAAAGTCGCCAAGTTTCACCTGGCCGCTGCGCATCAGAAAAATGTTCTGCGGCTTGATGTCTCTGACAGATTGGAGAGCGAGGATGTGACAGTTCAGGGTAGCATGTGACAGTTCAGGGTAGCATGTGACAGTTCAGGGTAGCATGTGACAGTTCAGGGTAGCATGTGACAGTTCAGGGTAGCATGTGACAGTTCAGGGTAGCATGTGACAGTTCAGGGTAGCATGTGACAGTTCAGGGTAGCATGTGACAGTTCAGGGTAGCATGCGACAGTTCAGGGTAGCATGCGACAGTTCAGGGTAGCATGCGACAGTTCAGGGTAGCATGTGACAGTTCAGGGTAGCATGTGACAGTTCAGGGTAGCATGTGACAGTTCAGGGTAGCATGTGACAGTTCAGGGTAGCATGCGACAGTTCAGGGTAGCATGTGACAGTTCAGGGTAGCATGTGACAGTTCAGGGTAGCATGTGACAGTTCAGGGTAGCATGTGACAGTTCAGGGTAGCATGTGACAGTTCAGGGTAGCATGTGACAGTTCAGGGTAGCATGTGACAGTTCAGGGTAGCATGTGACAGTTCAGGGTAGCATGTGACAGTTCAGGGTAGCATGTGACAGTTCAGGGTAGCATGTGACAGTTCAGAGGAGATAAGATGAGAATGGGCTAGCTAGTAGTTTAGGATTTAGAAATTAGGAGTGTGAGATGTGTTGACGGATCGGAAGCTGCAGAAAAGCTCACCTGTGAATGACGTGCTTATCGTGAACATACTTGAGAGCTAGGCACAACTGGGCGAACCAATCAATCACTTGATCCTCAGGAAATGGCGACCTCTGCGAACTAATTCGCGAACTCAAATCGCCGCCGTCGCAGTATTCCATAACAATGTGCAAGGTGCCGGGCTCTTCAAACGAATCCAAATAGTGCACAATGCCCGGATGATCGAACTGTTTGAGCAGTTCAACTTCCTGCTTGGCTGACTCTCGCTCCCGGTGAGACCTCATTCGGCTGAGCATCACCTCTTTGATGACGCAACGCTGGTTATTGGACTTTTTGCGCACAAGAATGGCTTTGCCGTAGGCGCCTTCGCCAATGCGGCGCAGGACTTCATAGCCGCTTGACATGCCTGGAGGTTGAGAACTGTTGAGACAATGGCTGACAGTTCGTGTGCTGTGATCACCTGAAAATGAACATTGTTTTTTTCACAACATTCAAAAGCTATAATTAGAAAACATAAATAACTTTTGTGAGCCTACTTTTGGCTTCATCAGAAAGAAGAAAATATAAAAATAAACTTTTATGTATTTTAAAGCAAGCATTTTATATTTAAAAAATACAAAAAATAGTTATGTAATTGTGCAACACACAAAATAGATTTCTGTAATAACTGATTATATATAAACTTATATATAATTATATATAATTATATTTGTGATCACACAATTCACATAATTATCACATAATTATAATTATATATAAAGTTATATATAAATATATATATATGATTATATATAAATACAAAAAATAGGAATAAGCAAATGTTTTTTATTTTTTCCCAAACAGCACAAAAACTAGCTAAGCTAAGTAATAACTTACAGTCTATCATATCACATAATTTGAGTCATGTATCACACACCACAGCTATTTTCACATATAAATACAATATTTCCAATTTTACCATAGGTACATTAGATACATTTTCAAAGCTTATTAAAAATGTTGATCATATGCAAAGGCAGACATAATTTTAGATTGCCACCCCAGTCGATAGAAAGGGCTATGTTTTAATCATAAGTACTATCGTATTTTAATTGTATATGTATGGCATGGTCACCACGAAAATCTCTTTTACATAACACTTAATATACAAGAGAGCAGTAATCTTTCTAGCGGTCTAAAAGGGACATGAAATATTAAGTGCTAAGACCGAATGTGCTGAGCTAAATATGAAAATAAACATAAATTATGTAAGCTTAAAAACGAATTGGCCTATGCCCTATATACAACTAAGTATTGTTATATATAGTACAGATTTACAGACTTGACAGTATAAGTCATCATATCTATGAATTAGCTGGAACTAATAACAGCAGATAAGAAGCATAAAAATCTAGCAAATATACAAAAATAAAATAAATTAGTACTTAGTTAGCTAGTATTGAATTTTCCTCTAGTTAGGTGGATAATGGATAACATCTTAACTATCATAATCGGCGCCAAACTTTATCATTGAAATAGCTCATCTCAAAATTACGCGTAGGGCGTTAGTGAATGACTCTATAAATTGTGATTACTTTTATTCCGACACTAAAGAATCAAATTAAAAATTAAAAAATCGCCCTTAAAGATCCCTTTTACTTGAAAATATTTCTGCTTTTTAACTGCAGATCTCAAGTATTTGTTGTTGTGCGATAGGGCCGGAAAGTTAAACGCGTAGAACTTTTGCGCTCAGGTCCAACACAAGGACCACTAGTAACTAGAAGGACGGGCACTTCGTTTCCTATAACTTTTAAAAAGATTGCTTTCAGGTAAAAATGCACTAATGAAAACTTTTCAAAATTTTACTCTAAAATGGTGAGACTTTTTTACTGGAACCAGATTCAAGGTCAAAAGCTGACTGACCTGACCAGTAGGCAAAATATTTATATGGGATGCATCGCCATGGCCGATTGTCTCTATCAAGTCGCCGGAATTCTCAACGGATACCAAAGTCCTGTCCTGGCTGACTCGAGAGGTAACTTCTACCTCTACCTCTACAAACCTGAGCGAGCTGGGTAAAGTAGGTAGAGGTAAAGTGCTGGTAAAGTGTGCTGGTAACGGAATTCTAACATAAATTATATGTTAAATATAATCTGGCTTTTAGTTCTAGAAATCTAGAATCTAGAAATCTAGATCTGGAAATCTAGTTCTAGAAAACGAAGTGTCCCGTCATTCTAGTATAAGTGGTCATTGTGTTGGGCTCCCATACGCTCTAGGCTTTGAATAGTTCAATTAGTACAGTTTTAAAGAGTAATTTGAGGGCCATATTTTTTAATCTGACTAAATGTGGAGAAAATTTGTTAAATCAAATGAGGAGATAATTACATCCCCAATTTCTGCTTGCGCTCCTCGAAGAACGCTAATATAGCTAGTCTAGTGACTAAGCGTCAAACATTTCGATTTATAATACCCACATCGCGTGCACAGATACTTAGTCAATATCAGCCAGTTGCTAGCCTGCCTGTACCTGCTGCTTTTGCATGGTGGTCGACCATCCATCGTAGCGCCCTCCACCAAAACCATCATAGCGCCCTCCACCAAAACCACCAAAGCCTCTTCCAAAACCATCCCACCAAAAAACCTGGCAAGTCTCTCTGCGTGCTTCACAACCTAGGGAGGTATAGTAGCCTTGTGGTTAGGGCATCGGACTCACGACTTGAAGGTCGGGGGTTCGATTCCCGAATCCACTGGAACAATTTGTGTCCTTTAGCAAGACACTTAACTCTGCATTGTTTCAGTTCACCCAGCTGTTAAATGGGTACCAGCATCAGCTGGGGTAATTGAGGGTGGGTGTGGCGTCCCCCCAGTCCTTGGACTGAACAGCTGTACGCAGCCTTCAGACGCGCCGCGCAGCAGCTGCGGCTGTGCTTTCGGCTGCACATCTGGCCCGATTGGGGCAGGTGCAATCAAATATTATTATTATTTTATTCACAATCCTACTCAAAGTAATTCTGAAAATTTATTAGCTTTTCAACCAATCCCTCATGCCAGACAGAAGCCTATTTTATTATAATTGTTAATATTTAATTGCCGACAAACAATTTAAGAGAGTTTAGCTATGCACTGATGCGTAGTAAACATCCATTTAGTTTCTTAGGGAAGAGGCACAATTATTTACTCACAATGCAATGTCAAATTAATACTAAAGAAAAGTAACAAAGACGCTCACAATTTTGTCAACAAAGCTGCAATTTTTAGTTTCCACAGTATAACCTGGCTCAGTTAGAGAAACCTTTAAATTCGTCAAGCCCTAATGGTTGTTATAGAATTTCAGCTCTGTTGTCTGCGGGGTGCGGGGTCAGGGCAACAATGGCTAGCAGGGTTTGCTCGCATCTCAAGTTCTGCTTGAGCAGTGTCTAACCATCAAGGTAGAATTGACCCCTCGCAGCGCTGAGTAAAATGTACAATAGATTCAGGCAGACAAACACACACACAGTGAAAGAGAGAGAGGGACAGGAAAAATAGATTTGTGCGTGGCGATACCAACACGTGCTAAGTGGTGCACACACATGCAATAATGCTTGTTGGGGCCCGTGAGAATGGAGTGTGAAGCCGTCTCGGAGTCTATATATTTACCAAAAAACGGAAACCCACAGAAAAATGCAAGTCTGTTCACGCAGTAGAATAGTCAAATATTAATTTTATAATTTGCATCATGAAATCTGGAGGCAACAAGGTCGCCAATGGCACGGACGCCACAACTGGCGGCTTCTCGCTTATCGACCAGCTGGTGGAGAAGAATCGGGACCTATTTGGCAAACCCGACGGCGACCGTCTGGCCGGCGACGTCCAAGCTCGTCTGGCCTATCCGTGGTGCGTCGATCTGCCAGTCGGCGTGTCCAAGCACCTGCCGGTGCTGGCTAGCCTATGGCGCTGCGTCAAGCGCTGGTCATGGCGTTTCATGCTAGTCTACCTGATGTACGCGGCCGCGTCAGCCACCGTCGGCTTCTACTTTGAGACTCAGCTGGAGAACTGGCACAAGAGCGACAGCTATACGGATTTGAGTCTGAGCTGGAGTTTCGTATTGCGCAAGATTGCAGTGTGGTCTGGGGCGCCCAAGATGGACTCGGTTCAGGAGCTGGCTGCTGGCGAGTGCCTGCTGAGCAATCCGATCTATCGCAAGCCGCTGATGTGCTGCAATTGCAAGTTCAATGTCACCCTGTCCAAGGTGACGGATGTGCAGAAGGTAGGGCCGGATACCATGTAGAACAACTGCTTTACATCCAGGAAGCATTTTATCATATAGCTTATGCATAAGCATCTACATATTACTGTTGAATGCATCAAAACTATTCTCAAATCCGTACTTACTAGTTTAAGTAGTGCTGTGAATGTTTTTGGAAAAAATGTAGGCACTAAAAATTAAAAAATTTCATGAAGTTTAGAGTTAAAAATCCAAACATTTTCAAATCTACAAGTCTAAATATTGCTTTGGAGATCGAAGCATAGGTATGTGGGATTAAAGCGCAGGTATGTGGAAATAAAGTGCTGGTATGTGGGATTAATGTACAGGTATGTGGGATTAAATAACAGGTATATGGGATTAAAGAACAGGTATGTGGGAATGAAGTACAGCTATGTAGGATTAAAGCGAAGGTATGGGAATAAAGTAAAGGTATGTGGGATTAAAGTGCAGGTATGGGAATAAAGTACAGGCATGTGGGATTAAAGTGCAGGTATGGGAATTAAGTACAGGTATGTGGGATTAAAGTGCAGGTATGGGAATAAAGTACAGGCATGTGAGATTAATGTACAGGTATGTGGGATTAAAGTGCAGGTATGGGAATAAAGTACAGGCATGTGAGATTAATGTACAGGTATGTGGGATTAAAGAACAGGTAATGTGGGATTAAAGTACAGGCATGGAAGAATAAATCACAGGCATGGGAGATCTATCCACAGGTATGGGAGATGGATTTACAGTAAGTAAAGCCGGCAGTCGTATGACGAAATTTAGTTAAGCAGAAAAACGCCAATGACGCACCACCAAAAAGTAATCACAACAGAAAATTTATGAAAATTACGGATAGATCCCATCATTTTTTGGGCAGGTAAGACTTACCCCAGCTAGCGGGAGATGAAGGATAATCTACGACAGGTGGGCAGCAACATTGACGCAAATTTTTTGTCTCCTCAGTTTATTCCATCGACGCCAATTCAATCGTGAGGATCTCAAAGTAGGGAAGAGTCGGAAGCTGCTATTTGCACCCTAGAGGCCCCTTTCTGTCTGGCTGAGGGATATTTTAAGAACAAAGTTCTGCACGGACGCCAGCCTTTTCAGTGATTTGAATAAAGCTTTCATTCTTTCCAGTTCCGCTTTTTTAGTAAAATTGTTGGCCTGGAAATTCAAAAGAATGAAACATAAACTTGGTTTCTGTGGTTTGAGCCAGCTATTTAGCTTTCAACAAACTATTTTCATTTAGCATCACGAAACTTCAATGCACCCTCCATAACTCATAAAGGACAGCAACACTTTTTCCAAAGGTTTGCGCAGTTCCCAGTTTCCCAACTCAAATTTCAGTTATTCACCTCAGATTCCCACTCTCCACCTCTGATCCCCACTCTCCACCTCAGATCCCCAATGTCCACCTCAGATCCCCACTCTCCACCTCAGATCCCCACTCTCCACCTTAGATCCCCACTCTCCACCTCAGATCCCCACTCTCCACCTCAGATCCCCACTCTCCACCTCAGATCCCCACTCTCCACCTCAGATCCCCACTTTCCACCTCAGATCCTCACTCTCCACCTCAGATCCTCACTCTCCACCTCAGATCCCCACTCTCCACCTCAGATCCCCACTTTCCACCTCAGATCCTCACTCTCCACCTCAGATCCCCACTCTCCACCTCAGATCCCCACTTTCCACCTCAGATCCTCACTCTCCACCTCAGATCCCCACTTTCCACCTCAGATCCTCACTCTCCACCTCAGATCCCCACTCTCCACCTCAGATCCCCACTTTCCACCTCAGATCCTCACTCTCCACCTCAGATCCCGACTTTCCACCTCAGATCCTCACTATCCACCTCAGATCCTAAATTTCCATCTCATGTCCCCACTCTCCACCTCAGATCCCCATTCTCCACTTCAGATCCCCTCATTAACATCTGATTTCTAGATGCCTTGACAAGCACAACTGAGAAATCCCAACTTGCAACAATTGCCCCAAACCGAACCTGGCAGGTGATGGAAAACTTTGACAAGCTGGTGAGCACTGGCCGGCCTCGCTCCTTCCTCATCATCAACCACATTCAGCAGCCAGTCAGCTACGAGGCCGTCAGAGAGATTGCTCTGACCAATGAAGCCGACCTGAGCATAGGCTACAACCGCTTCATCACCCTGTCCGGCCCCCGAGTGTCCGGCATGAAGAGCCTCTTCGCTGACGCAACCGCTCCGCCGTCCAAGTCCGCTGTCGTCTGGCAGTTCGGCCACGTCGAAGCTTTGCACCATTTCCGCAGCGTTGTCGAAAGGCCGCATTTTGTGTCGCGCGAGTTGGAGATTAACCTGCCCAGACAGTTCCTGTTCTTTGGCGTGGAGCACACCGATAGAGTACACCTCGGCTCCCTGGCTGAGCTAGACGGCCAGGTGTATGTTGTCGGCCTAGCCGGCGAGATCGTCTTCACGGTCAAATCGAATCCGAATTGTTGCAAGAAGCCGGACAACAGGGTCACCAAGTTCGCCACACTCCGGCCCGGCCGACTGTTGTCGCTGCCGTCCAACTGTTACGAAGTTCTGGCCAGAAGAAACGGCACGGAGTACGCGATGGCCTACCTGGGCTCCGTGGCGATGTCGCAGCATCCGTCATCGGAGCGAGTTCGCAGCAGGAAGTGAAAATTGCTGCTGAATGGCTTGACTTTTTAGATAGACATTTCATTACGAACTGCTGCGGCTCAGACAGCAGTAAAATGGGTACAGAAATTTCATTAGCTAGGGTAGGAATAAAAAAATGATGCTGTCTCGCCCCAGTCCATGGACATCTGTCACAATAACACCAGAAGATCATCTGTCTAATAAATAGCGGACAGATATTTTGACCATGGATTGTCGACTCGAAACGGTTCCAGTTTAATTCAAATGGCTTTTGCATTAAATCACGGATTAATTAATTGACAAAATGGACCCTCTAACAATGCTAGAATTCACTATTTCAATAGCTTCTACTAACTAAATTAATTTATTTCTGTCTAATTGTGTATTGAATTTTTAATTCTAAATATAAACCCTGTCATATTGAAAGCTTTTGAAGCATTATGCTTTCCTGCTAGCTCGTGGCAATATAGCTACGTTCTCTAATAATTCACTTAAATTAGTGGCTCCGATTGACATTGATGCGTCTGGGTAAATTAACGATACATTCAATTTTATTAGATTGCAGATTTTAAAAAGCTGATTATCTTTGTTGTTTCTTAGAAGTAAAGAGTTTAACAAAATACGAGTGTCTATCTATCTATCTATCTATCTATCTATCTATCTATCTATCTATCTATCTATCTATCTGTCTATCTATCTATATATCTATCTATCTATCTATCTATCTATCTGTCTATCTATCTATCTATCTATCTATCTATCTATCTATCTATCTATCTATCTATCTATCTATCTATCTATCTATATATCTATCTATCTATCTATATATCTATCTATCTATCTATCTATCTATCTATCTATATATCTATCTATCTATCTATCTATCTATCTATTTATCTATCTATCTGTCTATCTATCTATCTATCTATCTATCTATCTATCTGTCTATCTATCTATCTATCTATCTGTCTATCTATCTGTCTATCTATCTATCTATCTATCTATCTATTTATCTATCTATCTGTCTATCTATCTATCTATCTATCTATCTATTTATCTATCTATCTGTCTATCTATCTATCTATCTATCTATCTATTTATCTATCTATCTGTCTATCTATCTATCTATCTATCTATCTATCTATCCTGTAAGCCCTCTATTTATAAAGATTGCAATTAGCACCTGCGGGTGAGACGGTGGGAGGATAACGGCAAACTGTTCTCGGTCGCTTAGAGATAAAAACAAGAGTTTTATCGCAGGATTTACTCTGTGAAATTCAGAGGTTCAACTGAAAAACAAGAGTGACTCTAGGGTGCAAGCTAAATTTGAAGATAATATCCCATATTAAAACAAAAAATATTATTTCGCTGAAACAAAAGCTGAGATATAATCAGAGCCATCGAGGTGGAAAAATAGGTAATTTTTTTTGAGTCCCGAATCAACTGGAAACTAACTCGAATGCAACACATGCGTTCTAAACAATGCGATGCGTAAAATTGCCGATGAAAAGCAAAGAGACTATCGACATTTGCCAGGCACTAGAACTGTTTCTTCTCCGAACAGAACAATGCAGTTTGTTGTCAAAATAAACGCATAATTTCCCTTTCACAAAGAGGTACAGAGGTGGTAATGAGGGGGTTGAGGAATGGGGAGGGGGTTGAGGAATGGGGAGGGGATTGAGGAATGGGGGAGGGGATTAAGGAATGGGAAGGGGATTGAGGAATGGGGGAGGGGATTGAGGAATGGGGGAGGGGATTGAGGATTGGGAGAGGGGATAGGGGATTGCGAGAGGTGATTTAGGAATCGAAGAGGGAATTTAGGAATAGAGGAGGGGATTGAGGAATGGGGAAGAGGATTGAGGGTTGGGGGAGGGGATTGAGGATTGGGGGAGGGGATTGAGGAATGGGGAGGGGATTGAGGAATGGGGAGGGGATTGAGGAATGGGGGAGGGGATTGAGGAATGGGGTAGGGGAATGAGAAATTGGGGAGGGGATTGAGGAATGGGGAAGGGGATTGAGGAATGGGGAAGGGGATTGAGGAATAGAGGAGGGGATTGAGGAATAGAGGAGGGGATTGAGGAATAGAGGAGGGAATTGAGGAATGGGGAGGGGATTGAGGAATGGGGAAGAGGATTGAGGGTTGGGGGAGGGGATTGAGGATTGGGGGAGGGGATTGAGGAATGGGGAGGGGATTGAGGAATGGGAAAGGGATTGAGGATTGGGGTAGGGTATATTGAGCGCTAGCTCCTCGCCATCAAGGAGATGACTGAAGTATTTTTATGAGAAAAGCACCTTAGACTGCAAACACCGAATTTTTTTGAATGTTTGGTTGCTTTCTCAATCTGGCGAATCTTCTCTTTAGAGCTAGAAAATTGCAGTAAATTTTCTTGCAAATTGTCGCCTGCAAGCTGCAATGAATAAATTGCTCCTCAATTGCTGCAGCAGAAGCAATTCATTTATCAGAACATAGATGGTCTCTGAGCATATATTCAGAGCTCCCGCACACACCTGGTCACACCGGCAAATTGGGCAACGCGCGGATGTGCAGTATTCTGCAAAATTGGCCCATGATTAAAGACGAAACAAAATTGAAATCCCCGACTAAAATAGGGGGCCGCAGCGAAAATCAACTTGTTTTCCATCTTTCGGCGAACTTTAGTAATAATAACATAGGCGGAGACAGGGCTTTCATCGCGCGAACCTAATCGGAAAATAAATGAAAACAGAATTGGTTTTCAACTGGTTTGGAACTGGTTTAGAACAGATTCAGAACAGATTTAGAACAGATTAAAAACTGGTTTAGAACAGGTTTAAAACTTGTTTAGAACAGATTTAGAACTGGTTTAGAACAGATTTAGAACTGGTTTAGAACAGGTTTAGAACAGGTTTAGAACAGATTTAGAACAGATTTAGAACAGGTTTAGAACAGATTTAGAACTGGTTTAGAACAGGTTTAAAACTAGTTTAGCACAGATTTAGAACTGGTTTAGAACAGGTTTAGAACTGGTTTAGAACAGGTTTAAAACTAGTTTAGAACAGATTTAGAACTGGTTTAGAACAGGTTTAGAACAGGTTTAGAACAGGTTTAGAACAGATTTAGAACAGGTTAAGAACAGATTTAGAACTGGTTTAGCACAGATTTAGAACAGGTTAAGAACAGATTTAGAACTGGTTTAGCACAGATTTAGAACTGGTTTAGAACAGATTTAGAACTGGTTCTGAACTGCCTTAACAAAATTAGAGTGTTTGAGAATCGTAGAATAGTCTTTTTTAGAAACCAAATCTAGCCCGAGCCATAGCTACCGAGCTGTAACAAGAGCCATAGATAGAATCGTAGCAACAGCAAGAATCTTAGCAAAAGCCGAAGCAAGAATCTAAGCAGAAGTAAGAATCGAAGCAGGAGCAAGAATCGAAGCAGGAGCAAGAATCGAAGCAGGAGCAAGAATCGAAGCAGGAATAAGAATCGAAGCAAGAGCAAGAATCGAAGCTGGAGTAAGAATCGAAGCTGGAGTAAGAATCGAAGAAGGAGCAAGAATCGAAGCAGGAATAAGAATCGAATCAGGAGCAAGAATCGAAGCAGGAGCAAGAATCGAAGCTGGAGTAAGAATCGAAGCGGGAGCAAGAATCGAAGCAGGAGTAAGAATCGAAGCGGGAGCAAGAATCGAAGCAGGAACAAGAATCGAAGCTGTAGTAAGAATCGAAGCAGGAACAAGAATCGAAGCTGTAGTAAGAATCGAATCAGGAGCAGGAATCGAATCAGGAGCAAGAATCGAAGCTGGAGTAAGAATCGAAGCGGGAGCAAGAATCGAAGCAGGAGCAAGAATCGAAGCTGGAGTAAGAATCGAAGCAGGAGCAAGAATCGAAGCAGGAGCAAGAATCGAAGCAGGAATAAGAATCAAAGCTGTAGTAAGAATCGAATCAGGAGCAGGAATCGAATCAGGAGCAAGAATCGAAGCTGGAGTAAGAATCGAAGCGGGAGCAAAAATCGAAGCAGGAGCAAGAATCGAAGCAGGAGCAGGAATCGAAGAAGGAGTAGGAATCGAAGCAGGAGCAAGAATCGAAGCAGGAATAAGAATCGAAGCTGTAGTAAGAATCGAATCAGGAGCAGAAATCGAAGCAGGAGCAGGAATCAAAGCAAAGGCAGGAATCGAATCAGGAGCAAGAATCGAAGCTGTAGTAAGAATCGAATCAGGAGCAAGAATCGAAGCAGGAGCAGGAATCAAAGCAAAGGCAGGAATCGAATCAGGAGCAGGAATCGAAGCAGGAGCAGGAATCGAAGCAGGAGCAGGAATCGAAGCAGGATCAAGAATCGAAGCAGGAGCAGGAATCGAAGCAGGAGCAAGAATCGAAGCACGAGCAGGAATCGAAGTAGGAGCAAGAATCGAAGCAAAAGATATGATTGAATTAAAATGTGCAGCTCGAATCGCAGTATGAAGACGAATAATAAAACAAAAAAACAGGCCGGTGCTAAAATCACAGCCAGACCTGGCAGATCCACTTGAATTCTACCTGCCCACAGAATCCTCATCTCTGTCCATGATGATTTGATCGGCCATCGAATCAGAGAATCTGACTGGGGGGGGGGCGAGCAGCCACTCTTGAGTTGCGAGTCGTCGATTGCCGGAATTTGTGTATAAATATTTGCCAGCAAGAGACGATCCAGAGGACCCCAGAAACTCCCTCGAAGTCAGTTGCCGCCTTCTAAGCGCTGGAATTAGAATGTCATACCTGAGCCTGGTAACTTGCCTGGCAGTGCTGGCCGCGGGACTAATCCACGGTTATTCAGCCGCCTCCCTGCCCTCCCTCATGTCCGGCAGGGGCGCCAATTTTGGCGACATGACGCCAGACTTCGGGCCCGCTTCGCCGACGCCCAAGCCGGGCGTGCCGGTTGATCGGCTTCGACCGACCGGGGCCTGCTCTGGCAGCCACAGGTACGGCCCGGATACGTACAACAGCTGCCTGATGTGCGCCTGGTACGAGTACATGTCGCACAGCCAGACCGCCGAGGCGCTATTCGACCAGGACAAATTCGACGAGTGCTGCCAGCAGTCGTCTCGCAGCGGCTATTGGTGCTTCGAGTGGCCGAGCCATCTGGAGCTGCAAATGCGGCCGGAGGAGCCACGCGACTTTCAAATGCGACCGCCCCTGTCATCCATGGCCGATTCTTAAATCAGCCCCGAAGACAGACTGACGAGCGAAGTTGCACCAACAGAAATCAATCTGATCGACTAAATCTGAACTATTTTCTTCCCCAAATATCCCACCCGTGTTAATTAATTGTAACTTGGCGCTTTGCTAAAACTCTATTGGTGTTATTTTTGCAGACAATTTTCAATGACAGCACAATACGAGTATAGCAGCAAGAAGCGCGGAAAACGTAAAGCGTTATAGACTTTACTGACCGAGAACTCTTGAATGGATTCGGTACGGCAATAAAATGCGCATCATTATTAAAACTCTGCTTGCCTAGAGTGCAAATCTTTTTCGAGTTTTTTCGTTGCAAAATTTTCATTTAGCTCGTACATGTCTTTAGTAAAATCACACATACATGAAGTTACATAAACTAACTACCAGACTAACTACTAGCGAAATGACAATTGATTGACTCAACCGGGTCTAAATTGGGTCTTTGAGTGCAGGAGCAGGACCAACCTTGACACGTCGGAAAGCAAAGCAATGATATAGTAATAAACGGCTATGAGTGCTGCAATGTTTTTAACCGAGGGCGCGTAGCGCCCGAGTTTTAAAACTTTGCAGTACGAATAGCCGTTTATCACTGGCATTGTATACTTTTGGACCACAGACAGTTGGGGCGTGCAACAATCAGTCTCACGGAGCGGATATAGCCAGCGGTCTCGCGGGGCGTGCAGCAATCGATTATTTTGTCGATTGGTGCACGCCCGAAATGTCTATGGTCCAAAAGTATACAAAGTGGTGAAATATAACTGTGGCTTCAGACCCCGCATAGTGTGGGCGAAATGATCCGAGCTGGCGGGGTTCGGGACATAGACAGTAAAGGCGTGCAACAATCAGGCTTCATTGTACACTTTTGGAGGGGTTTTTTCCCAGCCACCAATGAAGCCTGATTGTTGCACGCCTTTACTGTCTATGTCCCGAACCCCGCCAGCTCGGATCATTTCGCCCACACTATGCGGGGTCTGAAGCCACAGTTATCTAAGTCAGGCGGTCTACTTTTGGACCATAGACATTTCGGGCGTGCACCAATCGACAAAATAATCGATTGCTGCACGCCCCGCGAGACCGCTGGCTATATCCGCTCCGTGAGACTGATTGTTGCACGCCCCAACTGTCTGTGGTCCAAAAGTATACAATGCCAGTGATAAACGGCTATTCGTACTGCAATGTTTTTAACCGAGGGAGCTACGCGCCCTCGGTTAAAAACATTGCAGCACTCATAGCCGTTTATTACTATATCATTGGTGGCTGGGAAAAAAACCCCTCCAAAAGTGTACAATGCTTGAACCAAACCAAATCTTAGCAATGAGTATGAGCTTCTACAAGAAGCTTGTATTCCATAGTTTTAGTTACCCGTTAGGCTACACGTTTAGAACACACAAGCACAATTATGTATTATAGCTACCATTATTGTGTGACGATGTCAGCAATTATGTAATCGTCAGTACATCAATTTTTTTCAGTTTTATGCAACTTTGTTAAAGTGTATTCTTTAGGCATGGTTTAGATTTATATTTGTTTATATTAACGTATTTTTGCCCGCTCTCTATATGTCTAGTGATAACGTACATTTGTTGATTCCTTAGCGTCTCTTAGGCCTAATTGTCACACTGTAGCCACCTTCAGTATAATAACTACCGCTACTCAATATATTCACTATCTTTATTGTCACAATAGCTGTGGGCGGATGTACGCTGTCGTTCTCTTACGTGGAAGCAGATTCTGTTTTGTTGTCAAGGGACCTTTTGAAACAGTATTAATCATTAAATTAGCAATTTACATCCTTCAATACATTTAAAAAACTAACAGCATGGTTTTAAGGAATAAAAATCAATATTTGCTTATCCATTTATGAGTCTACTCTAAGTTGCTGAAATTCTCGCTACTTTAAGTAGTGCCCCAGTGGACCTTGCCGCGGAATCGAGCTCAGGGACCATAATAATAATAATAATAATAATAATAATAATAATAATAATAATAGTAATTCAGGAGGGCTGCAGGCAATGGCACATCATTTGATGACACTAGACCCGCAGCCAGCGAGGATGCAATTCTGCCCATTTCGCTGACTCCTGAGCACACACGCACACAGATACTGTACGCAGGCACACGCTCACACAGGTGTGACATCTGCCCTGACTTTCTCATCGTCAGGCAGTGTACATTTCACTGTGCCTTGTAGGTTGGCCCTCAAGGGCGTAAATTGCACGACAAGCCCCCAAGCCTTCTCTCCGCGGCTGCGACCCAAATAAATGTGACCTCGCCGTGGAATCGAACTTAGGGACCTTGGTGCGAGAGGCATTGTTCAGTCTCACGTCTAATCAATATTCTCTTACTATTTTTAACCTTTTGTGACAAAAAAGAGAACAGTTAAAAATTGCTTAGCTTTTCAATTCTCGAGCAATGCCAATAGCTTGCTTCCGATCGCTACTGAATGGCAAAAGCTTAAATAGCATTGCATAGTTTATATACACACATATTGCTTAAAACAATAGCGCCCTCTTCAGTACTGCTTTTAGTCGCACAAAAACGTAAAACAAGTTAAAAAAGGCTTTTTATTGAAAAAAAACATAAGGTCTAACAAATGTTACACAATTGGAGATGTGTAGGTAAACAATATTGGAGGTGTGGGTAAAAAAATATTGAGGATGTGTGGGTAAACAATATTGGAGATGTGTAGGTAAACAATATTGGAGATGTGTGGGTAAACAATATTGGAGATGTGTGGGTAAACAATATTTGGGGATGTGTGGGTAAACAATATTGGAGATGTGTGGGTAAACAATATTGGGGATGTGTGGGTAAAGAATATTGGATATGTGTGGGTAAACAAGATTGGATATGTGTGGGTAAACAATATTGGATATGTGTGGGTAAACAATATTGGATATGTGTGGGTAAACAATATTGGATATGTGTGGGTAAACAATATTGAGGATGTGTGGGTAAACAAGATTAGAGATGTGTGGGTAAACAAGATTAGAGGTGTGTGGGTAAACAATATTGGAGACGTGTGGGTAAACAATATTGAGGATGTGTGGGTAAACAAGAATAGAGATGTGTGGGTAAACAATATTGAGGATATGTGGGTAAACAAGATTAGTGGTGTGTGGGTAAACAATATTGGAGATGTGTGGGTAAACAATATTGGAGATGTGTGGGTAAACTATATTGAGGATGTGTGGGTAAACAAGATTAGTGGTGTGTGGGTAAACAATATTGGAGATGTGTGGGTAAACAATATTGAGGATGTGTGGGTAAACAAGATTAGAGATGTGTGGGTAAACAAGATTAGAGGTGTGTGGGTAAACAATATTGGAGATGTGTGGGTAAACAATATTGAGGATGTGTGGGTAAACAAGATTAGAGGTGTGTGGGTAAACAACATTAGAGGTTTGTGGGTAAACAACATTAGAGGTTTGTGGGTAAACAATATTGGAGATGTGTGGGTAAACAATATTGGAGATGTGTGGGTAAACAATATTGGATATGTGTGGGTAAACAATATTGAGGATGTGTGGGTAAACAAGATTAGTGGTGTGTGGGTAAACATGGATAGATTATTGAGACAGGGCCTAGTCGCTCACGATAATAGACAAGCCGAATTCAAAACTTGTCACTTGTCAATAAAATCAGACTACTAAGGACCGGTAATTTAGACGAACAAGTAAAAATGCACAAACAGTAAGAATGCAGAAACTACGCTGAAACTAGCACTCGCAATTCAGCCCCACATTCCGCGACCAACACGTTTATCATAGGGGTGACTGCGCTGCACATAGTATTCGGGAGGTGGCCGCGCGGTGGGGTCCCGACAATAGCCCCGGTGGTCCACAATGTAGTAATCGGACTCCGCCTGCTGCTGCTGCATTGATGACATCTGCATTTCAGCAGATGATTCGGCGGAACCAAAGCCAGGCGGCGGAACAGTCGGACTTGAAAATGGCTGTCGAGTGAGTCGATAGTCTTGATCGGTGGAGGGTGGTACAAACGGCGGCTGCTGCTGCTGTTGCGGCGGTCCCGACTGTCCATACGATTCTTGGTAGGAGCCTTCGAACCGCTCGAGATCTTCGCCGTACTCACCGCCGAAGCCAACGTCGCCGCTCTGACCGCGGAACTCGTTAAATCTGTTGTCAGAGCTGCCGCCATCACCACCGCGTCCCCGCCCACCGGGAAATTCGCCAAATCCACCGCGTCCTCCGCGATCACCGCCGCTCGGGAACTCACGATAGTCGCCAAAGCCGCTCGCGTGGAGGTCCTCGAAGCCGCCGCGACCCTGGCCTCTGCTGCCAAAACCGCCGCGGCCTCCAGTGTCTTCGCCTTCCCAATAATCACGCTGGTAGCCCCCTTCGCCACTTCCGCCTCGACCGCGGCCCCTGCCGCCGCTGTAACCTCCGCGGCCTCCATCGCCGTCGCCTTCCCTGTAAAATTCGTCGAAGCCGCCGTCTCGCCCGCGGCCACCACGACCTCGACCTCTGCCGCCGCGGAATTCTCTGCCAAATCCGCCTCCATCGCCCTCATTGAAGTCCTGGAAGCCGCGACCTCGACCTCGGCCGCCATGGTATTCTCCACCGAAGCTGCTGCCACCATCGTCATCGTTGTAGCCTCCGTCGCCACCACCGGCGCGACCACGACCACGCCCACGAAACTCGCCTCCGAAGTCTCTGCGACCTTCACCTTCTGAATATCCTTCAAAGCTTGCATCTCTGCTTCCTCCGCGGCCACGCCCTCTGTAGCCAGTGAAGCGGCCGCCACGACCTTCATTATCTTGATTCCATTCGAAGCTTCCGTCAACTCCTTCACCACGTCCTCGACCCCGACCTCTTCCTCGAAATTCACCTACAAAGCCACCGCGAACTTCACCTTCTTCCGAATGACCTTCAAAGCTTCCGCCACGTCCTCGACCTCGCCCTCCAAAGCCACCGCGACCTTCGGCTTGGAGTGGATAATCTTCAAAGCTTCCGTCAACGCCTCCACCGCGACCGCGACCTCTTCCACGAAACTCACCTCCGAAGCCACCGCGACCTTCGCTTTCAGGATGACCTTCAAAGCTTCCGTCGCCACCTCCGCCGCGACCGCGACCTCTTCCACGAAACTCGCCACCGAAGCCGCTGTGAGCTTCGCCTTCGTCCGAATGACCTTCAAAGCTTCCATCGCCTCCTCCGCCACGTCCACGACCTCTTCCACGAAATTCGATTCCGCCACGACCGCGACCTTGACCTTCTGCTTGACTTTCAAAGCTTCCATCACCACCTCCACCGCGTCCTCTTCCACGAAACTCGCCTCCGAAGCCACCGCGAGCTTCGCTTTCGTCCAAATACCCTTCAAAGCTTCCATCGCCTCCTCCGCCACGTCCTCGACCTCTTCCACGAAACTCGCCTCCGAAGCCACCGCGACCTTCACTTTCCGGATGACCTTCAAAGATTCCGTCCCGACCTCGTCCCATGCCGCCTCCGCCGCCCCTTCCGCGGCCTCTACCGCCTCGCATTCCGTAGCCGTCGCCGTCAAACGCCCCGGGACCGCCTCTGCCTCTGCCGCCACCTCGACTGTCGTCAAAGCCGCCGCGCTCTTTATTATCCTTAGCCAGCGCAACGTAAATTCTTTTGCCGTTAAACTGCTGGTCCGTAAGGCCCTGAATCGCGGCCTGCGCAGCCATTTCGTCCTCCATACAGACGAAGGCGAATTCTTTCACCAGATTGCACGACGTGACCCGACCGAAGCTGGCGAAGGCGGCCTCTAATTCAGCAGCGTTGGCGCCGGGTAGCAGGCCGCCAACGAATAGCTTGACCATGATAAATCTCTGCTTTAACAACCGCGCCCGCTATTCTATGTGCGGTTTTGAGGGCTATATTTGATATGCTCAATACGATTGTATGGCTGACTAGATAATGTTCTGCGTCTACTGGCTGTGGGAACAATGCGGTAGCTAGTCAGTTATAATAGAATCATTTAATTGATGGCAAAAGCAAACTATGGTTAAAAAATTCCTGCAATACACAATTCTAGACACACGACACCTTGATTACAAACTGCTCTTCTGACACATTCCTACAGACATGATTCTACAGACAAATCTCTACAGACAAATCTCTACAGACATGATTCTACAGACAAATCTCTACAGACATGATTCTACAGTCAAATCTCTACAGACATGATTCTACAGACAAATCTCTACAGACATGATTCTACAGACATGATTCTACAGACAAATCTCTACAGACATGTTTCTACAGACATGATTCTACAGTCAAATCTCTACTGACATGATTCTACAGACAAATCTCTACAGACATGATTCTACAGACAAATCTCTACAGACATGATTCTACAGACAAATCTCTACAGACATGATTCTACAGACAAATCTCTACAGACATGATTCTACAGACAAATCTCTACAGACATGATTCTACAGACAAATCTCTACAGACATGATTCTACAGACAAATCTCTACAGACATGATTCTACAGACAAATCTCTACAGTCAAATCTCTACAGACATGATTCTGCAGACAAATCTCTACAGACATGATTCTACAGACACATCCCTACCGACCTGATTCTACTGGCACATCCCTACCGACCTGATTCTACTGGCACATCTCCCAAAAGAATATAAATGTCAAACACAATTCTCGTAGCTGATAGTGATAATATAATTAGACTGAAAAATTTTTTTAAATGTGTTAAAAATTCACACACAGATTGACGATGAATAATGGATTAAAAAACATGAGAGACGTTCGCAATACACTGTTAATGATAGGCAGCACGCGGAAATCGTGACTTCTTTTTGCTTAATTCACACTTGTTTTGACTTGTATGCACATGCTGAGGTACATGAGGTTTCCAAATTCACAGGTCCGGTAATAAATAAACTAGGCTAAGAATATCTACTAACACATGCGAAGAACTTATATAACCTAATAAAGGTTTCGCACAGCTGTTCAGTCCATGGACTGGAAAGGCCGCAAAACCTACCCAAATTTCTACACCAGCTAATACATTTTACAGCAGGGTGAACTGAAGGCACAAGGGAATTTTGTGCCTTGCTTAAAAGCACAAATAGTTTCACCTGAGATTTGAACTCCCGACCGCTAGGTCAGAATTCCTTGGCCTTAATCACTGGACTGAGAGTTTATTTCAACAGTAGAGAGACCAGTAGTGGTCTGTATTCTTTTAATGCTATAATCAGCCACAATAGCCAGCTACACCAGTGCTATCAAATAGCAGCTTAGAAATCAGATAAGTCTGGTGTCCTCCAGTGACTCAATCACAGCGTCGTACACAAAGCGATACTGCCTAGGACAGGCGACCAGGCGCATTCTTTGACCCCGCAGGGCGCACAGCACAGTCGGCAAGCTCAATGGCAGATTG
Organism: Macrostomum hystrix; assembly: GCA_950097015.1. Taxonomy (NCBI): domain Eukaryota; kingdom Metazoa; phylum Platyhelminthes; family Macrostomidae; genus Macrostomum; species Macrostomum hystrix. The sequence goes on from CATNEN010000028.1 coordinate 453,686, forward strand.
TACTGCAGACAGGCCCGGTACACCAGTGCAGTCAGGGTCAGGCCGCAGTGACTGGCGCCATCGGAGCAGTGCAGCAGCAGGCGAACCGTCTGCCTAACTGAAGAATCTTCGTCGGCGAGACTTTCTTCAACTTTGCCGGCACTGTCATCGTTTTCCGCAAAGGAGTCGCGCTGGAGTTGAAGAGCTCGACGAAGAGCGTCCAGTTCGTCTAGGAAAGCTGCGATTGGCGTTAGAAAATCAGCAACTGTTACAACAAACTCAAGTCTTTGTTATGGGGCCCAATGACCCCCCGAGAGGGTCAACTGACCTACCATTAAAGTCACCGATGACTAGACCCAGCTGAAGAGTGTCAACTGACCCCCATCGAAATCCCTGACAACGAGACCTAGCTGAAGTGGGTCAACTGACCCCATCGAAGTCACTGATGACTAGACCTAGCTGAAGTGGGTCAACTGACCCCATCGAAGTCACTGATGACTAGACCCAGCTGAAGAGTGTCAACTGACCCCCATCGAAATCCCTGACAACGAGACCTAGCTGAAGTGGGTCAACTGACCCCATCGAAGTCACTGATGACTAGACCTAGCTGAAGTGGGTCAACTGACCCCATCGAAGTCACTGATGACTAGACCTAGCTGAAGTGGGTCAACTGACCCCATCGAAGTCACTGATGACTAGACCTAGCTGAAGTGGGTCAACTGACCCCATCGAAGTCACTGATGACTAGACCTAGCTGAAGTGGGTCAACTGACCCCATCGAAGTCACTGATGACTAGACCTAGCTGAAGTGGGTCAACTGACCCCATCGAAGTCACTGATGACTAGACCTAGCTGAAGTGGGTCAACTGACCCCCATCAAAGTCCCTGATAACGAGACCTAGCTGAAGAGGGTCAACTTACCTACCATCATGCTCAGTGATAAAGAGACCTAGCTCAAGTGGTTTAACTGACCCCTGAACTTACAGATAGCGTGATAGAAAGTCTCAATTGAATTGGCCAAAATAAAACGAGGCCCTATAAATTGGGTCAGTCAACTGACCTGCCTTTTAGGGAGGGGAGATGCAGCTGAATGTATCAGAGCAGGACTCACAATTATTTAGGTTTAATAGGCTACTAATTAAAATTATTCGCAAGAAATCGTATTTTAGTGCCCCGCAACCACATTTAGCTACATTTTGTTGCAAAGAACAAAATTCAACGACGAAAAAACGTTACAACAAGCATGTAGAATTTCAAATTGCGCGCAGTGCAAAAATAATTAATTACGCACTTCTCCGCACTCACTGAGAAACTCCCTCAGGCTGGCTGGCACGCGGCCGTCCCTACTCCAGCCGCCAGTGTAGTCCAGCAGCCAAATGTCCCTACTAAGCCTGCCAGACGTCAAACGGACCAGCTTGGCAGACGAAGCGCCGCCGGTGCAACTGTCCGCACTGCCCATAGCAACTAGGCCAACATGCAGACCGCCGTCGCACACGAAGCGTTCCTCGTTGCCTAGGCAACAAGTATTAGTGAGCGCCGGTCCAACCCTAGCAACCACCCGAGCTGCGCTGTGCCAGACAACTCGCCAAAACTCCGACCTCAAATTTGGTCCAATCGGGCTAGCAGCCGTCACGAAAGCGTCCGAGGCGTCCGTCACGGCATCTCTGGACGTCCACTCGCTGCTACCAACGCCGCCAGGTCGTTGTAGTTGTCGATGACGGAGACGACGATGTCTAAGACAAGCGACGTCAATCATTGAAGCATTATAATATCCAGTTGGATTAGCAAGAGTCGGCGGCAGGACAACACGATTTACATCGTATGGAATCACTTCCGAGCTGGAAGATTCCGGTACATTAGCAGTCCGGCTGGTGGAAGAAGCCAATGGAATAGACGAGTGCTCGGCATTGAGGTCGACATGAGATCGATGCAGCTCAAGCTGATGACGCTGCCAAGTTTTGAGAAATCCAGGGAGACAAGATGATTAAACATAGAATGATTGCACTGAACTTTTCACTCTTATATTTAAGTGATTCCATTAAATTTTTCACTCTTACATGGAGGTAGGCGATTGCACTGAACTTTTCACTCTTACATTGAGGTGACTGCTCTAGTCGTTTTACTCAAGTGTGAATATACTGCCCTAGACTTTTCACTCTAGTGTGAATATACTGGCCTAGACTTTTCACTCTAGGGTGAATATACTGGCCTAGACTTTTCACTCTAGTGTGAATATACTGGCCTAGACTTTTCACTCTAGTGTGAATATACTGGCCTAGACTTTTCACGCTAGTGTGAATATACTGGCCTAGACTTTTCACGCTAGTGTGAATATACTGCCCGACTTTTCAGGCTAGTGTGAATACATTGTCATAGACTTTTCACTCTAAATTCGAGTGATTGAACTGAACTTTTCACTCTAACGTGAATACAATGACTTCGACTTTTTATTGAAGTGTCACAATGGCATGGACTTTTCACTCTACAAGTGAGGTTACTGCACTGGACTTTTTACCCTACAGGGGAGAGGCTTAACTTAAATTTACTGTACAGAAAGTGAAAGTCAATAGATTCTATTATATAACAAATTGCTAGAAACATCTCGTTTAGTGCTATAAGTGTAACTCTTAATCCTAAATTTAGTTGCTAGCGAGTTAAACTACAAAGCTGAGCAATGATCTCACCAGTTCATCTCTAGGCAAAGTTGTTCGCACAGCGGCGGAGCAGTCAACAGTCTGCTCGAGCAACAAATTAGCTCTGCTGACTGTTAGTGTGGAGTTCATTGACAAAACTGTTCTAGTGCCAAAAGTCTCCTAACTTTCTAATTATGCATAAAACACAATTCGACACAATTATTAGAATTTATGAAACGAAATGAAACATGGCCGGGAGGGTAGTTTGTATAGGTGTTTGTGCAGGAAATTTTTGGATTGGCTTGTTTAGGAAAACTAATTGCAGAAGAGAGAAGCAGGAGGCTAGAGTGTTAGCGGAATGACTCACCCTTAGCCAAGGCAAGGCTAAAATTGCCAGTTTCTTAGGCAACAAACTCTTCTTTTCTTATTAAAAGACATTGTACATACCTGACTGTGTAGAATGTCTATATAGAATAATTATTGCGTAGAGAGAATGTGGGCTGGTACGTTGAGAGAGCAGCGCTGTACATAACGAACACTTAACGCACGATTGCATATCATTCGAAACAGTTGGCGACAATGTAACAGCTCTCGCCAGCCTCAACAAAACCATTTTTCCTTTCCGGGTCTCAGTTGGTTAAGAAACACAACTGCCTTTGTGTGTTTAAGCGAGTAAAGTGCAAACATGAAATCTATTTTTTGACTATTGCAGATACATAAAAGACGTATAAAATTACCTTGCTAGCAGAGTGAAGCGATTTTCAAATTTCCAACTCATTTTTTTAGTCACGGTCTGTCTTTGAAAATTAGCTGAAATTTGACACGTGGAAAAGTTTACGGATAGTGACATGATCAAGGGATAAGTTAAAACACGAAAAAATATAATTCTAACAAGCTATCTAACAATAATATATTTCTAATTCGTGCTATTTATTTAAATAGGAAACTACTGAACTTAAAAAACCAATTCTAAGTACTATAAGTAGACACGGAATCAAATCATTCTGTAATTTGTACAACTAAATACAACCAGGATGATAAAATTTTGAACCTTTCGAAAACATATAAACACTAAACAGTCTAGATTTTTTCCTTGACTAGCATATACTGATAGACAGTTATATACACCTTTAAAGCGAAATATAAAGTACAGTAAATAAGTTTTTGAGTACAATGGAGACACGGGACAGGACAGGTAAAGATAAGGAATGAGGGAAATGAGGACAGGTAAAGAAAAGGACTGAGGGAAATGAGAACTGAGGGAGATAAGGACAGGTAAAGATAAGGACTGAGGGAGATAAGGACAGGTAAAGATAAGGACTGAGGGAAATGAGAACAGGTAAAGATAAGGACTGAGGGAAATGCGGACAGGTAAAGATAAGGACTGAGGGAAATGACAGGTAAAGATAAGGACTGAGGGAAATGAGAACAGGTAAAGATAAGGACTGAGGGAAATGCGGACAGGTAAAGATAAGGACTGAGGGAGATGAAAACTGGTAAAGATATGGACTTAGGGAAATGATGACAGGTAACAACGTGATCAGCGAAGGAACAGCGCCCCGGCGGCATAGCTGACGGAAGAGTCGGCCTCAGTCAGACATTTGGATGACTGGGAATAGCGCAGAAATCGCATCGTCCAGTTGCCATCAGCTTCGCCGCGTTCACCAGCGTCAGCCAGGATGGCCAATAGCAAAGCGATCGGCTTCCGGCCGCAGATGGTGTTGCCGCATTCGTCAAGATAGTCGGAAAATTTTTTCCCATCTAAAGATTCAACCGCCTCCATTCCGCGACGATCCAGACGCTCAATGCCTCGCCAAATTGGCTCACCGGATCTGATTGAATGAAGACAATAACAGACTAGAGGCGCTACAGACTCGTTATCACCGCTTTATTAATGCCTTTTTTTAAAGCCCTAAGATTTGTGCTTTTTCACCTCTCCGCGTCTAGATCGCGCCAGGTGTAGCGAAAGCGCCGGCCCCAGTGACAGAAGTCGGACGAGATGACAAACAGAGAGGCCGGATCAAGCAGGTACGGAGACAACAAGGCAGCGTAGGCGGCCGTCTCGCCTGGACTGCACTGACCGACCTAAGTTTCGAATCTAATTTTTAGGTTACCACAAGCCTGGCAGCTAAAAAATATCAAAAGTCTAGAGACTTATATATGATTTAAATGAGGCTAAGCACAACCAATCTCACCAGGATTGGCACCACGCCAGCGAATCGGCCACTGGCTCTTAATCCAGCGGTTGCGATGGCAACATAAGGCAGCTGCATTTCAACACTGTGCTCAGCTTCGTCACAGTCGCGTGTTAGAATTTCGAATCTACCAGCCGAATTTAGAGCGGACACAATAGCCCGATCTACTGGTAAATTGCCCAATGGAGTTGCCAGATTGTCGGCTGATGTTAAAGCACAGCCGCTAAGTCGGTAGTGATGACTAGGCGCCAGAATAAATACCCGACGTTTAAAAGTTGCATCGTTCGGATTAGGATTAGAATTTGCCGCATCAGCTAATAAGCGATAAGAATAGGCTGCGATTGATCCACTGTATCGATAGCCAGCATGCGGTGCTATGATCGCTTTCAACTGGCCACAAGTGTCATCTTCACTAAGCTGGCTGGGGGAGGCTGCGCTGGCAAGCCAGCTAGCCAGTTGCTGCTCTAGCTCAGTAGCATTGCTGCTGTACCAGCTACCCGCATGGCTGGCACCTCGTGTCCAACTATGGTTGCTTTTGAATGCTGAGTTGTTGGCTTCTTTAGATGACATTTTCCTTATGGCTGCAGTGTGTTTAGTAACAGTGTATATTTTTTCATGTTCACATTACTTTATTATGATAAAAATCAAATCTCTATCATATATATCATATCTAATTGTTTTTTACAATCCATTAACCTTTTTGGATGTAGTTATATTTATTGTTAATACCATTGTTTAGTAATGATAGAAATTGTAATTATTAGTAATATTTTCTAATCAAATGTTTCATAGCACATAAAATGTAATTTATGTAAAAGAATTCCTAATGTTCCTTCTTTTGCATTCATATTGTACAAGGCTAAAAGGCTGACATGTGTACGAGTATAGTTGAGTTTGTTGCACTATTTTCAGGGCATATTTTTTCTTACATATATAATAATAATCCAATTTTTAGAAAAAATTCGAGAGAGTAAGTATTTACTTAGCTACCTAACTGTCTAATCTGTTGTGATATCATCCAGCATTCAGCATTCAGAATTCAGTCTCTATTCGACTACTTCAAAGCCGACGACGCTTCGATTCAGATGGCCGATACAGGAGGGCTGAAGTCACCAGCACCAATTACATTCGATGAGAATAAAACAGAGAAGTGGAGGAAATGGATCATCGGCTACAAGCTCTTCCTCACAGCCACGAAGCGCGACAAAGAAAGTGACGAGTTGAAGATCGCCATTCTGCTAACAGCGCTTGGAGAAGAAGGTCGAGATGTCTACGACACACTTCACGAAAGCTCCGAAGCGAATCGTAAATCCGATGCCGTCGTCACAGCTTTTGAAAATTTCTGCAAACCGCTCGATAGCGAGACTTTTGATCGTTACAAATTCAGGATGGAGGATTCAAGATCAATTCTAGGATTTCGACCACTTCCTCAGTGACCTGCGTATTCGCATCAAGCCATGCAAGTTTGCGACGCCCATTAACGGTGATACCATTGAAGACTCAATTCTACGAGACCAGATTGTGTATGGAATAAGCAACGCTGCACTCAGAGACAGGCTTCTAGAGGAAAATAAGCTGACCCTGTCAAAAACTCTGTCGTGCAAGTGAAGCTTTCAAATCTCAGGCACAAAAGATTAGCAGTGCATCAAATGCGAATGACTCAAGCTCTAGACACATTGACCGGGTATTCAAGCCAGTGCCACGGAGAACGGGTTCGAAAGGTCCATCTCAGGTTAGAAACGCGTCGAGAGGCAGATACAGAAGCATCGAGATCGCAGAGGAGGACCATCCTGCAGATATTGTGGCAAATTTCACGAGTTTGGCAGCGAGAACTGTCCAGCATTCGGTAAGACCTGCACAAGCTGCGGAAAAAGAAACCACTTTGCTGCGGTGTGCCGGAAGATGGGTTCGAAAAATGCAGCCCGACAGAACGAGGAAAGTGACATGGAAGAGGAAAACTTTTGGTCTGGGTCCGTATCCACTGTCACTAAGAACACAATTAATTGTACAGCCATGGAAGATTGCGCAACGACGCAAAGAAGCAAAACGATCGTTCGGATCCTTACAGAAGACATCAAGGAAATTGAGTTAAAGATTGATACTGGAGCGGACGTGAATATCATCTCAGAAAGAAAGCTCCGACAAATCACGGAAAGAAAAGTTCGAGAGGACAGAAGTGCTCAACTTGTCGTTTACAACAAGCAAAGGCTCAACGTGAAAGGTAAAGTTCATCTTGACCTGAAGCATCATAGCAAGCAAGCGAATGCAGAGTTTTTTAAAGATCTTAAATTGTGTGTCAGGAAACTCCAAAGCAAGAGAACAATGTATTAACATAAGACAGTGTATTGAAGGAATTCCCTGGTGTTTTTGAAGGGCTTGGTTGTCTACCAGGGACACATCACGTAGCAATTCAAGACCAGGCTGTGCCAAATGTTCAGGCTCCAAGGAAAATACCATTTGCAGCACTTACAGCACTGAGGGACGAGCTCCATCGATGGTCCGAACTCGGAATGATCTCTAAGTGCAACCAGCCAACCGAACGGATTTCCAACATAGTTGTGGTTTGGAAACCAGACAACACAGTTCGGCTCTGTCTCGATCCACAATGTCTCAATGAAGTCATCGTCTGAGACAGATAGCCAATACCGACATACGACGAGATCATAAGCAAGATGAATGGTGCAAAATTATTTTTTAAGATCACGAGAGTTCGCTGCTAACAGCTTTTCATACGCCGTTCGGAGTTTACATCTGGAAAAAAAGAATGTCTTTTGGGCTCAAAAATGCTCCTGAGGCATATCCGCGAAAGATCCGTGAAGAGATAACCAGCTACGTAGAGAACGCTAAGAACTACATTGATGGCATCATTGCGTGGGAAAGACCAGGCAAGAGCATGACAATGCTGTGAGAGAGACAACGAAGCGTTACAGAGAAAAGAATCTGAAGTTGAATAGACAGAAAGCAAAAGTTGGTTAAGACAGAACTGAAGTTTCTAGGGCACATTATTTCAAGTCAAGTTCGGGAGTGAAGATAGATCCGGAGAAAGTGAGAAGCATTCGAGAGATGCCGCATCCCAACAGCTACGAGCAAGACGCAGATAAAGTGGGACAGCTGCAGAGATTCATTGGTGCAGCAAATTTCCTGTATAGATTCATAGCCAATTTCTCAGCATTAGCATTCCCGCTGCGACAGCTGCTGAAGAGAAACTCTGTGTGGATTTGGGAAACAAAGCAGGAAGATGCCTACGAGTATCAGTGAAATCAAGGACTCCCTATGCCGAGCACCAGTATTCGCGCCATTCGATCAGAAGAAAGACGTCACGTTATCTGTTGATGCTAGCAAGAGATGGCCTGGGCGCTGCCCTAATGCAAGACGGGTATGTCATTGAATACGCCTCATCGGCTATGACTGCAGCGCAGAAAAAATATGATAAAATCGAGAAAGAATTCCTCGCCATCGTATTCGGATGCCGAATATTTCGCCAATACCTTTGGGGACGGCCAGTCCAGGTGGAATCTGACCACAAGCCGCTGCAATACATAATGCAGAAACAATTCAGCGTGATGTCAGCCAGACTACAGCGACTCGCGCTCCAGATTCAAGAGTTCGACTTGCATGTCAAATATGTTCCTGGAAAGGATCTATATTTAGCTGATAGGCTAAGCTGAGAATACCTGAAGTCAGTACATTCATCGAGTGACCTGGACAGAGATCTGAAATGCCATGTTCTAGGCGTTGAAAAAGTTTCCCTACCAGAAGATTTGCTGATTGAGATACGCCAGCACACAGTCATGGAGGCTCCCTGCAGCTAAGTCAACGCCAGCACACAAATGCCAATAGTCTCTGTCACCAACTGAAAGATATTTTTGCGAAGGCTGGCCAGAAATTGAGCAGTCTGTGATCATTGATCACAAGTACCAGACAACCTCATGGTGTTTTGGAATGTGAGACATGAACTTGAAGAGCATGATAGCATTATGTACAAATAATTATATAAACAAATTCAGGAGTCTATAGCAGCTTAAAGTTTGAATTAATAATTGGAGATTGGAGTAGCTACTCTGAGTTAGTAACACAGTGGGGGAGGGTCACTGTTTATTGATTGAATGCTCTCTCTCTGGATGACTGGATAGCAGTCATAGCAGGAAAAACACACATGCATGGCCTTGAATCACTAAGCTGCTCAGATTTTTTATAGCGACACATTTGTTTTGAATTGCTAATTGTTATATAGTTTGCATATAATCTAGGCAATAAGAAACAAACATTGATACATGTCATAGAATGCAAAAGTTCATATTTCTCAATTACATTTTTTTTAAATCATATGCATGTTTTGTTTTTTTTTAAATATCACATTCAAATCACTAGATTCTGAGATATTCAACTGTAAAGTGTACTTAGGAGTATCAATCATTTAATATTTGTAAAGTAGAGAGAATCTATGCCTACAATACAACTCAATTCAATACAGTTTGACATGTAGCAAGTCATGTACTTAAACCTTGTCTTGCCAACTTCCAAGATCTTATGACACCTCTTATCTTAAGAAAATGGAAAAGTTCTACTTAGCCTGTAATTCAGCCTATTTATCTTTAAATAGGCCAGATAATTTTGTGACAAAAAATATAAATTTTGAATTTTGCTTAATATAAACAAGACAATAAATATGCAAGCAATTGATTTTTCAATGTGGGATTTGTTAAACATGAGTTTAAACTTGTTAATAGCTATGCTGATGTAAAATTATATAGTACTAAGGTGGTTAGGTTTATGAGAAAGATTAAACATTTGTTATTACCAACATTTTACTGTGGTAAAAAATTGCCTAATTTCACCACCTGATATATAGCTTGGGCTTGTTCAATAGTGCAATAAGTTCTGCAGTCTAAAAATAGTATCAAACAGTACAGTAGAAACTGTTAACTTTACTATTAAACATTACATTACCATGCTGTGAAGTTGGCAGTTTTTTACCATTGGTAAATTGTGGATCCTAGACACTTCCTCATCTTACAACTTTGTCATCCACTTGGAAGGTAGGACACTTCATCATCCAGCCGATTGGTATGCTTTAAAGTTTGGTCAGTTTGTCATCTACTAATAACAAGCAATCAAGCTCGTCATCAATAAAGTGAGGGTGGGGTGGTGGGGCAGAGGTGTGAGCACACTTCACACTCTAAATTGTCAAAAAGAGGTGTCAAAACAGATTTTAAAATATGAGTTGAAAGATAGGTGCCAACACAATGTGAGGAGGTAGGGAGGGGTGGTTCTGTTCTAACTTTGAAAACTTTTGTTTTATTGATGACAAAGTGTCCACAAGTCTAAGTCTCTTTGTCATCCACCCTCTGAGATATTGGACAGATCGTCATTTGGATGATGAAGTTATAAGATGACAAAGTGTCCAGGTACTGTAAAATGTTACTAGCTAACATATGGCTAGGGCATATGTTATTGATCAAGACCCAAGACCCTAGGGCCTACCAAATTAATAGACCTAAGCCAAATACCATAGTTTTTAGAAAGAAATTACCTAGGCCCCTATTTAGAAAAAAAGGACTGTACATATCTAGATTATAGAGGGATAAGACACTCTAGGCATAGATATATAAATAGATAGCTAGACCTACATCCTTTTGCTCTCTCAATCCACTACTGCAATCCACTAAGGCATATCTCTTAATATATAATAGAGGGAAATGAAGATTTTATTCCTTTTTATCTATGAAAGTAGCATAGCCTAACTTTGTATTTATATAACTAAGTCACCAAATGACCATTTTCACTCATTGCTGTTTGTTGTTCTTTGTTCATTTTATCGTTTTCTGATATTCCATGATGAGGATGTGCAATTTCAAAAGGAAAAATAATTAGGCCCTATGCAAAACTAAGTAAAACATTGGCAAGTGGGTTGCTCTAGTCTTGTGAGATACCTTCAAAATGACAAGACTGGAGACAATTTGTGATTGAGCTAGCCAACAACAACAAGAAAAGAGTAGCCTAAAATTAAATTATTAAGAGAAATTTCGAGGAGATCTGGTGATTAAGATCTATCTAAACATGCTGTCATGCCTTGACTATCAAAAAGGAGTGAAATTCTAACAAGATTATCAAAAGATCCTGGAGGCATTTATAGGGTTTTAGAATAGAAACTGCGACTGTCAAAGTCAAACAAAGAAAAACAACTGCATAGCTGCTCCTGCTGAAGCAAAGTAGCTTTAGGCGGCAATGGCAGTTTGATTGGACTTGGGCCTAATGACTAGGATAGTAATAGTAATGTGTTGGATTTAATAATGCACAGGGAATTTATGGAGATCAGAGGCTAGATTTGTAAGCATGAGAGCTGTTGTGCTTTCAATGTTGAATTATACACAATACACATGTTGAACTAACATAGTCATAGCTGCCTTATCCATTCCTTATTCATAGCTGGAACATGAATTTAAAGTCACTTTTAGCGCACGCATGCAATCAGTTTGAAAACTGCGTTAATTTTTCCGGATTTAAGTGTTTAACTTGTTATAGCAAGTGTTGCATTATGATTTTAATCAAGATTCGAGAAAGAAAAACATTGATTATTATGGCTGCTCATCAAATTACCGTAACCATTTTCTGTCTTGTTGAACTGCATGGCACTCATTAACACAAATTGAACAATTCTGATGCTTCCTATACTTTCACACTTACAAGAAACTTACACTCGTACTTACTAAAAAAATATCTACATGTACATTGTTGAAATCCAATACACATGCGAGTAGTCGATACTCATATCGTATAATCCGAGCCCCGACAACGTACGAAGTCGCGATCGACTAAACGGAATTCTTTTCCGCCATCTGCTCTGCCGGAATAGAGATGTGAAATTTTGCACAGAATTTATTTTTAGCTATTATTAGACTCTTCAACATCTAATTATTTTATCCTAAATTAATTCGTATGCATCAGCTGCATCTGATCCCAGATGCAATTTTAAAAGTTAAAGTAAAAGCGATTACTGCAAGTCGGTATATCAGTCTGTATACCATGCACAATGTATGAACATTTACATGCAGCTCAATGTACACGAAGGTGTCTGACCTGTATCACAGCTCACTATATAAAACAACAGAGCTGTATATCTTTTCACTCTCGCCAGAATATAATGTGAAACTTGGCACCACTTCAGTGAGCCTTAGCCCGAGAGCCAACACAAGTGCCCTTTAAGTATAGAGGAGACAATTCCCGAATGCAGCAGCCTGTCCTCCCCCACCTATACGATTGCTGCCTCGAGTTGAGAACTGCTCAGCTCACTGCTGCTCCCACCACCACCAAGCTTTGCAGGCTTTAATTGAGAACCTCAGCACTTGAAGGTATATACTTAATGCTGTATATATATACTGCTGAACCTTAATTAAATTTTACTCTACACTCTGTACATGAATCTCAAAGCATCGTGCAAGCTGAAAAGTAAACGATTGGCCAACAGGGCAGGCACAGTGTCATCCAGGTGGATTCAAGTACGCGTCGCGGTCAATTGAGCAAATATATATAAGATGAGGCAAAACAAGGCTAATAGAAATTGTCGCCGTTCTTGGATTTCGAGACTGTAGCTCAAATGGAAGATGGACACAGCTGCAGAATTTTCCTTCTATACAAAGAAGTCTATATATATATATGCGATGACTTTAGGTGACTTTGGTCTGAGTTCGATTTCTCGCCTCAGCAATGGACAGCCTGACTTCATTTGAAAACAGTATACACCAGTTAAATCTGGGGGAAATAATATGATGCCATTCGATTTATAATTATGTAGACAATGAATCTTAGAAGTCAGCAAGAGTGAATAATGGTTCTTTTAAGTTTATTCCAACATGAACGGATAGACAGAAAACAATTATATACAGTCGTTCAGTCCATGGACAGGGGAAGTCGCTCAAGGATACTAATTGCTTACAGCGTGGGGTGCAAATTCGAACTCTCGTCCGCCCAATAAGAAATCCATAGCTCTAAGATGGTTAATTTTGAGTGTCTAGCATGTACTTTTATGTCCATTACGAAGATAAGCTACCAAACTCATCTGCTCAAACTCTTTATTTAAGTTGTTCTCAACAGCTGCCTCAGCTCAGCCAAGAACAAAAATTATAACTGCTTAGGAAGTATAGTAAAGAATTATTTATTTATCAAAACTTCAAGATTTTCCGATACAGAGGCGCGAGTTGAATCGATTCAAACACGATTAAAGCTGATGTTGCTACCATCGTTAAATAAAGACAAGACAATGGCTACTACAGGCCTACAGCACAATATACTATAGTGTGTGAACGGCCTGCTCTTGTAAGTTAAATGCAATGCCTAACAACCAAATTATCGATCAGGCGGATTTTCCGAATACAACGAAAATCACTTTCTTGGTGGGAAATTTAGGCAGATGTCGCGGCTCGCATTACTCCACACATGGTCATAGTCGTTGCGACAATAAAGTCCATTTTTGCTGTAAACCCATAAGATTTACACGCACCATTGATCTTTGGCGATCTTTCGTTCCTTTGCTGGAGCTAAAAGATCAGTGAAAAGTATATATATATTAAATTAGAGACGACATCAAACTTAAATTTTTTTCGACTACTCGACCTTTGGTTGGACAAATCTGCAGGATTGCATTGATTGATAAGTCACAAACTTATGCTGCTGTTGAACCCCGGCTGAAATGCTATCAAAACCAAAACACTTCACTTAAACCAGGGGTCCGCAAACTTATTAGCGTGCGGGCCACGGAGAGAACCTAAAAGACGACAGCAGGCTGCAATATGAGAAAGAGGAGAGATAAGACACGTAATAGATTGGACAGAGGAGAGATGATATTGAGAAGAGATGAGACAGAGAAGAGATGAGACAGGGAAGAGATGAGAAAGCGGAGAGATGAGAAAGCGGAGAGATGAGAAAGCGGAGAGATGAGAAAGCGGAGAGATGAGAAAGCGGAGAGATGAGAAAGCGGAGAGATGAGAAAGCAGAGAGATGAGAAAGCGGAGAGATGAGAAAGCGGAGAGATGAGAAAGCGGAGAGATGAGAAAGCGGAGAGATGAGAAAGCGGAGAGATGAGAAAGCAGAGAGATGAGAAAGCGGAGAGATGAGAAAGCGGAGAGATGAGAAAGCGGAGAGATGAGAAAGCGGAGAGATGAGAAAGCGGAGAGATGAGAAAGCGGAGAGATGATAAAGCGGAGGGATGAGACACGGGATGGACGAGACAGGGGAGGGATGAGACAGAGAAGAGATGAGACATGTAGAGATGAGACGGAAGACATGAGACAAGGGAGATATACGACACAGGACAGATGAGACCGAGGAGAGATGAGACAGGATACTGTAGGTGTTGGATGGGGCAACGGGCTGGATTTGGAGCTTCGAGGGCCGCATCTGGCCCGCGGGCCGGAGTTCGCCAACCCCTGCTTTAAACGAAAAAGATTGAGGAAGCTAGTTGTTTCTTGGAACTGAGAGCTACATAAAGACTTTTTAAGACCCATAAAGAAACACGATAAAATAGGAAGCTACGAGCGCAGGCCAAGTTTAGGCTGAGAAAGAAAAAATGGAATGAAAACCACAGTAATCTGCATCCATAAAGTCGTTAATATTCTTTATCCTACCAGCTATTTGACGATCCGATAAAACCTGAAAGATAATGGCTTTTTAAGCTTAAAAATCAGCTAACAGAACGGGATGCGACGAGAAATCGATTAATCTGAGCAGAAATCAGGAAGAACGCATCGATTGTCAATAAAGGAGCCTGCAGACATAGCGCATTGTTCGCACTGATCTTCTTGTTTACTTTCTATTGTGGGAAGCTTTTGGCCACAACTTCTCACTGATGCTACGAGGCCGCGCACGGGACTCTATCACCCGGATTAACACAGCGGCCGGTAATGGATTCTGCCCCCCGGCTTGGCAACGGTTTTAAGGATTTGGTGAGGAGACGGAGAAGAGCAAATAGGGGCGCCGCCCCTGACAGCGTTGGCAGATTCGGATGGGATATATGGCAGCTTGGGAGAATTAGGACAGAGGTGGTGGAAGATTGGCGGGATTTTCACTGCCCTAAAGCTGCCCCTAACACACTCTCAGCAGCATCACCTATAGGCCCTCACGATTTGTTAGCAAATGATCCCCTGGGGGTCGATATGCTCAAACTGGCTTGAGACAGCTGGGTCGACAATCCAGCGAAAACCGATTGGCTGATGAGAAGCAAGAAACGTGGCGTATATAGGGACAGCGAATGGCGTGTTGCGTGGACCTAGGACTATTTTCAACGGACTTGAAAAGATCAGACTGAGCTCAGGACACTATACAGTCCACTGCCTGCAGCATGTTCTTCAATTCGGTGTCTGTCTAGTGCGCCGAGTTCCTCTGGGGGCCATCGGTCGTCCGTCCCGTCGATACAGCTGAGAAAATTAATTAACTCAGCTCCAAGCTTCCGCTGGCTGGCCGCATCGCGTCAATTTCAATCACTTCGCGTGCCAGACAGATTTTAGGCTGAGTAAATCCCAGAAACCAAGAAACTCAGCTGTTAACAAAAAACATCCAATAAACAGAAGTCATGGCGTTCCCAGCTGTTTCAGCTGCTGGCTTGGTCTTAATATTCGTCTCCGTGGCGACGGCGAGCGGTTTGGAGGCGTCTACCTTCCCGATGGAGGCGAAGGTGACGGCACTAATCAGTCGACTTTTGGAGAACTTCGGCTCCAGTGGCCGTTTTGTTTATCCGGACATTGGTAGCAATAGGTCTCAGGTGAACATGAGCTTCCAGATATTGCACTTTTACGGTCTGGACCAGAATGAGATTCTTGAAATTGGCGTCTGGACCGCCTTCCTGTGGCGCGATCCCCGCCTGGTGTGGAACTCCAGTGAGTACAGGCGACCTCAAGGTGATCAAATTGCCCGCAGACCGCATCTGGATACCGGATGTTGGTCTGAGCAACACGAAAAAGGAGAACCAGTTCGACTTTCGCCTACTTAAAGCTGTGGAGGCGCTGGTTTACCCAAATGGCACTGTGTACATCTATTATCACCTTGTTACCACGGTAGCCTGCCCCATCGATGTCACGTTTTTCCCGTTCGACTCGCAAAAGTGCGACTTCCAGTTCGGACCATGGACCAGCTACCGAGGCAGCTACCGCATCCACCTGCCCAAGAGCAACATCCGCATGGCCAACATCTCCAAGTTTGTCAGCGAATGGGAGATCATCAGCTTCAGCATCGAGGAGAAAAACTTCTTCGACGACAATGTCAACCAGATGTGGGATTATTTCGAGGTTAAAATTGAAGTAAGACGAAAACCTTACTATTATATCTTTGTAATTGTGGTGCCATTCTTTATGCTGTCGTTCATGGCTTGCCTGATGTTTCTGGCGGACGAGGCTGGTGATCGGGTCAGCATGTCCATCGCGATCCTGCTGACCATGACGCTGTACGTGATGATCACGAGCTCGAGCGCGCCAAAATCGATGCAGACTATTCCTCTGCTAGGCATCTACATCATGATCCAGATGGCGCTGCTCATCCTGTTCACTTTCCTGGCTATTCGCAACAACTTCACCGGCTCGGGCAGTGCCGCGCCGGTCATCTACTACACCGAGGACGCCAACGGCCTCCTGACCAAGGTCAAGGAGAAGCGCGTTCGACGACCGGCGCATCTGAACACAACGACGGCTGGAGGCGGCGACGGAGACTACGCAACGGCGGCGATATCGGCCGGCGGCAGCGGCTTCGGAGCCGAGACGGCCGGCAGGAAGACGCGACGTGGCGCGACTGGCCGCATCAGCACCGAGCCGCAGAGGCAAGACTGCTTCTTCATGGCGTTGTACATCGGACTGACGCTAACCAATGTGTGCATCTGCATGGTCATCCTGCCCGCAGCTAAGCACAGGATGTAGAGCCTGTGGGGATAATCAATGATCAACGCCCTAGCGGTTAATGCAAACCATAATCCCCATTAGCGTAGCCATGGAAAGGGAGAATTTAAGCTTATATCTGTTGTGAGAAGTGTCGAGAGCTACTTTTAGAAATATCCCCCTTTTGTCATTACGCTTGAGTTATAAATGTCACCAATTTTTTAGAGTGAAATTGCGAAATGAAATAGCCTAAGCAACAGAAAATTTTACTCAACAGTTTCTTGTTTTGCATCTCATTTTGAAGAACATCTATTAGCACAATCCAACACTGCTTTCTTTTCGTTTATCGGCCCTACAATTTCTAATCGAATTCTTATGGGCTTATAGTCTATTGTAGTCTACAGCAAAACAAATATTATGTATAAATATATAAGACAAATAATTTTCCTGTCTTTTATTGGTTTTATCAGGTCGATATTTTCTCGATGAATGATTTTTTAGCATAATTTTGTCAATCACGTTCTTGTATAGTTCTCCTGTGTTACTGATTACCGTACATAGACATAATAGGTAACATATTATATTATTTTAAGCATAATGGCAAAAATTACTTTTGAAAGCTTACAAAATCGTTGCATGTCAAATTTTTATTTGATGGACAACTTAAAAACCGACAAAACGTTGTTTATGTACGACTTTTGTTAAAACGTACTTGTTCTAGGCTAAAGTATTAAAAACGAATGCCTCCGCTTGTAGCCTGTTGGTTATGTGTGTACAATGAGCTCCAACCCCATTCACCAAATAAAAAGAGAATTTGATGGCATCGATAAACGCGATATCGAACAGTCGAAGTTCTTGAATCCTGACTTGATGACTTAATCCCGACGTTATATTTATATTTGATAGATTTTAGCACATGCTGCTCACACACAAGCCAACGGACGCAGTGTGGACTTTGCTTTAGGAAGAAGCCAAACGCTATAAGAGATGATATTAAAATTTCTCGTTTAATAAACCGCGGGAAATAAAGCGCATTTTATCACCATCAACCAGTTAGGGGATGCGTATGGACTGAGAGGGGTTGACAGGCAGAAGGAGTGGGAGAAAACAGATGGATAAGGATAAGACACGTAACATATAGCTCGTTCTTCATAAAAAACTGGATAGATCGCATGAATAGGCAAAAGTACGCTTTCCTAAAACAAAAAAACGTTTGTCAATGTAAAAAGCGGATGAAAGAAAGAGAGGAAAACTCAGCAAACGATGGCTTTTTCATTGAAACTTATGAAATTGAATGCAAAATACACGGTGACTTGTCAGACAAATCCACTAACAATACTCATATTTTCTCCAACTCCACTATTAAGCATTTAAGAAACAGTTCAAATGAATACGCTCGTACTAAACGTAGCAACTGACAGCTAGTTATATCGGGCTGGTATCGACACCTCGGCTATTAATGACAGGGGCATGCATTCATGAGAAATGGCATGGGGCAACTCGCAACTAGAGATCTATGTTAGCTTGGCATAGCGTTCAGCATCCCGCACTAGATGACGCTCCGCTCACACTTCTGCCGAGGTGTGCAAAACTGCTGACTTGCAGCGACCCACAATTCGATCCATCGTCCACACCGCAGCTTGCCGATCGCGTTTGGCTTGCGCTTCCGTCGCCGCCGACTCGGCAGCAGCCGCAACCGCAGCCGCAACCGCAGCCGCAGACGCCGCTGCTGGATGCTTTGCCGGCGATGCGGCAACGGCAGACGCCGCGGCTGCGACAGCGGCAGACGCTGACACGGCGGCTGAGTCGGCATGTCCGCTGCATAGGTGCGCTTCGATGCGGTCAAGCCTCTGACGAAGCTCGTTCAGTGCGGCCGCAACCTCACCGACTCCACCAACGCCGCCGCCACCTCCACCAACGCCTTGCCCAAGCTCGGTCTGGCGACCCTTCAGCGCAAAGATTTGATAGATAAAGAAGTACAGGCAGTTTTTTGGGCTGGAACGAGGCAGATGGCGCTGAGCCAGGCAGCGGTTGCAGCTATTGAAGATTGTTTTGCAGAGCAGCAGCGGAATATCCAGGACGTTCAGCGGCGGCGGGAAGGGGGAGCGAGCCTTGAACTCAGCCACCAGATCGTAGCGCTCAAACTGCCATAGGGCGCGAGACTTTCCGTGAATCTCATCGACCGTCTTACTGAACAGGGCGATGAGCAGATTCAGCAGGAGTACATTAGTGATGATGATGTACACGATTAGAAAGAAGTCAGGAACCACCACCTTGCCGATGGAGTGCGGAGTAGGGCATTCTGCCTGGCCACAGTGCTTACCACCTAATAAACTTTCGTCGGAGTACTCACCCAGCATAGTGTAGAATGTGAACCGCAGCATGTTCTCCATTACCTAGATTGGGATCGTGAGTATAATGAAGGAACTACATAGCATGTGCACGCATGTGACATAATTAGAGAGTAGACGAGTGGCCTCACCTGAATAGAGCTGGCCGCCTTATGTGTAGATTTTGTTCCATTGTTGGAGAATGGCGGGAACAAGAGCGCCTGAAAAGTGACCCCGAAACCAGCCATGAAGACAAGCACAATGGATAGAAACGGTATGAGATCCTGCAGCACCATCTTGGAGATCATTTTCAGCTTTGGTCCGAGACTCTCTAGCACTGAAAGCACGTACAGCATTCGCATATAGAAAGCCAGCAGAGCAACACAGTACATAATCCGAGTATAGTACAGGTTGGTGTGCACCATGCCGGCCACCTGCTCCGCTGTGCAGCCGCACAGGTTGTGATCGTGCGAGTGCACCGTCGACTGGCCAAGGCAGCAGTACAGGTAGGTCGCCCACCGGATTACAAGGCCCACAGTGGCCGAACCGAGCGAAGCCATGTCGAGCATGTTCCACTTGCTAGTGAAATAGTGATGGAGGCTCTTGCTGCGCAGACTAATCAGGAACTCGCGAACCTCTTCTAGAAAGTAGCCGAAGAGAAAGACGTATAGAACATATTCCCAGAAGGAGCAGCGCTCTTCAACATCAAACAAAACGATTTGACTGAGTAAAAGAAGGAAGGCCACGTTGAATACGGTGTGATACCAGAACTTTGTAGAGGGTATTCCATAAAAGTCTCGGATGAGGGAAAAATAGTACAAGAATGGATTTCGAACTTTGGTTGGAATAATCAGGGTTGCCAGATCACTATTTGGGTTGCTGCCGTCCAAGTGATGATCGGTGGCTTTTGAGCTGTTGCCGTCGCTGTTACTAGAAACGCCACCAGCTCGGCTTGTTCCAGCAAAGCCCGTGGTAGCATTGGTATTTCGACCACGGAAAACGGACGTCTTCCGTTGCTTGAAATCCGACTCAAACGTCCGAATGCTGTACGACTTATTGCCTAGACCTCGGCGTCGAACGTTGTGGCAGTAGTTGAAGAAGAATGGCAACATTATGAAGAATGGCGTCATGCCGGCAAAGAACAGCAGTAGCTTTTTGCATCGGCGGAACTGGTAGGTTGACAAATACCAGTCGAGGTCCAGAGCCGTCTGGCAGACTGGGAGCTGCATGAAGCGCGCGGATTCGCCAATAGCCGCCAGGTCGATGCAAGAGAAGCCGCCGTATCTTGGTAGGCCCTCTCTAATAAAGCGCAAAGTAACAGCACTCCTTGGCGATGTATCCATTGTGCTGCTCACTGTGAGGGCGTCGATAACGATGCTTTCGCAGCGATTGGCGCACTGCAGAAACGGCTGCTCCTGCGTCACAGTGAGCTGAGAATTCTTTAACAGTCCACGAAGTAGAACAACAGAGAAGAGACCCAGTGGGATGATATCTGTAGTCTCCATGCGGAGTAGCAGTTCGGTGAGCTGAAACTTCTCCATGAGAATCGACCACACGACTAGCGTTCGGAGTGGATCCTTTAGCAATTGGTATTTGTCCTTGTGGCCATGTGCCAAATTTACCATAGTCAGGTCACGCAGCCAACTGCAGATTCTATCAAACATCAATTGATCGTCATTGACAAACTGCTCCTTTATGAATGGTATAAAGGTAGTAGAGCAGCGTGTTGGGCACTGGATGTACAGCTCAGCAATATTCGCTTCGATCAGTGTCAGCATCCTCTGCCAGATGCTGCCGCACTCCGTCACGCAGGTAACAACGTCAAGATCGTCACGATACAAGCCAAACTTAACCACGGCACTAGTGAGCTGTTGCAAGCCGGTCTCGTCGGAACGGTTGTGCAGGCGACGATGGAATCGTAGCAGACACTGCCTGAGGTCGTCAGCATCTAAGTTGACCGATGTCAAAGCGGCACGCAGGACGGCCGCCTCAGCTTCATCGTCAAGCTGCTCAAGTTGCAGCTGCTGACCGCCACAGCCCGTCATGCACTCCCACGCGAGTTCGCTTCGCTTGCAAAGACTGTTTGACCGGCTGATGGTCTTCAGCACCACCAGCAGCTCGTGATACTTAGGAATGAGCAGCGCACTCGGTCGCGAGTCGGAAGAGACCTGCTTTGCAAAGTAGAGGCAGAGCTCGCGCACCAGCTGCTGATTGTTGTTGAGCAGCAGGAGGTCGATAGGTGTAACGCCGGACTTGTCGCAGAGCTCCAACTTGGCGCCGCGGTCCACTATGTAGGTTAGGAGCTCCATATTGCCATTGATGGCCAGGATATGTAAGCAGGTCCGGCCGTTTCGATCAGTCGCGTTGGCATCCGTGAACTGCAGCAAGCAGTCGATGAGCTCGCGGCGTTCCTCCATGGCGGCACGGTGCAGCGGCAAGCAGCCGAGTCGGTCGCGAGCATCCGGCCGAGCTCGATAATAAAGGAAGATGGTGACGAACTTGCTGTCCCGGATGGAGCAGCAACGGTGCAGGCAATAGTCGCCGTTCGGATACGGCAGGTTTGGGTCGGCTCCGGACTCGAGCAGATTCACAACAAGCCGGATGTCCTCGTTATTCAAAGCCAGATGGAGCGGCACCAGGCCACGCTTGTTACGCAAATTCAAATTGGCGCCCCGCCTCGCCAGCACCTTGAAAAAGTCGGAGTCGCGCCGTTCTACGCTCAGGTGAGCAACGGCGTTGCCAGTGCTGACATCCTGCAGGTCGAGTGCGCAGGAGCGCGCTAGCAGGGCCTCGCGATACCACGACTCGCCGTCGGTGTACACGGCACTGATCAGAGGCACGCCGTCTTTGTAGAACAGGCAGCTGAGACTGGCACCTCGCTGCAGCAGCAAGCTAAACAAGGCCTTATTGCGCAGCTTATAGGCGTAGGCCAGCGGTCGCAGATTGTTAGCTAGCTCTTCGTTAAGCAGCTCGGGACTCTCCAACAGCATCGCTTTCACCTCGGGCAGATTGCCTGCGGTCAGGGCCGCCATCAGGCGGTCGCCAAACGGCGATATCTTAAAGAAGCGCTCCTTGGTGCGGGACAGAGCCGAGCCGAGCCGGCTCTCCCAGTTGCTGTTCTCAGCGGCTGCCGGAGCGGGCGCTGGAGAAGTCTCTGGCTCGGCTACCGAAACGACCGGGTTGCCGTCGCTGTGTCGGTGGTGGCGGGCCATGCCGATGTAAGAGTTCTACTAGACAATCGCCTCTCAGAAAGCTATGTTCGCTGAGAGATGGGAACCGATTCCATGAGCAGCAATTTAAGCTGCTGCTAGTCTTTGAAGCCCGCGTACGCCCGTACTTGGCATTCACGTAGTCAGTTGGTCTCTAATCGCAGGATGTTGGCAATTTCATGCCTCTGCGCATGCCGTCCATTGCAGCGAAAGCGAATAAACAGCCACTGACAAACTGACAGACTCTTAACTCTTGCCATATGATTCGGCGAAATTGAAACGATTAATTCAGCGGGTGAGCTGAAAACTCATGCGGCTTGTCGGCCAAGTCAGCTGACATCCTGTTGCTGTGTCCTTCAGATCTGGCCAGTGCACAAACACTTAATTTTAGTTGGCAATCAAGTATATTTTTTAGCTCAGATTTCGTTCACTCTGTAGCTATTTCTTAGAAAGGAAATTTTGGTTGGATTAGTCTACTGCTGTTTTGAAGATAAATGACTAACAAAATAGCAAAATAATCGAAAACAAAAATACAAGCAAACATTGAGAATTTAAAATTGCAATGCGAGACTAGGCCATGTATTGAGAATCAATGATTACATTTCCACAGTGGCTTCTGTTGAATATTGAGATAGGGTGATCGTAGCTTATTTTTTCTTCTATAAATTTATGCACCCGCCCTAAGTACCCCAGCTGATGCTAGTGCCCTTTCAACAGTGAAGTAGAAAATAAAGACCCCGACCTTTTAGTCGTGATTCCGACGCTATAATCACTAGGCTACAAGCTTAGAGAAGCATGTAACTTCTATAACAAAAGTATTGTCTGATTCCCTTTCACTTCTAGCCGCAGTCGGCTGCTAATCCTGGTCACTCTTGGTCAAATCGGCAGATTCGTTCTTGTTTTTCCGTTTCTCTTTGACGCTTCTCTCCTGCCGTTGAGCGCCGGACGCGGCAGGCCGAGATTTCACCTTGGACAGCTTGCGCGAAGAAGCCTCGCCAGAAGAAGTTGTCGGCTCCTCGCGTGCTGCTGAAATCGCTGGCGCCGCTCAGTGCGCCCAAATCGCAGCTTCTATTCTGCTGCTGCTGCAGCTGACGGCGCGAAGATGAATCCGGCAGACGACAGCACTGATGGAGTCGCTGATCGCAGCTGCACGAGCGAGTGAGCAGGGCCACTTCCAGCTGCTCGTTGCTCCGATCCAGCTGAGCAGTCAGAGCCTCTATGGTCTCCTCGAAGTCGTTGCTGGCTGCCGCAGTTGGGCGCTGACCCGCACTGGTTAGTTTAGCCTCAGCTTCGGTCAGGGCGGCACTCAGGCGAGCTCGCGCCGACTGACTGGCGTCCAGCTGGCGTCGGAAACTCACCAATCGACGGCGCAGATCCCGACGCTCCGCTTCGGCTGATTCGCGTTGACGCCGCGCCTCCTCTTGGACGGCATCTAGCTCAGCTGCCTGCGACTCCAGACGGGCCGTCAGTGCGTCCACCGTGTCCTGAAGATCCGCCGATCGCTGTCTCCAGTGGGCGACGGTCCTATCGTCGCTGGCATGATGTCTGAGGGACAAAGATAGGTGACGCGGTATGAATCAGGGCAGCGAGAAATCAGTCAGGTAGTTATAAGACACCAGTGAGGTTTCAGAGAGACCAGTGAGGTGTCAGAGATACCAGTGAGGTTTCAGAGATACCAGTGAGGTTTCAGAGATACCAGTGAGGTTTCAGAGATACCAGTGAGGTTTCAGAGAGACCAGTGAGGTGTCAGAGATACCAGTGAGGTGTCACAGAGACCAGTGAGGTGTCACGGAGACCAGTGAGGTGTCAGATGATGGAATCAGGTGTCAGGTGTGGCCTCACTGTTTTAGCTGTTGATGTGGCTCATTGCGCCCTGCAAGCATGATAATGATCTGGTTGACACCGGCCTGAATTCTGTCCAGTTTAACACTTGCTGGACTTTGTTGAACAGTCTTTTTGCCTCTGGTCTGTGCGTCCCCTGCTGCTGCTGCTGCTGCTGCTGCTGCTGATGTCTGCAAATTTGAAGACTTTGACTTTCTGTCAGTGTCGACAATGCTTGTCGACTCTGCTTGGCCAGTCGGTCTTCCGTCGATGAAATCTTGGCTGGAATTTTCAGTCGACATTTTGCGCGCAAACACAAAAAATAATTTCCAAGAAAGCCGCCGTCATTTATAGCCGCAGCTGGTATATTGCGACACTGTTTCCGATATTATTTATGCCAGGTGAAAATTTATGTTTTACTCGGTGCATAGATGGTATTTAGTGAATGTAGGCCAGATGATAACATTCATTATCATTTAGGAGAGACTGCACAGCTCTGTGACCGAATAAACAAAGTTTTTCTGGCCGCATCGGTTATGCATAGGGGGTAAACGTGATTGTGCAGCACCGTGCCAAAGTGTGATTTTTGTTGCAAGTAATATTGCACTGCAATTTAAACATTTTCAGGTAATTCTGATTAGAATCAGCGAGGCAGGACTCGCTTGTCATCACTGTGGCCTGCAGAGCGTTAGAAGAGACTGTGGGGTGTCAGAGTATGTAGCGGGTGTCAGAGGATTCTGTAAGGTGTCAGGGTATGCATTGGGGTGTCAGAAGATTCTGTAAGGTGTCAGGGTATGCATTGGGGTGTCAGAAGATTCTGTAAGGTGTCAGGGTATGCATTGGGGTGTCAGAAGATTCTGTAAGGTGTCAGGGTATGCATTGGGGTGTCAGAAGATTCTGTAAGGTGTCAGGGTATGCATTGGGGTGTCAGGAGATTCTGTAAGGTGTCAGGGTATGCATTGGGGTGTCAGAAGATTCTGTAAGGTGTCAGGGTATGCATTGGGGTGTCAGAAGATTCTGTAAGGTGTCAGGGTATGCATTGGGGTGTCAGAAGATTCTGTAAGGTGTCAGGGTATGCATTTGAGTTTCAGAGGATTCTGTGAGGTGCCAGATGATTCAGCGGCAAGTCAGGGGATGCTGTGGAGTGTCAGAGGGTTCTGTGTGGTATCCTAGGAGTTTCGGGGTGTCAAAAGATGCTGTGGGATGTCGAGGGATGCTGTAAACGATGTCAGGAAGGCTTTTGGGATCACACTAGAATGCAAGCGAGTCCATTAAAAAGCGGTGCAGTTGGGGCAGTTGTAAATTGCGAAAGAGTCAAACAGTTTCTGAAGGTTTAATTGCTATGCAGATAACCTAAAATAATCAGAAGCGAGTTATGCAAGACAAAATCACGTTATATATTTTGCACCAAAAAAGTAAACGTACCGAAATGGAATGCATAAAAAAATCGTTGAAGAATTGTAGAATTTCCCTTTAAAATTAATTTTTTTCGCTTTTAACGCTACTTTCAGTAACAGTATAGATGTTATAAAAAATAAATTGCGAAGTTTTGTACCAAAATCACAGCTTAGAAGCTGCGAAGCGGCTGGCAGACATAAAGCCGATGTCCTCGCTGATTGGCTGTCCGGTGGCCATCTCGGTCAGCAGCTGGCCAATCACAGGGCCCAGCTTGAAGCCGTGGCCTGAGGGGTGTTTGGGCAGCGATGGGCATATTTTTTCGTAGGAAAATTGAGGAAAAGTTCAAGAATCTGATAAGGATTATACAAGTACATCAGTCTGAGGATCTCTCCTCAGAGTAGTAAAGTCCAGTGGCATAGCCGCTTCCCGTGCAACAAGACTGTGTACATTAGCTCAGTACATGGACTTGGGGACTGACACACCAACCAAATTTCTTTCACAGCTGAGTGAAATGTGGCACAAGGGAATCTCAGTTAAAAAATTATAACAGAAAAAAAGCTTCACGACATAAGAGAATCAATCGGTTTATTCCTGCTATTCGCACCTGAGCAGCCGCACACAAAGACAATGTTCCGATGCTTCGGGTGCCTGTCGACAATCAGACCGCAGTCTGGCGTCATCTGCAATCATCGACAAAAGTACAAGCGACCAGTATCAGAGCCGAACAATCTTACTATTGGGTAGCGAATCAGCTCACAGTGTAGATGCATTTCTCAGTTACCGCGGGCTCCGGGATCAGGTCGGGAAATCTTTTGAGCACAAACTCAGTCAGCTGGGGCAGGTAGGACGGCTGCCGCTGACTGGGAGTCTCGCGACGGTCCGGATCCACGTCTGGTCCGTCGTGCATGCAGATCTGTTTAACAGTAGAAAGAAAACGTTGGCTATTTGAAATACTCGAATTTTTCTTTTTTGTGTATCTCTTAAAATATTCAACAAATCGACACGAAAGTCCAGAAACTTTCCGCCCTATCCTATGAAACAACTTTCAGGATCCCAAAACATCGCCATCGTCGAGATATTCAATGATTCTCGTCGGGGTGAATTTCATCATGGAACCATGTCAGCAATAAAATTTGCTCCTATTGTATTGATTTTATAGTTCATTTTTTAGCAAGATTAATTAAAATAAGGGTTTACACTGAGCAATGTTACTTGTCCTTGTCACCAGGGTCTTCGACAAGAATCAATGAATACCTCCACGATGCTGCACACCGCACACCTTGACCATGCCGGGGTACTCAAGCTCTGGAAGGCCGTAGACGTGAAATCCTTTCTCCTGAAAATCGAAGGTCGGCAACTTGTCGGGTCCGAAGCCGCCGCTGTCGCCGCCGTCAGCCGGTCGCTGTCGCCGCTGCCAGTACATGGCGGTGACGCCGATGGGACGCAGCGGCAGCCGCAGTCCCAGGCCGCCCAGCAACTGGCCAGCCCACGCACCGACCGCCAGCACCACCGAGTCGGCCGTCAGCTGCTCAGCGGCCGAGAAGGCACCGCTACCACCGAGGTGGAGGCGGACGGAGCCGTCTGGCTGCGGCTCGACGCTGGTCACGCGGACGCAGTCGCGGAGGCGGCCGCCCAGCTGGGCCACTCGAGAGCGCAGCGCCTGCATGCACCTGTGGGTTGTGCCATAGACTAAATTAGATTTTCAACGTCTACGCTTCCCAGACAAAATCCTGAGTGCCGTGAGGTTTAGACTTGAATATAAAAGCCAATCAACTCACTTGTCGGCCAGCAAGATGCCAGCGCTCGGGTCGAGCACACAGTCTTCGAATTCTGCTAGTTGAGGAAATCGAGCAGACAACGATGAGCCAGTCAAGCGCTCAACGGGCATGGAGTTCGATTCCAGTACCTGAGTAATGTTCTGCAAGTACTCAGCCGAGCCAAGGGTGGCCATACCGCAGTTGATGAAGAGCCGCTGACCGCTCAGACTCTCCAGGCGACTCCACAGCGGAAAGGCCCGCCGCATCAGCCGAGCATACTCGACCTGTTCGTAGGCGTAGCGGGTGATGCGGCTGTGGCCGTGGCTGCTGCCCCGACTGTGCGGCATCGGGAATTGCTCCAGCAGCGTCACCCGGTGGCCGAGCTCCAGCAGCTGCCACGCTGCGCTTAGTCCGTTGACACCGCCGCCAACCACCGCCACGTGGAGCTGCCGCTCTGCCTGCAAGTTGCAGTGATGTGCCAGGAGTTGCAGTGATGTGTCAGGAGTTGCAGTGATGTGCCAGGAGTTGCAGTGATGTGCCAGGAGTTGCAGTGATGTGTCAGGGGTTGCAGTGATGTGTCAGGGGTTGCAGTGATGTGGCAGGAGTTGCAGCGATGTGTCAGGAGTAGCAGTGAGGTGTCTGGAGTTTCAATGAGGTTTTAAGAGTTGCAGTGATGTGTCAGGAGTTGCAGCGATGTGTCAGGAGTAGCAGTGAGGTGTCTGGAGTTTCAATGAGGTTTTAAGAGTTGCAGTGATGTGTCAGGAGTTGCAGCGATGTGTCAGGAGTTGCAGTGATGTGGCAGGAGTTGCAGTGAGGTGTCTCGAGTTTCAATGAGGTTTTAAGAGTTGCAGTGATGTGTCAGGAGTTGCAGTGATGTGGCAGGAGTAGCAGTGATGTGTCAGGAGTTGCAATGAGGTTTTAAGAGTTGCAGTGATGTGTCAGGAGTTGCAGCGATGTGTCAGGAGTTGCAGTGATGTGGTAGGAGTTGCAGTGAGGTGTCTCGAGTTTCAATGAGGTTTTAAGAGTTGCAGTGATGTGTCAGGAATTGCAGCGATGTGTCAGGAGTTGCAGTGATGTGGCAGGAGTAGCAGTGATGTGTCAGGAGTTGCAGCGATGTGTCAGGAGTAGCAGTGATGTGGTAGGAGTTGCAGCGATGTGTCAGGAGTAGCAGTGATGTCTCAGGAGTTGCAGTGATGTGGCAGGAGTTGCAGCGATGTGTCAGGAGTTGCAGTGAGGTGTCTCGAGTTTCAATGAGGTTTTAAGAGTTGCTGCGATGTGTCAGGAGTAGCAGTGATGTGTCAGGAGTTGCAGTGATGTGGTAGGAGTTGCAGTGAGGTGTCTCGAGTTTCAATGAGGTTTTAAGAGTTGCAGTGATGTGTCAGGAGTTGCAGTGATGTGTCAGGAGTAGCAGCGATGTGTCAGAAGTAGCAGTGAGGTGTCAGGAGTTGCAATGAGGTTTTAAGAGTTGCAGTGATGTGTCAGGAGTAGCAGTGATGTGTCAGGAGTTGCAGCGATGTGTCAGGAGTTGCAGCGATGTGTCAGAAGTAGCAGTGAGGTGTCAGGAGTAGCAGTGAGGTGTCAGGAGTAGCAGTGAAGTGTCAGAAGTAGCAGTGAGGTGTCAGGAGTAGCAGTGAGGTGTCAGGAGTAGCAGTGATGTGTCAGAAGTAGCAGTGAGGTGTCAGGAGTAGCAGTGAGGTGTCAGGAGTTGCAATGAGGTTTTAAGAGTTGCAGTGAGGTATTTTCACATCTGTCTGTCGCTTTGAGAATCATTGATCATTTTTAGGACAAGCTTTTTTATTAACTACTGAGAAGTAAATGTTAGATTAATTTTAAGGGGGAAGTAATGTATCACTGTAAAAAATGACAATGAACAAGAAAATATGACAGACCTAGTTTGCTTGATCAGAAATTTTTTATCTCACAGAAGAAAAAAACACTGCTTCAATGACAATATTTATGAACAAAAAATCAGATGCACTAAAGAAAGAAAAAAATAGGATTTTCAAATTCAATATGTTTATTTTGACAAAAGAACATTGCAGTTGGAAGAGAAAAAACAATTAGTACAAGGGAAATAGTCACTAAGGGTGATAGGAAGAATAGCGATTTGGGAAGAGTCATAATTAAATAGTCATGCGATGAAAATGTCAAATAAAAAATACGTTTCATAGAAAATTTCTTAGAATGTAAACAATTTCTTGAAGTTCAAAGCCCTTCACAGTCGGGAAGCTCTGACTCCGTGCTCGAACCGACTAGCGGACATGAAGCCAACGTCCTCGCTGATTGGCTGCCCGGTGGCCATCTCGGCAAGGAGCTGGCCAATCACAGGGCCCAGCTTGAAGCCGTGGCCTGCGAGGAGGAAGGAGGGCAGTGGGGACGTTTAGAGGTCCACAAGCTGAGAGCAAATTGGCTGAGAGCTAATTGGCTGAGAGCTAATTGGCTGAAAGCTAATTGGCTGTGAGCTAATTGGCTGAGAGCTAATTGGCTGAGAGCTAATTGGCTGTGAGCTAATTGGCTGAAAGCTAATTGGCTGAGAGCTAATTGGCTGAGAGCTAATTGGCTGAAAGCTAATTGGCTGAGAGCTAGTTGGCTGAGAGCTAACTGTGACTATATCTAGACCTGAAATAAGGTGCCGATTTAATTTCCCTAAAAATGCACATCCCCTAACAAAAAATTCAACATTTTTTTACTTATAACAATATGTTTTTAAAGGTCAGTGGCGGAGCGGTTTAACGCCTTTGCCTCTTGCATGAAGTTCATTGAGCTCGATTCCGCGGTGTGGCCACATTCATATGGGGCGCAGCCGCGGAGAGAAGGCTTGGGGGCTTATCGTGCAATTTACGCCCCTGAGGGTCAACCTCCAAGGCACAGTGAAAGTGTTTCACTGCCTGACGATGAGAAGGTCAGGGCAGATGTACACACCTGTGTGAGAGTGTGCCTGCGCACAGTATCTGTGTGCGTGTGTGCTGAGGAGTCAGCGAAATGGGCATAACTGCCTCCTCGCTGGCTGCAGGTCTAGTGTCACCAAATACTGTGCCATTGCACGCAGCCCTGCTACAATTATTGTTTATTATTGTTCTGTACTTTCCTCGAAAGTTTCAATTACGAGCTACAATAAGCGAAAACAATTTCAATTACCGATATGTATCGAAATATGTAGTTTAACCAGCTTAGAACCCTTTACCATACAAGAATATAAAATAAAACACAATAATCAGACTGGCGCACCTGAGCAGCCGCAGACGAACACAATGTTGCGATGCTTCGGGTGCCGGTCAACAATCAGGCCGCTGTCAGGAGTCAGCTGTGAATTGTAATGAGTTATTGATAATTTAGTAAAAAACTACAAAGTATTGCTAGTTTGGTGTGGGGACCCAACAAACGAAGCAGCTCACAGTGTAGATGCATTTCTCAGTTACCGCAGGCTCCGGGATCAGGTCGGGAAATCTTTTGAGCACAAACTCAGTCAGCTGGGGCAGGTAGGATGGCTGCCGCTGACTGGGAGTCTCGCGACGGTCCGGATCCAGGTCTGGTCCGTCGTGCATGCAGATCTGCAGTGGGCGAAACATGGGAATGAGAGTCCGAGGGGATGAGGATGTGGATGGGAATCTAGGGGATGAGGATGTGGATGGGAATCTAGGGGATGAGGATGTGGATGGGAATCTAGGGGATGAGGATGTGGATGGGAATCTAGGGGATGAGGATGTGGATGGGAATCTAGGGGATGAGGATGTGGATGGGAATCTAGGGGATGAGGATGTGGATGGGAATCTAGGGGATGAGGATGTGGATGGGAATCTAGGGGATGAGGATGTGGATGGGAATCTAGGGGATGAGGATGTGGATGGGAATCTAGGGGATGAGGATGTGGATGGGAATTTAGGGGATGAGGATGTGGATGGGAATCTAGGGGATGAGGATGTGGATGGGAATCTAGGGGATGAGGATGTGGATGGGAATCTAGGGGATGAGGATGTAGTTGGGAATCTAGGGGATGAGGATGTGGATGGGAATCTAGGGGATGAGGATGTGGATGGGAATCTAGGGGATGAGGATGTGGATGGGAATCTAGGGGATGAGGATGTGGATGGGAATCTAGGGGATGAGGATGTGGATGGGAATCTAGGGGATGAGGATGTAGTTGGGAATCTAGGAGATGAAGATGTGGATGGGAATGAGGATGTAGTTTGTACTACATAATGATGCATGATGTGCTCACCTTGACCATGCCGGGGTACTCAAGCTCTGGCAGGCCGTAGACGTGGATCTTCTCGTCGACATAAACGAAGGTTGGAAACTTGTCGGGTCCGAAGCCGCCGCTGTTGTCGCCGTCAGCCGGCCGCTGTCGCCGCTGCCAGTACATGGCGGTGACGCCGATAGGTCGCAGCGGCAGCCGCAGTCCCAGGCCGCCCAGCAACTGGCCAGCCCACGCACCGACCGCCAGCACCACCGAGTCGGCCGTCAGCTGCTCAGCGGCCGAGGAGGCGCCGTTACCACCGAGGTGGAGGCGGACGGAGCCGTCTGGCTGCGGCTCGACGCTGGTCACGCGGACGCAGTCGCGGAGGCGGCCGCCCAGCTGGGCCACTCGAGAGCGCAGCGCCTGCATGCACCTGTGGGTTGTGCCATATACTAAATTAGATTTTCAACGTCTACGCTTCCCAGACAAAATCCTGAGTGCCGTGAGGTTAAGACATGAATATAGAAGCCAATCAACTCACTTGTCGGCCAGCAAGATGCCAGCGCTCGGGTCGAGCACACAGTCTTCGAATTCTGCTAGACGCGGAAATCGAGCAGACACAGACTTGCCTGTCAGCCTTGCAAACGGCAGGTCGTTCGATTCCAGCACGCGACCAATGCCGTCCAAATATTCCTTCGTGCCCAGGGTGGCCATGCCGCAGTTAAAGAAGAGCCGCTGACCGCTCAGACTCTCCAGGCGACTCCACAGCGGAAAGGCCCGCCGCATCAGCCGAGCATACTCGACCTGCTCGTAGGCGTAGCGGGTGATGCGGCTGTGGCCGTGGCTGCTGCCCCGACTGTGCGGCATCGGGAACTGCTCCAGCAGCGTCACCCGGTGGCCGAGCTCCAGCAGCTGCCACGCTGCGCTTAGTCCGTTGACACCGCCTCCAACCACCGCCACGTGGAGCTGCCGTTGCTCTGTCGAGTCCGCCTGAGGGTCGTAGAGGACGCCAAAGACAAATATATTTGTGAGCTGTACTAAACAGCCTTGGCAAATGGCTGCCCCCGCACTGACTAATGAGTTATAAGGTCACGCATTTAGTGAGACACATGGCCATAGACAGTGCCTGTGGCGTCCATTCAGTGGTGGAGTATAGGCCATAGACAGTCCTCTGCGCCCCATTAAGCAGTGGAAGGTTCAGAAGTGGGAGTTTTGTCTCAGTGTTGGGACTTTAGGCCATAGACAATCCTCTGGTGTCTACTCTTCATTGTCGAAATCAGCCAGACGAAAGGAAAAAGATAAAACACATTTTTTCCCGACGCCTTAATCTCCACGGTAACATATCGAGAAAATTTCATTTCTTCTTTAAAGCAAGTGAATGGCTAATATAGTCAGTAATGCTTCAGAAAGGTAAAACACCTGTGCAATTAAAAACAATAAATTGTAGAAAAATGATTGCTCTAAAAATGTAGAAAATAGAAATCAAGTGATTGAATCAATTAATACTGCTATATAATTGTCACTTACTTAGCAAAAATTGATTTTTTTATTGCCAATAAAAACGATTGCTACTGAAATCAGAAAGCTTATTCTACTTAAACTTCCATGATAAAATCAGAGAAAACCCAGTTTAAAAGTCGTTAAAGTGCATCGGACAATTATCCCTCATTGGCGGCGACATTCAGGCCGACCCGCTCTGGGCGAACCGGCTGGCGGACATGAAGCCAACGTCCTCGCTGATTGGCTGTCCGGTGGCCATCTCGGCCAGGAGCTGGCCAATCACAGGGCCCAGCTTGAAGCCGTGGCCTGCGGCATTAGCAGATGGATAAGGGTTACAGATTGAGCTGTGGGCGAGCTTTCTGGACTCTCTCAGATACTTTCAGTTGCGATCTGCTTTTAAATAGTTCTTCAAGCTCCACAAGGCTCATCATCTGCCCTCAATATACCATCAGCTTCCGCAGTTTCTTATCAGCTCCCCCAGCTTCATCATCAGCTCCCTCAGCTTCATCATCAGCTCCATCAGCTTCATCATCAGCTCCCTCTGCTTCAGCTCCTTCAGCTTCATCATCAGCTCCATCAGCTTCAGCTCCTTCAGCTTCAACATCAGCTCCATCAGCTTCATCATCAGCTAAATCAGCTTAATCATCAGCTCCCTCAGCTTCAGCTCCTTCAGCTTCATCATCAGCTCCATCAGCTTCATCATCAGCTCCCTCAGCTTCATCAACAGCTCCTTCAGCTTCATCATCAGCTCCATCAGCTTCATCTTTAGCTCCCTCAGCTTCATCATCAGCTCCATCAGCTTCATCTTCAGCTCCTCAATGTACTCATCAGCTCCCCCAGGTTCATCATGAGCTCCCTCAGCTTCATCATCAGCTCCATCAGCTTCATTATCCTCAGCTTCTCCCTAGTTACAGCGCGGCTCACCGGAGCAGCCGCAGACGAACAAGATGCTCGGGTGTTCAGGATGCCGATCCACAATCAGGCCGCTGTCGGGTGTCATCTGAAGGTCAAAAAACCAAGCTCAAAGTGACAGTTTTGATCAGAGAAGGCTAAGGGGACATATATAAGAAGTGACCTCACAGTGAACATGCAGTTCTCAGTGACTGCGGGCTCATCCAGCAGGTCCGGGAAGCGCTGACGCACAAAATCGACAAGAGCCGGCATGTAGAACGGCTGCCGCTGTTCCGCAGTCTCCCTGGCGTCCGGGTCAACATCGGGACCGTCGTGGTAGCAGATCTGCAAGGTCTGGCGATCCGTCAAAAGTGCTTTGGATGGCAGAGAAACTGCATGAGGAAATGCGAGTCAAGCTGCAGTCACCTTGACCATGCCAGGGTACTCAAGCTCTGGCAGCCCATAGAGCTGGATCTTCTCGTCGACGTAAACAAGGGTTGGAAACTTGTCGGGTCCGAAGCCACCGATGTCGTCGCCGTCAGCCGGCCGCTGTCGCCGCTGCCAGTACATGGCGGTGACGCCGATAGGTCGCAGCGGCAGCCGCAGTCCCAGGCCGCCCAGCAACTGGCCAGCCCACGCACCGACCGCCAGCACCACCGAGTCGGCCGTCAGCTGCTCAGCGGCCGAGAAGGCACCGCTACCACCGAGGTGGAGGCGGACGGAGCCGTCTGGCTGCGGCTCGACGCTGGTCACGCGGACGCAGTCGCGGAGGCGGCCGCCCAGCTGGGCCACTCGAGAGCGCAGCGCCTGCATGCACCTGCGGGTTGGGCCATAGTGTTGCGTCCGTGCACTTCGCAGTGTGGACACTGCCCCCTCCCCACGCGGCATTCGGTACGCCGAGGCCAGGAGACTTGTTATCAGGGGCTTAAGCCTTTGTAAGCAGTTTTTATTTTTGTTTTGATTTCGATGTGCGCTGATTGGCTGTGCCGCCCCGTCTGGCCTTCGCCTCGAGCTGCCCTTTCCCCAGCTGCGCAGTGATTGGCCAGTGGGTGGCTGGGTTGGGGTGGTGGGGCGGGGGCCGTGGGGTGGGTTTGGGTGCCTACCCCGGCCCCAGGTCAGAACTGTCAGACCCGCCAGCCGCAAACGGAAATTAGTCGCAACTGAAGTAAGCCGCCGCCTCGTCGTCTCATTTCTTTCGGGTGCCATAGAGGGGCCGTACGCGTGTCCTAACCCGGACCCTCTAAGGCGCATCCACTTCGGGGATTCGCGAGTTCAACAATAGAATAAATATTCTTTTCTAAGGTCTACGTTTTGAAGATAAGACTTGTCCTAGGTGCCAAACTAATTTACTGGTAAAATTTTGACTACTTCGAGCCAAGACTGACATTCGATAGTTATTTTAACACGCCGGTGCCATATTGGAAATCAGAATCATTTATTACTGGCATCAGAATGCGCTATAACCTACTCGACTCACTTGTCGGCAAGCAAGATGCCGGCGCTCGGATCTAGCACGCAGTCGCCAAAGCCGTCAAGGCGTGGAAATCGGCTAGACAAATTGTCTCCAGACAGCCTCTCAAATGGCATTGAGTTGGATTCCATCACGTGGCTGATGTTATTCAGAAACTCAGCCGAGCCCAGGGCAGCCATGCCGCAGTTGATGAAGAGCCGCTGACCGCTCAGACTCTCCAGGCGACTCCACAGCGGAAAGGCCCGCCGCATCAACCGGGTGTAGCCGGCAGCCTTGTAGGCGTAGCGGGTGATGCGGCTGTGACCGTGGCTGCTGCCCCGACTGTGCGGCATCGGGAACTGCTCCAGCAGCGTCACCCGGTGGCCGAGCTCCAGCAGCTGCCACGCTGTGCTGAGTCCGTTGACACCGCCGCCAACCACTGCCACGTGGAGCTGCTGTGGCGCTGTCGAGTCCGCCTGAGGGCCATTGCGAGGGTTTCGGCCATAGACAAAATAGCATGCAAGAATTTTTGCGACATCTACTCTACGTGTGTTTCGCACTGTGCCATTTTAATTACACCTGAGACGTTTGGACTATATGTACAGGTGTCCAGTCCATGGACTGGAAATGGCGCAACACCTAACTCTCAATTACCCTAGCTAAAGCTCGTAATCATTAAACAGCTAAAGCATAAAGTTAAGTATCTTGCCTAAGGAAACTAATTGTTCTAGTAGAGTACGGGAATCGAACCACCGACCTTTAAGCCGCGAGTCCGTTTATCTAACCATTAGGCTGCAACCTTTTTATATGACTATAAAATGCTTAGAAAACACAGTGCATTGAGTTTAAAGTGTGTACCTACGGGTGCTACAGCTCAGTAGGGCGAGCAACATATTGTAAAACAAGTATAATTAATTCAACAACTAATTGCAACAATTATAGATTCTTGAATTCCGCTGGTTACAAAAACTGAAGGTGGAGCATTGTACTAAGCTGTGTTTTATTTTATTTCTTATATAAAACTACACTTTATTAGTTCATTGTTTCCTTTTAGGTAACAAAGCGCGGCTTGGATAGTAGTACGAACTGTACCTGTCGTACTAAAAAGCGAAATTTATCGAAAAATGTTAAAGCTGTGTGACAAAAAAACAAAGTGGCTGCAGAAAGACTTGAACTAAAAGCAATGACACTAGAATGAAAACCGAAAAGCATCTTAGGTGTTAAAGACGCTGACAGAAATGGATAGAAAAAACAACAACTGACCGAGAAGTGCAAATGACACTCGATTGACAACCAGATATGACACTCGATTGACAACCAGATATGACACTCGATTGACAACCAGATATGACACTCGATTGACAACCAGATATGACACTCGATTGACAACCAGATATGACACTCGATTGACAACCAGATGTGACACTCGATTGACAACCAGATATGACACTCGATTGACAACCAGATATGACACTCGATTGACAACCAGATATGACACTCGATTGACAACCAGATATGACACTCGATTGACAACCAGATGTGACACTCGATTGACAACCAGATATGACACTCGATTGACAACCAGATATGACACTCGATTGACAACCAGATGTGACACTCGATTGACAACCAGATGTGACACTCGATTGACAACCAGATATGACACTCGATTGACAACCAGATATGACACTCGATTGACAACCAGATATGACACTCGATTGACAACCAGATATGACACCTGATTGACAAGCACTTGTCAACACTTGATTGACAAGCAGAGACTACACAGGAAGAAATTAGTTTTCCAGGAAGACACGCAAGCAACATTACAAATGTTAAACCAATGAGACTCAGCACAGACGTTAGAGTGATCAACGACTTACGTAATAAATGTAAAATATAAAAATACACTCGAATGACAAAATAAACGAAATAAACGTAAAATAACAGCAATAGAACATACATAGCAGAGAAAAAATACGACAAACAATTTTGGAGCAGAAATCCATAACTCTGTACAAAACACAGCAAAATCAATTTGATCAGTCAGGCTAGATCAGAGTCAACAGCACCACTGAGTTCTCCAATGACTCGCATCAGCCGTTGCCGCTCTAGCCAGTCATCGATGCCCGCACCTAGGAGGTCAGCCTCGGTCAGCAGGGGAAAAGTATCGGCGTCAACGTCCTGAGCACGCAGGGCGGCCAGATGATTGGAGAGGCCGAATTTGCCTAGCAACAGAGCCAATCGGTCACTGTTACAAGCCGCATCGCTGACAGATTGTTCCACTTCGCCAATAGCTCGAGTGTTGGCCTGCTTCTCAAAGCGGAACAACGGATTCCGACAGCCGTTGCCTCGCCTAACCAAGAAACGCGGCGCAAATGTTGAAAACATTTTCGGCGATGCACTTGTAGACCCGCAGTAGTCATCAGTCGATGATGGCACACGAGCCAAAAATTTGTGCATCTCGTCGAGCGCCTGGCGCCAATCGGGCGGCGCCGCAACCCGGCGCTCGGCAGCTGTCACGTGACTATCAACGAACTCGGGACCGCCTAGCCGAGTGTTGCGCCAGCTGGACTGCGGATCGGCCGCCTTGGCCGAGCAGGAGAAGCGGACTGTCTTCTTTGACGACGTCAACGGGACAGCTTCGGGCAACGGGCAAGGCGAGGCCGACTGCGAGGAACTACTCGGCGGAGGGCGACAGCAGGCCAGAAGAATGTCCCTGAAACTGCTGGCCTCTCTAACGATGTCGCTATTGCTTCGGCAAGTCGGTCCGTTGACATCCCCTTCCGTTAGCTGAATAGCTTCAGATTGAGTTTTACCTGTTGGCATCGTACTGGCAGGCGCCTCATCGCCATCCGAGTCGGTGTCGCTATCATCGCTGCCAGCGGGGAGCCGGCTAGCCAGTCGGCGATGGCCCAACAGGCGGGCCAGGCGGCGCGGTGTCAGGCCGTTGACATCGCGCGCTGCGCCCGGAGCTCCGGCCTCGTCAATCAGCAGGCTGCAGACCTGGTAGCGGCCGCCGCTGGCTGCCGCGTGAAGCGGCGATGTGATGCCGCCAGCCGAGGACGCCGAGAAGCCGCGCGCCAACAGGTACCGCGCAGCTCCGACGGCACCGTGAAACGCGGCCGGGCTGAGTGGCGCCCCGACGCAGCGGGCAGCTTCGAGGCCGCCGTTTTCATGCTCCCCTGGGCCGTCAGCGCCGAGCTGGCTGAAAATTTCGTCGAATTCGTCGTCCCCGCCGCTTTTGGCTTGCCGCACATCGGCCTCGTCTATAGTGGCGCGCGAGTCTTCGCTTTCTCTGTCGTCACTGTCGAATTCACCATCCTTGACTTCATTTTCGACGCTGTCTAGACTGGCGCTGGGCACCTCCGCGCCGCCGCCGCTGCCGACAAGGCCGAAGCAGGACATGGCCAATCCGGCCAGGTACTCCATCATTCGGACGTGATTTCCAGCAGCTGCCAGCGCGAATCCGTCGGCTCCGTAGGCGGTGACTCGCTTGGTGTCCACGCGTCCTTGACAACCGCCAGATTCTACTAAGGCACGCGCCGCATCTAGACGGCCCAGACGACAGGCGACGTGAAACGGACTCCAGCCCAGCAGGTTGACGGGATCCGGGTCCAGGCGGTGTTGGTCGATCAGCTGACGGATGCCGCTAGCGCAACCACCAGCCGCAGCGTAGTGCAGCGCCGTGTTGCCGTGATTGTCCAAGCGTTGCAAATCTTCCGAGGCCGACGGCGCAGACAGGCGAGCCAAGATGGCGTCCTGATTGCCCTTCAAAAGCACCGAGAAGACGACTGTGCCGCTGGTTGAAGTCTTCAATTGTTGCAAGAACACGTGGGAAAATGCTTTTTCATTTTTCTAAGTGCCTTCATTAGCCATAAAATTTCTTATCTTATGGATTGGTCTAAGATTTGACCGTTAATGGCTTAACACGCAAGATCGTATAGCCAAATTTAGCAAATCATAGACAGGTGGGCAAAGATATGATTTTGTGTGATATTTCAAAGACATGTGCAAATATATTTCACTTAGTACTGAAAGCTCTTGTATAAATCGAAGGTTTGATAAGGATTTTTTAGTGAGGTGACTGCGTAAATTGACAGTCGGATAACGATTGGCTGGTGGGGCGACTGTTTACATCGACAGACGGATAAGGATTGGCTGGTGGGGCGACTGTGTACATTGACAGTCGGATAAGGATTGGCTGGTGGGGCGACTGTGTACATTGATAATCGGATAAGGATTGGCTGGTGGGGCGACTGCGTACATTGACAGCCGGATAAGGGTTGGCTGGTGGGGCGACTGCGTACATTGACAGTCGGATAAGGATTGGCTGGTGGGGCG
Source organism: Macrostomum hystrix (assembly GCA_950097015.1). Lineage (NCBI taxonomy): Eukaryota > Metazoa > Platyhelminthes > Macrostomidae > Macrostomum > Macrostomum hystrix. The sequence goes on from CATNEN010000028.1 coordinate 493,228, forward strand.
ACTGTGTACATTGACAGTCGGATAAGGATTGGCTGGTGGGGCGACTGTGTACATTGACAGTCGGATAAGGATTGGCTGGTGGGGCGACTGCGTACATTGACAGTCGGATAAGGATTGGCTGGTGGGGCGACTGCGTACATCGACTGACGGATAAGGATTGGCTGGTGGGGCGACTGTGTACATTGACAGACGGATAAGGATTGGCTGGTGGGGCGACTGTGTACATTGACAGACGGATAAGGATTGGCTGGTGGGGCGACTGCGTACATTGACAGTCGGATAAGGATTGGCTGGTGGGGCGACTGTGTACATTGACAGTCGGATAAGGATTGGCTGGTGGGGCGACTGCGTACATTGACAGTCGGATAAGGATTGGCTGGTGGGGCGACTGCGTACATCGACTGACGGATAAGGATTGGCTGGTGGGGCGACTGTGTACATTGACAGTCGGATAAGGATTGGCTGGTGGGGCGACTGTGTACATTGACAGTCGGATAAGGATTGGCTGTTAGGGCAACTGTTTACGTTGTGCTTGAATTCTGCTATTGTTTAACAGTAGAAAGACACGTGGGTATTTTAGATACCCATACTTTTATTTTTTTTGTTCCTGCCAGGGTATTCAATGAGTTTCTTTCTACAGTTTAGAGTCTAAATTAAACTTTTAATTTACATTTGCCTAAACTCACCGCGAGAAATCAATAGATTGAAAATCACAGCAACGATCATAATCATAGTTTGTTACAACTTTGAAAATTGTGAATTGTGACAGCCAACGTGCTAGTCTACAGTGGCTTAAAAGTCTATATTTACTGGCTCGAAATATAAACTTGCATTAAAAGAAAAATATCACAAATAGAAAGTCAGACTACGATTAACATTTAGACACAAATTTACTAATTTAAAATGAATATAAAAGAAAGCGTAAAGTAGTGCATGTATTTGTAAACAAAAGCACATTTATAAATCCAGAATGGAAAAGGAACTCAAATTTTAATCAGTTTTTTGTATCTTTTCTGTTTACAATCACCGAACATACCTTTTAAATATATTTGTTTGATTGCAATTCTTTACAAGAAATTAGTGAGGTACACACAGGTACACATCGACAAAATATATAAGATAAAAGCAATATCTTACATTCTTGGATATAAATACATAGTTATTTGAAATTGAAAACTTGAATATGCATAAAGAGTAAAGTCAACATGAAAGAAATGTGATCTTAAAACACGCAGCTCATGAATAAGTAAATGTTTAATTCTGCAAACAGAGCCTCTTTAAAATCTGTCGCTAACTTGGGTTTATAGTTCTGACCAGCGTTAATCAATTAACATTGGTCGGGAAAGTGTGTACATTCAGGGATGGATAGGGATTGGTCAGGAAAGTGTGTACATTCAAGGATGGATAGGGATTGGTCAGGAAAGTGTGTACATTCAGGGATGGATAGGGATTGGTCAGGAAAGTGTGTACATTCAAGGATGGATAGGGATTGGTCAGGAAAGTGTGTAAATTCAGGGATGGATAGGGATTGGTCAGGAAAGTGTGTACATTCAAGGATGGATAGGGATTGGCTAGGAGTATGTACATTGAGGGATAGATAGGAGGAGTGTGTACATTGAGGGATAGATAGGAGGAGTATGTACAATGAGGGATAAATAGGAGGAGTATGTACAATGAGGGATAGATATGAGGAGTATGTACATTGAGGGATAGATAGGAGGAGTATCTACATTGAGGGATAGATATAGAAGGAGTATGTACATTGAGGGATAGATAGGAGGAGTATGTACATTGAGGGATAGATATAGAAGGAGTATGTACATTGAGGGATAGATAGGAGGAGTATGTACATTGAGGGATAGATAGGAGGAGTATGTACATCGAGAGATAGATAGGAGGAGTATGTACATTGAGGAAAATATCTTCGTCGGGAAAGTGGGTAGAGTGTGGGATGGAATTAATTAAGCATTTTTGTATTACAACTAACGGGAGGCCCATGTCATGAAGTAGTCCACATATTGTAAGTGCAATGGTCATTCAGCCAGCCTTATTCAGTATCGTCGGTCCCTTTGACAACAATCTCGCCCAGTTCGGCAAGACGCTGACGAAGACGATCCCGTTCGGCTTCGGCAGCGGCGAGGCGTCGATCTCGACTGGTGAGCTGGGCCTCCAGCTGGCGCACCCGCCGGCAGAGGGACTCGATTTGTAGGCGCAGATTCCGCACTGCCAGAGCCTCCTTAGGCGAGGGCGAGAGAGTGGAGGAGTATGCCGCAGTATCGACCGACGGAGTCGAGCGAATCAGGAGAGGCATGTTGTGCAGGAGCTGCTGCTGCTGCTGCTGCTGCTGCTGCTCTTCTTGCCGTAGCTTAGCTGCAAGCAGTTTACTTGTTAGCTGGGCCCGCTCCAGCGCCTGGCGCTCCTTTGCGGCCTGAATTTGCGTAAGAGATTGGCTGATAGGTGCGACTGCGTACATTGATAATCGGATAAGGATTGGCTGGTGGGGCGACTGCGTACATTGATAATCGGATAAGGGTTGGCTGGTGGGGCGACTGCATACATTGACAGTCGAATAAGGGTTGGCTGGTGGGGCGACTGCATACATTGACAGTCGAATAAGGGTTGGCTGGTGGGGCGACTGCGTACATTGACAGTCGGATAAGGATTGGCTGGTGGGGCGACTGCGTACATTGATAATCGGATAAGGATTGGCTGGTGGGGCGACTGCGTACATTGACAGACGGATAAGGATTGGCTGGTGGGGCGACTGCGTACATTGACAGACGGATAAGGATTGGCTGGTGGGGCGACTGCGTACATTGACAGACGGATAAGGATTGGCTGGTGGGGCGACTGCGTACATTGACAGACGGATAAGGATTGGTTGGTGGGGCGACTGCGTACATTGATAATCGGATAAGGATTGGCTGGTGGGGCGACTGCGTACATTGACAGCCGGATAAGGGTTGGCTGGTGGGGCGACTGCGTACATTGACAGACGGATAAGGATTGGCTGGTGGGGCGACTGCGTACATTGACAGACGGATAAGGATTGGTTGGTGGGGCGACTGCGTACATTGATAATCGGATAAGGATTGGCTGGTGGGGCGACTGCGTACATTGACAGCCGGATAAGGGTTGGCTGGTGGGGCGACTGTGTACATTGACAGCCGGATAAGGGTTGGCTGGTGGGGCGACTGCGTACATTGACAGACGGATAAGGATTGGCTGGTGGGGCGACTGTGCCCATTAAAGTGTCAGGCTTTGCACTCACCACCAGGCGCTGCTGAGCCAGTCGAGTGAGCTCAGTCTGAGTCTCCAGGTATCGTCGGCAGTCCGTGGCGGCGGCTTCCAATTCTCGCTGTTGCTGTTGCACCAGACGGGTTAAAAAATTGCGCCAGCAGTTCAGCTCCGCTACCGAACCGGCACTGTCATTGTCAACGGCAGTCTTCGAGACAGTCTTGTTGCCATAGCGATACGAGTGCTCATCTAGCAGGCCCTCATCGTCATCTTGTGCGATGACCAAATAGTCTTCTTCATCAGATGCTGATATTAAAGATCTGGCAGCCATGCCGCTAACAATTTTTGCACCGTTTCGCTCAATATTCCAATATACTAAAAATGAAAACTATCTATATTTAACTCAAGATCTGCTAGTGCAGCTGCAATTTGAGGATGAGGCTGAAAATTCAGACAGAAATTATTCATTAGGAGAAACTGGACCTCGATCTGATAAACACACCTTGACTTCGGCACCTGAAACTGCCCCAACACAATCTGATAAACACACCTTGACTTCGGCACCTGAAACTGCCCCAACACAATCTGATAAACACACCTTGACTTCGGCACCTGAAACTGTCCCAACACAATCTGATAAACACAACTTGACTTCGGCACCTGAAACTGCCCCAACACAATCTGATAAACACACCTTGACTTCGGCACCTGAAACTGTCCCAACACAATCTGATAAACACAACTTGACTTCGGCACCTGAAACTGCCCCAACACAATCTGATAAACACACCTTGACTTCGGCACCTGAAACTGCACCAACACAATCTGATAAACACAACTTGACTTCGGCACCTGAAACTGCCCCAACACAATCTGATAAACACACCTTGACTTCGGCACCTGAAACTGCACCAACACAATCTGATAAACACAACTTGACTTCGGCACCTGAAACTGCACCAACACAATCTGATAAACACACCTTGACTTCGGCACCTGAAACTGCACCAACACAATCTGATAAACACAACTTGACTTCGGCACCTGAAACTGCACCAACACAATCTGATAAACACAACTTGACTTCGGCACCTGAAACTGCCCCAACACAATCTGATAAACACACCTTGACTTCGGCACCTGAAACTGCCCCAACACAATCTGATAAACACACCTTGACTTCGGCACCTGAAACTGCACCAACACAATCTGATAAACACACCTTGACTTCGGCACCTGAAACTGCACCAACACAATCTGATAAACACACCTTGACTTCGGCACCTGAAACTGCCCAACACAATCTGATAAACACACCTTGACTTCGGCACCTGAAACTGCCCCAACACAATCTGATAAACACACCTTGACTTCGGCACCTGAAACTGTCCCAACACAATCTGATAAACACAACTTGACTTCGGCACCTGAAACTGCCCCAACACAATCTGATAAACACACCTTGACTTCGGCACCTGAAACTGCACCAACACAATCTGATAAACACAACTTGACTTCGGCACCTGAAACTGCACCAACACAATCTGATAAACACACCTTGACTTCGGCACCTGAAACTGCACCAACACAATCTGATAAACACACATTGACTTCGGCACCTGAAACTGCCCCAACACAATCTGATAAACACACATTGACTTCGGCACCTGAAACTGCACCAACACAATCTGATAAACACACATTGACTTCGGCACCTGAAACTGCCCCAACACAATCTGATAAACACACATTGACTTCGGCACCTGAAACTGCCCCAACACAATCTGATAAACACACATTGACTTCGGCACCTGAAACTGCACCAACACAATCTGATAAACACTTATTTTACTAGGCAATCTAAAATAAAATAACACAGAAAGCTGTTAAGAAATTTCAGTGCTTAAAACAAATTCCATTTTTTTCAATTAAACAAAGAACAGCTTGCCCGTTAAACAGAAATGAATGTCGACTGTGCAAGGAGAATAGAAAAAATAAATTTGAATATAAAATAATATTAGGGAAGTTACAAAAAGCAAGGTGCTTAGAAGAATATGAAATCAGGGGACTTCGCGAGGCGATATATGAACACAATGTCAGACACCATAGTAAGTGAGCAATTTAAATGCCATTTCTATAATTATATTTTATAAACTAATTCAAACTAAGGTAGTGAGAACGCTTCTTTTGCTGATTTAGTCAGTTTTTAAGATGAAGAAATTATGACAATGATGAAATTGACAAACAAAAAGTTCAATATTTAACAATGCGACTTAACCAAGTGGCCAATATGAAACAATAGGCACAGTATGTCAGACTGAATAAACCGAAATGAATAATAATGACTCGTCACTGGGATAAAACTGTAAGAATTTAAATACACTTGCAGTCCAGACTTTGTCGGCGATTAAGAAAACGGAATTTAGAATGCGAAAAAGACGAGAAACTTACAATGGCCTTAAACATCAAATTATGGGGGATGTCATTCTTCTGTCTTTACAATGCAAGCCAGTCGAGATATAAACGCGCATTACTCGCTACTAACTGGGACAAAATCGATGAGTAGCGAGTAGAGCGCATGAAAAGACAAAATGACAAACAAAAAAGTGATTAAATATTCAAATGAAACTTAAATAATAGCTTTTTTTTACATTTTTCAAAAACTGAATTGTGTATCTCGGCTTTAGCAACCAAGAGCGTCGTCATTAACGCCGTTCTTAGCGACCACCGGGCGCGCCAACGCTGACTCGAATAGTCGAGTGCCGCTGAAGCCGACTTCCAATTCGGCCGGCTCCGTTGAATTGGCGACAGCGGCTTCCATTGAGGCTGCCGTTGCTCGGCGAAGCGGGCCGCCAACAGCTCCGCTGCCGCCGACGACAGCCGCAGATGCGGCATCTTCGGCGCCGGGCGGCAAGTCAAACGCCGCGTCCACAACAGAGTAGGGTGTGAGGCCGAGCTGCATCAGCTGAGCTTTGGCGGGCTCGAGCTCGCGACCCTCAATCAGTAGGTGCTGATCGTAGGGCGCCACCCCGTAGGCTTCCATGAGGAGAAGCTTCAAATCTTGGACAGTGGCATCCGACGCGACGTCAAAGCGACGATCTGTTGGTTTGCGACGAATTCGTGCGGAGCGCCAAGGCTGCTGCTGCTGGTGCTGGTGCTCACCCTTTGCACACTTCGCCGGCGGCGACTTTATTTCATCATTAATGTCATCATTCTTATTAGAATCTGCGTCACCGGAGTCGGCGGCAGCGGCTGACTCCGACGTCGACGATGCTGACGCAGCAGCGGCGCGTTTCCGACTACCGCCGACGCTTGACCGGGTGCCAAAGGCGGCCCCGACTAGCCTGGCAGACGAGCTATCATCGGCAACTCGAACGTAGATGGTCATCTTGAAGACGTTGTCTGCGCCGGCAGTTGCCGGCGCGGCAGCGGCGTCGTCATTGTCAGCGTCGGTGGTGGAGGCCCCGCTGCCGTTGTTGCAGCACTCTTTGCAGACATCCGGCTGGCAGGTGTCGTCCTCTAGGCGATAGATTTCAACGCCGTCGCTCTTGTAGGCCTCAACCAGGGCCAGCCATTCGCTGGGTGCCAACGCCACTAAGCCGGAGTCCACGGAGTCTGGCCGGCATTGAAGTCCGCCGTGCTGGCACAGGTGATGAGAGTTCGGCACAGGACCTTCCGGCGGCTCAGCTAACGGAGTAGTTGTCGACTCCTCCTCGGCGGCGGAAGCGGCAGCCGCTGATGCCACAAAGCGACGCCAGAGAGCAAGAAAGTCGACGTCTGCATAGTAGATCCTGCCGCCGCAGTCGGTAACGCTTAACTGTCGGTGAGGGCCGCCTCCGCCAGGCCGGTGCCGTTTGAGATGGGCGGACAGGTGAAACAGGGCGTCGGATTCGGCCTTGGCCCGGCTCGCCAGGCGACTCCGCTGCTCCGAGCAAGTCGGGCAGGGCTGGGCATCGTGCCAGTAGGTCGGGCAGCCAGGAAAATAGGCGGCCAAGCGCTGCCAGACCTCCTCGTTAAGGAGGCGCCGGCGGCCGGTTTCGCAGCAGAGATTGCCATGCTGGCAGAGCAGGTCTTCGTTAAAGGCGAAATTGACAGTCGAAACGGCGGTAGCGCCGTTGGAGAGAGAAGATTGTACCAAATTACTGCCAGATAATTGGCCGCCTGCTTTTTTAAATGCAAGTTAAGTAAAGTAAAAGACAATAATAAATTTAGTATTTTATAACTGCCCCTGAGAATTGAGTGGCAGAGCGGTTCAACCCGTTCGCCTTTCGCACAAATGTCCCTGAGCTTGATTCTTTTGACGCGCAGCCGCGAAGAGAAGGCTTGGGGGCTCGTCGTACAATTTACGCCATTGAGGGCCAACCTCCAAGGCACAGTGAGAGTACACTGCCTGACGATGAGAAAGTCAAGTCAGATGTACACACCCGTGTTCGTGTGTGCTCAGGAGTCAGCAGAATGGACAGAATTGCCTCTCCAGTTGTTCTACCTGTCCCCAATCGGGTCAGATGTGCAGTCGACAGCACAGCCGAAGCTATTGCGCGGCGCATTTGAAGGCTACATATGGCTTTTCATTCCATGAACTCCGGTCCATGGATGACAAGTGTCTTGCTAAATGGCGAAAATTGTTCCAATGGAGTCAAGAATCGAACCTCCGACCGTGAAATCGTTAGTCCGACGTTTTAAACACATGGCAACAACCCTTTCTACATGCTTCCACATTAAAAAAGGCTTAGCAAGATAAGATTACTTATTTCCATAAACAGTTTGTTAACGAGTCTACGAGTTGTAAAATGTCTTTGTTACAGACACATATTTAGGGGGTCGATGGCAGAGCGGTTATCGCGTTTGCCTCTCGCACCAAGGTCCCCATGTTCGATTCCGCGGCGAGGCCACATTTATTTGGGGCGCAGCCGCGGAGAGAAAGCTTGGGGAGCTTGTCGTGCAATCTACACCCCTAAGGGCCAACCTCCAAGGCACAGTGAGAGTGTACACTGCCTGACGATGAGAAAGTCAGGGCAGATGTACACACCTGTGTGAGTGTGTGCCTGAGTACAGTATCTGTATATCTGAGCGCGTGTGCTCAGTAGTCAGCGGAATGGACAGAATTGCTCGTCGCTTGCTGCAGGTTTAGAGTCACCAAATAATGTGCCATTGCCCGCAGCCCTCCAGAAAACATATTTGCCACTCACTTGACGAAACTCCGTCTGTTGGCAACGTTGAGCCGTCATCAATATTAGTGTTGTCATCTTCGCCTGCGGCTGAGATAGAATCGGATCGAGTTGGAATCGAGGTTGGACCAGAAGTGGACTCGGAATACTCCTGCTGCTGCTGCTGCTGCTGCTGGTGTTGCTGGTGTTGCTGCTGCAGCTGCTGGCGGGCGATGTTCTTCCAAGAGCGCAAAGATTTTGTGCCAACCCAGGCCGAACGAGTGCTGGAATCTTGGCCAGCCTGCTTTTAGAGAGATGAGTAGAGAGGGTAGACAATAGCTGTGTTACCTGTTAGACAATGGTAGTGTCTAGTTAGACAATGGTAGTGTCTAGTTAGACAATGGTAGCGTCTAGTTAGACAATGGTAGCGTCTAGTTAGACTATGGTAGTGTCTAACTGTTAGACGATGGTAGTGTCTACCTGTTAGACAATGGTAGTGTCTAACTGTTAGTCAATGGTAGTGTCTACCTGTTAGACAATGGTAGTGTCTAGTTAGACAATGGTAGTGTCTAGTTAGACAATGGTAGCGTCTAGTTAGACAATGGTAGCGTCTAGTTAGACAATGGTAGTGTCTACCTGTTAGACAAGGGCAGTAGTGTCTACCTGTTTGTCTAGGTAACCTAGTTACCCTAAGTAAAAGCCTTAAATCATAGGGGATTCGAACTAAGGACCCCCGAAGAGTACGAAAAATCCAATCCGAAAATTACCGCATGATGATATTCGGGCCTCTTCTTAGCCGCCTTATCAATGATCTTGGCGTCGGCAGTCAGTCTGGCATCCAATCGAATCCTGGCACATCGCTGACGCACGCAGGCCAGGCAGAGAGCGGATTCGCCAGCTAAGAATGGCGCCGGAACAGGCGTCACAATCGAGTCAATTGAGGCAACATCGTCTTCTCTGTCCTTATCGTCAGTGGGTGCGGACGCGTTGTTATTAGTGACGTCATTACTAGCGACAGTTGGGACAGACAAGAAGTCGAACATTTCCCTGCTGACAGCTTTGATGTGGGGCCCAACGCTGTCCGGCAATAGGCAGCTGTGCGGACACAAGTACTGAGTGTAGGAGCAAGATTCCAGGCTGCGCTGAAAGTAGGTGGCAGAGTCGCTGGATTCGCCCAGATCGCTGGCCGCGCTGTTGAAGATGGTCTGCGAAATCACGGGTTTGATTGATTGATAGGTTGATTGATTTCGATGCTCCGAAAGCAGATAACCGATCCTAAAGTGGATCGCCGATCTTAACGCGGATCGTATGATATCCTAAATTGCATCGCCAGTATCCTAAATAGGATCGTATGATATCCTAAATGGGATCGTATGATATCCTAAATGGGATCGTATGATATCCTAAATGGGATCGTATGATATCCTAAATGGGATCGTATGATATCCTAAATGGGATCGTATGATATCCTAAATGGGATCGTATGATATCCTAAATGGGATCGTATGATATCCAAACCCTGTAAAAAATTCGGCTGCTTCTTCGGCGGGTTTTTTGTGCAAAATAGGAGTGGAAACTACCAAAATCCCCCCTATCTCGCAAGAGTTAAAGAAACCACCCAGGAAGCAGCCGATGTAACCGTAAATTGTGCGGAAACCGCCGAAGAATCACCCGAACCAGTGGCCCATGGGACAACTAGAGAATTATTTACGGGCGATTCCTCGGCGGTTTCTGAGCATGGAATCTTCCGAACTGGAGGATTTTTTGGGTGATTCCATTTCGCCACCAAGAAGCACCGAGAAAACGCCCAGTCGGGTAGATTCTAAGCATGGAATCATCCGATTGGTATGTTTCCAGCGTTCAGCTGTTTCTTTTTCTGGAAACACCGCAGATTCCAACTGGAATCAGCCAAAGAAACATCCCTATATTTAGCGGGAAATGGGATCGTATGTTATCCTAAATTGGGTCCTATGATATAAAGTGGATTGTTCCTAAAGTTCCCCTAGACAATGGGAACAATAAACCTGTTATGACAATGGAAAGAACTAAAAAACAATGCCAAAAGGAATAATCCAGGTGTTAAACAGACAGCCAGAGCTCACCTGCAGCCAAGTGGAAGGCACAAAAGCGTGACAATCAACCCGCTGCAGATGCGGCAATATCCGGCTAGCCAATCCGCCGAGGAAGTCGCGATGTCGACGCTCTCGACGAGCCTCGGCGCTAATCAGCCTAGCCCTGGCGGCGTTCTCAGCCAGAACCTGGTTGGCTAAGCCGGCTGGCACACTGGCCAGACTGGGCGGACTAGACCGATGCGATTCGAACACGCTGCGCCTCTCGTAGACTAGAATGTAGGCATTCTGAGACAGGTGCCAGTCTTTACCAGGCAGGCCGACTGATGCCTTCTCAGTCAGGCGGCTAGCTGAATAGCCCATAGACTGTTCCAGTTTTTCCTCCTGACGCTTTAATAGTTTGTGCTTCACCCGATAGACTTGACTGTCGTTGCAGACTATCCAGCCGCGTGTGTAGTCGCGTACTAGAGCCACATAGTGACCGCCAGTAGCCTGATCAGCACATGCGAGCAGTTTATGGCGAGAAGTTAATCTGTTGTTGTGTTTCGTTTTAAAGAGAAAAATGGAAGAAAAGGAAAGAGAAGAGAACGAAGGGTGAGGGAAGGAGAGAGAGAAAGTAGGGAGGGATTAGAGAGAAGAGAAGGGAGAAAGGGGGGAGAAGGAAGAAAGGAGAGAAGGGAGAGAGTGGAGAAGAGAGAGTAGAGAAGGGAGAGAATAGAGAAAGGAGATGAGAGAAGGGAGAGAGTAGAGAAGGGAGAGAGTAGAGAAGGGAGATGAGAGAAGAGAGAGAGTAGAGAAGGGAGAGAATAGAGAAAGGAGATGAGAGAAGGGAGAGAGTAGAGAAGGGAGAGAGTAGAGAAGAGAGAATAGAGAAGGGAGAGAGCACAACAGCACATGCCCCGAAACCTCTAAAGATCAGAAGTATATTTATTATTATTTTGCGAAGCTGCGCGAAGCACATAATTTAAACAGATAACAATTAGCGACTCACCTGCGGTCCGATGTGAATGAGCACTGCCTTGAGAATGTATGGCTCGGAGCCGGGTAGAAACTCGGCCATATCAAGCAGCTCCGGATAGACAATGGGTAGCTTGACCTTCTTCTTGCGCAGAGTGCGCATATCGAAGTCGAATCGCATCAGCTGCAGGCAGAGCTCTTCTGGTAGGGACAGCAGTTCGACTCCAATGCTGGCGTCACTGGGCGCCTGGCACACTGGGCAGTTGTACTGATTCTCACCCGACAGATTCTGGTGAGAGAGGAACTCGCGAAGGCACTCTGTGAGCTGGGGACTGGTCAGGTTTAAGCACAATTCGTGAAAGCTCGACTCCTGCTCCGACTGATACTGGCAGGTCTGGCAGCGAGTGACGTATCTGCGAATTTGTAAATTTGTTTTATGGTTAACGGAACTTAAGTTCTAGTGAATTAATATATATATATAGATAGATAGTTTTGAATTTTAGTATAGGGATTTCATATTAGCGGAAGCTAAAATAACGAATTTCATATTAGCGGAAGCTGAATCAACGAATTTCATATTAGCGGAAGCTGAATCAACGAATTTCATATTAGCGGAAGCTGAATTAACGAATTTCATATTAGCAGAAGCTGAGTTAAAGAATTTTATTTTAGCGGATGCTGAATTAACGAATTTTTAATAATCCGATGCTAAATTAGCGACTTTCCGACTAGCCGATGCTGCATTAACGAATTTCAGATTAGAGGATACTACATGAACAGAATTTAGATTTAACATCTTCGCTTTCAGATAAGAGTAGGTTGAATAAATGGATTATGAATTCAGAGGTTGAATTAACTGATTTTCCGATGAAAGAAGATAAAATAAACAAAATTAAATTAATTATTTATGAAAACTTTCAATCGACAGATTGATCGACAGCCAGTAAAAACTGAAAATAACTGATGATAATTGGCTCATTACCTGTAAGATCCCGTGAAAGTCTTCATAACATTGTCGCCGCACTGGTCAAATCTTCGCTCCAAAAGCTGGCGGAATAGAACCCTGAACTCGCTGGCGTCCTGTTGAATTGACTTGTCCAAATTTAGCGCCTCAATAAATGCCAGCGGCTCGCAGACGGCGCCGTGCTGCAATTGCAGGCGAGCGAAGATGCTCTGCAGCTCCCTGATGATGGCGTCGTCCTCCGATGGCAGACGATAGACGGCCTGCACCAGCTCCGGACTGCGCAGGTAGAGCTGCAGCAGAGAGTTCAGATAGCAGGTGTTGCCGTAGTTAGTAAGGCCGATAGGGCCATCGTCGGACTGCGCAGCGTCGGCGGCCTCGTCAGCCGCGGCGTCGTCATTGTCGGCCTTGGCATTCACGCTTTCATTATCGGCGGACGAAGATGACGAAGATTTGGCAGCAGCGGCGGCTGCGGCTGCCAATGAGGTGGCGGCTTCGGCTGTCTCCGCAAATTTATCGGGTCCCAGGCCGTTGAGGCAACAAGGATTCTGGCGACAATTGGCTCGACATGCTCCAAGCGGACAGGTCTCCAGCAGCAGGTTGTAGGCCTTCATCAGCTGGTGGTCGGTGATGCTGTCTGGCTCGGTCTTTTCTGTCCAAGACCAGCGCTCGTCTAGAGTTTTTGCTTTTGATTTAGCGCCGGCCATGCCGCCCGCGGCTGCAGAGTGTCAGTTTGATTTCATTTTAGCTACATTCAATAATTGCAGGTGCTTTACTAGGGACATAGGCACTCTTTTGTGCCTTTGTGTCTTTCATTGTTTTATTGCCCCACCGTAAACTTTTTATTTCTGTTGCCTCACTCCAAATATTTCTTTCCCTTCAGTAGCCCCACCCCAAATCTTTCTATCCCTCTAGATGCCCCACCCCAAATCTTTCTATCCCTCTAGTTGCCCCACCCCAAATCTTTCTATCCCTCTAGTTGCCCCACCCCAAATCTTTCTATCCCTCTAGTTGCCCCACCTCATATCTTTCTATCCCTCTAGTATCCCTATGGACTTTCTATCTCTCCGATTGCTCCACCCAAATCATTCTATCCATTTAGCTTTCCCACCATCTTTCTGTCCCTCAATTTGCTCCAAAGTTTCTCCCCCTGATTGCCACAACAAGCCATCAATAGTATTTGTATATCTTTCCAGTAGCTTAACACACCAAAATTAGATTTTAATATTCTACCCACCCATACACTTTACTACACTTCACTACATTACACTTTAAAATTAAATTAAGAGTAACATTATTTTTACAACAGATTGGCAGTCACTATTATTGTAAGCAGTTTGAAAAAATGCATAAAATTTACACATACATTATAGACACTAAAAAAGGTACACAAATAAATTAATTAAGCGTCATCTTCGTCGCTATCCGGCACAATGGGCGGCGCGGCAGCCGCCGAAGCGACGCCTTTGCGCTGCAGGTAGCGCTGCCTGGCGTCCGACACGGCGTCGGCATTGTTGCGTCGTCGGAGCTTCACAAGCAGGAGAGGATCTAGCACTGCGTCGCCGGCTTTAGACGACGATGTCGCCGCAGCCGCGTTGTCGGACGATGTCGAACTAGACCTTGACCTTGACCTCGACCTACCACGACGTCGTCTCTGAGAATGCCGATCTTGATGACGATTTTTATATCGATCTCGACTGTCTTCGTTGATGGACTTCGATGAAGCTGACGATGGCTTGGCCAGCGGCTGAGGCTGAGCTGCTGCAGGAGCCGGCTCCTCCGGCTGACGCTTGCGACCGTGGTCGAGCAGATTGCGATAGAAGCCAGTCAGATCGTGCTGCTTCGCTGCGTCTTGCCTGAAAGATTAATATTGTTTTAAAATAATAGGTTGTGTTTGGTAATGCTTGATTCTCATCCTTACTCCAAATGGCTTTGAATTTATCTTTCTGCTAATACGAGCTAAAACAAAAAACATGCAACTAAAACAAAAGCTCCAACACATCTGCCAAATCATAATCTTTCCATTTTATAAAACCTGCCTAAACCATTAAGTCCCATTAAAAAATCAACTTGCAAAATGTTGAAAAATTGAATCTCTATTCTAAGAAATAATTCAAGCTTTCTTTTCTTTAGAAGATGGCAAATCTCCATACAACTTTCCTTCCGTAGAAATGTGAGATTTTAAAAATGTCTATCCACCAAGTTGCCCCACCCCAAATCTTTCTATCAACCCAGTTGCCCTACCCCAAATCTTTCTATCCACCCAGTTGCCCTACCCCAAATCTTTCTATCCACCCAGTTGCCCCACCCCAAATCTTTCTATCCACCAAGTTGCCCCACCCCAAATCTTTCTATCCACCAAGTTGCCCCACCCCAAATATTTCTATCAACACAGTTGCCCTACCCCAAATCTTTCTATCCACCCAGTTGCCCTACCCCAAATCTTTCTATCCACCAAGTTGCCCTACCCCTAATCTTTCTGTCCACCCAGTTGCCCCACCCCAAATATTTCTGTCCACCCAGTTGCCCCACCCCAAATATTTCTGTCCACCCAGTTGCCCTACCCCAAATCTTTCTATCCACCCAGTTGCCCTACCCCAAATCTTTCTGTCCACCCAGTTGCCCTACCCCTAATCTTTCTGTCCACCCAGTTGCCCCACCCCAAATATTTCTGTCCACCCAGTTGCCCTACCCCAAATCTTTCTATCCACCCAGTTGCCCTACCCCAAATCTTTCTGTCCACCCAGTTGCCCTACCCCTAATCTTTCTGTCCACCCAGTTGCCCCACCCCAAATATTTCTGTCCACCCAGTTGCCCCACCCCAAATCTTTTCATCCACCCAGTTGCCCCACCCCAAATATTTCTGTCCACCCAGTTGCCCCACCCCAAATCTATCTGTCCACTTAGATTGTTTGTTTCTTTAAAACATCCCAACCGAGAAAGATTCAATTACCTAGCATCCTTGGCCTCCTGCAGTTTGTGCTGCCGTTCAAGCTCGGTGAATTCCGCTAGCTTCTTCTTATAAGCCGAAGTGACAAAGGCCTCTTTATCGGCGTAGAGCTCGCCTTCGGCTTCGCGTTCCGCTTGAACCTTTCGCTCCCTCTGGTATTCACGCTCCATTTGGCGTTCGCCGGCCGACCGCATCAGGCCGCCGATGTACTTCGGTGCCCGATCGCTCACAGTCTTGACGGCGCCAGTGTCGCGCGGTCGCCGCTCTGTTATCTGATCATAGATTGAGTCGTATTCGAATATACTCGGATCTTCGGCCAGGCATTTGTCGATGTCGACCCGGGTGGAGCTCTTCAATCGGCTGTGGCCGGCCGCCTCCAGGGCAGCCCGGCGGGGGTCGAATTTCTTGGCGAATTTCGCATCGAATTTGGCCTCAGCCTCCCCATCGGAATCGCTCTCGTCGAATATCGACGGTCGGGCTAGTTGCTGCGTTTGCTTCTGCTGCTGCTGTTGCAATTTTTTTGCCCTTTCTTCGCCGGGAATAATCAAGCCGTAGGATTTGTTTTTGTCGCCAGTTCGTGACATTGCTTAAGACTGCAAATGTTTGACATTTGCCTTTTTTAACTGGTATAAAATATATAAATGTTTTAAGTCAACGAAGGCATGCACTCACACAGATACTTATATGTACATCTACCCTGACTCTGAGCCATGGTACGCTCTCATTGTGCCTATATCAACTGCACGACAAGCACCCAAGCCTTGTCTCCACTGAGACCCTGGGGGTATAACTGGCTAGTCGTATATACTAAAAATGCTATTGCTTATTTAATTGCTTGCTTGCGACTAGGATATAAAGTCACGAGATGAACGAAAACACACTTTTAACCAGGTAAAAATTCGCAAATGAATGCAAAAAATGCTGATAAAATATATTTAAATGTCGAATTTTTTACAAACTTGCACAAACATAACAATAGAAATAAATGCTTGATTCTTCAATCATCAGCCAGTAGATCTCGCACAGACTCCAATCGCATTCCGTACAACGATCGAAACGCCATTCCAGGCACCGGACCGTCGGGATCGTCGCCGGCTTCGCTGTCCAGGAAGCGTTCCGGCAGTTCGCGAGCAGCCACTGGCCAAGCGCCGCCTGTGTCTGCCAGCCTAATTTAAATGCACGAAATAAGACAAAACTGACCACATTACTATTAGTAGGGTAATGAGAAATGCACCATTTCTACAGAAATAGTTCTTAAACACCCCACCTTAATAGTAGACGCATCAGCGGACCAATTGGCAAGTCTGGCAGGCCAGTGACCAAGCCGCGAGCGCCGCTGCGACAGCGTTCAACCAATGGCAGTCTAGCGTGCCGCAGGCCCAGTTGTTCAGCCCTGGCAGCCGACAAACGATTGGTTACATCGCCAGACGAACTGACACCTATGATCAAGGCTAGAGGCGGCGTTGGCGATTTTCTAGCCGAGCTAGATGAAGAAGGCGAGAGTGAGACAGGTCGGAACAGGCGTTCAGCTGAGGGGGCCTCGACGCGCGAGAAAGCGGACAGGTATAACAGACGATCGCGGCCGTACCTTAAAATGATTAAGAACAGCAGTGGACAGTGACAGCGAGTAGTCGGGGTCTCGATATACCGCAAAATACTTTGTCTTCCTATCTTACTGCCAGACCGCCATAAAAATTTTAAGTACAAAGTAACAAAGCACTAACTCCTGGAAGACTCTCTCCTGGCTCGTTGTACATAATATTCTCGTGTAGACCTTGTGATTAATTGGCTAATTTCCGAAAATAGGCCACCTGTATACATCGGGAAATATCAAATCTAGAGTGGCAGTCTATCTAGACTGCATTGAGCAAACGGTTAATGTACACAGGCACACGCAAGCAAACAGGGTGAATATCTACTCGCATCTACCACTTATCTGTCTACCTACAATACAATATCTAGTATTGGTCTACTAAATTGGTTTAAATTTTACGAAAAGCCCCCCCAAGCCTTCTCTCCGCGTCTGTGCCCCATATTAATGTCGCTACAACGCAGATTCGAACTCGCGAACTTCTATGAAAAAAAGTCGAATTCTCACCTACCAATAGCCGATTGCAAGCTATCCACAGTGTCCAATGGCAGTTCTAGGAAGCTCAAACCGTTAGTTTCGCAACGGAAATAATAATGAAATGCACAGTTTGGTCGAAGACCGCAAACTACCAGATGAAACGGTCTATCAGATGCGTAATTAGCCTGCAGGCAGAGCAGCACCTGGCGAGCCAGATTGCGCCACTCCAGGTGCCCATTGGCGTAGCCGGAGAAATCTAATATCAGCGGCTGTTTGTCAGCGCTAGACAAGCCGGACTCCACAGCCAAGCTGGCCAGGCTGCGAGCCAGTTGAGCCGATTGGCCCGGCTGTCTGGCCAGCCAATCGTCCTGCGACTGATGCAGCTGCATTCTGTGCATATTGTAGTAGGCAATAAGGCGATCGGCCTGTAATCAATAGGATAGGGCATTGCGGTTGCAAGGTGGAAATGGAATTCTACAATTCATTAAATAACCAAAGCTCTGGTGGTAGATCTATTCTGTATGGTGAAAATATAAACTACAAAATACGACTTCGAGCCGCGGAGAGAACTCTTAGGGACTTGCCGTGCATTTCACGCCCTTCACGACGAGAAAGTCAGGGCAGATGAACACCCCGTGTGAGTTTCTGCTCAATTGGTTCCATTTTTCAAACTAACCGGATCTCGATGCCGCGCCAGATGCAACAGCTCCTCGATCTTCAATGGACCAGGCGGCAGGCAGACAGCAAATGGTGTTGAACTGAGCAGTAATACCTCAGCCTGGAGGCCGGCAACATCGTTGGGTGATAGGAGTCGATCGAGTAGGGCCTCAGCAGGCACTGAGTCGTCTAGTAGGTTGGTAAGGCCGTCACATGTTGGGAGAGGGTGCATGCAATCCAGCAGATCCTCTAGGCGGCATTCAACCAGACTGCCAAGTGCCCAGTTGCGCAAGCGATCAACACTGCGCAATGCCGAGTGCTGAGGCCGCGACTGCGACTGTTTAGCTACAGCAGCAACAGCGCTGCTCAAACTGCTGCAGCAGCGCTGAATGCACCGAAATGACTGCAGAGAAGTTAAGTTTATTATACAGTTTATCTGCTGGTTCTCTTAATCCCTGACACCCCTACTATTTCAAGCAATTTTATTTTCTAAAGTTTTCTTTTTTGTGTGAACTGTACAAATTCATACTGCAAAATAAACAGAAAACTATTAAAACCTGTCATACATTCCTATTACATTAGTTTTAAGGTTAACACAAACATGTAACCTTAATTAATAATTAATAAGGTATCAGTACAAAAATGTTAAATGCTAAATTTTAAAAAATATTTAACAGCTCAATTAGAAGTCTAACATATTTATAAAAAGCACTTGTATTTAATTACTACAAGAATGAACAGTTTTCTATATTCTATCAGTTAGTTAGAACAGAACTCTTAAATTATAAAAACATGAGGGCATGTGAGGGAAAAAGAAAAGTATATGAAAACATAAAGGCATCAGAAAAATAGTCCATATAAAACATACACCCTGCCGACCCGGCTGAACCGGCCGGGTGAAACGAGGGCCAACAAGGTAAGTCGCAAAAACCAATTGACCAAGCACAAAGAAATCAAAGGGGGGACCAAGGGACAAAAAAGGAAGGCGTGAAGAAAAGAAAAAGGGGAGAGAAAAGGAGAGCAAATGAGAGCAAACTAAGTCGTAAATAGAGCAATGAAATAAACTAAGTCGAAAATGAGAGCAAACTAAGTTGCATGGCCGGCTAAGATTTGGGAGGTTGCGCATGTATGATATAAAAGATAAGGAAATAAAGTCCATGGCCATACATAATATATATTAGTAAATATATTTGTAGCAAGAAGCTAAATAATTTTTTTGAAAACTGTTTACACTTAACTTTTGAGACAATCAAGAGATAAAAAAAATTCCCATATAAGAAAACTGGCAATACAAAAAATTCACATTGTCTTATATACCCAACTAGCTTTTTTTGCCCGTTGTTTTTGGGGCAGAAATTTAAAGCAAAGCAGTAAGCAATTCACGTCTCTGTATTAACTTTATAGTGAAGGTCACCATTTATTTATTTACTGCATTAATGAAAAGTGAAGAGTTTGTTTAAGGGCGTTTTAAGTAAAAAATAAGTGAAAAGTTTGTCCAAACAGCCCCCTCTTGATTACTTCTTTAGAAACATGTCTCTTAGCCACTCCTCTATACAGTCAGTGGCAGATCCAGGAATTTTGTTTTGGGGCGGTCTGTCAGGGGAGCGCCATGAGAATCACAGAGGGGGTGCCAGCGGCCGAAAAAGGGCGCCAGGAGCCAAGAAAGGGCGCCAGCGGCTGAAAAACGGGAGCCAGCGGCTGAAAAAGGGGCGCCAGCGGCCGAAAAGGGGCGCCAGTGCTGCGACTGGCGCCCCTGGTGGGGGCATCTTATTCCCATGATTAAAATTTAGGGGGGCAACTGCCCCCCCTTCCCCCCCTAAATCTGCCTCTGTATACAGTATGCATGTGCACGCGTATACATAAGGAAAATAGCCATGGCATAACAATAACAATGTCAAAGAAACAAAATTAAACTGTTTCAGAGTTCAGAGTTAGACAGGTCAAGGTCAATTCGTGACTACTTTTCTATTAATTGCTTGCGAGTCACCTCAAGGCCTGGGGATACACCACATTCTTCGTTCTTCCCCTTGGTGCGAAAATGAATAGGCCAGCTGGATTTCCAACACGGGAGCAGGCGACATAAAGCTGCCCATGCGAGAAGCAAGGAGTCTCCAGGTTGATGCCAGCCACCTTCAGCGACTGTCCCTGAGCCTTGTTAATAGTCATCGCAAAGCACACTCTCACAGGGAACTGCAGTCGCTTGAACTGAAATGGCAGGTCCGTGGGGATAATTGGAATCCGGGGAACGAACACAGACTCTCCTCTGCCAGATCCAGTCATTATCGTGGCCTCAATCACGTATGGGAAGAGCCGCCTGACTATCAGTCTGGTGCCGTTACACAGCCTTGGCGCATTCAGGTTGCGGAGGAGCATAATTGGTGCCCCAACTTTCAGCTGCAAGTTGTGCGATGGAGTTCCAGGAGGATCTAGAGAGTTCAGAAACTCAACAGGATACTCCACAGCGGTGTCATCAGTCAACGTTGTATCAATTGACTTGTAGGTGAAAACTGCACCTGGCAACTCCTGAAGCAGTTGGTAGTTAATTTCGTTGGCGGCATCATTTCTAGGACACAGAATTGCCCTCTCTGACAGCCAGTCAACGTCAGCATATCGAACCATCAGGTTCGGGTAAACTTTTGCCTTGAGCTCCTGCACTGACTGCACAATGGTTCCGATTGTAGCGATCGATGACTGCCCATCCTCGGTGCTAATCTCCAGCAGACCATTGCCGATTCGCAATAGATTGGCAGAGAACTCATGAGCTGTTTCGTCTCCTTGAATTGTAGCTCTCATGTTTGTTCGTACAGGTGCAACTTCACAACCGATGGCCACAGGTGAGATTATTTTAGGCAAGCATTAATCTCATCAGCAGGAGTGCCACGCGGAATCACAGGCAGCGTCTGTCTAAAGTCTCCAGACAGCAACAGAGTGACACCACCCATCAGTTGATTGCTGTTGCGCAGGTCTTTCAAAGTTAAGTTGAGTGCTTCAAATGCCAGTTTGTGGGACATGGTACACTCATCCCAGACGATGAGCTTGCAAGCCTGAAGCACTCTGGCAGTGCCTGTGTTTTTCTTGATGTTGCACAGCGGATTCTCCGCTCGAGACAGATCAAGCGGCAACTTCAGTGCTGAGTGGGCAGTGCGACCGCCTGGCAGCAAGGTGGCTGCAATTCCAGAGGAAGCTACAGCAATGGCAACGTCGCCTCGTTGCCTGACCTTTGCCAGAAGGAGGTTGATTAGAAATGTTTTTCCTGTGCCACCTGGAGCATCAAGAAAAACCATGCCACCAACGTTGTTGTTGACTCTGCGCAATAGCTCGCGGTACGCCTCTAGCTGCTCAGGCATGAGTCGGGGCTCATTCTCCTCTATGAACTGTACCAGCTGCTCCTGGTCATAGCCTCTTTCTCGCAGCATCTCCCTGCACAGGTTGTCCTGTTGTCCTGTCCTGTTTGCTTTTGGGAGTCCAAAACAATCTAGATAGCGATCGGTCAACTCCAGCACCTTGTCCTCAATGCGCAGCAGGGCCTCGTTAAACACTGCTTCTGTGAATGGCAACTCTGGCTCCTGAGCCACGAATCGCGCCCGGAAGAGAATGTCTTCGGCCATGGGTTCTTTGAATGTTTCCCAAAGCTGAAGTGGATCAGAGAGACCACAGGTGGCAACCATGATGGCAAAGAGATCTCGCAGGTGACTTGGTGAGCGCACCGTTGCCGCTTCCTCCAATGTCGCTCTCCATTGAGCATCATCTTCCAGCAGTCCCAGTCGCTTACATGCTTCATAAAAAGTTGGGCAGGTATGGCCTTCCACCGTTCTAATGTGTCTAAATGACGTCGGACCAATCACGGTGTGTAGCAATATACGCAGGTAGTAGCATTCACGGTGGTTTGGGTGCACCGTGTACACTCTGGCTAATGCATCAGTCTGTCGTATTTCAGGATGGCCCGGAACTGCAGCGCCTTGAACCCGCCGCTTCCATCCTTTTGAAGAGGCGTTCCATGTGTAATAGGCAGGCACCTGGTGGTACAGCAAAGTCCTGGCAAAGGGGTCTTCAGCGCACAACTTGAAGAAAGCAGTAAGAGTAGTGTCCTGTGGCCTTTGAGCACGCTGCTGGATGTTCTCCTCCGTAAAGTATACTCTCTGACCGTTTTCCAGGTGCACACTGAGGTGCATGACAGTTGGGTGGCGTTCATGAATAGAGAATCCGAAGATTCGCCACATTGCCTCGTTGGAGCTGATATACCTTCCGCTCTTGAAGCGATTGACTTCGTCAAATTCGTTTACTATGCCTCCAGGTCCCTCAATGTTGAACACTGCTTGGTCGCTACCCTTGTTCACGTACTTGCAAATGTACTTGATTGATTTAACAGAGTTGCAGTACTCAACGTTGATGTGTGCATTGAACACCTTGGACAGTAGCGGGCAGTAGGGAACGACCCATCTGTTGTCCAGATCGATCTCTTCATTCCCATGGCTGCGTAGAATAATGCGAGTGGTAAAGCCGCCATCCTCACGTGATCTCCGTCGATACAGCGGATAACCGTCTTGTATTTTAGCAAAGCACTGTACGCCAGCCTCTCTCTTTCTTCTATCCCAGGCTGGCTGGAGAGAAATATCGACCGGAGAGCCCTGCGCACTGGGACGCCACCGCACTCACCGCACTCAGTCTCAGTGCTGCTTGGGGGCCAGTAGACAGTAGGGGTTTGGGCTGTGTACATTCACGGCTTGAAATACAATGTACAGTCTGGGGCTTCGGCGCCCGGGGAAGGGAGGGGGTGGCTGTAATAAAATTTGGCCCGCAGAGTGGCGGAGGGGAGTTGGGGTGGCTGTCCTCGGAAAACAAAAAGTGACTCACTTTGAGATGATGCAGCTTTGCTCTGGATTGAGTAGAGATGTTCAAAATTGACAGCATTGTTGGAAAACATGTAAAGTGTAAGTGGATCAAATTTGGAGAAAATCTGACAAAGTGGGGCGACGATATGTCGAATTGAGTGATTTTTTGACGATTTTTGAGCAGTTTTTTGCACTTTTGAGCAGGAAGGAAATGATTTTTCGGGAATTTGAGTAGCCTATTGCACTCAACATAGGTGGTTTTAGGTATGTGCAAAGTTTGGTGCGATTTGGTTGAGCGGTTTTGGCGTCTATAAAGACAAAAGGTTGCACACACACACACACAGACAGAGTTTTCACTTTTATATATATCGATTTTACTTTCTTTGATTTTAACTAAACAAGATTAATTATCATAATTTTTGCTCTTACGAATAATTAAGTTATTTATATATACATAGTAAAATGCTTAATTTTTTTACTTCATTTTTGAGACCAAAAATTATCCAATAGAAGACTATGATTTCTCTCATATGACAGTACAAAATTATGCAATCAAAATTAACATAAAATATTAAAACTTTATCAGTAGCATATCTAAGTGGGTTGGGGATATATTTCCTCCCTCGGAACAATAATACATCCCTCGGTATAAAGCATTTGTTAATCTTTTTTACTGCAAATTTCTGAAGCGTGATTGAAATATAGTAGGAAAGCCAAGGTATAGGGCCAAAACAAATTTGAAACATTTTATACACCCCCTGAAACAATGTTTCTATAAAATCAGTTTTATATCATGATATTTTCAATGTAAATTCTCCTACATAAATTAGGATAGAATATTGTGAACTACTAGCTTTTTCTAGAGACACTAGAAAATTTGGTAGAGAAACTACCAATTTTTGGCAAACATTGGGCAGCCAGTTCAAAAGCTAATCTTTACTATGCTTCAGTTTTATCTAATCGCTTCTTTGTAGGCATCAGTCCTTAGAGTATTTATCTGTAAGATGCTAGAGCATGCTTCCATTTGACAATTGGACTTATTTGTACTATTATTTGAATTTGGATCACTCAACTTACTGTTGTTTATGCAGTATACAGAATACATCCCAAATAGTTGAACTTTCGGAAGCATTTGCAGGCTTTGACATGCTTACTAATTTAAACTTAAATCAAGAACTTAAAGAATAAAAATGTTGTTCACAACATAATATATAAAGTCACAATCTGGCAATTATTGTCAAGGTCAAGGACAAGGGCAATCTCCTAGTTTGTGGTATTTAATTTTACGTTTTGTAAAAAAGGATACTTATAGATACAAAAAAAATTGGTACGTGTTGGGTCAGATTATGTTTATAATCTTTTGTCACTATTCACTGGTCAGTAGGGCCTAACAAATAATGCTGCAACCAATCCACAAAGTAGCTAAAATATTTCTCTGTTAGGAGTCAGAACCATAAATATTTGTTTAGATGGCCTCAAATGTCAAACAGAGCACCAGAAGTGCAGTACATGGCCTTGAATTTGTCCTTGACATGGGCCAAATACTGCTTTGGCTTTGGTGGTTTTTAGGTCTTTAACGATCCATTGAATTCTATAAAAAGACTCTTAATCTCAACCTGTCCCATTGTTCTGATGTATTGCTCCTATGTATATCCCAAAAGCCTATTTTATCAACATTTAAGCAAACTTTGTCTACAGGATCTAGTTCGAATTCGAGGTTGAGATTAAGTGTTTTTACTTCGGCTAGTTTTGCAGACGGCACTTCGATTACTAATGTCGATTGTATTTCCTTGAAAACACTAAATTTTAAATAGTAAATCAAACTCACTCTACCGGGTCCCGTTATTTTAAGGTTTTTACTTTAGCACGAGACGAATGAAAGCATCAATGTTCTATTTTGACGACTAACTTTGTATTTAAAATGACGAGCTGATTTATTCTCTTAATCCAATTCTGACAACACAGCGTCGCGATTAAGACGGAATTCTAGTTTTTCATGACGGCCTGCTTCTTCCTGCTTTGTAATGAAGTATTTAGATCGTACATAGGTTTCCAAACATGGGCCCCGTAATGCAAAAAACATTGTATTTTCTTTTGATGCTGCGCGCTGATGTACTCGTACATATTATTAATTTCGGCTCTTATGATAAGTTTTACAACAAATCCCAGTGCAGAGTTCACTTAAGGCCAAAATCTCTAAATGAATTGGTCTCGCTGCATGTTTAAGCCCGATGACATTCCTGGGACTTTCTGTGACATTTTTAATAGGCACGCAATCCTATACATTTATTGAGTTACGATCCGTGGTGGCGGCCGCTTCACTTTATTATTATGTTAAATTCATGAGATGCGAATGCAAGTAACAACCTGGGCTTGTCTAGAGCCAATGGTTCATTTTAATACGAAGGGAATTATAATCAAGCGAATATATATGCTCAGATGTGACGGCAACTGTTATAATATCCAGACACGCAGACGCACACACACACAAACACCAGCCAGCAGTTGTAGGAGGCCCACTTATGTTGTACTCAACTTGAAAAATTTTAAAATGCTCAGCATCATGGCTAAGTGTTTCGTCTAATTCTAATTTAAATCTTGTAACTTCTTTTAAGCTAGCTATTCTGCATGCCTTTTGAATAGAGAACATTATATTTTATTTCTCTCTCTCTCTCTCGATCGTCTCTTTGTGACATAGAGAGGCGCCGACGAAAGGGCATGCTGTTTACAGCCAACTTAAGCGATATGCAACGTACCCTATCCATGAGAAAGCAGCCACAGATGCCTATTCATTTTAAATATACGATGGAGTCAACTGGAATCTAGCTAACTGGAGCTATATGCACGTTCAAGCTTGGATTGCTATAGCATTGTTTGAGAATTGAAGTGACGAAAAGCAGAACAAATTCAAGATAGCTTGCCAACGGCAGCTGAAAGTTTCTTTTCAAATTACTAACTGTTTAAGCAAAAGCCGCTTTTATGAGCAAACTTTTACAATCTTTTTATGACGGCGCGAAAAAAAATTTTGCGGCATTTAATTAGAACAAAGAAACGGATTTCTCGCCAAATCTAACGCTATAACTTGAAAGAAATAGGACAATAAGCTTAGAAATTCCGATTGAACAGCTGTACACAGCCTTTGAAAGGGCCGTGCAAGAGCTGCGGTATAGAGATATACGAGTAATATCCATAGATATATAGAAATACCGATATAGAGATATTCCACTTAATAAAAACCTGCAAAATAGGCAGTCCCAAGCAGAACTATCTTATTTTTTATTTAGAACACAATGTACCTTGGCGCTAAGTTTATTTCAATGATGAACTTAATTTAGATTATTTTGAAATAAGATGCGCCAAGAAATCACACTTTGATCAAATCAAATACTGAAAGACAGATTCTACAAAACACTAACTTTCAATTTTTAATAATTTTTTTCGACTAGTTTAACACCAAGCACTAATCTTCGAGAGGTAGACACGCGACACTAATCTTCGAGAGGTGGACACCCGACACTAATCTTCGAGAGGTAGACACTCGACACTAATCTTCGAGAGGTAGACACCCGACACTAATCTTCAAGAGGTGGACACCCGACACTAATCTTCGAGAGGTAGACACTCGACACTAATCTTCGAGAGGTAGACACTCGACACTAATCTTCGAGAGGTGGACACCCGACACTAATCTTCGAGAGGTGGATACCCGACACTAATCTTCGAGAGGTGGATACCCGACACTAATCTTCGAGAGGTAGACACTCGACACTAATCTTCAAGAGGTGGACACCCGACACTAATCTTCGAGAGGTGGATACCCGACACTAATCTTCGAGAGGTGGATACCCGACACTAATCTTCGAGAGGTAGACACCCGACACTAATCTTCGAGAGGTGGACACCCGACACTAATCTTCGAGAGGTAGACACTCAACACTAATCTTCGAGAGGTAGACACCCGACACTAATCTTCGAGAGGTAGACACTCGACACTAATCTTCGAGAGGTAGACACCCGACACTAATCTTCGAGAGGTAGACACTCGACACTAATCTTCGAGAGGCAGACACTCGACACTAATCTTCGAGAGGTAGACACACGACACTAATCTTCAAGAGACAGACACCCGACACTAATCTTCGAGAGGTGGACACCCGACACTAATCTTCGAGAGGTAGACAACCGACACTAATCTTCGAGAGGTGGACACCCGACACTAATCTTCAAGAGGTGGACACCCGACACTAATCTTCGAGAGGTGGACACCCGACACTAATCTTCGAGAGGTAGACACCCGACACTAATCTTCGAGAGGTGGACACCCGACACTAATCTTCGAGAGGTAGACACACGACACTAATCTTCGAGAGGTAGACACCCGACACTAATCTTCGAGAGGTAGACACACGACACTAATCTTCGAGAGGTAGACACCCGACACTAATCTTCGAGAGGTGGACACACGACACTAATCTTCGAGAGGTGGACACCCGACACTAATCTTCGAGAGGTAGACACCCGACACTAATCTTCGAGAGGTAGACACCCGACACTAATCTTCGAGAGGTAGACACCCGACACTAGTCTTCGAGAGGTGGACACACGACACTAATCTTCGAGAGGTGGACACCCGACACTAATCTTCGAGAGGTGGACACCCGACACTAATCTTCGAGAGGTGGACACACGACACTAATCTTCGAGAGGTAGACACCCGACACTAATCTTCGAGAGGTAGACACCCGACACTAATCTTCGAGAGGTAGACACCCGACACTAATCTTCGAGAGGTAGACACTCGACACTAATCTTCGAGAGGTAGACACCCGACACTAATCTTCGAGAGGTAGACACCCGACACTAATCTTCGAGAGGTAGACACCCGACACTAATCTTCGAGAGGTAGACACACGACACTAATCTTCGAGAGGTGGACACCCGACACTAATCTTCGAGAGGTAGACACCCGACACTAGTCTTCGAGAGGTGGACACACGACACTAATCTTCGAGAGGTGGACACACGACACTAATCTTCGAGAGGTAGACACCCGACACTAATCTTCGAGAGGTAGACACCCGACACTAATCTTCGAGAGGTAGACACCCGACACTAATCTTCGAGAGGTGGACACCCGACACTAATCTTCGAGAGGTAGACACACGACACTAATCTTCGAGAGGTAGACACCCGACACTAATCTTCGAGAGGTAGACACACGACACTAATCTTCGAGAGGTAGACACCCGACACTAATCTTCGAGAGGTGGACACACGACACTAATCTTCGAGAGGTGGACACCCGACACTAATCTTCGAGAGGTAGACACCCGACACTAATCTTCGAGAGGTAGACACCCGACACTAATCTTCGAGAGGTAGACACCCGACACTAGTCTTCGAGAGGTGGACACACGACACTAATCTTCGAGAGGTGGACACCCGACACTAATCTTCGAGAGATAGACACCCGACACTAATCTTCGAGAGGTGGACACCCGACACTAATCTTCGAGAGGTAGACACACGACACTAATCTTCGAGAGGTAGACACCCGACACTAATCTTCGAGAGGTAGACACCCGACACTAATCTTCGAGAGGTAGACACCCGACACTAATCTTCGAGAGGTGGACACACGACACTAATCTTCGAGAGGTGGACACCCGACACTAATCTTCGAGAGGTAGACACCCGACACTAATCTTCGAGAGGTAGACACCCGACACTAATCTTCGAGAGGTAGACACCCGACACTAATCTTCGAGAGGTAGACACACGACACTAATCTTCGAGAGGTGGACACACGACACTAATCTTCGAGAGGTGGACACCCGACACTAATCTTCGAGAGGTAGACACCCGACACTAATCTTCGAGAGGTAGACACCCGACACTAATCTTCGAGAGGTAGACACCCGACACTAATATTCGAGAGGTAGACACCAGACAATGCAATATCTTCAATGAAAATTGGTCAACTTCAGACGAAAATATAGAGTTGTTCAATCGTGCCAACAATTTACACTGTTAAGTGAAACTCATAAGATCAAGAACAAGAGCAGAATGACTTGTAATGTGCAAAATAGCGAGGTTAATTTGAGGCTATATTTGTACATTGTCAACCTTTATGAATTGAATTTGCATACAGGAAGTTGAGTGCACAATATAATTATATTTGTAACTACTGTACAATAAAATAGAGAAGAAACTAGAAATGTAAAGCGACTCTCAATGTTGAAGTATTTTGTACTAAGTACATATATAGAATGGCAAATGTTTAAGTTCAGTTTCTACCATAGACAACCGCACAGTTCAATTTTCTAGGAAAACAGGCTACAGAGATCAGTTCCCTACTTCATCTGCTTGGTCATCATTATGACGAACTCTTCGTAGTCGATCTCGCCATCGCCGTTCAAGTCGGCCTCGCGGATCATTTCGTCAACCTCCTCGTCGGTGAGCTTCTCGCCCAAGTTGCACATGACAGTTTTTAGCTCTGCAGCCGAAATGCTGCCATTGCCGTCCTTGTCAAACACCTGGCAAATTAGCAAGGAATTGCCGCTATTGTATCACATGGCCATGCAAGGGACAGACAGACAGAATGACAAACAGAATAGCAGACAGAATGACAGACAGAATGACAGGGCAGAATGACAGAAAGAATGACAGGGCAGAATGACAGGGCAGAATGACAGAAAGAATGACAGGGCAGAATGACAGGACAGAATGACAGAAAGAATGACAAACAGAATGACAGACAGAATGACAGACATAATAACAGACAGAATGACAGACATAATGACAGACAGAAGGACAGACATAATGACAGACAGAAGGACAGACAGAATGACAAACAGAATGACAGACAGAATGACAGACATAATGACAGACAGAATGACAGACAGAATGACAGACACAATGACAGACATAATAACAGACAGAATGACAGACAGAATGACAGTGCAGAATGACAGGGCAGAATGACAGGGCAGAATGACAGGGCAGAATGACAGGGCAGAATGACAGGGCAGAATGACAGGGCAGAATGACAGGGCAGAATGACAGGGCAGAAGGACTTGAATTAAAGACAAACTTGAATTAAGCAATAAAGTGCTCACACGGAAGGCCTCGCGCAGCTCAGCTTCGGTGTCGGACTCCTTCATGCGCCGGCTCATGAGCACGCGAAACTCTTCAAAGTCGATGTGACCGTTGCCGTCGATGTCAATCTCGTTGATCATGTCGCGCAGCTCGGCCTCTGTCGGGTTCTGTCCGAGTGCTCGCATCACTGTGCCCAGCTCGTCAGTGGTGATGCTGCCAGAATCGTCTTTGTCGAATAGTCTGAAGACTTCCTTCATGTTCGTCAGTTCAGCCTCTGTTAACTTTTTTTCTTCTCCCTCATCTCCTACGCCAGCGTTTTGCTGCTGCTTGGTTGACATCTCTAAAAGACTTGACTAAAAGTACACACGTCGGATGGCCTCCCCTTTGAAACAGGCGCGCACTCACTGTTCGGTAAGGTACTTTTTGATTTTCGCAATCTATAATGTTTCTTTAAGTAACGAAAAAGCTATGTTAACTTCGGCTCGGTGCTTGTCCGCTGGCGAGCCTCATTGGCTCTCGGGTTTCATTGGCTCGTGTAAAATTAATTCTAAATAAGCCTTGCAGATCCAGTCGGATTCACTGGGCATGTCAGCTTTCTGTCTGGAAGTGCGTCTCTTGAGAACAAAGTATTCTAACCACACCCCACCTGCTGGCAATGCTTCTCTGGGCCGCTGAGCATTTTTTCTGTTGCAGTTCTTTATCTCGATTGCTCATTTTCTGAAGAGTAAAATATCAGTTAGGCCGCCCACTGTGTTCGCTCGGATTGCTAACTGTGTTGCTTGCTGTGAAAGATATCGCAGGCGAAGATTACTGACTACAGATAGCGGTAAAATGTGAAAATTATCAGAATTCATAATTGATTGCAGTACATCATTTATTGGGGTCAGTGGCAGAGTGGTCTAACGCGTTTGCCTCACACCAAGGTCCCTGAGCTCGATTCCACGGCGAGGCCACATTTATTTGGGGCGCAGCCGCGGACAGAAGGCTTTGGGACTTGTCTTGCATTATGCCATCGAGGGACAACTTTCAAGGCACTGTGGGAGTGTGCACTGCCTGACGATGAGAAAATCAGTCACTAACTGTCACTAAATGATGTGCCATTGCCCACAGTCCTCCTGCAAATATTATAACTATCATTACTATGCATTAGCACTTTTATTTACGAGTACAGATATAGTTGATATAGATATAGATATAGATATAGATATACCGCCAACACCCCATCATGCAGGCAGACTATATGAATGAACCTCATTAGTTGCCGCTTTAGCCTATCATTCATGTTACGAGAATTAGCAGCATCATTATCTAGATTAGTGCTTTTATAGGCTTAGCTTTGCGTCTTCTTCCACCTAAAAACTAAATAAACTATTTTTGCCCATTTTGGCGACGAGAATTACTTAAGTGTCATTCTCCATGCGACCTGTACGCAGGGCAATTCGTCTCTGTGTTTCTCTGAGTGGCTTATAAAAAAGGCGAGCCGGATTCAAGTGTCCTCTTAACCAAACGCTCTGGGAAAATAATAGACTGGAGCACTTTCAAGTGACTCACAGCTGCAAGTTGAGCCACCAACTAAAAGGACAACTTCACAATTAGAAATTGGGTGAGTGCTAACTACTTCATAGTCGAGTTTTGACAGTAGTAAGTTCATAAAATATTTTGACCTTAGAGCGAAAATTAGGTTTAAGCTATTATACAAGGCGCGTAGCTTGTTTGAAGGGAGTCACAACTAGTCTGAAGGAATTCAAAACTAGGTCTGAAGGAATTCAAAACTAGGCCTGAAGGGAGTCACAACTAGTCTGAAGGAATTCAAAACTAGGTCTGAAGGAATTCAAAACTAGGTCTGAAGGAATTCAAAACTAGGTCTGAAGGAATTCAAAACTAGGTCTGAAGGAATTCAAAACTAGGTCTGAAGGAATTCAAACTAGGCCTGAAGGAATTCAAACTAGGTCTGAAGGAATTCAAAACTAGGTCTGAAGGAATTCAAAACTAGGTCTGAAGGAATTCAAAACTAGGTCTGAAGGAATTCAAAACTAGGTCTGAAGGAATTCAAACTAGGCCTGAAGGAATTCAAACTAGGTCTGAAGGAATTCAAAACTAGGCCTGAAGGAATTCAAACTAGGCCTGAAGGAATTCAAAACTAGGCCTGAAGGAATTCAAACTAGGCCTGAAGGAATTCAAAACTAGGTCTGAAGGAATTCAAAACTAGGTCTGAAGGAATTCAAAACTAGGTCTGAAGGAATTCAAAACTAGGTCTGAAGGAATTCAAAACTAGGTCTGAAGGAATTCAAAACTAGGTCTGAAGGAATTCAAAACTAGGTCTGAAGGAATTCAAAACTAGGTCTGAAGGAATTCAAAACTAGGTCTGAAGGAATTCAAACTAGGCCTGAAGGAATTCAAACTAGGTCTGAAGGAATTCAAAACTAGGCCTGAAGGAATTCAAACTAGGCCTGAAGGAATTCAAAACTAGGCCTGAAGGAATTCAAACTAGGCCTGAAGGAATTCAAAACTAGGTCTGAAGGAATTCAAAACTAGGTCTGAAGGAATTCAAAACTAGGTCTGAAGGAATTCAAAACTAGGTCTGAAAAAATTCAAAACTAGGCCTGAAGGAATTCAAAACTAGGTCTGAAGGAATTCAAAACTAGGTCTGAAGGAATTCAAAACTAGGTCTGAAGGAATTCAAAACTATGTCT
The DNA here is from genome assembly GCA_950097015.1 of Macrostomum hystrix. Classification (NCBI taxonomy): domain Eukaryota; kingdom Metazoa; phylum Platyhelminthes; family Macrostomidae; genus Macrostomum; species Macrostomum hystrix. The sequence goes on from CATNEN010000028.1 coordinate 525,897, forward strand.
GAAGGAATTCAAAACTAGGTCTGAAGGAATTCAAAACTAGGTCTGAAGGAATTCAAAACTAGGTCTGAAGTAATTCAAAACTAGGTCTGAAGGAATCCAAACTAGGTCTGAAGGAATTCAAAACTAGGTCTGAAGGAATTCAAAACTAGGTCTGAAGGAATTCAAAATTATGTCTGAAGGAATTCAAAACTATTTCTAAAGTAATTCAAAACTAGGTCTGAAGGAATCCAAACTAGGTCTGAAGGAATTCAAAACTAGGTCTGAAGGAATTCAAAACTAGGTCTGAAGGAATTCAAAACTATGTCTGAAGGAATTCAAAACTAGGTCTGAAGGAATTAAAAACTAGGTCTGAAGGAATTCAAAACTAGGTCTGAAGGAATTCAAAACTATGTCTAAAGTAATTCAAAACTAGGTCTGAAGGAATTCAAAACTAGGTCTGAAGGAATTCAAAACTAGGTCTGAAGGAATCCAAACTAGGTCTGAAGGAATTCAAAACTAGGTCTGAAGGAATTCAAAACTAGGTCTGAAGGAATTCAAAACTAGGCCTGAAGGAATTCAAACTAGGCCTGAAGGAATTCAAAACTAGGTCTGAAGGAATTCAAAACTAGGCCTGAAGGAATTCAAACTAGGCCTGAAGGAATTCAAAACTAGGCCTGAAGGAATTCAAACTAGGCCTGAAGGAATTCAAACTAGGTCTGAAGGAATTCAAAACTAGGCCTGAAGGAATTCAAACTAGGTCTGAAGGAATTCAAAACTAGGTCTGAAGGAATTCAAACTAGGTCTGAAGGAATTCAAACTATGTCTGAAGGAATTCAAAACTAGGTCTGAAGGAATTCAAAACTAGGTCTGAAGGAATTCAAAACTATGTCTGAAGGAATTCAAAACTAGGTCTGAAGGAATTCAAAACTAGGTCTGAAGGAATTCAAAACTAGGCCTGAAGGAATTCAAACTAGGCCTGAAGGAATTCAAAACTAGGCCTGAAGGAATTCAAACTAGGCCTGAAGGAATTCAAACTAGGTCTGAAGGAATTCAAAACTAGGTCTGAAGGAATTCAAACTAGGCCTGAAGGAATTCAAACTAGGTCTGAAGGAATTCAAACTAGGTCTGAAGGAATTCAAACTAGGTCTGAAGGTAGCCAAAACACAAAAATTAGAAGATGGTTTCTGAAGGCCTAAACGTTCACAAAACGTCTTTCAACTGGCAAATTAGGTTATTAAAGACAAATTTTTCGAAGAAAATGAGATATTTTTCAATGCTAAACAACATAATAATACAGAAAGGGAAGGTTTCCCCGCAAAGAACTGTATTTTTAATGAGAATAGACGCCGGAAAAAGTTTTAAACAATCAGACAAGTCGGCATTGTGGCTCGCAAAGCCAAGGGCAATAAATACAGCTGACAGAAAGAACAGTACAAATTAGACTTTGATGGATAGCGAATTGAAAAAATCTCAGTAAAGGAAAAACAGAAGAAAATTGGCTTCGCAAGCAACACGAATCGACGATTAAAAAAGCAAAACAAGATGAATAGAGTTGAACATAAGCACTTGGAGGTCGTAGCTGATTCTATTGTGACAATCCATAACTCTCAGTTTGTGAGTAGCAAATTATGCCATAAATTGAAACTTATTTGAATGTTGCAATAAAAAATGATGGCGACAATTTGACATGGAATGAAAATGCCGTCATAAACTAGTAAATGAATCACGACTTTAAAAAGCATATCAGGAAATCATGGATGACTAGCAACATGCTTATCAGTTTTTATTTGTTACATCTAAATAACATCTCGAAACATAGATACCAATTTTAAGTTTGAATAGGTGCGAAAGTGGCAGAACGAATCTATTAAGTAGTATAAAGTGCGCGTTGAGCGAGAACTACAAGAACATTTATTGTGACAAATTTATGACGAAAGAATTACTAAAGTATATTTGTATCACAGGCTTTATTGTTCTAATCAATCTTATCTATAATCCTACAGTTATGTATTTTACAAACGTATCCCACTGAATTCTGTATCCCTCTAATAAAACTTACAGACTGTTGCGATCTGCAAAAATGTCTAAAAATGTAATATATGAAAAAAACTGTGACATTGCAAAAATGTTCAAATAATAATTCAATAATTCCTCTGTTCTTCCTTCTTTCTTTTGTTCTTGAAGAGATTGCAATTAGAGAAATTCAAATTAGGTAAAGAATAAGAACAGATAGTCATGAGACTACGAGCGTATTGCGTATGTAAACACATTTTAATGCTCCTGAATAGAACTTTAAAGTCAATACCATTGTAGCGATTACAGCATCTGCTCCTGCTACGATTCTAGCAGTGGCTCCTGCTACGATTCTAGCTGTGGCTCGTGCTACGATTCTAGCTGTGGCTCGTGCTACGATTCTAGCTGTGGCTCCTGCTACGATTCTAGCTGTGGCTCCTGCTACGATTCTAGCAGTGGCTCCTGCTACGATTCTAGCTGTGGCTCATGCTACGATTCTAGCTGTGGCTCCTGCTACGATTCTAGCTGTGGCTCATGCTACGATTCTAGCTGTGGCTCGTGCTACGATTCTAGCTGTGGCTCGTGCTACGATTCTAGCTGCGGCTCCTGCTACGATTCTAGCTGTGGCTCCTGCTACGATTCTAGCTGTGGCTCCTGCTACGATTCTAGCTGTGGCTCATGCTACGATTCTAGCTGTGGCTCGTGCTACGATTCTAGCTGTGGCTCGTGCTACGATTCTAGCTGCGGCTCCTGCTACGATTCTAGCTGTGGCTCCTGCTACGATTCTAGCAGTGGCTCCTGCTACGATTCTAGCTGTGGCTCATGCTACGATTCTAGCTGTGGCTCCTGCTACGATTCTAGCTGTGGCTCGTGCTACGATTCTAGCTGTGGCTCATGCTACGATTCTAGCTGTGGCTCCTGCTACGATTCTAGCAGTGGCTCCTGCTACGATTCTAGCAGTGGCTCCTGCTACGATTCTAGCAGTGGCTCCTGCTACGATTCTAGCTGTGGCTCCTGCCACAGTTCTCACAGTGGTTACTGCTACGATTCTAGCAGTAGATCATGCTAAGATTCTTGCAGTGGTTACTGCAACGTTTCTAGCAGTATATCCTGCAACGATTATCGCACTGGTCCCTGCTACTTAATCAGAACATTTTAAACCCATACTGAGTCAGTAAAATTGCATTCATAATAAATGATTTCAACTTTCAATGAGCAAAGAAACTAAATAAAAATCCACAACAAAAAAATGACAAAAAAGTGTCAATTGCAGGAATTCTCTAGTGAGCGACTGCGCTTGAACCGTGGAAACATTGAAAACAGTTTAAAAAAAGACAACAGAGAGAACCTGTTGTAAGTTGAAAACCAGCAAATAGGGGAGAGACTTAGAAAGGTATTACCAATTGGCGGGTGTGTCACTTCATTATGTTTTCATTAGAACCAAAGTAAATCAATCAGCTAATTCACAATGGTGCGGGCCATTTGTTCAAGGTATTCTAAGTGAAGGCACAAACCACTTCTGCGTACTCGCATCCTAACATTATGCCCCTGATCCCCTGTGTTTGGTGTATATCGATATATCTACTAATAGATGTCTTAAGCAGTCGACTGCTATTTTTTTCCGATAAAAGTAAGCTAAAAATGATTTCTCTCAATCTATTTCCCTTTGCTATCCGCTCTTTATCCAAGTCCATTAGCTCGTTGTCCTTAGCAACAGGCTCGCCCGCCAATGGATCGACTATTTAATCGAATAGCCGCGTCGCCGGCTCGACCGCCGCTTAAAGTGTCGCCGCCGTGTCGCCGTTTCAATTCGGCGGCTAACGAGTTGAAAACCTTGTCAATGTTGCTATTCTCCTTGGCCGATGTCTCCAAACTGGCTAACATGCCAAGCCTAGTTACCAATTCGGCCGCCTCATCTTGGCGAACCTCGCGCAGATGCTTCAAATCCTGCTTGCAGCCGACTAGCAACTGCACTATGCCAGTGCCAGCGTACCGACCGACATCGTCGATCCAGCGGGGCAGAGAGTCGAAAGATTCCTGGCGGATTTGCACCAGGCGTCAATTGTGAACTCTGTGAACTATCGTTAGCTAATCACTTTGATTACAGCCGAAGCTATTGCGCGGCGCATCTGAAGGCTGCGTACGACTGTTCAGTCCATGGACTGGGGGGAAGGCGCACCCGCCCGCGATCAACTCAGCTAATGCTGGCATCAATCAAATTAGTGAACTTAGGAATCAAACCCCCGACCTTCAAGTCGTGACTCCAACACTCCCCCTAGGTTGCAACTGCTATGGCTTCAGGCCCTATTAAAAAAATCTGGGGTTCTGAATTTCGTATTCTACGAGTATTCTGCATCTTTTTTCCACCCCTACCGCTAACAGGTAACTGTAACTGTACTGTAACACGTCGCTTCCTTAAGCTCAGATTCGAAGCTTCCTTAAGCTTAAGCTTAAAATCCTGACCTATCTCATCATGAGTCCCAAGCTATAACCCCTGGGCAGTGGCAGAGCGGTTTAACTCATTTGACTCTCGCACCAAGGTTCCTGAGCTCGATTCCGCGGCGAGGCCGCATTCATTTGGGGCGCAGCCGCGAAGAGATGGCTTGGGGGGCTTGTCGTGAAATTTACGACCTTGATGGCCAACCTTCAAGGCACAGTGAAAGTGTACTTCACTGCCTGACGATGAAAAAGTCAGGGCAGATGTACACACCTGTGTGAGCGTCACTGTCAGTCACTACACTGGCGTCGCAAGCGGGATGTACATTGGGCACGCGTAAATTGATGATACAATAATAATGGTTATAGAGAGCGAGAACGAAAATACATGATTGGTGAGTACATTGGTGAGACATTATCAAACCCAGCAGCTTACCCTCTTGGTGATGTCGTAAGCCAAAATCACAGCATTAGCCGATCGATAATAAGACTGGGTAATGGTTCGAAATCTTTCTTGCCCGGCGGTGTCCCAGACTTGCAGTTTAATTCTGCAACCGTCCAGTAGCAGCGTCTTCATGGTGAAATCTACGCCAATGGTGCTGCCATGTTTTTCCAGAAAGTTGCCAGATTTGAAGCGTTGCACAACGCAAGACTTGCCCACACCGGCGTCGCCAACCAGCACAATTTTGAATAGAAAGTCAAACTGCTCATCTGCCTCCATGGCTGGCCTGGCTGCAATTAGACTGCTTTCAGAATACAAGCTGAGCTATTTTAGTCAGTCAGGCTGGGAATCTGACTGGAAGAAAGTATGGTTTGGAATAACTAAATATTCAAAACCAAGTTAGTCTAGAACTTTGTTAAACTACCTATATATAGTTAATAAACACTTTTTTTCTGAAAATGTGTGTAGGATTTGTAAATTGATGGCAAAGGGATTGTAGCCTAGTGCTTAGAGCATTGGCTACATTACATTGGCTTAGAAAATTGTTTTTTTGGAAGTTACACATATAATTAAAAGGTTTTTATAGCTACTTATATAACTAATATTTATGTTAGCTACCCATCAAAAAAGAATAACCCATCATTAGAGGATAAATAAAATTGAAATCCTAAAACCTAGGATATCAAACATACATTTGCATATTGTGTAGATATATTGCATAGTGCATAAGACTTGTTAAAGACTATAATTTTTTCTTTTACTTAATCTCAAATCCCAAAAACCTAGGATCTTAACATAAAAAGCATACTATCTAGACATAGTGCCTAAGACAGATTTTTTTATTGAATAGAAAAAAATCTTACTTTTTTCAGTTTTTTTCTTTGAATGTGCCAATATATTAATATAGCTATAGCGCATAATCCAATGTGAATTAAAGTGGAATGCAAATGTCAATGATGACTGCAGTCTTCAATATAGTTGCTGTTTGGCTTCTTTGGCTTCACTAAATAACAATTGTCAATATAAGACGCAATAAATAAAAAATATCTAACCAAAGCATCAAACAAAAGTAAAACAAACCAATGTTTACAAAGTTTAGGAAATCTGTTTCATGTTATGTCTTATTATAATTTTAGTGCAGTTCACAGATTTGAACTTTTGCATTAAGAACTTCCACAATATTTTCACATTTTCTTATTGAGCTTGAGCAGAATAGATTCAGTATATTGAATTTATAGGGGAATGGGAAACATGTTGGTTAAAACTGACTGGTTGAATTTATACCTATTTTCACAGGTCTTGGTAAAGTGGTTAGTTAGATTATAAAACAAATAGCTATATCTATATAATATACAATGTGCTTTAAAAAGGTTTTTGACTTGTCATATTAATTTATTTTTTACTGAATTGAGAATTTGAGTCATAGCTATGATTAATACTTAATGCTTATGACTTTATTGTCATAGTCAGTCAGTTTAGTCAGTCAGTTTAGTCAGTTTAGATCTAATTAATTAGTTATGTATTACACTCATAAATAACAATAGCTCAAGCCTCAAGCTATAAATAGTAAGTATATAATTTGCAGATAGGTTATAGTAAATAGCGACTCCTACCAGAGAATAGCAGCATATAACCACAGAATAATCTAAAGTAAAGACATTTAGCTAAAAAACTAACCAATTCATTCAGAGCAATATGAATTCTGAGCCTATGTTCTGATCGATCCAGTCAGACCTGTAGGGTTAGTGTGTAATGAAATAATTAATCTATTTGAAATTGTTATTAAAGTCAAAATAGTTATTGTGTACTGTTATTACAACAAAACTATGCTTAATCGTCTCATATAACCGGTATTATCGTATGGATGTTTTGTATTAATTATGTATTTATTATTTGTTTAAACTACGCCTGACAAGTTAAATATAAAGTAACACCAGTTGCAACCGGTTTCTAATTTCTAATTAGCGTAACAGAGAAGTAGGCCATATCACTAATTATATTACAAATTATATTATATTAAGCTGCAGACTTCAAAACGACTTACTCTTTCATTACAAATGGCGACCACCCACCAATATTTTCATGACAAGAGCGATAAATAAAATTATTTGATCAGACTTTTCTAGGAAAAATAGATCTATTATTATTTGAGCTAAACGTTAACCTCAAACTAAAAAGGATAAATATTTATTAATTTGCACAGCCCAATGAGGATTAAAGCTAGAATGAAATTTATATGTATAATAGTTTGTTACTCTGATTCTATTGATAACAGAAATTTGATTGAGAATTTAAAAGCAACGATAATAAAAATATTTATTACGGGTTAAAATATCGCGTTCGTGCTTACAGTCTCTCTCTGAAAGTAGTTTTTTATGTTTAACAGAGGTTTTTCGCTGCGGAGGTTGAATGTTAGTCTTTGGCATTAAAGTGTAGGTTTATTATGAGGCATTAATCAACGTGCATATGTGTAAATTCGTGCATTTCTAGGAACTACGGAAATGATTATTTGTTTTTAGTAAATAAACCCTTTTTGAGTTAGGATGAAGCGCTAAAAATCAACCACTTGATTCCTTTTGTGTCAATGGAAAATACGTTTCTTATAATTATATTATGATTTCTTTGATGTGTTCATGAAGCATTTGAATCTCTGGTTCGATAAGTCAGCTTGTTCTCTTGTTCGCTTGTTCTTAGTACTTTTTTATGCTTTTACCATGTTGGTAATATTTATGTGACTTTATCTAACTAAATTATCGAAGAAGAGTAAGGTTTAATCTAAGTTTGTACAAATTTACATTTTTACTGTAATATTGACAGATACAAAAGAGTCTGGCTGCTAATAAAATATGCTTGACTATGTCTATAGCTCATATATGTATCTTCATTATATGAATTGAGCCATAGTCATTGCAAGAAGATACAAATATATATAATTGTATGCAGTGTCTGTATGCATAATACAATCATAATACAATCAATGCATATGCATTATGCATAATACAAGCAATACAATATCAATACAAGTGCACTTTTATAATTCGCACTTTACTCTTTGTAAATGGTAATATTCGAAATTCGGTTATTAATTTAATAAATTACCTGAATGAGCTTGGCTCTAGTTTTGCAGGCAGTTGAAATATATTTTTTCTTTTTAATAATTTGCTCTAAAAATTGATAGCTATGCTTATTACTTGATTTTTCTAAATTAATAGAATTTTTAACTTAATAATGTTTTAACTTAACTTATTGTCATTTCTATAATGACAGTACCTTGAAAAAAGAGGGTGGCTAATAGCGAATTTAAGGGCTAAAAATAAGTAAAAATGTTAAAAGTTTTGTAAAGTTTTCAGGCTATACTTACCATGGTTATTATTATTACATTCACAGAACGTTAAGACAAAAGATAGCAAAAAATGTCTAGACAATCAGACAAAAATAAAACAATTGAACAATTACAGATATGTTTGCCATGTGAAATTGGACTTACCAGAGTATGGGTCACTAACAACAGCTATTAGCAGCTTATAAGGTTTGGGCAGTGATCGCGTGGGAATCGGACAATCAGGCAAGCAGTGAGCAACTGGTTTCTCAGAATCAGACATGCATAGCCGGGCCGCTGGCAGCGTTGGCGACGGCAGCGCCAGTCGAAATCCCTACCTGGCAGCGCAGAGTAGAGCTATGCTACTAGCGCGAGAGCCTAGCTTAGAAAACCTACATTTTCCCTCGTCGTCAATGTCTGCCGCTGTTGTTGCGGCTCCGCCTCGCCCAGCATCGGCTAGGCCGTTTGAGTACTCCGGCAGTGGACTAAGCAGTGGCTACGACTCACTGGGCCCCAACTCTGCTGGCTTGTCTTTAAAGCGAGAAAATCCGCTCTACAGGTGAGATCTAAGATCCTCCCAGGTCAGGCTATCATTCTCCAAGATCCTCTCGGGATTCGCCATCAATCTCGAAGATCCTCTCGGGATTTTCTGATAATCTGCAAGATCCTCTCGGGATTTGCCATCAATCTCGAAGATCCTCTCGGGATTTTCTGATAATCTGCAAGATCCTCTCGGGATTTGTCATCAATCTCCAAGATCCTCTCGGGATTTTCTGATAATCTACAAGATCCTCTCGGGATTCGTCATCAATCTCCAAGATCCTCTTGGGATTCGCCATCAATCTCCAAGATCCTCTCGGGATTTTCTGATAATCTACAAGATCCTCTCGGGATTCGTCATCAATCTCCAAGATCCTCTCGGGATTCGCCATCAATCTCCAAGATCCTCTCGGGATTTTCTGATAATCTACAAGATCCTCTCGGGATTCGTCATCAATCTCCAAGATCCTCTCGGGATTTATCATCAATCTCCAAGATCCTCTCGGGATTCGCCATCAATCTCCAAGATCCTCTCGGGATTTTCTGATAATCTCCAAGATCCTCTCGGGATTTTCTGATAATCTACAAGATCCTCTCGGGATTCGTCATCAATCTCCAAGATCCTCTCGGGATTTATCATCAATCTCCAAGATCCTCTCGGGATTCGCCATCAATCTCCAAGATCCTCTCGGGATTTGCCATCAATCTCCAAGATCCTCTCGGGATTTTCTGATAATCTACAAGATCCTCTCGGGATTCGTCATCAATCTCCAAGATCCTCTCGGGATTTATCATCAATCTCCAAGATCCTCTCGGGATTCGCCATCAATCTCCAAGATCCTCTCGGGATTTGCCATCAATCTCCAAGATCCTCACGGGATTTTCTGATAATCTACAAGATCCTCTCGGGATTTATCATCAATCTCCAAGATCCTCTCGGGATTCGCCATTAATCTCCAAGATCCTCTCGGGATTTTCTGATAATCTCCAAGATCCTCTCGGGATTCGTCATCAATCTCCAAGATCCTCTCGGGATTCGCCATTAATCTCCAAGATCCTCTCGGGATTTTCTGATAATCTACAAGATCCTCTCGGGATTCGTCATCAATCTCCAAGATCCTCTCGGGATTCGCCATCAATCTCCAAGATCCTCTCGGGATTTGCCATCAATCTCTAAGATCCTCTCGGGATTTTCTGATAATCTACAAGATCCTCTCGGGATTTGTCATCAATCTCCAAGATCCTCTCGGGATTCACCATTAATCTCGAAGATCCTCTCGGGATTTTCTGATAATCTACAAGATCCTCTCGGGATTTGTCATCAATCTCCAAGATCCTCTCGGGATTTTCTGATAATCTACAAGATCCTCTCGGGATTCGCCATCAATCTCCAAGATCCTCTCGGGATTCGCCATCAATCTCCAAGATCCTCTCGGGATTTGCCATCAATCTCCAAGATCCTCTCGGGATTTGCCATCAATCTCTAAGATACTCTCGGGATTTTCCATCAATCTCCAATATCCTCTCGGGATTCGCCATCAATCTCCAAGATCCTCTCGGGATTCGCCATCAATCTCCAAGATCCTCTCGGGATTCGCCATCAATCTCCAAGATCCTCTCGGGATTTGCCATCAATCTCCAAGATCCTCTCGGGATTCGCCATCAATCTCCAAGATCCTCTCGGGATTTGCCATCAATCTCCAAGATCCTCTCGGGATTTTCTGATAATCTACAAGATCCTCTCGGGATTTGTCATCAATCTCCAAGATCCTTTCGGGATTCGCCATCAATCTCCAAGATCCTCTCGGGATTCGCCATCAATCTCCAAGATCCTCTCGGGATTTGCCATCAATCTCCAAGATCCTCTCGGGATTTGCCATCAATCTCCAAGATCCTCTCGGGATTTTCTGATAATCTACAAGATCCTCTCGGGATTTGTCATCAATCTCCAAGATCCTCTCGGGATTCGCCATCAATCTCCAAGATCCTCTCGGGATTTGCCATCAATCTCCAAGATCCTCTCGGGATTTGCCATCAATCTCCAAGATCCTCTCGGGATTTGCCATCAATCTTCAAGATCCTCTCGGGATTTGCCATCAATCTCCAAGATCCTCTCGGGATTTTCTGATAATCTACAAGATCCTCTCGGGATTTGTCATCAATCTCCAAGATCCTCTCGGGATTCGCCATCAATCTCCAAGATCCTCTCGGGATTTGCCATCAATCTCCAAGATCCTCTCGGGATTTGCCATCAATCTCCAAGATCCTCTCGGGATTTGCCATCAATCTCCAAGATCCTCTCGGGATTTGCCATCAATCTTCAAGATCCTCTCGGGATTTTCTGATAATCTACAAGATCCTCTCGGGATTTGTCATCAATCTCCAAGATCCTCTCGGGATTCGCCATCAATCTCCAAGATCCTCTCGGGATTCGCCATCAATCTCCAAGATCCTCTCGGGATTCGCCATCAATCTCCAAGATCCTCTCGGGATTTGCCATCAATCTCCAAGATCCTCTCGGGATTCGCCATCAATCTCCAAGATCCTCTCGGGATTCGCCATTAATCTCCAAGATCCTTTTGGGATTTGCCATCAATCTCGAAGATCCTCTCGGGATTTGCCATCAATCTCCAAGATCCTCTCGGGATTCGCCATCAATCTCCAAGATCCTCTCGGGATTCGCCATTAATCTACAAATTTCCAGAGAATGCTGAGCAGATTGTTTTTCAAGCAGATTCAACATCGCTAAAGTGCATTCAACAGAGTCCCAATTAATCAATGTCTAGTTAAAGTACATGTGCGTCTGCATCCGTGTATTGAGGTTGTGCTGAGATAGTTCAGATCTATGAGTCTCCGCCCACTCCTCATCTTTCTTCGGCAGCCTTCACTTTAGCTGGCAGATCTCGGCTGAGAAAATGAACCACACCATCTATTTCTGCCTCTCTGCCCCATATTCCGGCCCGTAGCCGGGGTCCAGATCCTCAAATCCCGTCCAGTATTAGCTGGCAGTCACAGCCTTCGAGTTTTTTCTCTCTTTTTTCCCAGCCGATTTTCGATGGCCAGAGTGCGGGGTTGGCCGTTCCACAGCCGGGAGACGAAATGGAAAATGTATCAGGAAGAGAGTTTCAAGTTTAACTTTCTGGAACTTTCTGCTCAAATATATATATAGCTCTGTATGTATGTTCGTATATGTGCATAATTGGACTGCTTCTAGAACGAGCGGCTGTTTGAGCTGTCAAGCTTTATTATAACTTTTCGGACGCACCACAATGTCTGACCATGCGGAAAAGGCAAACTGTACGGTTGACTTGCGAAATTAATTAGGCGGACTAAAAAACAGGCTTTGAAAACAGCATAATTGATCAAATTCTTCGTCATCGATAATCGGCCAAGTGTCAAAGCTGACAAAAAACTGACAGCTTCACTGGATCGAAGGAGAAATTACATTCTGGAATGATAATTAATAATTTAAGCTCACTTCCACTTCAATAGAAGGACATGCCACAGAGAAATGGGATCCCCAAGATCGGTAGACAAACTCGAAATTCGCTTCCAATAACCGCATCTCGTTCTCGCCATGTTTATCGAGCAGCAGCGCCAGAGGCCCCTCGGCGCATCGCCAGCAGATGCTGTACGACTCGCCAGCGACAGCGGCAACTGTCGTAGCCTCGATCGCGCCATCCTCTGCTGTGGCTTTGCCAGTTCAGCAGGACTCCAGCGGAATCTACGGAGGCAGCGTGTTATACGCGCCGAAGGCTGTCTGGCCGGGACAGAACGATGCGGCTGTTTCACCTGGAATGACTAATCATAATCCTTATCAGCAGCAGCATTCTAAGCGGCTGGCCGGCGGCAGCTCGGTGCATCATTCAGCGGCCAGGATTTCAGACCAGCTGCAGGCGTTGCAGTGGGAGAAGCAGGTGAGCGACTTGTTAAATTAGGTGAGGTAGCAGAAGAGAGAGGTGCGCGTAGTAAAGTGGAGGCACGGGGTGAGGTTGATTCTCGGAGTGAGGTTGATGCGCGGAGTGAGGTTGATGCGCGGAGTGAGGTTGATGTGCGGAGTGAGGTTGATGCGCGGAGTGAGGTTGATGCGCGGAGTCAGGTTGATATGCGTAAATACGCACAGAAGTGCAAAAAAAGCGTCATACTCTCCCCCAGGACCTGGAGAAGTCTGTTAAAGAGATTGGCCTGATGAAGCGCGACTACGAGCTGCTGCGCGGCGAGTCGCGCCATCTGGCTACGCTGCAGACCCTGCTAGACGGCAAGGATCAGCGCATCGGCGCCCTTGAGGCCGAGATCCAGATGCTTGAGGAAGGCCTGGCCCGCATTCGCGACGAGGGCATGCGGACGCCAACGGCGGCCCTCCTGGAGCAGCAGCTGCAGCTGCAGCAGCTCCAGCAGCTGGAGTCGGAGCGGCAACTCATCGGGCAGCTGCGCAGCGCGGAACGGGCTCTGAAGGCCCGCTCGGACTACCTGGCCCAGGAGCTGGCCAACCGGGACACCGAGTGCGCCGCGCTGCAGTCTCGCTTAGAGACTTGCGAACGACAGCAGAGCGACTGCGCGCATCACATTAGCGCCCTGAAGGAACAGCTGAAGGCCAAAGAGCACAAGATTCAGATGCTCAGTGAGTTCATTTTCTTTTTTTATTTTTTTATCTGTGAAAAGGTAAGTGGACTGATAAAGGGGCTGTTGAAGCAAGCTTTTGTTAATCCGATGCCTACAGTGCAACTCTATACATTTGACCATTTTTCGCTACATATCGGCTAGTGACCGATTTTTAGAGAGCCATGAAATCCTTTTTGGCAAAAATCCTTGCTCCACTGCCCCTAAATATTTGGAACATAAGCTTTAAAAAATTGAATACCTAATGTTTACTATGAAATACTACCAGCAGCATCAGATGATCTCCTGTTGCACACGTCAAGTATAGCTCTGAACTACGAGTATATATGGAGTCTTGGCTTCTCAGTGTTGTAGTGCCAAGCTTCTTACCTGCGTGGGCGTAGAAAATCTACCTGTATTCGATTTGAGTAGAACTGCAATTAGGGTACTGGTATGCTACCAGTCTGTGCCATAGACAGTTTTCAGAGCGATTGCTGCTGCATGGCTGCACCAATGAACGAGTATGATTAAAAGCAAGACTATCAAGTCATTAAATCCCCCTATCTGACAATTACCTTTGCTGCACCCGAGCAGAGCAATGCAAGAATACGAAACTCAAGAACAAGGGCAATACAAGGGCAAAATAATAATAAAAATAAATTATAATTATAATTGTAGGCGGGCTGCGGGCAATATGGCACATCATTTCGTGACACTAGACCCGCAGCCAGCGAGGAGGCAATTCTGCCTTATTTCACTGACTCCTGAGCACACACGCACACAGATACTGTACGCAGGCACATGCTCACACGTGTGTGAATCTGCCCTGACTTTCTCATCGTCAGGCAGTCTACATTTCACTATGCCTTGGAGGTTGGCCCTCGAGGGCGTAAATTGCACGACAAGCCCCCAAAGCCTTCTCTCCGCGACTGCGCCCCAAGTAAATGTGGCCTCGCCGTGGAATCGAACTTAAGGACCGTGGTGTGAGAGGCGAAGGCGTTAAGCGCTCTGCCACCGACCCCCCCCTAAGAACAAGGGCCAACTTTTTGTTGCGCATCTTCTGAAACAATAATCAAGTCCAGCAGCTCCTTCTAAAGGTCAGTGACCACCGAAGTCGGAGATTATGCAGGCACATTCGGGTGACGTGCTGATAAAGTTTGAAGGCCTGACAAGGCCGCACTGAGGCGCAGTGCGAATTTTTGTAAAGGGGTGCATGAAATACACTATATCTTATTGGAGACATCAGAACTTCGGCCAGAACTGAATATCTCGACGGTCTGAAGGGCTGGTGACTTGATTCTTATTTCAGAGGACACGCAACAAAAATTTAGCCCGTGTTCTTGAGTTTCGTGTGCTTGCGCTGTTCCGTTCGGGTGCAGCACAAAAAATTTTCAGGGGGAAAAATCCCCCCTTGTTAGTTCTACTGTTAAATTAAGAGCTCGCGGAATCGTCTTGGCTGCAAAATTCTATATCTATTGGGATATCAACTAAAACTTCAATGCTTACGAGCCAAGCGCAATACAATGCATCGAGTCTCTCATTTTCGGACCCAAAGGGGGACGAACAGCTTTGCCAGTTCTTTAGTATAGTTTAAGTCGCCACACAATCAGTACAAACAGCTGAATTGTGTGGCGTTTGTTCTCGGCCGAAAGCCTAAATCTTACACCTCGCAATCCCTTAAAAATATTGGGGCACTTTCCCTTGACTAGAAAGACACAGCATTTCTGGCAGAAAAAAGCTAATTTAACAATTGTCCGCCTAATAGTCTAGAAATGCGAAAATCGGATTGCTCAAATACACTGCATGGCCATCGGCAGTTAGCAGACCTGACTGGGGGGGAACTCCGCTTTTAACATTGGTCAATTTGTCAAGCTCATGCAAAATTCATCATGGGCTAGACGGGGCGAACAGAAGGCTGGAGTGAATGAGAGACGACCGAGTGAAAGGCCTCGCAGTTTGAAATTCTCTGAGAGTCATTTCAGAGCGGTTACTCTCTGAGAGTCATTTCAGAGCGGTTACTCTCTGAGAGTCATTTCAGAACCGTTACTGTCTGAGAGTCATTTCAGAACCTTTACTTTCTTAGAGTCATTTCAGAGCGGTTACTCTCAGAGAGTCATTTCAGACCGGTGACTCTCTGAGAGTCATTTCAGAGCGGTTACTCTCAGAGAGTCATTTCAGACCGGTGACTCTCTGGGAGTCATTTCAGAACCGTTACTCTCTGGGAGTCATTTCAGAGCGGTTATTCTCTGAGAGTCATTTCAGAACCGTTACTCTCTGAGAGTCATTTCAGAGCGGTGACTCTCTGAGAGTCATTTCAGAACCGTTACTCTCTGAGAGTCATTTCAGAACCGTTACTCTCAGAGAGTCATTTCAGAACCGTTACTCTCTGAGAGTCATTTCAGAACCGTTACTCTCTGAGAGTCATTTCAGAACCGTTACTCTCTGGGAGTCATTTCAGAACCGTTACTCTCAGAGAGTCATTTCAGACCGGTGACTCTCTGAGAGTCATTTCAGACCGGTTACTCTCTGAGAGTCATTTCAGAACCGTTACTCTCTGGGAGTCATTTCAGACCGGTTACTCTCTGAGAGTCATTTCAGAACCGTTACTCTCTGGGAGTCATTTCAGAGCGGTGACTCTCTGAGAGTCATTTCAGAGCGGTTACTCTCAGAGAGTCATTTCAGAGCGGTTACTCTCTGGGAGTCATTTCAGAACCGTTACTCTCTGAGAGTCATTTCAGAGCGGTTATTCTCTGAGAGTCATTTCAGAACCGTTACTCTCTGAGAGTCATTTCAGAGCGGTGACTCTCTGAGAGTCATTTCAGACCGGTTACTCTCAGAGAGTCATTTCAGAGCGGTTACTCTCTGAGAGTCATTTCAGAGCGGTTACTCTCTGAGAGTCATTTCAGAACCGTTACTCTCTGAGAGTCATTTCAGAGCGGTGACTCTCTGAGAGTCATTTCAGACCGGTTACTCTCAGAGAGTCATTTCAGAACCGTTACTCTCAAAGAGTCATTTCAGAGCGGTTACTCTCTGGGAGTCATTTCAGAACCGTTACTCTCTGAGAGTCATTTCAGAGCGGTTACTCTCTGAGAGTCATTTCAGAACCGTTACTCTCTGAGAGTCATTTCAGAACCGTTACTCTCTGAGAGTCATTTCAGAGCGGTGACTCTCTGAGAGTCATTTCAGAGCGGTTACTCTCTGGGAGTCATTTCAGAGCGGTTACTCTCAGAGAGTCATTTCAGAACCGTTACTCTCTGGGAGTCATTTCAGAACCGTTACTCTCTGAGAGTCATTTCAGAGCCGTTACTCTCTGGGAGTCATTTCAGAGCGGTTACTCTCTGGGAGTCATTTCAGAACCGTTACTCTCTGGGAGTCATTTCAGAGCGGTTACTCTCTGGGAGTCATTTCAGAGCGGTTACTCTCTGAGAGTCATTTCAGACCGGTGACTCTCTGAGAGTCATTTCAGACCGGTTACTCTCTGAGAGTCATTTCAGAGCGGTTACTCTCTGAGAGTCATTTCAGAGCCGTTACTCTCTGGGAGTCATTTCAGAGCGGTTACTCTCTGGGAGTCATTTCAGAACCGTTACTCTCTGGGAGTCATTTCAGAGCGGTTACTCTCTGGGAGTCATTTCAGAGCGGTTACTCTCTGAGAGTCATTTCAGACCGGTGACTCTCTGAGAGTCATTTCAGACCGGTTACTCTCTGAGAGTCATTTCAGAGCGGTGACTCTCTGAGAGTCATTTCAGAGCGGTGACTCTCTGAGAGTCATTTCAGACCGGTTACTCTCTGAGAGTCATTTCAGACCGGTTACTCTCTGAGAGTCATTTCAGAGCGGTGACTCTCTGAGAGTCATTTCAGAGCGGTGACTCTCAGAGAGTCATTTCAGAGCGGTTACTCTCTGAGAGTCATTTCAGAGCGGTTACTCTCAGAGAGTCATTTCAGAGCGGTTACTCTCAGAGAGTCATTTCAGAGCGGTTACTCTCTGAGAGTCATTTCAGAGCGGTTACTCTCAGAGAGTCATTTCAGAGCGGTTACTCTCTGAGAGTCATTTCAGAGCGGTTACTCTCTGAGAGTCATTTCAGACCGGTTACTCTCTGAGAGTCATTTCAGAGCGGTTACTCTCTGAGAGTCATTTCAGAGCGGTTACTCTCAGAGAGTCATTTCAGAGCGGTTACTCTCTGAGAGTCATTTCAGAGCGGTTACTCTCTGAGAGTCATTTCAGAGCGGTTACTCTCTGAGAGTCATTTCAGAACCGTTACTCTCTGGGAGTCATTTCAAAGCGGTTACTCTCAGAGAGTCATTTCAGAACCGTTACTCTGAGAGTCATTTCAGAGCGGTTACTCTCTGAGAGTCATTTCAGAGCGGTTACTCTCTGAGAGTCATTTCAGAGCGGTGACTCTCTGAGATTCATTTCAGAGCGGTTACTCTCAGAGAGTCATTTCAGAACCGTTACTCTCTGGGAGTCATTTTTCTAGGATTTTCTTTTTCTAAGAAAAGTTCTAGGATTCATACTCGATCGCATCAGACAAGAAAAATACTATCTGTTGTCCGAAAACCGATGCGAACTCTATCCTGGCCCTGTTGTCTTTTCTATCAGCCAAAGTCTCACAGTCTTCTCCAGTGCAAGCAGCAAGCAAATTACTAGAAGGAAAGTGATGAGAATAGCGTTGGGAAACGAACCACCGGGGGGATATCTTGCCGGGGGAAGAGGGAGAATGGGAAGAGAAATTAATGCATGAGAACAAGAACCAGTTGCAGAGGAGCGGACTAAATTGCTAGTAGCGCGGCCGCGGCAGCTGGGCGCTCATTTCCTCGCACAGTTTAGTTCCAATTTCAGGCAGATCCGGGCTAAACCCGTGTTTGTTCTCCGATGTCTTCTCCTGAATTTCATCTCTCTCTCTCTCTGACTTTCTCGCCGCAGTAGCGGCGTTTATAAGCGCAAAATCTAGAGATAGATAGACGCGATAACGCAGTGCAGTGTCTGTGTGTCTGTCTGTCTCGAACCCTCGTCATATAGCTTTCCTCTCTAGAGATGGGAAGATCGAATTGTGTTGCGTACACACAATCTTGGAGAGAGAGAGAGAGCAAGTACTTTTACAGCTTTTCCCAACGTCCGTCTGTCCATTACCAACAATTTTAACAAATGGAATGGCTTGGAATGGAATGGATTGGCATAGAATTGGAAGCATTGGCATGGGATGGGATGGATTGGCATGGGGTGGATTGGCTTGGGATGGGATGGCTTGGCTTGGGATGGATTGGCTTTGAATGGGAAGGATTGGCATGGCTTGGGATGGATTGGCATGGCTTGGGATGGATTGGCTTTGAATGGGAAGGATTGGCATTGCTTGGGATGGATTGGCATGGCTTGGGATGGATTGGCTTTGAATGGGAAGGATTGGCATGGCTTGGGAAGGATTGGCTTGGGATGGATTGGCTTGGGATGGATTGGTTTGGGATGGATTGGCTAGGGATGGATTGGCTTGGGATGGATTGGCATGGCTTGGGATGGATTGGCTTTGAATGGGAAGGATTGGCATGGCTTGGGAAGGATTGGCTTGGGATGGATTGGCTTGGGATGGATTGGCTTGGGATGGATTGGCTTGGGATGGATTGGCTTGGGATGGATTGGCTTGGGATGGATTGGCTTGGGATGGATTGGCTTGGGATGGATTGGCTTGGGATGGATTGGCTTGGGATGGATTGGCTTGGGATGGATTGGCTTGGGATGGATTGGCTTGGGTTGGATTGGCATGGCTTGGGATGGATTGGCATGGCTTGGGAAGGATTGGCTTGGGATGGATTGGCTTGGGATGGATTGGCTTGGGATGGATTGGCTTGGGATGGATTGGCTTGGGATGGATTGGCTTGGGATGGATTGGCTTGGGATGGATTGGCTAGGGATGGATTGGCTTGGGATGGATTGGCTTGGGTTGGATTGGCATGGCTTGGGATGGATTGGCATGGCTTGGGATGGATTGGCTTGGGATGGATTGGCTTGGGATGGATTGGCTTGGGATGGATTGGCTTGGAATGGGAAGGATTGTGATGGGATGAGAAGGATTGAAAGGATCGGGAAGAATTATAATGATTGATAACTTTTGGAGCAATTGAAAGCGATTAAAGAGATCTCGAGCGATGCCAGAAATGCACTACTAATCCCCTCATTGTCCCCTCTAGACAGCGACCTAGAAGATCTGCGCAAGCGACTCAAAGAGAAAGAGACCCTGCTGGACAAGAAGAACAAGGCGCTGAGCACGGCACTAAGCGAGAAGCGCTCACTGGAGCTTCAACTAACCGAAGCCAAAGACAGCTTGGACCTCAAAGAGCGCAAAGTGTCTGTACTGCAGCGCAAAGTAGACAATCTCGAGGCCTTACTAAGTGACAAAGAGTCTCAGCAGCAGCACGGTGGCGGCGGGGCGTCCGAGAGCTCCGAGTTGGAAAAACAGCTGGAGCGTCTGCGCGCTCAGAAGGACCGGCTAGAGCAGGAGAACGAACAGGAGGCCGCCGGTCATCGAAGGTTAACTGGTGAGCTTAAAGCCCGGCTGTTCACACTGCAGCGCGACCTGGATGAGAAGGCCGAGTGTCTAACCGAGCTCAGAGATCAGGCCGCCGAGCTGCGCGCGGACAAGGCCAGGCTGGAGTCCAACTTGGCTGCTCTGCAGGCTGAGCTGTCAAGTGAGTATCAGCGGCTAAGATTCAACACGAAGAAAACATTTAAGTTGAGGGGATTATATTCAAGTTGAGGGGATAACATTCAAGTTGAGGGGATAACATTCAAGTTGAGGGGATAACATTCAAGTTGAGGGGATAACATTCAAGTTGAGGGGATAACATTCAAGTTGAGAGGATGAAAAGTTAAGGGATTTTTTTCGTCGTTTGCAGCATCCCAGCTGGAGGTGCAAATGTCGCACGAAGGTGCGCAGCAGTTGTCGCCCCGTCTGCAGACCGGACGGCCCAGCGCCAGCATCGGCGCGGCGGGTTTGCGCGCCTCGGCCGCTCTGGTTGAGCAGCTGCGTCAACAGTTGCGCGACTCCGAGACGCAACGGCAGGCTAAGGAGGCCGAACTGCAAGCGATGGACGAACGGTTGGCTGATCTCGAACTGCAGCTGGCTACAGCGATTGCTCAGCCATCGCCTCCACAGCAGCAACAGCAGCGACTGCCACCGGCCGGTTCAATAGACACGGCTAGACAAGTTCGCGAGCTGAATGGCGCCCTTCGTGACATGTCGCATCGAGTTGCGCAGATGCAACAGCAGCATCAACGAGATGGCAGTCAGCAAGGCGGCTGTGACGATAGCGGAGCTCTGCTTCTACAGAGGACCGGTCAGGAGCTGACGGCCCGCCTCTCTGAGATGCAAGCCATTGTTGGAAGCCTCAGTGGTGGAGCCGTCGGCGAAATAAGCTTTCCATCGTCCACCGCATCGGCGTTCACAGCAGTGGCCGCCAGCGAGCACAACGAGGCGCTGAGCGAGCTTCGCCGACAGTTGGGCGATCGGGAGAGGCAGCTGGCCAGACTGCGGGAGGAGCTGAGCTCGGCTAGGATTCAGTGCGACCAGCTCGAGGTGGAGAAGACCCAACTGGCGGCGAGGGTAATAATATTAATAATAATAATTGCAGGAGGGCTGCGGGCAATGGCACATCATTGGGTGACACTTGACCCGCAGCCAGCGGTGAGGCAGTTCTGCCCATTTCGCTGACTCCTGAGCACACACGCACACAGATACTGTACGCAGGCACACACTCAACACAGATGTGTACATCTGCCCTGACTTTCTCATCGTCAGGGCAGGGCGTAAATTGCACGACAAGCCACCAAGCCTTCTCTCCGCGGCTGCCCCCTAAATGAATGTGGCCCCGCCGCGGAATCGAGCTCAGAGACCTTGGTGCGAGAGGCAATCGCGTTAACCACCCTCCGGCGGCGAGGGTAGGCCACTAAATGAATTATTAAATGCTGTTCTTTTGTCAATAGTAATAGTTAATGATGTATTTAGTTGGACACTTAAGGTTCTCAACACGAATCGAGTTCCGTCAGAATTGTACTCCAAGCTCCGCTAATATCTTTGGGTTCCACCATTCTCACGCCCACCCAGATGAGCCGCCAGCTGGCAACCGCCGAGGCCAGCCTAGCCAAAGACCTGGAGAATCAGCTGAGCGCTGCCAAGCTTCGCTTAGCCGATCGCGACGAGCGCGTTCGCCAATTGGAAAGGGAGGCCGCTCAAACACGCGACCTGCAATCGGAGCTGGACTTCCGCATCAAAGCCGTTGGCGATTTACAGGCGTCCGTTGGCGCCAAAGACTCTCAGATTGCAATTCTTAACAAAGATCTTGAACGATTCAAGGCTGAACGCGCTTCTCTCAATCGCAGCCTGCAAGATTTGCAGACGGAAGTGAAATGCAAGCTGGAGCGAATCAGCGATCTGGAGGCCTCGGTGCATTCGCTGCGGGACGAGCTAGCGACAGTCAGGAAGCAGCTGTTGCAGGCTGAGAGCGAAAGTAAAAACACTCGAGAAGAGCTCGGTTTCAAAGAGGAGCGCTTGCGTCACATAAATGCATCGCATGTGAGCATTCTGGAAATAGCTTTGAGACATTGGGGTGTTCTAATGACGCCGGGGCAAAACTGTATATTGGATGTCGAGACATTCATGTGAATTTTTTTGTTTAAGATAAAAATATGGTGCGTGTTACGATCTTAGACCTCAAATTCTTAAGACATCTCTCAAGCTACTTTATAACTCTGTTCCCGGGATGCTCCAGATGTGATGTTGTGATGTTTCCTCTGGACGCTCATGATATTTTCTCTGGCGCTCATTGTGTTTTTTTTGACGCTCTAGATGGTTTCTCTTGATCCTCAGGATGGTTTCTTTTGACTCTCAGGATGGTTTCTCTTGACGCTGTGGATGGTTTCTCTTGACGCTCTGGATGGATTCTCTTGACTCTCAGGATGGTTTCTCTTGACTCTCAGGATGGTTTCTCTTGACTCTCAGGATGGTTTCTCTTGACTCTCAGGATGGTTTCTCTTGACTCTCAGGATCGTTTCTCTTGACGCTCTGGATGGATTCGCTTGACTCTCAAGATGGTTTCTCTTGACTCTCAGGATGGTTTCTCTTGACTCTCAGGATGGTTTCTCTTGATCCTCAGGATGGTTTCTCTTGACGCTCTGGATGATTTCGCTTGACTCTGTGGATGGTTTCTCTTGACTCTCAAGATGGTTTCTCTTGACGCTGTGGATGGTTTCTCTTGACTCTCAGAATGATTTCTGTTGACGCTCTGGATGGTTTCTCTTGACGCTCTGGATGGTTTCGCTTGACTCTCAAGATGGTTTCTCTTGACGCTGTGGGTGGTTTCTCTTGACGCTCTGGATGGTTTCTCTTAAAGCTGGGGATGTTTTTTCTTGACGCTCAGGATGATTTCTCTTGAAGCTGGGGATGTTTTTTCTTGACGCTCTGGATGGTTTCTCTTGACGCTCTGGACGGTTACTCTTGACGCTCTGGATGGTTACTCTTGACGCTCTGGATGGTTTCTCTGGACTCTCAGGATGATTTCTCTTGAGGCTCTGGATGGTTTCTCTTGACGCTCTGGATGGTTTCTCTTGACGCTCTGGATGGTTTCTCTTGACGCTGTGAATGGTTTCTCTTGACGCTCTGGATGGTTTCTCTTGACGCTCTGGATGGTTACTCTTGACGCTCTGGATGGTTACTCTGGACGCTCTGGATGGTTTCTCTTGACGCTCTGGATGGTTTCTCTTGACGCTCTGGATGGTTTCTCTTGACGCTCTGGATGGTTTCTCTTGACGCTCTGGATGGTTTCTCTTGACGCTCTGGATGGTTTCTCTTGACGCTGTGAATGGTTTCTCTTGACGCTCTGGATGGTTTCTCTTGACGCTCTGGATGGTTTCTCTTGACGCTCTGGATGGTTACTCTTGACGCTCTGGATGGTTACTCTGGACGCTCTGGATGGTTTCTCTGGACTCTCAGGAAGATTTTTCTTGACGCTCTGGATGGTTTCTCTTGACGCTCTAGATGGTTTCTCTTGACGCTTTAGATGGTTTCTCTTGACGCTCTGGATGGTTTCTCTTGACGCTCTGGATGGTTTCTCTGGACGCTCATGATGTTTTCCCCGGACACTCATAATGTTTCTCTAGACGCTCAGGAGGTTTTCTCGGGACACGAGCAATGGATGAACGGCTCGCTAGGATAATGTACTGTAGGAGTGGTAGCGATGCATTTTCAAAATAGTTTTCCGAATTTGGCTTTCAAGACAATTAAGAAATATCTTTCCTACCCTTTTTAATCCTAGGCCGAAGAGGTGAACAGACTACGGAGTGCCAACACGGAGGCCAATGATCACGTTAATCAATTGAAGATAAAGCTCGACTCAAAAGATCAGGAGATTAAAAAATGGAGTGCCGATCAGGTATAATTTAAGATGTGTCTATAGTAATAAAACTTTTTCATCTGAACTGAAATAATTCATGAACTAACTTAGCAAATACTTTCTCTCAGGATAAGCTTCGAGGAGAACTCGAGGCCTGTCGGAAGCAGCTTCTCGAAGCGGAAAAGTTCGCCACCCATTTGCAAGCTGAGCTGGAGGATAAGATTACTAAACTAAAGCGACTCGATATGGAGGTGGTAAGGCTTTTGCACAGTTCAAAAACAATTCTGTAGTAGAGAATGGCTCTGAGTGCAACAATGCTCTGAGCATGCAGCGAGACATGATTAGTGCACGCTCCAAACGTCTCGGCAGCTTAACAAAACAAATACTCTCGTATAGAAAGTGTGTGTGTGTTAACCTTGGCTCGGCGGGCCAGGGCCAGTACCTGCTCCTGGGAAAAGCTCGGCGAAGAAGCCCCAGACGGTCTTGGGCTGGGACCAGAGATCCCGCGGGACGAGCGAGGTGGGAAGAGCCGGGCAGGCGAACAGATGCGTGACCGACTCTTCCTCGCCGTGGCAACGCAGGCAGGTGGCAGGCGACTGCTGATCGAGGCGGTGCTTAAAACTGGCCAGGTGAAGGCAGAAACCCGACCGGAGTTGGGCTAGCGTGGCCCGGGCGGAGCGCGGCAACTGCGTCTCGGAGGCGTCGATCACAGGCGGTGGCGCGCCGAGGACCCGATTAGGTTGCCGGTCCAGCAGGCGTTTCTGGAAGGAACGTTTCTGACAGTATAGGAACCAAACTGCAGCCGCGTCTCCGTCGCGGTTCCACCCACCAAGGTGGCAAAGAGCTGCAGATCCTCCTTCAAGGCCCGCTTGGCCACTACCTTCGTATAGAAAGTCGTGGTCATAGAAAGACGTTCAAGGCGTGCAAAAACTGGCCTTCATTCGTAGACCCTAAATTACACCTTCAAATCGATACAGTGGTACAAGTTTTCTGTTTTCAGTGCCGCACCCAGGCCCAAGAAATCGACAGGCTGCAGAAGACCATAGACGATTATCAGAATCGGCTGACCCAGACGCAGACCCGCTTGGAGGAACGGGAACTGCGAATGCGCCGATTGGAACAGGAGAATGTGAGCTTCTTGGATGAGCTGATGATATTGGCACCATTTTTTTCGTCAAACCGTAATTCGCGCCCTGATTTGGTATCATGTGCAGCCAATTATAGTGCTGTGTACACGGCTTGATGATTAGAAAGTGTTGACAGACGTACGTGGTCGTGTGAGCATTATGTGCTGAAGGGACAAAGCCAGCTTTGGCAATGTTGATTAAGAAAGTAATAAAAAGTAATGTTCTTTTTGAGAAATTGTTTGCTACATTTTTTGTATTTTATTTTTAGACTGACCTGCTAGATGAAATTCATGAACTGCGCAAAAAGACTTACGAACTGGAGGGTCAGTGTGACACTCTTCGCGGCCAGCTGATGGAGCGGGGTCACAGCAGCATGGACCATCATCATCATCAAATGGTTGGCGGTGGCTTAGTCAGCGTCGGCGGAGGCGGAGGCGGAGTTGGCAGCAGCCAGACTCAGATGCATCGGATGCACAGCGAGATTAGCGAACTTCGAAACAGGTGCAAAGTGCTCAGTGAAGAGAGAGACAGGTTCCAACGAGAGCTCAAAGCACAGGTATGTTTATAATGTCCTATTGCTATACATAGTCTGTATAGTAAATAAATGCCAGTGCAGTATGTTTGACAGTAGCTGCTTAGCTGCTTTTTGACAGTGCTTGTGAGCCTTTTGCCAAAGCGAAACTTTTCCTGACACAACCTCTTAATAACATCCAGGAGAACCAGATAAGCAGTTTGCAGCAGAGCTCTCTCAGCCTGATGAACTCAAATCACGAGGTGCAGCGGCTGCAGCGCGAGTTGGCAGGGCGGCAGGCTCACGCGGAGAAGCTCCAGCTGGAGCTGCAACGGCTGAGCCAGGCGGCCAATCAGGGAACGCACGAGCTACGCCGTCAGCTAGCTGAAACTGAGCAGCGTCTCAAGCAGCGCGAAGAGGAGTGCAAAACCAAGGAGAAGCACCTTGTAGACTGGAACGCCCACTGGGATCGGCATCAGCGCGAGTGTCAGGCTAAAGATGCGCAGGTGAAACAACTGACGCAACAATTGGAAAGAGCAGTCGCTCAGCAGAGCGCCAGCAGCCAGGAGCAATTGAAGTCGGCGACGGAGCAGCGGACTCGCGCAGAAGCCGAGCTAGCCAAAAGGGAGAAGGCCATGCAGGATCTGGCGGTAGAGCTGGGCAAGCGAGACAAAGCGCTGCAGGATCTAGCTGCTGAGCTAGGCAAGAGGGACAAGGCGCTGCAGGAGCTGGGCCGCGAGCTGCAGGCGGCGGAGCGGCTGGCAGGTGAGCCGGTTTCTGTAAAGCAATCTCCAGATTCTTTGAAGCTTAGCTGAGCTCAAAGTCAACGCTGTATTTATTTTTATTCGAGTATATTATTTTTATGGCTGTTTGTTACCAATCCTCCGCTGTGTTTAACATTTATACGATTGTCTTGAATCCCGTAATCCGCTTTGGTCACCGGTCGATCACTTCCTCTCCGTCTGTCCTATCCCAGCTGAAATGCACGAGAAGGACGCCCATCTGAAAGAGGTGTCTCGCGAGCTCAAACAATGCCAGCTGGAGCTGCAGAGTCAGAATGACGAGCTGCGCGACAAAGAGCGTCGGCTATTCTCTATGCAACAAGAGCTAGACTGTCGGGCGCGTGGCGATGGTCGAGGCGGCGACAGGCGGCTATACGAGAGAAACAAGGAGCTGGAGGAGGAAATAGGTGAGGCGAACAAGGTAGAGTAGATTACAGAAAAGTATAGTAGAATCCCACAGACCAATGGTTTCTGAGGCTAATTAGAAATGGAGTTTTACAATATTTCTATGCTTAAAGAAGGAAGATAAATAATCGTGATGAGGCAATCGTGCGTTACCTTACAGGCAAGCTTCGGCGCCTTATACAAGAGAAGGAGCATCGAATTCACGTGCTGGAGACGGAGTGCTTCCAGAATCAGGCTGAGGAGATCGATAGGCTCCGTCGCGAGTTGCAGCAGGGCGCCGCCTCAGCCGCCGGCGGAGCCAATCCAGCCGGAATGGCCTCCAGTCGTAAGGAGGCGGAGCTGAACAGCGCACTGAGCGAGCTACAAAATCTGCGCGCTGACATTGCCGGCCTGAAGCGTGAGATTCAACAGCGCGAGGATACTATATCGAGACTGCAAAGGGAATGCAACGAGCGACACGGAGTCAGGCCGGGACAGCAGCCGCCTCAGCAGCAGCCGCCTACATCTTCGCAACAACAGCAGCAACAGCAGCAGCAGCAACAGCAGCAGCAACAGCTGCAACAACTTAGCAGCGATTATGAGCGACTGCGAGACGAACACTCTCGATGCGGACAGACCATCGGGGAGCTCAGGCGGTGAGTAGGCCTGTTGGATCGCAGGCAGTTTTCATTATTCGAGCACAGAGTCGGCCTGTTTAGAGTCTGATAGGGTTCATCTTTACTTTTTTTCAATCACGCATGCAGCGAGTTGGAGAAGCGCGAACGAGAGCTTCACACCCTGGAGCAGCAGCTGGATCGTCAGGTGCTTGAGCTGTTGGAATCTCGCGAGGAAGCATTGATGTCCGCCGTGTGCGAGAAGGACGCCAACATCGCCCTGCTGGAGCTGAGTTCGCAGGGTCGCGGCGGTGCAGGCAACCAGCAGATTCAGAATCAGATACGCAAATTCTGCGACGAGAAGGCGAAACTGCAGAGCCAACTGCAACAACTCGTTAGTCTCACTTGTGTTTTTTGTTCTTTAGTTCCAAAACTATTCCTAGAGCTATATTTAGAACCCCATGCGTATAGTGCATTTCGATTCGCTAAGGATCTAGAGCTGTATACTTATTTTCAGCACTTCTGTCCCTACAAATTTTATCACTAACCAGTGGCCAAGATCTGTACTTTCAGTTCAGAGACCAGCTTCTCTGGGCGTCCCAGTGGGGTAACAGCGTTTGATTGCCCGCGCTTGGCGCTGGACAACCCCCTGAGACCAATAAACCAACCTGTTTAGTTCTAGACCAGCCTTCCCTAAATACCACCCGACTCCGAGAGATGTGTCCTCTGCTGTCGCATCATTATATACACAATGTACCAGTCGCAGTATTTCCGATTGAGTTTATTGGACTCATTTTCTGTATATCAGTTTACCATTCCATGACGCTTTTTTGGATTAGGCATCACGTTTCGTCACTGAGAAGATGCTGTTATATAAAACGAGCTTGTCCGTATGCTCTTATTGAAATGATCACTTTCGATTCAGATAATATGGCTGAGTGATTTTCATTTTTAGCTATACAAACGGTAAAATCCCTTCATTATATTTTTGTCACAGAATAATTTCAATATCTAGCATTTTATCAACTTTCTATAAAACCTTTCTTCACAACTCCAACACTAATGCAGACAAACTCAAAGGTCAAGCTGAAAGAGCAGCAACAGAAGCGACTGAGCGGCGTTGTTGGACCTCAGCAGCAGCTTCATCATCCGTCAGTATCAACTGCAACAAATAGTCAGCAACAACAGAAGCCAACGATGACTATGAGCAACATAAGGCGATAGTGGCTATGTGCGACTGTTCAACAGATCAGAGTGCTATATTCGACGCTATAAATGCCGTGCATTATTAATTTTGATTGAATTGTTTACTTGTAGCGATCGTAGCGACTCGTATTAAATAGACGATTAAATGTAATTTTTCAAACAAAAATAGTGCTTTAACATTGTACAAGTAGTC
This sequence comes from Macrostomum hystrix, assembly GCA_950097015.1. NCBI lineage: Eukaryota > Metazoa > Platyhelminthes > Macrostomidae > Macrostomum > Macrostomum hystrix. The sequence goes on from CATNEN010000028.1 coordinate 554,419, forward strand.
TAGTAGTAAAATATAATTTATCTACAGGTACAGCATAATGATTTCTTATCACCTGTCTCACATTTCATTAGATGATAATAGTGGCTTTCTCTGCGCTCCTTTAGTTCACCTATTTTTTGCATGCTATAGTCGAATTTGCTGCTTATTAACAAATAACCGTTGTCTCTAGTCATTTATAGTCATTTGTTTGTATTTTTCTGTACATGCGCTTCTCCTTTAGACCAGGCTATTCTATTTTTCATTCCAAAGAATTTTTCCTTTTCTTTAAGATATCACACAGATAGCATCGAACATATTGAAAAGATGAAAATCAAATCCTATATACACATGATAACCAATGATGTTTTTGTTTTATCGGGGTCAGTGGCAGCATCGTTATAACGCGATTACCTATCGCACCAAAATCCAAGAGCTCGATTCCGCAACGTTGGCGGCTTGTCCTGCCATTTACGCCCTTAAGAGACAACCTCCTAGGAGCAGTGAGAGTGTACACACACACTTATGAGTGTGTTCCAACGTGCGGCATCTGTGCATGCTTAGGAGTCAGCTAAATGAGGCAGAATTGCCTCCTCGCTGGCTGCGGGTCTAATGTCAAACCAATAGTGCGCTGTTGGCCTGTTGGCCCGCTACCCTCCTGCAATTGTTAATATTGTTATGTATTTGTTTTACTTTTTTAAGCTACATATATTAAATAAATGTAGTTTGCTTTATTTAAATGTTCTTTCCAAAACATTTTCTCAAATGATTTTTACAGATTAGGATTAATTTTAATAATCAGTCTGCTTATATTATATCCTTATTTTTATAACCTAAAATATTGTAATACTTTTTTTGTTATTCTAATAAAATTTCAAAGCATCACCTTTAAGTATTGATCAATATACTTTGCAGAGTAGTTGTATATTAGTTTTTTATCTTGTGCTCATTTATGTATTCGTTATAAAATTGTTTCTAAAAAACTTGCATTCTGCCTTGAATAATCAAGAGCTCACAATCTGAATTATTTTCACGTTTTACTAGTTTTATTTACAGATTATGAAAACATTCAAATCAGCGCTCACATTCGATTTTTATCTATAATCATGAAGCATAATTAATTACTTTAATATTACATTAACGTTTAGCTAGCAAAAATGACATACAGCAAGTTATCGCTAAACTTTTGTTTTCGTTTCTTTTTTTCTTTTTACCTATTTTTTATAACTTTAATAAAGTTAAAGTAAAATAAAGTTATCTATTTACCTAGCCACTGAACGTTCTTATACACTTTCTGCATAATATTCACTGCATACTACTCATAGCGTAGCAGCTTGAAACGCGACGAATGTTCTGTTGAGTCTACAATTTCTTGCACCGCGATCTTGCATTGCATCTAGTCCATTAATTGCTTTTCCTTCCTCAATAGTTGCACTTTTTTCGATTACTCATTCCCTCAAACAATTTACATATATTCCTTTATTTTCCATTCTTGCTAATGCCGTTTGTACACCGCCTAGTAGTTCGGTTAACCTATTGATTAATAAACTAAGCTTTAATGCTTTCTGTTTTATAAAATTCATATCGACAGAACTTGTCTAAACAGTTTTTTCTATCTCTACAAATTAAAGAGAGCTAAATAACGGCCTGCATAGTTGAGAAGCAGCCTTCAAACTTTGATTGGCTTACGATAAGTTAGTTGACTTAATTAGTTGCTATTTTTAGAGTTTTGTCAAGTAAATATTTTTTGCGGGGCAGCAAATTGGTATGCACCGTATTTTTTTAAACGAATATAATTTTTTTGTTATCTTCGCACGTACGAAACTTTTCGAACGTTTCCATTTGACCTTTATTTTAATGTATTTTGAAATGAATTTTTTACGTTGAAGGGGCGAAGTGAAAATATGTTGGTCTCGATCTGTAGACCTCATAAGCCATTTTCTATAAGCAACTACTTCTTTAAAAGATTGAAAAAAGAAGAATAATATAATAAAAGTATAAGTAATGTAAATAATATAAATATAATATAACATATTTACTTATATAATAATATAATAATATAAATTGTGTCTCATCTCTCTGGTGTCTCATTTCTTCTGTCTCATCTCTCTGGTGTCTCATCTCTCTGGTGTCTCATCTCTCTGGTGTCTCATTTCTTCTGTGTCTCATCTCTCTGGTGTCTCATCTCTCTGGTGTCTCATCTCTCTGGTGTCTCATCTCTCTGGTGTCTCATTTCTTCTTTGTCTCATCTCTCTGGTGTCTCATCTCTCTGGTGTCTCATCTCTCTGGTGTCTCATTTCTTCTTTGTCTCATCTCTCTGGTGTCTCATCTCTCTGGTGTCTCATCTCTCTGGTGTCTCATCTCTCTGGTGTCTCATTTCTTCTGGTGTCTCATCTCTCTGTTGTCTCATCTCTCTGGTGTCTCATTTCTTCTGTGTCTCATCTCTCTGGTGTCTCATGTCTCTGGTGTCTCATTTCTTCTGTGTCTCATTTCTTCTGTGTCTCATCTCTCTGGTGTCTCATTTCTTCTGTGTCTCATCTCTCTGGTGTCTCATCTCTCTGGTGTCTCATTTCTTCTTTGTCTCATCTCTCTGGTGTCTCATCTCTCTGGTGTCTCATCTCTCTGGTGTCTCATCTCTCTGGTGTCTCATCTCTCTGGTGTCTCATCTCTCTGGTGTCTCATCTCTCTGGTGTCTCATCTCTCTGGTGTCTCATCTCTCTGGTGTCTCATCTCTCTGGTGTCTCATCTCTCTGGTGTCTCATCTCTCTGGTGTCTCATCTCTCTGGTGTCTCATCTCTCTGGTGTCTCATCTCTCTGGTGTCTCATTTCTTCTGGTGTCTCATCTCTCTGGTGTCTCATCTCTCTGGTGTCTCATTTCTTCTGGTGTCTCATCTCTCTGGTGTCTCATCTCTCTGGTGTCTTCATTTCTACTTTGTCTCATCTCTCTGGTAAAAAAAAAGTTTCTTGCCAAGCTGCATACGGAGAGACAATTGGAGAGAAAGCCTGTAAAATGGCGTGCTACAGAAATTTCTAAAACTAGTAAATTGGCGCCACAGTGCCTAGCCACAACTTTTACATCAATTATTAACCACGGATCTAATCAGCTTCTTTTCCTGTGACTATTCATACAGAGCCAGGAAAATATCAGTTCAGATTATGCTTATTCAAGTCCAGTAAAATATGAGCGCGATTACTTTGAAACAGATTTTAGTTTTCAAATTATTTATGAGAGGAGAGAATTTTAAGGAATTTTACGATTGCATCTCATTTTTTACTATTTAGAGAATAATGGATTCATCTAGCAAAAAACAAGGCAGTGGCAATTGTAATTAGGATAATAAAGATGTTCTTTGGGAATCTTGCGGTGACTTTGAAGAAGGAAAAAATAATCAACCCATCTTAGTTATTCAGGAACTGAGAAATGCCGTCAAGAATGACATTCTTTTTAAACAGCCGCTGTTTGCAGCACTTGTTTAAAAAATACAATTAAAACGAACTTTGGCCGGAACAAACCGGTTGCTTTCCTTCTAGAGATTCTTTTAGACGGAAGCACTCCTGCCAAAGCACTCCTGCCAACAGCTGCGCAAACCTTGCCGATGGAGACGCCAAGCTGAGTTTCCATGCCGACGAGAATTAGGCATTAATTATTAGCCAAGAACAGTTGAAGAGCCACTGCGCAACGGGGCAATTTCTCGGCTCCCCCTTGAGTCGCTCAGTACAATTCTAGGATAGGATTGGCTTTTTCGTGTTAGAGCGTTAAAGTTCCACTTTAAGCCTCCAGCCGACAGCCGGAGGTCGCTTGTTAACAATGGCTAGCCAACAAGCAACAGTATAACCAAACACAGAAGCGCAAGGCAAGATGACAATGAATCGCGAACTACAAAATAAATTATACCATCTTTTTGAGCTGTGAGTGCGAGCGAGAAAATACGTAGGCCTCCCTCCACACGGTCGTAGCTTCGATATGTATATTTTCTGATCGCCACTAAGTCAGTTAAGGTGCAAAGTTGAATAGTGTACATTGTTAGTACACATTTATAACACATGATGACATATTACACATTATAGGAAGCTGATGTCCCTGTAGGTTAGCCTGCTTAAGCGTGCGCAATGTTGGGCGTATGCAGGACAAGCTCTAAGCCTTCTCTTTGTGAACCGCTGAGGTACAAATTGCGTTGCGTAAGTCGGACAGCTTCACGGTCAACATCACACTGAACACTTAAGGCACTTAAAGCAAGTGGAATGAGCTGGCTTGATGAAAGGAACAATGCAAAAAGAAATACAGGAGGGAGAGAAACTGAGAAATACAAAAATATTGTCTGCTTTGGAGACCATGGGAGATATGTGGCAAGGGCGAGATGTCTGGACTCACGGTGGATGAATTATAAAATAGAATCCCTCTGGTGAGAATTTAAAGATCTAATAGCACACTTTGTTAGTACAGTGAGTTTGTCACTCACTGTCAAATACTTGAATTCCAGCGGCTCCTCAAACCACCAGCCAATGCGTCCAAATAATGGACCAATCAAATTCTGTGAGTCTAACCACCACCTCTAGAAATAAAAAATATTTGATACAAAAGTTACAAAGAATGAGAGACGTCTGTCAGGATTTTTAAACACATGAAGAAGGAAGGGAATAACTCATGACGTTCGATTAGAAACTAAACTTGCTAAAAAGATGAACGATCAGACTGTGGATCATCATCAGCAGCAGCAAAACAGGAGAGAAGAAGAGAAACAGAACAGGATTAGAAACACGCTGGTAGCATTCGCGGGCAACACCTCGGCTCATGGCTTTGGCAAGCTGATCTCTCCACTCTGGTATATCCAAATTCTATGGCTAGTGCTTATCGTTGGAGCCTTGAGTTGTCTGGCCTACCACATGAGCACAATGATCGGCAAGTTTCTCCAGGAGCCAGTCTCCACCTCAATCACCCTGCGTGGAGTTGACTTTGTCTATCCTGGAGTCACAGTGTGCAACAAGAAGTTCCTGGCAGTCAGCGTCATGGCTGAGAAGGTGAGATCCACCTCTCCAGGCCCACCAGGACCGTCTAGCGTTGCTGATGAAGTCTGGCAGTGGAAACCGCGGTCTCAAGGATTTTTCAACAACTTAGAAAGCTTGGCTAACCTGACAGGGGAGATTGGAGTCGCCTACCTGCAGAATGTTAGTCGAGATACTTCGCTCACCTCGTCGGACTACCTAATGAAATATGAAGACAACAAAGTCAACCTAGCTCCACTATTGATTCGAGACACTAACGGCATCGGCAACTTTGCCGAGTTCAGCCTGCACCCTGAGAAGCTGCTCATCCGTTGTCGATTCGGACCTTACGCCTGCGACATCTCTGATTTCACTATTGGGCAGATGCATGACAATCCATTTTGTATGACGCTTGACGTGAAAGGTTTTCAGGAGAAGTATCATCTCACTGTCAGCGACGTCAATTCTTACGGCCTGGAGCTGTACTTCTACTCTGACTCGAGCCAATTCAATACTCAGAACTTGATAGCAAACATGAAGAAGGCATCGGATTCTTTCTTCCGTATGAACAGTAACGGAGGCGCTGATGTGTACATTCACCAGCCGGGCGCGTATCCGGCGACAGGCCAGAAGATTGAAGTCCCGAATGGCTGCAAGGCGAGTATGAGCGTCACCTACCAGGAGTTTCAGTTTGTTAATATTGCAAAGCGACCTTGCCTGGATGAGTATCCGACCAGCGAAGCCAAGTACTGGCAGCGAACAGCCTCTAAAACAGATAGTAGTGTATCATTTACCTACACTAACACTGATTGCTTCTTTAAAGAGTTGCAAACTGACATCTATGAAAAATGTGGCTGTCTCTCATACGACTACCCAGTACCAAACAGCTTGAAAGCGAATGGGGTAGGACTTTGCTTGAACCTTACCCAGGCGTACATTGTGATGAACGCAAACTCTACACAGAGTTTGAATGTATCATCTCGGGAAGAATTTCTCCTGCAAGTGATCTCGGCTACAACAGGTGGGTCAGTCAGCAGTCATATTAGAGCAGCTCTCATCCGCGTCATTAAATTGTTCACTTGTGAACGAATAGCTTTCAACTTATATTCCGTCAAAGCGGCCGCTCGTTGCACGGAGCGCTGTCACTCTTCTCAGTACACGACACTGACCAGTCTGTACAACTGGCCAAGTGAAAACTCAGACCTTTTATCTGAAGATCTGCTGAAATGGCTCGATTCGAATGTCTACTATAGAAACAATGAAAGTGTTCTGAACCAGACGTTTGTGCGCGAAGTGAATCGCGGAATCTATGACATCCTGTCTCAGGTGAGAAGTCGCGGTGCGAGCGTCGGAACCAGCAACTTCTTGTCCATTCAGCTAAAAGCGGTAGACCAGTCCGGCAAAAGCACCATCATGGAGGAGTCTCTGTCCTACCAGTCATTCGACCTGCTCAGCGATATCGGTGGCATTCTCGGCCTGTACCTGGGCGTGTCCTTGCTGACACTGTGCGAGGTGATCGAGCTAGTGCTGGGCCTCGCCTACTTTATTTTCTTAGGAGCCAGGAGTCGAAGCAGAGTACAGCAGCAGCAGCAACAGCAGCAGCAGCAACAGGTAGAAAAGCGGGCAGTCGTGACTCAAGTGCAATCAATCGAACAAAAATCTGATGAGGCGGTTCTGAGTGACTTGGAAGATGACCCAGCCATCACCACGTCTGTTTAAAAGGCTAATTAATGATCTGCTTGTGATGACTCGCGAGAAATCTGTGGCGACATAAAATTTTGGTAGGGATCAGAATCGGTCGAATATTAAAGCTAACTTTTCTCTAGAAATTTTCATGGGCACTCAACCACACATTTCCAGACGAAAACCTTCAGGTGACATTTTCATAGCGCTTTTGCTTCCTTTTTCAGTGGGACTAAAATGGGACTGAAATTAAAATGACAGGATCTATATTCCAGCAACGGAACAACAAGTTGTTAACGATTGAAGGAGGCCATCAGAACATCCTGAATGACCGATCGAATAATGCAAGTACATCAGGACAAAGTCCAAGTCCTGGAGTCCCAAACTGACGTTTGAAGATAGGTGTGATTCATCTAAAGTCCTTTAAAGTCTGCTTTGTTCGCTAAGAGTACATTCTAAGGTACAAAAAGACAATAATTATGTATCTAAGCTTTAAGCTTCTGTTTCAGATATTATTTGAATAATATTCAAAGTCTTATGTATATTAAATTACATTAAATTAAATGAAATGAAATTAAATTAAATTGCATTATATTAAATAAATATCTTGGCAGAGTTTTTTTTGCAGATTTTGGTAAGCAAATTGTTATACTGAATCGATCGATGTGCCGAGTTTAATATGCGAAAGATATTTTCGGACTTTTCTTGCTGGATTTTTACGTATTTCGTCCTGCCATTTGATGCCGTCTCAGCACCCCACCTATATAAGTTTGAGAAGCACTACATTATCGAACTAGCCTTGCTACTACAAGTAGACAGTATCTGGGCTTATTATTCCATGTACTCGTACTTGCTAAATTACTTGGAAAAAAGTCAATGCTATTATCATGCTGGTTGTCATGAGATAAATTAAGTATACTACTAGCAATATTCAACAGTTTTTTTTAAGTCAATCATGAATTTTTAAACACATCTCCGTGTACTTAATGAGACTAGGTAAATAGTATATTGAGTGTCGTCAACTCAGTGTTTGCAAAACGTCGTCTCAACCTGACAACTAATTAATAGGTCCTTCAAAATAATCTACCTACGCACCTGAAATGCCTAATTCTTAGCAACTAAATTAACGATAACATGAAATTCCGAGGAATCGTTAAATAGTAATTCATTGCATAGACTTTTTATATGTATAGTTTTCGATCGAAAGTAAAAAACGACAAAAAATATTTGATAGGCAGACAGGTGAAAATATGAATGAAACTACTTTGCAGAGTTTCGATCGCTTCAATCATCATCCTTCCGCGTGACAATCAGCATATCATTCAGCTTCTCGCTTTGGTCATTCAAATAGACCAGCCCGACTCGATGGGTCTCGACCCTGTTGAACACCCGGGTCTGTCGAATCAGGTGTGACAAGCGATAGTTGACTTTTAAAGTTTGCAGATGTTCGGGGCCGCAGTTCGAACCCTCCGGGATGCTGCCTGGAGATAAGAATATTTGGTAGACAAAACAGTTAGAGAGATTGTATTTGAGAACAAAAAACTAACAGCAAGACAATCCACTCGAAGCAACACAAGTCAGACCAGCAGCTGCGTGAGTCATATCAAAGCAGGCCCTGGTTCTTATCACCCAGTGTCTGTCTTTTCAATCTGATGAGTTTTTAACAGTAAAACTACCAACAACTAACCTGACAATTATTTTGTGTTGCACCCTAACGGAGCAGCGCAAGCACACGAAACTCAAATACAAAGGCCAACTTTTTGTTGCGCATCTTCTGAAACAATAATCAAGTCGCCGGCTCTTCAGACCGTCGATATATTCAATGGTTCTGGCCGAAAGTCAGATTTTTCCAATACGAGCTAATTGTATTTCATACACTCCTATACACTAATTAGCACTGCGCCTCAGCGCGGCCTTGCCCAGGCCTTCAAACTTTATCAGCATGTCACCCGAATGTGCCTGCATCATCTCCATCTACGGTGGTCACCTACCTTTATCTAGACGGACTGCTGAACCTTCAAGGGCTACAACAGGTGGAACTAGTCCACTATGGACACCGTGACGTGAATTTCTCCAATTTCACTGATCAAGCCTAAATATTAGGCGCAGCTCAAACACAGGACACCATCACCTAGTCTGTCAACCAATCAGTCACCACCCAACGCTGTTAGCATTCAGGCGCTGCCAAAAAAATTCACGGAGGAATTCCCCTCTCCCCTTGGTATAAAAACGGGTCGCAAGATGGCTTGGTAGTCCTACTGTTAATAGGAAACGTAGAGAAATTGTATGTTATGATTTTAGTTTCCTGGTTTACCGTATGAAAACGGTCGTTAGAGACTATTTTGTCTGAAATTGCCGAGGGATGAATATTGCCTATTTTAAAGGACTCTCTCAAGGGAGAGCGGGACATCAGTCACCAGAGGGAGGGACACCAGACGCCAGAGGGAGGGACATCAGACACCAGAGGGAGGGACACCAGACACCAGAGGGAGGGACACCAGACACCAGAGGGAGGGACACCAGACACCAGAGGGATGGACACCAGACACCAGAGGGAGGGACACCAGACACCAGAGGGATGGACACCAGACACCAGAGGGAGGGACACCAGACACCAGAGGGAGGGACACCAGAGGGAGGGAAACTATTTGCCAGAGCTTTGCGATTCAATTCGTATTCCATAGCTACCCTCAACAGCATATTGCAGCTCTACTAGACAAATAACATATTTGCAAACTCCAGTTACGCTAGCTTGGTAGGATAAATAGACTGCGTAGACAATCGATTGGTGCATGTATGAGAGACAAGTGCGAAGTATGACTCAAGTGTATGTGGTTTCAGGACTCAGCAGAAACATTCTTTTGCTTGCTAAGAAACAAGACTGGCACTGAAGAGATAAAAAGAATTTTAGTATACCTGCATGCTTATTCAATAAAAGCCGGTAGTACCACGTATTCGTCTAGGAATTCTGACAAAAAGCCGAGTGAAGATCTAATGCAAAGAATCATCACAGGCTGTGTCAACAATCTGAATATAAGAGAGACTTCAAACTGATGCCCGTACGGAGAGTTGTGACTTGTTTCTCGCAAACCTGGAGGCATGGCTTCAGCAAACACTAACAGTTCCGAATCAGAAAATTCAAAGCATAGAGAGCGAGATGAAGAAAAGAGAGTTAGAAGTACGCTGATAGCATTCGCTGCAAACACCTCAGCTCACGGCATTGGCAAGCTGATCTCTCCGCTCTGGTACGTTCAGGCATTGTGGCTTGTGCTCATCCTGGGAGCTTTGAGCTGCTTAGCTTATCACATGAGCACAATGATAGACAAGTTCCTCCAAGAGCCAGTGTCCACCTCCATCACCCTGCGTGGAGTCAGCTATATCTATCCTGGTGTCACGATCTGCAACAAGAAATTCCTGTCTGTGAGCGCAATGGCACAGAAGTCCAGTAAAACCTCTGGCGGCCCCGGTCCCCCGGATGCCATCAACGTCTCCGACCAGATTTGGTCCTGGACTGCAGTCTCGATTGACTTCTTCAAGAAGCTGAGGGGACTCAACGATCTCATCAACCAAGTCGGTCAAGCGAATCTGCAGAGAATGAATGCAGACGTAGCACTTTCTTCATCCAAATACCTGATGGAGAATTACGACTTAAAGAGCAACTTGGCTCCCTTGACGCTTCGAGACACGGATGGCATGGCTAGTTTCACTGATTTCGGCCTGCACCCTAAGAAGCTGCTCATCAGCTGCCGATTTGGTCCCAATGCATGCGACATCTCTGACTTCACCATTGGGCAGATGCATGACAATCCGTACTGCATCACATTTAACGTAAGCAGCGTTCAAGTTAAGAACGACCTCACAAGCAATGACGTCAACTCGTACCAATTGGAACTGTACTTCTACACAGACTCGAGCCAGTTCAATGCACAGAACTTGATACCCGAGTTGCAGATCGGCTCCGATCCATTCTTTCACATGAACAGCAATGGTGGGGCCGACGTGTATGTTCACCATCCCGGCGCGTATCCGGGGACAGGCGAGAAGATCCAGGTCCCGAACGGCTTCGAGGCAAAAATCAGCGTCAACTACCAGGAGTTCCAATTTGTGAACATTTGGAAACGGCCGTGCCTCGACTCGTATCCAGCTGACTCAATCGAATATTGGCAGAGCTCAACACCTGGCTCTGAAAGCAGCGCCACGTACGCCTTAACTAACAAGGATTGCTTCTACACGCTGCTTCAGTCTCGAATCTACGAGCGGTGCGGGTGTCTCTCGTACGACTATCCCGTGCCAAAAAAGCTTATGGGTAAAAAGGCCAACTTGTGCTTGAATATCACACAATCTTACATAGAAGTGAACAGGAACACTACTCAGAGCTTGAATGTGTCTTCGGCTAATAATTTTATCGCTCAGATGGTGGCCACCGTAAGACAACGCAGGACCGTCAGCTCCGACATTGAGGCAGCTCTGCTACGCATCCTTGATCTTTTTCGGTGCGAGCGCATCGCAATCGGTGCAAATTTAGTTAGAGCGGCTTCAGACTGCACGGAGCGCTGCCACTCTTCTCAGTACACTACGCAGACCAACTTGTACACCTGGCCCAGCCAAAATCCCGACCTTTTATCCGGAGATCTGCTCAAGTGGCTCGATTCGAATGTCTACTATCGAAACAATGAAAGTGTTCTGAACCAGACGTTTGTGCGCGAAGTGAATCGCGGAATCTATGACATCCTGTCTCAGGTGAGAAGTCGCGGTGCGAGCGTCGGAACCAGCAACTTCTTGTCCATTCAGCTAAAAGCGGTAGACCAGTCCGGCAAAAGCACCATCATGGAGGAGTCTCTGTCCTACCAGTCATTCGACCTGCTCAGCGATATCGGTGGCATTCTCGGCCTGTACCTGGGCGTGTCCTTGCTGACACTGTGCGAGGTGATCGAGCTAGTGCTGGGCCTCCTCTACTTTGTTGTCTTAGAAATCAGAACACGGCGCTGGTCGCAGCAGCACCAGCAGCAGCACCAGCAGCAGCAGGCGCATAGACAGAAGAGAACAAATACTGGCGTAATCCAAGTGCAGCCAATGGTGGCTGAGGAGTAACATATCTTTGAGCATAGCGAGCAAAGCTTTGTTTGGTCTGAGAATACTGTATAATATTGCATAGATTCATGGCTTGCTTAAATCCTTCTAGATTAAATAATAAGAGTTGAGATTACACCTTACTGATCCAGGTCGCAAATACTTTAAGAATTATGCATAAACTATTCGTAGAAATCGTTTATAAACCTTTTCATCAGCACCCGAAAGTAAATAATGAAAATAAATATTGAGTGGGCACGAAAACTTTCTCAGTTTATGAATAAAAGCAACAAAAATGTTTGTAACTTACAGTTAAGATTTCGCTTCACATACGACACGTCTGGTGGTATCTTTTCGGCTAGAAGACTTTTTATAGTCGCCGAATGCTGCAGTTCCACCTCTTGAACCTGTTCGCTGAAGCCGGAAATGAGTAAGTCGGTATTGGTCGGCAGCATTGGTTTAAAATGGGCCACAGCGTACACCGCCGTGGATGATTTTGACACCGAGAAGCCGAAGCCGCAGTAGCGAGTCTTCGGCCATACCAGCTGTAGAAAATTCACTGAAACCAGTTTCCGATTCGGTCTTGACTACAATGTACGTAGTCCGGTTAAACATCGAAGCTTTTGAACTCATTCACACAGCCAGCCATCAAATAATGTACAAGGAGACCATACACTCCGATAGTCGTGTGACTTGTGTATTGATATCCCTCGGGATGGAAAACTCCCCGCTAACTATGTACATTGAGCGACAGACTGACGCCCCCTTCTTCCTTTCGTCCCCTTACTATGTACATTGAGCGACTGACTGATGCCCCCTTCTTCCTTTAGTCCCCTAACTATGTAGATTGAGCGACAGACTGACGCCCCCTTCTTCCTTTCGTCCCCTAACTATGTACATTGAGCGACTGACTGACGCCCTCTTCTTCCTTTAGTCCCCTAACTATGTACATTGAGCGACTGACTGACGCCCTCTTCTTCCTTTAGTCCCCTAACTATGTACATTGAGCGACTGACTGACGCCCTCTTCTTCCTTTAGTCCCCTAACTATGTACATTGAGCGACCGACTGACGCCCTCTTCTTCCTTTAGTCCCCTAACTATGTACATTGAGCGACTGACTGACGACTCATCTTTCTCTCGTTCTTTAGCTATGTTAAACTGAAAATATTCAATTTATAATACAATGAATACAGTTTTAACCTGGTCTGCAGATCTCAGGCAACTGGATACCCTTGAACTCGAGCGCTTCATCAAACCACGTATCAATAACTGCAGAGCCTACAGATGTTTTTTGAACGAACTGTGTTAATACGCTCGTAAATTAATCTCTTCATTTTACGAGCGTAGTTATGCCAATTAATAATTAATCAGCAGAAAAAAATAATCACCGCTAAATGATATGAACTTTTCAGAGAACAGCCGGCAAATGCATACGCCGATTCCAAACTTTGAGGACTGCGAGTCTGACTGCATCACGTCCAACGCAGCGAGGGTGTCCGCCCAGTCCTGCGCACCACTGTAGGAGCTGGCCACGTGCTCCGGCCGGAGAATGAGGCTGAGGCGCAGCTTCAGCGGTGGAGCGCAGAAAAGTCGCCGAATTTCGTTGACGCGTTCCAAACATTCTAAGTTAAATTTTTCCATTCTTTACTACTCAGTTCTTGTAGCTATCACCAATGGATAAGCGCGAAAATTTCTTTGCTGGCTCGCTGCGTAAGGCTTTTTACATCCAATTTTACCCGTTTTATCTTTTGGACGGCTCAGTGCCATAGACGATTCGGTTGCTTCCGGTTTCAAAATAGAAAAAGACCAACGCTTTACTTTTTTCCAAGACTAAGGGACACTGAACACACACAGAGACCGACTGGACACTAAACACATTCAGAGACTGACTGGACACTAAACACATTCAGAGACTGACTGGACACTAAACACATTCAGAGACTGACTGGACACTAAACACATTCAGAGACTGACTGGACACTAAACACACACAGAGACTGACTGGACACTAAACACACACAGAGACTGACTGGACACTAAACACATTCAGAGACATTCAGAGACTGACTAGATACAAAACACACACAGAGACTGACTAGACACTAAACACATTCAGAGACTGACTGGACACTAAACACACACAGAGACTGACTGGACACTTAACACATTCAGAGACTGACTGGACACTTAACACACACAGAGACTGACTGGACACTAAACACATTCAGAGACTGACTAGATAGAGGACGCATTCAGAGACTGACTAGATAGAGGACGCATTCAGAGACTGACTAGATAGAGGACGCATTCAGAGACTGACTAGATAGAGGACGCATTCAGAGACTGACTAGATAGAGGACGCATTCAGAGACTGACTAGATAGAGGACGCAATCAGAGACTGACTAGATAGAGGACGCATTCAGAGACTGACTAGATAGAGGACGCATTCAGAGACTGACTAGATAGAGGACGCATTCAGAGACTGACTAGATAGAGGACGCATTCAGAGACTGACTAGATAGAGGACGCATTCATACGAGTAGACTGACTGGTCAGTGGAGTGAAGTAGCTGGACTTTCATTTTTAAGTAATATAAATTTTAGCATGGCGAAAAATATAGCGAAAGGCCTGAAAATGCGCTTGTTTAAAGCGGTACATTCGTTCTATTTAACTGATCGGGGGACAAAATAAAAAGCAAGGTAACTAATTAGTTTTCTGTGTGTGTGTAACAGGTAAAACTTAATAAAAATGACAGAAAGCATGAGTGATTAGTGATAGAGTGAAAATGTGAATCAAACAGAAAACGTGAAAAATAGAAAAAACTCAGCAATCTGAAATCTTGCATGCTGCGTCCGCGATTTCCTCAAAGCATCGATTTGGACTTCTCAACGCGAACACTGCGACTCAAAGAGAGCCAGAATATTGAGGCGATGAGAAAGCTGATGGCCGAGGCCCACGATGGTATAAGCGACCAACCAGCTGTCACAGATCTGTAGGCTGTGCTGCAGAACTACCGATTTCAGATTTGGGATGGATTCATGCAATCTATCCCCCGTCACTGCTATCTATCCCATGTCACTGCTATCTATCCCCTGTCACTGCTATCTATCCCCTGTCACTGCTATCTATCCCATGTCACTGCTATCTATCCCCTGTCACTGCTATCTATCCCCTGTCACTGCTATCTATCCCATGTCACTGCTATCTATCCCCTGTCACTGCTATCTATCCCCTGTCACTGCTATCTATCCCCTGTCACTGCTATCTATCCCATGTCACTGCTATCTATCCCCTGTCACTGCTATCTATCCCTGCCACGGCTATCTATCCCCTGTCACTCTCATCTATCCCCTGTCACTGCTATCTATCCCCTGTGACTGCTATCTATCCCTGCCACGGCTATCTATCCCCTGTCACTGCTATCTATCCCCTGTCACTGCTATCTATCCCTGCCACGGCTATCTATCCCCTGTCACTGCTATCTATCCCCTGTGACTGCTATCTATCCCTGCCACGGCTATCTATCCCTGCCACGGCTATCTATCCCCTGTCACTGCTATCTATCCCCTGTCACTGCTATCTATCCCCTGTCACTGCTATCTATCCCCTGTCACTGCTATCTATCCCCTGTCACTGCTATCTATCCCCTGTCACTGCTATCTATCCCTGCCACGGCTATCTATCCCCTGTCACTGCTATCTATCCCCTGTCACTGCTATCTATCCCCTGTCACTGCTATCTATCCCCTGTCACTGCTATCTATCCCCTGTCACTGCTATCTATCCCCTGTCACTGCTATCTATCCCTGCCACGGCTATCTATCCCTGCCACTGCTATCTATCCCCTGTCACTCTCATCTATCCCCTGTCACTCAGATCTATCCCCTGTCTCTCAGATCTATCCCCTGTCACTCAGATCTATCCCCTGTCACTCAGATCTATCCCCTGTCACTGCTATCTATCCCTGCCACGGCTATCTATCCCTGCCACTGCTATCTATCCCCTGTCACTCTCATCTATCCCCTGTCACTCAGATCTATCCCCTGTCTCTCAGATCTATCCCCTGTCTCTCAGATCTATCCCCTGTCACTCCCATCTATCCCCTGTCACTCCCATCTATCCCCTGTCACTCCGATTTATCCCTTGTCACTCTCATCAACCCCCAATTAGTCCTAATCAACCTCTGTTGCTCCTATCCACCCTCTGACGTAGTAGGTCCAATTTTGTATAGAATTTCGCCCTACTCACCTCCTCCGGCGTCTTCACCAGCGAGTAGCACGAGCACTCGGCGCAGGTCCGGGGCTTTCTAGACATTCGCGAGATTTTCTCGTGCTCAATCGAATTTCCAAATGAAGCGAAAATACCTAAGTTTTAGGACAGTGATTTAATTTATTTAATGAAGTTCAATTCACACTACTAATAAGTAGCGAAAATAGCATAATAATCAACGCACCTGCTGTTAAATACAGCACCCCAGTGACTGTAATTGACGGCACGACTCGGGCGCCAACCCCGATGGCGCCAGTTACAATCGAGACGAAAATGCACAGCATTACCACAATGCAGCAGGATATTGTGTTGTTTTGCATCTCTGCATGCGAAATTTAGAACGATTCGAGTCAGCTTTATACAGTTGCTTATAAAGCCAGGATTTTTTCCAGGGAGGGCGCCACTACAACGGGGGCGCCACTACCACGGGGGCACCACTAACACGGGTGCCACTAGCACGGGGGCACCACTACCACAGGGGCGCCACTACCACGGGGGCACCACTAACACGGGTGCCACTACCACGGGGGGCGCCACTACCACGGGGGCGCCACTAAGTTTCGTCAGCCATTGGAGGGAGGCTGCGGTCTTCTTCGCTACCCTTCAGGCTACACCCCGGCTTTTTATTCGCACGGTTCAGTTGAGCTAAGTTTTTGCACTAAGGTGAATTTGAGATCGCCTCACTCATAATCTGAGACTCCGGCTGACTCCGTTCAGCAGCCGGCTGACCCGGACCGGCTCTGAGGGCGCCGCCGTCGGCGATGTAGCTGAAGCAGGAGGCGTTGCGCATCGGACTGCTGGCCTGGCAGTGGGCCGAGTAGTGGGCTCGATTCTGCGGGTCTGATACGGTTCGGCAACTCGGCCTAGTAGGCTTTCCCACTGATAGGATGGTGCTTGAGTAGGCTTTCCCACTGATAGGATGGTGCCTGAGTAGGCTTTACCACTGATAGGATGGTGCTTGAGTAGGCTTTCCCACTGATAGGATGGTGCCTGAGTAGGCTTTCCCACTGATAGGATGGTGCCTGAGTAGGCTTTCCCACTGATAGGATGGTGCTTGAGTAGGCTTTCCCACTGATAGGATGGTGCCTGAGTAGGCTTTCCCACTGATAGGATGGTGCTTGAGTAGGCTTTCCCACTGATAGGATGGTGCCTGAGTAGGCTTTCCCACTGATAGGATGGTGCTTGAGTAGGCTTTCCCACTGATAGGATGGTGCCTGAGTAGGCTTTCCCACTGATAGGATGGTGCCTGAGTAGGCTTTACCACTGATAGGATGGTGCTTGAGTAGGCTTTCCCACTGATAGGATGGTGCTTGAGTAGGCTTTCCCACTGATAGGATGGTGCCTGAGTAGGCTTTACCACTGATAGGATGGTGCCTGAGTAGGCTTTCCCACTGATAGGATGGTGCCTGAGTAGGCTTTACCACTGATAGGATGGTGCTTATAGATTTGTAGGTAAAGTGAGAAGGTTTCCCATAGGTTTGAAGGTAAAGTGAGTAGGTTTCCCATAGGTTTGAAGGTAAAGTAAGAAGGTTTCCCATAGGTTTGAAGGTAAAGTGAGTAGGTTTCCCATAGGTTTGAAGGTAAAGTAAGAAGGTTTCCCATAGATTTGAAGGTAAAGTGAGTAGGTTTCCCATAGCTTTGTAGGTAATGTGAGTAGGTTTCCCATAGATTAGCTAGCTCAAGGAAATTTCGTTCAGAACAAAGCGAATAATTATGTCCTAAGTGCAACGATACTGGTTCTCTAACGTTCAGAATTCATTAATTTAATTTATACCTTAGATGAAATTCATGCTTAATAAAATTGCAATTACTTAGCGTGTCTATTGTGAATTGCATCCTTGTTAGCGTCAAGGATCTTCATGACAAAAAAACGTGAAGATTTCAAGCGCATTTCATGCTGAGACAAATTTTTATGCTGAAAACAACAAGCTCTGACAGAACAGAAACGCATAGAACAGGCAGGCAGTGGAGGAAGAGATATCGCGCAATTTACGCTCTTGAGAACCAGCCTCCTAGGCACAGTGAGAGTGTACAACTGACTATGTGAGTGTGTGCTCAGATACCTCGCTGGCCCCCTCGAAGGACACATGGAACTGCAGGAAGGACACATGGAACTGCAGGAAGGTCACATGGAACTGCAGGAAGGACACATGGAACTGCAGGAAGGACACATGGAACTGCAGGAAGGACACATGGAACTGCAGGAAGGACACATGGAACTGCAGGAAGGACACATGGAACTGCAGGAAGGACACATGGAACTGCAGGAAGGACACATGGAACTGCAGGAAGGACACATGGAACTGCAGGAAGGACACATGGAACTGCAGGAAGGACACATGGAACTGCAGGAAGGACACATGGAACTGCAGGAAGGACACATGGAACTGCAGGAAGGACACATGGAACTGCAGGAAGGACACATGGAACTGCAGGAAGGACACATGGAACTGCAGGAAGGACACATGGAACTGCAGGAAGGACACATGGAACTGCAGGAAGGACACATGGAACTGCAGGACACGCAAAGTGAGTCCAAGAACGTAGACTCACTGGCGGGGTCCATCAGGTTGCACACAGTCCAGAGTCCGCCGCGCATGTTCAGTAGGCAGGCAGTCTTCAGTGATCGATTACCAACGGTGGCGGGCAGCAGGATGAGTCCCGCCTTGTCGCCAGACGGTGTCAGAAGGCTGAGCGTCTCCCTAGAGCTGGTGTTTACGGCGGCAAAGTCGAACGTGACACTGTCCCAAGCGCCCGTCGTGACAGCGGCCAGGAACAGCGCGGCGCTGACGCAGCTGCATGCAGCCGCGGCCATGGCGAGGGCTCCGCTGCTGCTCGCGCCGCTGGCGCGCTGACGCCGTCGACTTTGACCTCCCCTGGCTGATGAAGCGGCTGCCACCGCAGTCGCCGTTGTCGTTGTGGTCGTTGTAGTCGCCATGCGGCCTCCCCCACTCCTGACGCTGACAAGACTGCTGCTGACGATGCTGTCGCTGCGACTGATGGCGACTAACGGGACAGCGAGGGCGACTGCGGCTGCTGGTTGAGTTTGGCAAAATATTTTTGGATTATGGATGAAGATGGAATATCGCAATCATACGGAAGATATAAGGGCACTGATGGAAGCAAACCTTTGTGTTGGGCTGCTGCTGCTGCTATTGCTGCTGCCGCTGCTGGTGCTGCTGCTGCTGTCGCTCCTGCGACTGAAGCCACTCTCTCTTGCCCGTCCGATCTCAATAAAACTGCTTGACGCCTCATGAATAATTTAGAAGGCTTGAGAATGGCGGGCAAAGCTGCTCTTTCCCTCCGAGCTCTCTGCTTTCTGGCCTCCTGCCCGAGCCTTCTCCTTATCAGGACAGCGGTCCTTCCAATAGTTCAACTTCTGGCCTGGTCGCTGCAGCAATGGCAGCCAGAAATCTGCGAGCTCTGGCCGGAAGGAAGCCGGCGTTTTGATCTGTCGGGTAGGTCGATGGCGGAGTGGGAGGCTGCGGAGGGCCGCGGTTGGTTGACGCTTCTTGGGGGTTGGTTGGCATCGGGGGTAAGAATTGGGTGCATTTCTGTGCACGACCACAGTCGATGGGAACTGAACTCAATGACTTCTCTGTGGAACACTTTTATTCCTAAGTCCTCTTTCTTCCCGCCTCTTTTGTCCCATCTGTCCGGGCTGCCAATCGGCTATCAAACTATTTCACTCTGATCCCGTGTTTAAGAAGAGCTCTGCGGTCACCCGCTAGCCTATGCTCAGTATGGCCTCTAGTCCAGCGTTTGAGTCCAGTTTGAGTAGTCAATTGGAAACTAGGAATGTCTGTCTAACTTCGATAAATGCAATGATCAACCGATCCGTTAGTTGTTTCCTAGTCCCAAAAGGATAGAAGCCATTAAAAATTAAGTTTTAGGCAAACTCCAGACAGCCTTCGACCAGAAGAAGTGAAGTGCGGAGTGCGGACTTATCAGACAGCTCAAATTATGTGTGTCAGGCCCGCTTCGTGTTTATACCGGTTCAATTTTGCCATCACCGATGGCTTCTGGAAAAAAAAGCTCGGACATGTCTTTCTCTGGCCGGTCATTAAACATTAAAATTCCCTCGGGACTCGGCCCCAGCGCCGACGAGGGCAGCTCGCTAGTAACTGGTATCGACTTTTTTTTCTGCTCGACAAAATTCTACTCCGCGAACAGGCTTAATTGCCTGGCTCATTGTTTGCAGTAAGCGGAGTCGCTCTATCATTTTATCGGATGAGGTCGCGCAAACTGCAGCTCTGCCAGTTCCGCTCGAGTCGGCGGCTTGAAAGTACTTCATTTCGCATTCAAATTATGCCGAGATTTAGTAGAAGTGTGATCATACGATATGGATAATATTTACATAACCCAGCTATTTATACAATATAAGGCTAAATAGTTCTCAAATTTGAGAATCCTGCCAAAACCTTAGTTCCATGCCATAGGAGGATTTGAATAAATCGGGAATAACTAACTATTGCACACTCTAGCCGCCTGTTGTTATTTTATTTTAGGATCGCATTCTTTTTAAAGTACAACAGCAAAAAAATTATCCTCCTATTTTCAGCGTAATTTTTTACATATAAACTTCTGCGCTTTCTACGTCGTACTTATAGTAGAGTTCTTTGGTTGTGGAAGTCAAATTCAAACGAAAAATAGGTAATCGATGAGTAATGCCACTATTGTAAAGCATTGTATTGTAAAGTAAATTAAGTGGGGAGAGAAATGCAGGGAGCAGACAGAGTTGAAGGGAGAAATGCAGGGAGCAGACAGAGTTTGAGGGAGAAATGCAAGGAGCAGACAGAGTTGAAGGCAGAAATGCAGGGAGCAGACAGAGTTGAAGGAAGAAATGCAGGGAGCAGAAGGAGTTGAAGGAAGAAATGCAGGGAGCAGAAGGAGTTGAAGGAAGAAATGCAGGGAGCAGAAGGAGTTGAAGGGAGAAATGCAGGGAGCAGACAGAGTTGAAGGAAGAAATGCAGGGAGCAGACAGAGTTGAAGGAAGAAATGCAGGGAGCAGAAAGAGTTGAAGGGAGAAATGCAGAGAGCAGAAAGAGTTGGAGGGAGAAATGCAGGGAGCAGAAAGAGTTGGAGGGAGAAATGCAGGGAGCAGAAAGAGTTGGAGGGAGAAATGCAGGGAGCAGAAAGAGTTGGAGGAAGAAATGCAGGGAGCAGAAAGAGTTGGAGGAAGAAATGCAGGGAGTAGAAAGAGTTGGAGGAAGAAATGCAGGGAGCAGAAAGAGTTGGAGGAAGAAATGCTGGGAGCAGAAAGAGTTGGAGGAAGAAATGCAGGGAGCAGAAAGTGTTGGAGGAAGAAATGCAGGGAGCAGAAAGAGTTGGAGGAAGAAATGCAGGGAGCAGAAAGAGTTGGAGGAAGAAATGCAGGGAGCAGAAAGAGTTGGAGGAAGAAATGCAGGGAGCAGAAAGAGTTGAAGGAAGAAATGCAGGGAGCAGAAAGAGTTGAAGGAAGAAATGCAGGGAGCAGAAAGAGTTGGAGGAAGAAATGCAGGGAGCAGAAAGAGTTGGAGGAAGAAATGCAGGGAGCAGAAAGAGTTGGAGGGAGAAATGCAGGGAGCAGAAAGAGTTGGAGGCAGAAATGCAGGGAGCAGAAAGAGTTGGAGGGAGAAATGCAGGGAGCAGAAAGAGTTGGAGGAAGAAATGCAGGGAGCAGAAAGAGTTGAAGGAAGAAATGCAGGGAGCAGAAAGAGTTGAAGGAAGAAATGCAGGGAGCAGAAAGAGTTGGAGGAAGAAATGCAGGGAGCAGAAAGAGTTGGAGGAAGAAATGCAGGGAGCAGAAAGAGTTGGAGGGAGAAATGCAGGGAGCAGAAAGAGTTGGAGGCAGAAATGCAGGGAGCAGAAAGATTTGGAGGGAGAAATGCAGGGAGCAGAAAGAGTTGGAGGAAGAAATGCTGGGAGCAGAAAGAGTTGGAGGAAGAAATGCAGGGAGCAGAAAGAGTTGGAGGAAGAAATGCAGGGAGCAGAAAGAGTTGGAGGGAGAAATGCAGGGAGCAGAAAGAGTTGGAGGCAGAAATGCAGGGAGCAGACAGAGTTGAAGGCAGAAATGCAGGGAGCAGACAGAGTTGAAGGAAGAAATGCAGGGAGCAGACAGAGTTGAAGGAAGAAATGCAGGGAGCAGAAAGAGTTGAAGGGAGAAATGCAGGGAGCAGAAAGAGTTGGAGGGAGAAATGCAGGGAGCAGAAAGAGTTGGAGGGAGAAATGCAGGGAGCAGAAAGAGTTGAAGGAAGAAATGCAGGGAGCAGAAAGAGTTGGAGGAAGAAATGCAGGGAGCAGACAGAGTTGAAGGAAGAAATGCAGGGAGCAGAAAGAGTTGAAGGGAGAAATGCAGGGAGCAGAAAGAGTTGAAGGGAGAAATGCAGGGAGCAGAAAGAGTTGAAGGGAGAAATGCAGGGAGCAGAAAGAGTTGGAGGGAGAAATGCAGGGAGCAGAAAGAGTTGGAGGGAGAAATGCAGGGAGCAGAAAGAGTTGAAGGAAGAAATGCAGGGAGCAGAAAGAGTTGGAGGAAGAAATGCAGGGAGCAGAAGGGCCTCTAGCAAATATTTCATGCTTGAGAAATGACTCACTTGGCATCCCCAGCCAAAATGACTGGATTCAAGTGCTGGTGGGGAGGAGGAGAGGAGAGGCCGCCAAGGCTGAAATAAGAAATTCGAGTGCTCGGGCCTCCCTTGAAACTCAGGACTGAACGAACCCATATTCCCTCCTTAGTTGGATGCCTGAATTCTCGCTCCGTCTCTCTCGCCCTCTCGCCCTCTCGCCGTCCTAGTCTCAGCTCTATAGGCTCGCAGCCTCTCGTTGTGTCGCTTGAAGAGCAAAGTCTCAGTTTCCTCTCGTCTATTTGAATAGCTTGGCGAGCTGCTTTGCGAAACCCTAGGCAAACAGAATTTGCAGCGATGAGAGACGAAAAATCACTTTTTTTCTGCCCCAATTCATTTTGAGTTGAAAGTTATCGCGTTTTACCTAATCATTTTTAGCCATTTTAGTCCTCCTGGTGCACTTTTGACGTCATAGTCGGGAAAATGCATTATTTTTAAGAAGGATATTTTCCACAGCTTTGCTCCTCCTTTGTAGAAGGCCCATAGATTCTGTTCGTTTCTCTTCCCATTTTAGTGCCGCAATTATCCCCGCTTTTATCCCATCCGTTGTGCACTTTCGCTACTATTCTCAACTCTTAAATATCCCCTGTACCATCCTGAAAATCTCCAACACATTATCTGATCTTGCCTTATCTGCTGCTACCTCCCATCGTCTTCCTTTATTCCAAACATTTCCCGTCTTCTCTTCCATCCTTTTCCACTCACGCTGTCGCTATAATCTCTTTTGTCTCTCTCTGTCTGCCTCTCTCCTCTGACCGTACGTGTACCATTTTCCTCTCACCCTGTCCCATCCACTCTCCTCTCACCCTGTCCCATTCACTCTCCTCTCACCCTGTCCCATTCACTCTCATCTCAACCTGTGCCATCCCTCTCTCCTCTCACCCTGTCCCATCCACTCTCCTCTCACCCTGTCCCATTCACTCTCCTCTCACCCTGTCCCATTCACTCTCATCTCAACCTGTGCCATCCCTCTCTCCTCTCACCCTGTCCCATCCACTCTCCTCTCACCCTGTCCCATTCACTCTCATCTCAACCTGTGCCATCCCTCTCTCCTCTCACCCTGTCCCATCCCCTCTCCTCTCACCCTGTCCCCTCCCCCACTATTCTCACCCTGTCTCCTCCCTCTCTCCTCTCACCCTGTCCCATCCCTCTCTCCTCTCACCCTGTCCCCTCCCTCTCTCCTCTCACTCTGTCCCATCCCTCTCTCCTCTCAGCCTGTCCCCTCCCTCTCTCCCTTCACCCTGTCCCATATCCTCTCCTCTCACCCTGTACCCTCCCTCTCTTCTCTCACCCTATCCCCTCCCCCACTATTCTCACCCTGTCCCCTCCCCCTCTCCTCTCACCCTGTCCCCTCCCCCTCTCCTCTCACCTTGTCACATCCCTTCTCCTCTCACCCTGTCGGCCTGTCCCCTAAGGCATTCTTTCTAGACATCCATCACCTCTCTTTAGAACGCAAAATGACACAGAAAGCTAGTGCACTTAAAGCAGCTTGAACCATAAATCATTTCAGCAGCCAAAAAACGTTTTATGATTTAGATATTTACAACCTCCTTACCAGAATAGCCCGCTTATCATTCATCATGGCTAACATTGGCGAAAAATTACAATTCCTAATTTTCAAACACGGCTGAATATAAATTACAATGACCTGGTTGTCCGCAGACACATTCACCAGCTTGCAGGCGCCCAACTTAAAATGTGGAAATTAAAATGCAAAAGGAGAGGGGATGGGACTGGGTGAGAGCCGAGGAGGAGGGGACAAAGTGAGAGCAGAGGAGGAGGGGACAAAGTGAGAGCAGAGGAGGAGGGGACAGGGTGAGAGCCGAGGAGGAGGGGACAGGGTGAGAATAGTGGGGGGAGGGGACAGGGTGAGAGCCGAGGAGGAGGGGACAGGGTGAGAATAGTGGGGGAGGGGACAGGGTGAGAATAGTGGGGGAAGGGGACAGGGTGAGAGCAGAGGAGGAGGGGACAGGGTGAGAATAGTGGGCGAGGGGGCAGGGTGAGAATAGTGGGGGGAGGGGGCTGGGTGAGAATAGTGGGGGAGGGGACAGGGTGAGAGCCGAGGAGGAGGGGACAGGGTGAGAATAGTGGGGGAGGGGACAGGGTGAGAATAGTGGGGGGAGGGGGCTTGACTTAGCTGCAGGGTGGTCCATGGACGCAGCGGGGAGGCGAGGGTCGCCCATACCGCTAACCCCTGTAGGCCCGCAGACAGGCAAGGGCGCGGGGCCGGTCAGGGTGGTCCGCCGGTCCGTCCTGCAGCGTTGTCTTCCGTGGGGAAGAAAGTGGCTCGTCTTGTTGCACGAAGGAACTGGACGAGCCGTGGAATGCTGTCGGGCTGGCAGATCTCGTCCATGGACGGGTTGGGCCCGAGGTAGCGAAGCCGGTCTCTGTTAAAGAAAGGGCAGTGACACACAAAGTGCTCAGCATCTTCGGTGTCATACTCACAGAATGGGCAGAGTTCACTCTCAAGGTCACCCCGGAGGAAACAGTGCCTAGCGAGGTAGCCGTGGCCCGTGAGGGTCATGGCGAGGGCGCGGATATCCTTCCGGTTTTGGTTCAAAAGGATGCTCCTGAGCCTGCGAGACGGGCGCGGAACTGCGGCACGGGATTGCCGACAGTTCTGGGTGCCCGCCCAGGGGGGAGGGGGCAGGGTGAGAATAGTGGGGGGAGGGGGCAGGGTGAGAATAGTGGAGGGAGGGGACAGGGTGAGAGCCGAGGAGGAGGGGACAGGGTGAGAATAGTGGGGGAGGGGACAGGGTGAGAATAGTGGGGGAGGGGGCAGGGTGAGAATAGTGGAGGGAGGGGACAGGGTGAGAATAGTGGGGGGGAGGGGACAGGGTGAGAGCCGAGGAGGAGGGGACAGGGTGAGAATAGTGGAGGGGAGGGGACAGGGTGAGAGCCGAGGAGGAGGGGACAGGGTGAGAATAGTGGGGGGGACAGGGTGAGAATAGTGGGGGAGGGGGCAGGGTGAGAATAGTGGAGGGAGGGGACAGGGTGAGAATAGTGGGGGGGAGGGGACAGGGTGAGAGCCGAGGAGGAGGGGACAGGGTGAGAATAGTGGGGGGGAGGGGACAGGGTGAGAGCCGAGGAGGAGGGGACAGGGTGAGAATAGTGGGGGGGGAGGGGACAGGGTGAGAATAGTGGGGGAGGGGACAGGGTGAGAATAGTGGGGGAGGGGACAGGGTGAGAATAGTGGGGGAGGGGACAGGGTGAGATTGGGCTTGGTAAGAAGGGGAAGACGGAGCGTAGAACAGAAAAAGGACAGTGAAAAAACGGACCGCTGATGAAGTTGATCAGCCGCGGGACCCAGGCTCTCATCCTCACCCGTCTACTGCGAATTCTCACTTAGATCCCCTGGGAGAGATTTTCATGCAGAGATAATCCTCCGAAATTGACTCTAAACTGGGCATAATTCCCAGAGACGCTGAGAAGTGAAGCCTCCATAACTCGCGAAGAGAACCGGCATCCCCCATCATCGCCTTCATCAAATTGGGAGCTCGCGGCGCAGCCGAACAGACAGGAAGAAAATGGGCTCCAAGAATTTCATTTCGACTTGGCAGAGATTCAGCCAAAACTATTGCATCTCATGCAGCTGTGCCGTTGGAAAGGAAAAATAAGGATTCTGGAAGTGCGACACAAGGGAGGTGGGGTTGAACTGGGAGAAAGATGAGACACGACTCACTCGCGCTACTGCCTTGAGCTGCCACTGCACCCCCTCCGCCAGCTACCCCGGGCCCTCCGCTGCTCTAATCTTTGTATATTTTAGGCGAGCACCGACTGTATACCCCCGCTCACCAATGGGATGTCTGCCCCTCTGCTTCCTGCATTCCCGTTCTGCCCACCCAACCGGCGGGATCCCCTTAACCCCCTCCTCGGTAGCCGTCTCCGTCACGTCCTATCCACGAAGTCGGTGACTGCTCGCCCATCCCGGGTATTAATAAAATGCGGGGCAGAAGGTCTAGGCGGCATCAGTGTCGTAAGCTGACTTTTTAGGATTTTTTGACAGCAGAAACGGCAAACAAAGAAATGGTGAGTGGACGTACAGGTGTGTTTGTTTTTAGCACAGATACTGTAACCCGAGATACTATACTATACTATATCTATTATAAAGTGATTTATTATCTGTGCTTTTTAGTTGAGATTGGGTTCCTTAGCTATTGAGATTGGGTTCCTTAGCTATTGGGATTGGGTTCCTTAGCTATTGAGATTGGGTTCCTTAGCTATTGGGATTGGGTTCCTTAGCTATTGGGTTTGGGTTCCTTAGCTATTGGAATTGGGTTCCTTAGCTATTGGGATTCGGCTCATTAGCTATAGAGATTGGGTTCCTTTGCTATTGAGATTGGGTTCCTTAACTGTTAGTATTAGGTTCCCTAGCAAATTGGTTTCCTTAGCTATTGGAATCGGGTTTCTTAGCAATTGGATTCCTGGGCTAAATGGGATTAGGTTCCTAAGCTAATTGTATTGGGTTCCTTAGCTGTTGGGATTGGTTTCCTAAGCTATTAGGATTGGGTTCCTTAGCTATTGGGATTGGGTTCCTTAGCTATTGAGATTGGGTTCCTTAGCTGTTGGGATTAGTTTCCTTATCTATGGGGATTGTTTTCCTAAGCTATTAGAATTGGGTTCCTTAGCTATTTGGATTGGGTTCCTTAGCTATTAGGATTGGGTTCCTTAGCTATTTGGATTGGGTTCCTTAGCTATTTGGATTGGGTTCCTTATCTATGGGGATTGGGTTCCTTAGCTATTAGGATTGGGTTCCTTAGCTATTTGGATTGGGTTCCTTAGCTATTTGGATTGGGTTCCTTATCTATGGGGATTGGGTTCCTTAGCTATTAGGATTGGGTTCCTTAGCTATTTGGATTGGGTTCCTTATCTATGGGGATTGGGTTCCTTAGCTATTAGGATTGGGTTCCTTAGCTATTTGGATTAGTTTCCTTATCTATGGGGATTGGTTTCCTAAGCTATTAGGATTGGGTTCCTTAGCTAATTGGATTGGGTTCCTTATCTATGGGGATTAGTTTCCTAAGCTAATTGGATTGGGTTTCTATTTGGGATTGTGATTTTAATTGGGATCTGTGTGCATTTCGATGGATGGAATAGTAAGTCGAATGACCTCATGCAGAGAAGAAATTTAAGGACAGTGATAAGGCGGATAAATTCTCATTAGTCAAAGGCTCATTGCAAGTGACTCACTTCAAGTTATTAGCTATTCAAGTTATGTTAATGAAGCCGACTTGCTATAGTTAGGCAAGATTGACGTCCAAGGAGCAAAGCAATATAGTGCCTCCCCATCAGTTCTTCTGCTTCAGACAGAGAATGGAGGGGGGTAGTTAGAGCAGTGAGTCTAGGACAGCTCATGCTGAGCAATATCTGGTCGGATAGAGTGACAGCAGATGCCAAATGTGTATCTGTGGATGTCTGACTCATTGAGTATTTTGAGCAGTTTGAAAAATGAGGCCGAAGACCCCGAGAGTAGTAGGGGAAATATTATCGACAATCGTTGGACAGGATGAAGAGGTGCCAAGCTTCAGCAGGCATTGGAATTGCAGACTAGAAGGGCCTGCGCCTGCTGCGATAAATTTTGGAATAAAATGTGGAATACGAAGAAAACTCGATGTTTGGGCCACTTTTCTCCCTGATCGAGGATTTCGACTCCCGGGGGGGACTGAGGGGGTCCTGGAGCTCGCGGCGCTGGTGCTGGCGAGGTGGCGGAAAATTGCAAACGAGGCACTTTTCCCATCCCCTTATTCTTCCTCTCCTGCGGAGCAAAGTCGATCCAGGGTGAGTGTGTGAGTTCTCAGCGTTCAACGTTCATCGGCGATCATTGCTAAAAGATTGTGAGCAGCAGCAGCAGCGAAACCCCTAGAGACACGCACAGTTGGTTTCTTTCTCAACCTCCAGCGAATGGAAACTGGATACGGCTGGCTCCGATACAAACTCGAAACAGAAAAGCTTCCCTTTTTAAATGCCAAATTTCGCTAATTTCCTTTTTTAATTCGAAACCAAGAGCCAGATAAAAAAATGCCTCGTAAATGCTTGGAATGCTGCAGCAACAAAAAAGAATACGATTCGCTTCCATATAATCCATCCTTACACTAATCCATCCTTACACTGGTCTATCCTGACACTAATCCATCCTTGACACTTTCCCACCCCGTCATTGTTCCTAACCTACCAGCAGGAGCCTCCTGTGCTTCTCCTTGGCGACGATGGCATTCTGCCTGGCGACTCATTGGACGGAGCATCTTCTACTGCCGCTGGCTTCGACTATGACGGCGGCATCGGTGGTGTCGGCGGCGTGGGCAGCGGCGGCAGCTCCGCCGTGGAGCCAATGTACCAACTGGACGGCTGCTTCAACAACTTCTGCGACATCAACGATGAGCCGCTGTTTGTCTTCGAAGAGAGCCTCCTGCTGCCTGTTCAGCTGCGCTGCTCAGCCGACCTCGGCCAGGTGCTCCGGTCGCCGATAGTGGCAATGACCGCAATCGGTGGTCACCTGGCTGTCACAGACGGCTACTCGATTTTCTCCTTCACTTCGGCCAAGAGGAACTACAGCGACCTGCGCTGTCGACGGAGCTTCCGGCCGCTGCCGCGCGGCTTCGCCGACCTGCGCATCAACTACATCAAGCTGCAGAGTCCGGACACAATGTACGCCACCGCTGACCTGGTGCAGGAGGCCACTGAGACTCAGGTTGGCTGCATCCTGTCTACCAGTCTCATTGGTCAGGTGCTCAACAGGAAACTGTACAGAGACGGCCAGCTGCACGGCTTCGACTTTGACCAGGCGGGCTCAGTGTTTCTGTGCTACTCAGGCCAGAGGAAAGCAGTCAGCCGCATTGTCAAGCTGGCCTCCGATTTGAGGCACCTGTTTCACCTGGACATCGATTGGGATAAAATTCCCAGACAGGTTTGTTACGGAAGAGCACTGGACTACTGCATTGCATAGTTCTCGCAATCTACTATGAATGAATGCTGTAGTTTACAGTGTAGCTTACAGAATGAGCTGTAGTTTACAGTGTAGCTTACAGAATGAGCTGTAGTTTACAGTGTAGCTTACAGAATGAGCTGTAGTTTACAGTGTAGCTTACAGAATGAGCTGTAGTTTACAGTGCAGCTTACAGAATGAGCTGTAGTTTACAGTGTAGCTTACAGAATGAGCTGTAGTTTACAGTGTAGCTTACAGAATGTGCTGTAGTTTACAGTGTAGCTTACAGAATGTGCTGTAGTTTACAGTGTAGCTTACAGAATGAGCTGTAGTTTACAGCACGGCACTAGGAAATTAAGCTCAATCTTGCGCTGAGATTCGAACTCCTAACCTCTAGGTCAAACGTCCGACGCTCTAACCACTAGGCGACAAGCTCAATTTACCTTAGCTTCCTAACCTAGCTACAAGTATCTTACTGTACTGTCCTGTACAGTACATTTGAATAGCACACTGCCGCTCAGTATGATTGCAAGAGCAAATTTCTCGCAATTCCCAAAATTGATGGGAATTTCTTGAGTCCTGCAGCTCTAATAAAGCTGAGTGGTCAACATCAGAGGCTATCTTCTACTCAGGAAAAAATGAAAGGAAGCCTAGAGTTGGATTTTGAGCACGCAGATTGAATAGCTCTCATTTGATTGCAGCTCGCCTTAATGAGAACTCGTTAGCCTAATGAAAAAAGCTTTTGCTGATAATCTGGAGGGGCATTGATGTAATGAGCCATACCCTTGAACTAGAATCTTTCTGGGATTTCATTTCCGTTTTGTTGAGAAGTGAGATGACAGACTCCGAGTCAGAGGTGCCATCTACTATTGGCCCATCAATATAGTTTCTTTTTAGTCCACGAGTCACGTTGAAAAAGCACAACATTAAAAATGTAAGCGAACAAACGACCATCATGGATTATTCAGAATTGAAGGCTGCTACCCATAGATCTGCATTGGAGCTAGTCGATTGGCTTTGAACCAAATGGGGGAATGAATAAGCAATTCTCCTCGATTATTCAATGTTCAGATCTCATGCTGCTGGGACTCCAATGAGACCTGGGTCTCAGGCCAGTGGGGCGCGGACGGCGGCTTTCTGCTCTCGATGCGCTCCGACGATCCCAAGGGCAGCGGCCGGGTCAACAGCTGGCTGAAGCCGTCCGCCTGGAGATTTGAAAGGCTCCTGCCCAATCAGCTGCTGAGCCTGGGCAAGGGCCGCCTGCTGGCTGTGAACTCGGCCAATCAGGAGGGCTCACTGTACGCTCTGTACTGGACCCGCCGAGTGCCCGGCATGGCCAGCCAGGGCTGGGTGCCCGAGTGCCAGCGAATCAACCACGCCGACAACTGGGGCGTCAGCGCGCTCTGCTTCGACGCTGAGGCCGATGGCTCCGTGCTGGTGGCCAGAAACAACCAGATCTACCGGCTGACCTTCAACAGCGGCGGCAGCGGCGGCTGCTCAATCAGTTGAAGCTGGGACTGATGTTGTTCAGCAGACGGATTTTGTGGGTCATTGACGGACTATTTAAATAGGAGAACCCTCATTGGCATTTCAAACCACCGATGGGTCCATAAGTAGCTTTATCGTGGCAACTACCCGACATGTATCGAAATATGGATAACTACGGGTAAAGCTATTTATTTCACACTTGCGTTTCATTCAATCCGAAAAGTCATGATGTAATTACCAAATTTGTTTTAGTCAAAACAACTATTGCACTATGTTTATACTATTTTTAACGTGCATATATAATGTGCTCATATTGGTTAATACACGATTTTTGTTCTGGTTTTAATTGCCGATATGTATGGCTCGTATATTTTAATCGTTGCATTAAATGAGACATTTCTAATTTCTAAATTTTATTCATCTAAGTCCTTCATGTTTTTCCACGATATTTGACATTTCCAGCTAAATTGGTTAGAGACAGTACGCAGTATGAAATTATCTACGATATTTAAAAATTCTCCAGCAATGGCGCATCATTTGGTGACGCTAGACCCGCAGCCAGCGAGGAGGCAATTCTGCCCATTTCGCAGACTCCTGAGCACACATGCACACAGATACTGTACGCAGGCACACGCTCACACAGGTGTGTACATCTGCCCTGACTTTCTCATCGTCAGGCAGTGTACACTCTCACTGTGCATTGGAGGTTGGCCCTCAAGGGCCTAAATTGCACAACAAGTCCCCAAGCCTTCTCTCCGCTACTGAGCCACAAATGAATTTGGCCTAGCCGCGGAATCGAACTCAGGGACCCTTGTGCCAGAGAACTCTTGCAGCCAACTTATCAAATTGGTGGATAGAAAAAGGAAAATTAAGCGGCTCTACGTGTAGTACGCCAATATTTTCTCTCGGCTGAGATTCGAACTCTGGACTGCGACCTCCCAATTTATAGGGCTCAGATGTGAAATATTCGTTCGTTCGTTCGTACAAAAAGCGAAGTAAGACAATTTTTCAAATTGCGATTGCAGACTATCCTGTCCTTATTGATACTGACAGTAATCAGATTCAATACTAGCTCGTAAGATGATTGAAACACCATGGAACTCGTGTGCGACAAGCGGAAACTGCCCGATCGGTTAGTTGTGCAGCGTGACAAGTGCACAACTGGCCCACTGTTAGTGCCGTGAAAGCTGGCATCAATAACGCTGCTCGCTACACTGCACTCCGCTCCATTAACAGGCTCCTCTGTACTCAAGACGGGGAAGGGGAAAACAGGATGTGAGGAAGAAGGCCTCGGGCGGAATTATTATTGCACCGCGGGACACACAGGAAGGAACTGAGAGAAGACCAGGCCAGCTAGTTACTCAGAGTCAGAGCCCTCTATATTTTTCCGTGACCAAGATCCCCCCTGGGAAGTGCACTGTGTGAGTGAGTCGTCCCGGACGTACTTGAAGCGGATGCCAGCCTTGGAGGAAGCAACTAAATAGATGAGGAAGTGGACGATACAAAGTCATAATTTTTAATTCGTGACCGCTCTTGCATGTGCTGCAGATCGCATTAAGACGTAATAAGTAAAAGCTAGGTTTGATGCTCTCAATCTCAGTCATCAATGGGTCCACTCTGAAAACGTTCTCGCTATAGGTTCTCCAGAGGAGAATGGAAACAGCACCTACCTCGACTGGGTCGGATGTACAGCCAATGGCATCGAGCGACCTGTCTTGAATAGTCGCAGCTATTGCGTCAGTTGTTCAGTCCATGTGGTGTATCATGTGGTGTATCATGTGGTGTACCAGGTAGTTTTTCCCGACCTTGCAATACATTGCAAGGCTATTATGCTAAATGCTAAGTTTCATCCAAATGCTAAAATTACAATTATTACATTTCAAAATACGAGCATATGAAGAAGCGTTTTAAAAAGGACACGCAGGTAAAAAAAGGAGAGTGAAGCCAAATACAGCCACCTTATCTGTCTATCCTTCAGTGTGGCGCACAAGTACACACACGCATACACACACACACATGTCAATAACCTGACATGAGAGATCGAGATTGAATGGATTCACGCCTCCTCTCTTCGGCATTTGCATCTTCAGCTTGCCTGAATATGGCTGCAAAACAAACACTGCAGCCTTACAGCAACAGATAGATGGGGTGTGCAGGCTTTAGCTGGCGGAATAAAGATGGCGAACTTGGGAAACACGAGGAAAGAAGGCTGTATAGGGGATAGGCGTAAGGTAATATAGAGGGGGAGAGACGGTATGAGGTAAGGACGTTGTGTGAACCTAAGGCGAGCATGCGTGACAGTAAAAATACACCCACCATTGCAATGCACGCAGCAGCTGCGCTTCGTTCTGCGCGCATTGCAAATCTGCAGTTTCAAAGAAAAGGAAACATCATAGCCGGCCCTCTACGAATTCAGATAATGAATTTTGCTTAAGCAAGACAGACTGACTGTGCAGTACGATGTCCTAATTTTTCGAGGCTAGGCAGGCAATATTAATTCTTATAAACAGGGCCTTTTGATCGAAAAAACTGGTATGAACCGCTTTTAATGCGAAACAAAATCTGATGAAATTAATTCCGCTGCGGGTGGATTATTTGCAGTTTGAAAAACTTTTCGCGAAAATGCGTCAGATTTTGCTGATACCACTGCTGGCTATTGTGGCGTCTGCAAATGCTGCCAGCAAACATCCGTCGCTGCCATTCTGGAATCCGACTCTCAACTGGGACGCGCGAGTTCGAGACCTGCTCAGCCGGCTGACAGACGACGAGCTGGTGGAGCAGTTGAGCAAAGGCGGCGCCGGAAAGAACGGCGGTCCCGCGCCGGCGGTGCCTCGCCTGGGCATCCGGCCTTACCAGTGGAACACCGAGTGCCTCAGCGGCTTCGGAGAGGCCGGCCCGGCCACATCGTTTCCCCAGGCTATCGGCCTGGCTGCCACCTTCAGCCCCGAACTGATTGAGGCTATGGCTCGAGCGACCGGTCTTGAAGTTCGAGCGGCTTTCAACGACTACTCAGCGGCTGGCAACTTCAGCGACCATCATGGCGTCACTTGCTTCGCTCCGGTCATCAACCTGCTGCGACATCCCTATTGGGGCCGCAACCAGGAGACCTACGGCGAGGATCCACACCTCACCGGCGTCCTTTCAGCTGCGTTCGTCCGCGGCCTGCAGGGTGGCGACCTGGCGACTAACCGCTTCGCGCTGGCTGGCGCCGGCTGCAAACACTTCGCCGCGCACAGCGGCCCCGAAGACTATCCGGTGTCGCGCGTCTCCTTCAACGCAGTCGTGCCAGAGCAGGACCTGCGCCAGTCCTTTCTGCCGCAATTCCGCCGATGCCTTTCAGCCGGCAGCTTCTCTGTCATGTGCAGCTACAACGCGTTGAACGGCGTCCCGGCCTGCGCCAATCATCGCCTGCTGACGGACATTCTACGCGGCGAGTGGAACTTCACCGGCTACGTTGTCAGCGATGAGGGCGCGCTGGAGTTCGCTGTCGACTTTCACAAATACTTTGCTAACAGGTCAGTCGCCGCGATTGGCGCTTTCGAGGCAGGAGTCAATCTCGAACTGTCGCCGCCCGGCTGTCCGGACCAGGCGTGCATTGTGTTTGAGCATCTGCACGAAGCGGTGGCTTCCGGACGCATCAAGCGTCGCCAACTACTGGAGCGCGCTTATCCACTGTTTTACACTCGAATGCGCCTGGGCGAGTTCGACCCGCCGGAAAGCAACCCCTACAGCCGGCTACACCAGGCGGACATTGTCCAGACGCCCGGACAGCGTCAACTATCTGCGGTCTTAGCGGCTGCCAGTTTCGTTTTGTTAAAGAACGCCGACGAGTTCCTGCCGCTGAGTGGCAACCAGATCATAGGCAGGCAGGTCGGCCTAATCGGCCCTTTCGCCGACAACATGACGCTCATGTACGGCTCGTATGCAGCCGATCCGATGCCGCAGTACCAGGTATCGCTGCTGTCCGGCCTAACTAAAGCTGGTGCCATCGGTAGTGTTTATCGTTACTGCCTGGACGGTGTGCTGTGTCGGAGGCGCAACGATACGGCTTTGTCGGAGGCGGTGCAGAACAGCGACCTCCTGCTTGTCGCCGTGGGCACTGGTCAGCAAGTTGAAGCCGAGAACATCGACCGACGGAATCTCAGCCTGCCAGCTGGTCAGGATCGTCTAGTGCGCCTCCTGGCCGCAGGAAAAGGAAAATGGCCGCCGGCCGTTCTGCTGATCTTCTCCGGCGGACCGGTTGACATTCAACCGGCTGCCAGGCCGGATTCCGGAATTCGCGCCATCCTCTGGTGCGGCTTCCCGGCTCAGGAGGTTGGAGTGGCAGCGGCCGCCGTCCTGACTGGCGAATTATCACCATTCGCCAGCCTGCCATTTACCTGGTACTCGCCAGACCAGGCGCTGGCCTCCATAACCAACTACACGCTGACGAACATGACCTATCGCTTCCTGGAGGATCCACCGTCAGGCAAGGGACCTCGCCCGCTATACCGGTTCGGTCAGGGCCTAGCGTTCTCCGCCTGTCGAGTGCATCTCACCGATCTGGAGGCTCCCGACCGACTGCCACGCGGAGAAAATCTTGACGTGGCATTCAGCGCCAGCGTATTTGGCGACTCCGCTGGTCGCTACCGCGGCTGCATGTACTCAGCCAAGGCGTACTTGAAGCCAACTGGCGTTCGTGTTGGTCGCAATCCGCGTATTTGGCTGGCCGCCGTGAGCCTGGTTGCCTGGCGGGAGGACAAGCGACAGCGAGTGTACATGCGGCTACTGGCCGAGGACATGGAGCAGTGGAGCGGGAGCCGCATGGCTGTACTGGCCGGAGAGTATGAGCTGCATATAGGAGATTACTTCGATGAAAAGTGCTCCGATTGTCGGCTCGTTAAGAAATTTGTTATCGTTTGAAAAAACTAGAAATCTTTTTTACTCAACTCTGTGTCACAGTCTAATTGGTCGAAGACTGAACAGCTGCCGTAAGCAATAGCTTCGGCTGTGTTGTCGGCTGCACATCTGGCTTAATCAAAATATTTATTTGGCAGTTAGTATTTCGAAATGTATCGAAAATATGCATACGATGGCAGGTAGGGATTTGGTTATCTCCACTCCGAGGATTTTTTATACGTATCCAAATTTATCACCACCATTAATCTAAATCCCAAAGTTATGTAATACACTTATTTTTCTACGTCAGGTCTAATGTTTCTATAAAAATACCAGTACCTCTTAATAGTGACTTCCATTTAAATTTCTCTTTATTATTGAACTGCTACTTGAAGTAACAAAAACAGTTTTTTATTAGGACAGTTGCGTTCTTTTGACATCTGCTGCGATTCTAGCTACGATTCTAGCTATGACATCTGCTGCGATTCTAGCTACGATTCTAGCTATGACATCTGCTGCGATTCCAGCTACGATTCTAGCTATGAAATCTGCTGTGATTCTAGCTACGATTCTAGCTATGACATCTGCTACGATTCTAGCTATGACATCTGCTGCGATTCTAGCTATAACATCTGCTACTATTATGCTACTATTAAGATTGCAACTATTATTCAAGCTATGGCATCTCCTGCATCCTAATTCATAATTCCTACGATTCCTAATTAAATTCTACAATACTCCAACTACGATTCGATATGGTACGAGAATAGTTTCAACTTTGCTAAGGTTTCTCCTCAGAAGACTCATAGCTCATTCTGGTAAAAATTAGCCAGGTTTTGTGAATGATACCTGTTTTTGTGAAAAAATCAGTCTACGTACCCCATCGGAGTTCTAACACTCCAATGCTTGTTATTGTCTAAACGAAACGAACATCAGTGGTCAAGTTAACACTCTACCGCAGAAATTCTCACTTCCAGTAAGCTCGCTAATAATAACCTGTCAGTTGAGTCGGAAGGCGAAATTGCGCACGGTCACATGCTGCGTGCGCCTAAGCGAAGTGAGCAACCAAATTGGGTTTTTAACATATTTCTAAGAAAGAAAAGAAACTAAGTAAAGAATAGAACGGAGAAAGAAAATAATATCAACAACAGTAGATGCGATGAATAGATTTTCTAGTCCAGGCTACAAAGAAATAAGATAGACACGGAGGCACAGAATGGACAGAGGGAGTGAGAGAGAGGGAGAGAGCAATTGTATCAGTGGCTCTGCAGAGGAGAATGAGAACTACAGATTCAATTCAGAGCATAGACGAAAAGAAAAGCATTAGTTTCGTAGGGCCGATATGGTAAGACTTGCAGAGTTGCGCATTGCAAAGCACGAACAAAAGTGAGAGACGGGTGGAGTAGAGCAGAGACAGCACAAAGGTGAATATACAATAATCTCACAACAGAATACTGACAGGCTTCACTCGCGCAGCCATTTAGCTTGCGGCTGGTTGCCTTAACACCAGCCTTGAGACCTCATTGTGCGTAGTTTGCTTGCCTATGCTCAGTTGTCAGGCTGAAGGAAGAGCCAAGAGCAGAAAAAATATAGTCCCTTAAAAGCGTTGCGCATTGCTTACCACGAGTTATCCAGCAAAAGAAAATCCCTTTTGTTGTAGAGGCAAGACATGCCGCTGGTACCGCAGCGTCCAGTTTATCCGTCGGCCAACGCGGCAGAAGCCATGTCAGCTGGCTACTTTGCCCAGGTGCGCTACCTGTTACAGACTGGCGGAACAGGAGCGGCTGATAGACGCGAATCCGCAAGCGGTCGAACTCCTCTGATATTGTGCGCACTGGTGCGCGACACCAGCTGGGCCGTCAGCCTGGCCCGCCTGCTGCTGGAGAAGGGTGCCAAAGTTGGACTCAAAGACAAGCGCGGCATGAACGCTTTGCACTACGCGTGCGCGCACGGTCGGGATCAGCTGGCCGAGCTGTACCTCCAGGCCATAGACTATCGGGTGAATGACTGCGACTGCTACAAGAACACGGCCATGCACTACGCGGTGAGAGGCGGTCGGTTATGTATTGTGGATTTGTTGGTCAAAATTTTGCAACGCCTACAACTGCCAGTGAGTCCGCCCAATAAAGAGGGCGTCACGCCGCTCATGCTAGCGTATATGTCCGGCCGGATGGACATCGCTGGGAAGCTGCTAGCCGCCGGAGCCGACTCCGACGCCATCGACGCGTTTGGCAAATCGACGTCGGCCTACGAAAGGGAAGCGACGGAGCGGCTGCGCGACGCAGAGGAAGCGGCTGCGGCTAAGGTCAGGTTTCGATAAGCGACTAAGTTTGAATGAATGTGAGAGAATGACTCTATTTAAATTCTAAAAAACTCGCTTTACTTTCATTGTGAAGGCCGCTGGCAGGAAACTCCGCTTTGACGATGTTGACGGCTGGAGACGCTACCAAAGCAGGCTAAGATCTGCACCTGCTGGTCGTCGCTGCGGCTCGGCCGTATCTACTGCTTCCTCTGTCGCCCCGGCGGGCACAGAGCCAACTTTTAAAAAGTCGCAGCAAGAGATTCGCAGGACCCGAATGTACCAGCCGGAAGCCGCTGAACTAATCGCAGCCGCGTCGCCGTTGGATCGACGAAACGATCCCGGCGAGGTTTTTCGGACAACACCCTCGGATTTCTTCGGCCCGACCGCTCGCCAGCAGCGGCAGCATCATGAGATCAGCATCAGCGGGGTTCGCGTCGGCTCCGCTACCGCAGCCCAGCGACCTCGAGCTCGGTCGGCCGCGCCGAATTGTCGTCATTGCTCTTGCAATGACAACAGAGCAGACGCCATCGACACCAACGAAGAAAGCAGCGACTCAGATCGATCACGCGACTCGAAAGAGATGCGGCATCTTCGGCCAGCAGTTCGACAACGCGGCAGCGACGCACTGACGATGGCGCGCCTGTTTAACGACTACGAGTTCCATTGTTCTTCGCTATACCGACCTCCGCCTAGACCAGCAGATCCGACCATGTACGTGCACGACTTCGCCGCACGCTACATGTCACCTTCGCTGACTGACCCCGACGGAAGTGGCGCAGGTGGCGGCGCCGGCGGAGGTCCGGGCGGCTCGACCGGCGACTCGGCCGGCGGACGACGACGAAAAGAGGCCGGAGCCGCCGGGCGGAAGGGAAAACGTGCCGGTCCAGCAGCGGCGGCGGCGGCAATGGCGGCCATTGTGGCGGCGGACTCCGCCAAGAAGAAATCCGGGGCGGCGGGTCGAATCAGCAGAGCCGCGTTCGGTCGCGAAGAGTAAAAAACCATAAACAAAGACCTCGACGATTAGATCTCAACAGTCTTTGTGACGCAAAGAACTATGGGTGCATGCTTGAGACGAATACCGTTTTGCTCTGAATGCTGTATAATATGCTAGATGCAGATTTGTGAAAAATTTCCTTCACAAGTCCAAGTGTAAATCGATCAGGTGAAACTAAAACGATCTCGAATTGACCCTCGCCGTCCCTGGTGTTCCGCACTGTGCTTTATTGTTTCATTGTTGTTAATAAACTGTAATAGTTACTCACTTTCAATAAAGATTTCTTTAAAGTCTTCAAAAATTTTTCCACAAAAATGCACATAAAAAAATGAATCATCTATTCAACTGCTCGATAAGACAATGTACAGGTAAATAATTTCAGCAAATATTGTTTTCGTTGCCAGAAGTTTTAAATATATTTTTACCATTGAAGTTCAGCAATGGTGAAAATAACACAAAAAGGATTCGTTTAGAAAAATATTCATTTATTATGACTTAGAGGACTAGAAGTGCGAGCCATGAAGATGACATTAGCTATTGACCAAATATTATATATATATTTAGCATTGTTGTTGTTGTTGTTGTTGTTGTTGTACCAATGTAACCATTGGTATTAAAGGAGATAAAAAATGATATAAAAATATTAACTTCCGGTTTAGTACTTGCGTAAAATAAAAAATCACAGCTAGAATGTGCGTTATAACTAACAAAGCCGAAGATCAGTTAAAATATGGAAATTTGGTCGTGTGGCCCTGTGGACTATACTTAAGAATTCATCTCACTGTGGAATGGGTGCCTGTTACTGTTGCACAAAAAACGTGCTCAGCAGACCCAAAAAATAAAGAGACTAGTCAAAAACTCCCAAGAAAAAAAGTAGTATAAAAATTATACAAAATTCGTAGGTAGCGTCGCTTAGGGAAGATAGGACAAAAGTCGCCGAGGTTTCGCCGCCACGGAGATGTGAGGATTTTACCCCGAGGCAATCCCGAAAAGAAACAGGCAACACTCGGTCTTAACCCTGCAGCTCTTGCAGTTCTGATATATTTTACACATTTGATCAACTACGGCCCGCAGTCTGTAGTGACGTAGCACGTAGAGCCCTTCCTTAGAGAGAAACAACCCCAGTTTCCTTAGGTGAGCACGGCGGACCACGTCACTTTCTGAACCTTGGCCACCTGACTATTTACCACCGGAGAGCTTACCACTCCGCAGAGGATCTGAGAGCGGTAAAGGTCGGTAAAGGTTCCTCGTGAGTCAGAGGTGCGAAGGGATGAGGTGGCAGACAAGGGGGACCTAAAAGACCCGTCGCAAATAAATAGACGAAAAATAGACGCATGGGGTGGGCGCAAGGCTAAAGCAAAGAGTAAACCAATTAAAAAACAGCAGAAAGAAAGAAAAAGGCGGGGAGGGGTTAAGGCCAGCGCCTACCCCAGCCCGGCACACGGGCAAATCGAGGAAAGAGGGGGAGGGGTGGGGCGTGCCGAGAAAGAGGCTCATCCCTACCCCTAAGCCCAATCACTCTAACCAAAACAAAGTGCAACTGCACTGGCGGGCCGAAGGCCCAAAAACAGTAATAGGAAATATAATTAACATTAGGACTACAACAAGCCATTTCGCCGCCCGTTTTATACCAAGTGGGATTTTCCACCCCCTGAAAATTTTAGGCAGCGCCTGAATGCTAACAGCGTTGGGTGGTGACTGATTGGTTGACAGACTAGGCGATGGTCTCCTGTGGTTGAGCGAATTGAAATTCCACGAATGGAAACTCAGGCAGCTCCAGTCATTTCTTGCGGGTATTCACGAATCACCGATTCGGCTTGATGGCTGTGTCGAAGACGCAACTGCGCATGGTTGGCAGCGGTTAAAGGCTAAATTTAGTGCCGATCGACAACAAAATAACCTTTTATTAATTTCCGACTCACGATCAGTTCCGTTAGAGTCGCCTTCTTCCTCACCACAGGATTTAAAAAGAATAAGAAGAAATTCACTGTGCCTGAAATTAGAGGTTTAATATATAAATAAATTTCATTTGATTTAGTCAAGTGGAAGTAGCGCCACATAGCAAACTAACCAATCATTGGAACCGAAAGCGCGCTCAGAATGTATAGCGGAAAGCTAGGCTTATCCGGCGAAACAGCATTGTTAATTCGATTAGCAAACGGCAGCAGCTCCATGGCCAGGAAAATCATGGGATAAGCCAGCAGGGGATAAACCTGTTCCCGATGAACCTCGGCAGCTGAGGCAGCCAGATCGGCGACGGCGTCGACAGAAATTCCGATTCCAGACCGATCGACGTTGGTGGCAGTGGAGGCAGCGCCGATTCCAACGCCGTCGCGAGAGTCACGTCGGAGTCTAGCTAGGATAATGGCATAGGCCACCAGCATGGCCAATAGGAGAACGATGGCCGGCACAAACCAGACGGCCATCCGCCAGGCGGTGTCTGTCACCCAGCACCAGGCGCCAGCTGGGCCATAGACCCCAGGCTGAGTCATAGGAAGAAGAGCCGGTAGTAGCGGGGCAGCAAAGCAGACGACCAAGTAGAGGCTGCGATTTGGAAACTGTGTACATCACTAACAAACTCAGTGGTGCATTGGGTGCACACGACAAGAGCATTACTAAAAACTTTTTTCTTTTTGCAAACAAATACACTAATTACATGCACATCTATTCTATCTACTAAACCAACTTTTATTACTTATTAGTAATAAGTGTTCAATTTGTGAAGCATCAAAAGTCAAAAATATATTTAAAAATGCTTCTATAAAATACTTTATTGACATGGGCATGGCAGAAGCAATGCAAAAAACTCACATTTCAAATCTATCAGTGATAGTTGACTTAACAGTGTAGAAGAATAGATAAACTGTAATTGCTGCAACCCAAAGTAGAACATTCCATTCTGAAATATTAATATTTAAATCAAATAGCAATAATGATACATTTTATTATAAACAGAGAGATTTTCATTTAGCCATGTACTAATATATAACTTAAGAAAAAAATACAAATCAGTAATTTCTAGTCATAAATTTACCTGAATAAGTAAGCCAAATTGCTTCAAAGATACAAATTGGACTGTTTTCCTTTGGCTCTCCCTGAAGCAAATTTTATATGAAAGTAGAATAAATATTTAGCTTGTATAAAACAACAAATAAAACATTTGTAATTGTTTAAACAAAAAGTAGACATGGGATAAGCCAATAAGGGATAAACCAAATTCCAATTCTAGACCCAACAAAACTATCCACAACTTGGCCACAAATTAAACCTAACCTCTTTTAATTTGTAAAGATTTATGACTACTTTTCCTTTAATTAGTTACTAAGATATGCTAACATTAAACATAGCTAGTTTACAAAGTAGCAGTTTCAGTACTAGCAAAATCAATTATAAAAAGTTAGAAACTTACCAATAGGTAGACAATGCAATCTAGAAATATAGCAATTGTTGTGTATGTGATCAGGCGATAAGAAAATTTCTGGTAGAACTTGAAGATATAGATAATAAACAGAAGTAGGACACTGAAAAAAAAGACAAAAATGCATACACATAATAATGACATACTAGGTACACATATAGACTCACTTAAAATTGTGTTTAGCAGATATAAAAAATTACCTTGCAAGCACAGATAATGTGGCAGTTATCCTTTTGATGAAAATTATTGCTGACTGAAATGTGAAATGTAGAAGTGTGCTAACACAGAATGCATACAAAAAAAAATATAAGAGGAATCCCTTTATTTTGAAAGTAATTTTAGTAAATTGATTTGATAGATCATACTTTTATCATCATCTTTCAATTTTCAATTACAAAAAGTTTGCTTATTCCTTGCTCGAGTTACATGAAATTGGGGAGAAAATTATAAAACAACATAATCGTCTATAAAATCGCGAAATGATGTCACAAAACCTTACACATTTGTCGGGTTCAGATGGAAAAAGCAGACATACTCCATGGTATGACGTATTCAACATTTATTAATAAGTGATTCTAAGCGATTTAATTTATGGCGCAGTATTTTTTACTTATAAAAAATAAAACACAGTCGATTATTATTATTTAACCAGAAAACCAGACGAGATCGATATTCATGCTGCTGCGAATTGCTAAGCGATATAAAGTTATATGCTGTTTAACATATTGAGTACAAAAATATTTTCACACACACGCTTTACTTTAAATAAAAATTATAACAAAAGCACGAAATCTCCAGCAAAAAGTATACAAAGATTCTGGTGCCAAAATCTGTTTAAGAAAAACATGCAGGACAAATCAAATCGCCACATATTTTTTTGCTGTGAAACTTTGTTGTGAGCTATTATGGTTTTTTACGGATGCTCATGATGATGACTTATGATATTTAGAAAATAATAAAATCTAGAAAATTTTCTAGAAAACTAGAAAATATTTAGACTGTGACTAATCACAGTATTTTTAGCCTCTTTATTTTCAGCGTTTTGGCAGGTTCAGGATACAGTTTTTAATCGTTTAAAAATATCCAAGCTTTAGCACGAAATAGTTCAGGATACAGTTTTTAATCGTTTAAAAATATCCAAGCTTTAGCTCGAAATAGTTCAGGATACAGTTTTTAATCGTTTAAAAATATCCAAGCTTTTCATAGACAGCTCAAATACGTTTTGCCAAACAAGCACTTTGGAGACATTTTCGTTAAAAATGTTTGATCTCATTGCTTCTTTGCTTTCGCACCACCTTTTGACGACACAGTGTTAAGGTTAAAGTGGCATTATCCTTGATCATAGTATTTTATTATTTTAACCGGAAATTCGCAAAGCGTTCATTGGTCCTAGAATATAATTTATAGCCTGGACTAAAATCTAATACTTTTAATCCCAACTCTACGAAACTACACGAAGCTCGATCGTCTCTGATTGTTTTAAGCGTGTGAAAAAGTATGAAGACAGCTACTAATCGATCTGTGCTAGCTTCTTCACCTGCTGTCAGTCTAGGTTCATTCAATGGGATAAATGCATTTGGTAAAAAACTCCAAAGCCGAGGACTCTCTAGAATATGACGGGGATCGCTGTATTGTGGCTCGCAGATGCTATATTATAGATGCTATTTAGATGTTACGAAGGTATCGGAGACGACTTGCATGAGGATGAGCTTGCAGGAGCAGTGAGCTTGAAATGAGATCTGGAGGGGCAAAAACAATCATGCATGCGTTGTATTGCACAAAGCGCGATTCAAGAGCTTTCCCTCATTCGTACTATATACGGCAGTGTCAGCCGCTGCTGCTGCTGCTGCTGCTGCACGTGCCCCAATCTCTTGCTTCTCAAACGACAGTAGCAAGCTGCAAACTGCAATATCATTAGAGAGGAAATTGTGCCATTTTTCGCCCTCCCCCCACTCACCCAACGGCTTTTGGAGCGAAGCGATGAGAGCTAGAGCTAGGCGATGATTTTTGCCTGCTTCACGGTAAAATCAAATTCAATTAAGTGCTTTTTTCAATTATCAGACACGATTTGAAGAGGTGGAATAAAGTTTCAAGTTCTATCCAACGGGCGTGCGCGTGTATGAAATCAGTTTGACATTTTTGATCCCGACATCGTGAAAGCACTCGATTAAAGACAATAAACATGACAACACAACAATTCTCGCTAGTTTAATTAAAAAAGTGCCAGCCCGACAAGCCGTGGTTTAATTTTTTGTTGAGGAGGCTTCTGAGTGCTTCTGAGTCCAGGCACGGCAATTTAATTGAATCTGATCCGATCAGCCCTCGGCGCATTAACACGACTAATTGAAATCTGCGAAT
The DNA here is from genome assembly GCA_950097015.1 of Macrostomum hystrix. Taxonomy (NCBI): domain Eukaryota; kingdom Metazoa; phylum Platyhelminthes; family Macrostomidae; genus Macrostomum; species Macrostomum hystrix. The sequence goes on from CATNEN010000028.1 coordinate 599,363, forward strand.
TCTGACTTTTTCTAATATGAAGTCTCTGTTTGCTTTGGAGTCCGCATAGAGACTATTTCTTAACAGTAGAAAGACCACGCTCTGGGGAAAGACCATGGGAAGAAATTTCAAATACCTAACGCCTGCCTCACGATAACTCCCAAACCGAATGACCGATTTTCGGGGAAAGTCCAACATATGGTTATGGATCTAATTTTTCAAAGCCATCGGAGTCAGTATCGTCAAAAGATTCAGCGGTTCTTATCGCAGCGAATAACATCTTGTTTCAAAAGTAAAAAAAATAAACTCACTATAATCAATACAGTTATGGTCAACAATAATAACCGACATGTTTACAAGATGAAATTTTGTGAGCAAAGTTGGTATTTGAACTCCCCCGTTGTTTTTCTTCTGTTAATAAGTCTATGAAATAAACAAAATATATATGAGTAATTTAGCAAAATCGTTAGCGTCAATAAGGATCAGACTTCACTTCTAGCTACAACTGTCATATTGACGATATCCTATTGTATGATACCTAATCCCAAGCTATTATCTCTTTAGCCAATATCCCGTAACCAGTCAGGAGACGCCTATATGCCTATAAAATAAGTATAGTCACCCTTTACAACGTCACCTGTCATTGTTCAATCGTTTAT